>JAOTQQ010000001.1:187379025-187477143 GCA_026546715.1 Gallinago undulata | reverse complement strand
CAAGTCCTTCTCCTCAGGGCTGCTTTCCAGCCATTCTCTGCCCAACCTGTATTTGTGCCTGGGATTGCCACGTCCCAAGTGCAGGATCCTGCACTTGGCTTGGCTGAACTTCATGCGATTTGCACGAGCCCACCTCTCCAGCCTGTCCAGGTCCCTCTGGATGTCACTTGCGCCATTGAGCTTGGTGTCGTCAGCAAACTTGCTGAGAGTGCACTCTATCCCCCGTCCACATCACCGACAAAGATGTTAAATAGTATTGGTCCCAGTACTGACCCCTGAGGAACACCAATCGTTACTGGCCGCCACTTGGACACTGAAACATGATTCAGCCCTTGTTTTTCCACCATTGCTAGTGAGAAAGAACAAGAGTGAAGCACATAACCCTTTCAGTGTGCAAGGCCTCACATCCACCTGTGTAAACCAGCAGACATGGTGAGCTGCACTCCTCCTCTCCTTCCTCATTCCAAAGACATGATCATTTTTGAGAAGAAACACAGAGCAACAACCCTAAGTAGTTCTCACAGCTCTTCTAGAGCCAAACCTGATTCTGGGTCCTTAGACTCATGGATAGCTATAGTCAATCTCTTTGGTTTATATGGCTTCCTCAGGAAGAGCCATCTAACTAATTCTTGTCAGTTCAGTGTTGTCTATGAGAGCTCCAAGAACAGCTGCAGAAAAGAAAAGAGAAGAACAAGAAAAAGCTAACGACCACAACAAGTTAGCTTTCATACTGTCAGAGGCTGGAGGTGGAGAGGAAGCTACAAATTCAACAAGGATCCTAACAACCAGGCGCTTACAGACCTGAGATTTAGTTCTACCAGCCAGTTTAGCACCTATTCTTCAGCAGAAGCACAAACTTTACCGTAAAAGGCTTGTTAACATTGTGTTAACATTTTTGTTTACTTAAAACTCCCCATTAAGTTGCATTTCCCTCTCTATGGCAGCAGGGCTAGGCGAAGGAAACCATGCCAAAAGAAGTAACGTTAGGTTTTTGTAGCACAGATGCAAAACTCTGGACAGGCCACTCCACGTGCTATCAATTTGATACTGAAAACTACCTAACCGCCAGCTTCCTTCCACACACGTGCTTTGTCTCATAATAGTACTTATTACATATTTCCCCTACGCAGTCCAACTCTTCTGGTAATTACAGCAACCATGTTATTTTTAAAACTGAGATACACAGACACGATGAGAACGTCCAAGAATCTATGTAGTTGTTGCGTTTTGCAGAGCCATGCATGAAATCAAAAGCAACTCAAAGCTTACAATGCATCACTGTTTGCACACTAAGAAGTTTCTGTCTGAAAGGATTAGCGCTTGTTGCTAAGCTCTCTGCCTTTAGTCTCCTGTTTAGAAACACAGGCAACATTTTTCAGGCTTTGATTTCACAAGGAGCAACACACAAGTATTTTGATGAGGACACCTGCAAGTAAAGCTGAATGCCTGTCGCTTTACAGTCAGGCCACTTGGGATAGACATTAAACTTGCAATCATTCGGGCTCTGGTCATTGATCACTTATTGATACCAGGCAAGCTTCTGTACTATTTGCTTGGTTCTTTTAAAATCCCTTTAATATCAACAACTCACAAACTTTATTTCTGTTGAAATCACATTTTGGCAAGATAAATTTTGTGGGGAAGGCTTTAAGTTTTTGGAAGATCTGCAAGTAAGACCTGCAAATGACACGGGCCAGTACACAGCTCTTCATTCAAAGGAACAAACAACTTGTAGGAGGCGGCACAACTGGGATGTTTTAACACCAACAGTCGCTTATAGCCATTTAGCTCCATCGCAACTCGGATCTTTGTTGTGTTTACCTCCTTTTCCATGCAATCACGGAAAATAACACACAACACGTTAACAGCCAGCAGGAACGGTTAATGAACAGGTAACGAAGAGACGAGCGCACGAAGCACCACCGAGCACGTTGCTTCGAGGCAGTGGCACCATGAGCCTCCTGCTGTTCCCTGCTCCTCCAGGGAAAGGAACACTCTGGAAGCCGGCGGCGCCCAGCCCTCGGGTGGCGGCACTCCTGGGGTCGCCCCCAGGCCGTCGTCGGTGCCCCAGGGCCCCCGCTGGGCAAGGGGACCGGGCACGACACCCCCACCCCCGCGGGAGGCGCCCCGAGGCCGGGCCCCCGCCGACGGGCGGGGAGAGCTGCTCACCAGCAACTTCGGCGGGGGGGTTCCGCGGCGGACAATGGCGGGGCGGGGACTCGGGGGGAGACAGGACACCCCACCGGGGGCGGGGAGCTCGGGGCGCCGGCAGCCTGCCCGGGGCGGAGGAGAGCGGGCGGCACATGGAGGACCGGCGCAGCGTGCGCGGCGGGGGCCGAGCCCGGCTGCGGGGTGACAGGAACGAGCCGCCCACGGAGAGGAGGGAGAAAGGGACAGAGGAAGACCGGCCAGGGCGCGGGAGGAGGCGGGGAGGGGGCGGTGGAAGCGCCGCGCCCCGGCGGGCTGAGCCCCGCGCCTGTGGGGCGAGGGCGGCGGGAGGCTCGGCGGGAGTCCAGGCGGGGAGGGAGGGAGGAAAGGAAGGGACCGGTGCAGGCGCTCTGGTCGCAGCGCCTACCGCCGCCCGCCTCACCATCAGGACTTTGGCCGCGTTCTCCAGCTGGGCGATCACCTCGGGGGCCCCCGCCGCGGCCGCCGCCGCCATCATGGTCTCTCTTCAATGACGCGCCATGCGCTGCATTCTGGGAGGAGGCGGCGGCGCAGCCAATCCCGGGCCCGGCGCGGAGGCGAAGCGCCGCTGCCGCCGGCGCAGCGTGACCGCCGGCCGCCAGCCGCAGGGTCTGCCGGAGACAGCCCCCGCCCCTGCGCGCCCCGTACCGCCCTCGTCACCCACCAACCCACCGACCGACCGGCCGACCGACCGCCTCCGGGGCGGGCCCGGCCTGGCGCACGCAGCGGGATCTGCGGGGCGGGGCCCGCCGCCGGTTGGAGGCCGCCGCACCTGCCGGGGCGCGCGTGTGGGCGGAGGAGCGCTGCAAGGCCTCGCCCCGGCCGGGCCGGGGAAAGGGGGCTGGGGTGGTTGGGCAGGGCGGGAGCGGAGCGGGAGGCTGGTCCAGTGCATCCGCCGTTCCTTCCGCCGGCAGCTCCGTGCGCTCAGCGACGCTCGCGGGTCTTTTAGCGGGGTGAGAAGGGCTTGTTTTTAGAACGCAGCTTAGAAGGTGGTGGGGAGCGGAGGAGGTAGCCAGCCTCTCTCCAAGCGGAACTGCTTTATGGCAGACCAAAAAAAACCAGCAAACCAAACCCCAAACAACTGCCAAACTGATCTAAAATGCATTTTTTCCCATGTAATTCCATCCGGAGCTCACTTCGTGTTATTGGATGTGAGTTATGAGACAGCATCACCTTGGAAAAGTATGGTGGAGAGAACGTTGTACACCTGTAGAAGTGAAAGGACAATGGACAACTGCTAAGGAATATTGAGTGCCAAGAGTATCCAGGGCCCGGCTGGACCTCCTTCAGAGTCAGTCCCTCACAGTGCAAACCTCTGAGCAGCTCTATTCGGGTGCTTGTCGGGTGCTCTGTTCCCCAGATCCTGCTAGACCACTCTACTCTTACAGCAGCCGTAGTTCTCCCATCCTCTCAACCTCGAGAAGACATTAGCTGACCTCTAGTGTGAAGCTTACACAAAGTTTGGAACCCATCCGCTGACTGAGCAGGCTGATAGGAGTCTTGAATGCTCACAACTGAGTGTAAATATGTAATGTTTCCATAAAGGTGATACAATGTGACAGCCAAAGGCAGAAAAAAGGATTGAGGAAATAGAATGACAGCAAGAAAACCATCTTTCATACTCAGGAGTGCAAGTTTTTCTCCCAAGAAATGGCAGCTCTTAGTGCTGAAGGGGGGGTGGCAGTGCTCACTACTAGACAAGATTAGAAGCAGCAATAGAACCACATAAGAGGTTGATTTTGTGGTTTACCTAGAAGGTAATGTAATACATGCTAAAACATTACATGTATGTCAGGGTAACGTTCAACTCCACGGTCGAAGAATGTGGGGAGATCAGCAGGGCGGCACTGAAAGGAGAGACGAGTATAAGGAAAACTGAACCAACAGTCAGAGATGGAGGAGTTTGAAGGTAGTGAGTGTGACAACGCACTTAAGCCCCGAGCTGTATTAATTGGGCAAACAGTGCAATGTACAATGAGTCTTACTGTAAAGAACAGCAAAACAAGAGCTAAACACTCAGAAGTTTGTGTACAAGAAGGTAATGTAAAAAAGAAAACTCAAGAGCGTGAAAAAAGCTATTTTAAAGAATTCTGTGTTCAGTAAAGGACCACTTCAGTTGAGTATTTCTGTACTTACAGCTTGTATTCAAAATCAGATTCTTCAACAAATTCTTCAGCATGCTCAAAGGTCCTTTATTCTCCCGTGGACTCGTGTGTTCAGCAGCATGGGAGCAATAGAAATATAATAGTATTGTTCAGGTTGGGAAGGTTCAAGAGGTCTCTAGACCAACTTCAACCCTTCAACAGCTTCTTCAACTCTGACCAACTCTGACCAACTCTGATTTGTCCAGCAGGGTCTTGAAAACCTCCAAGAATGGAGAGTGCACAACTTATCTGGACAACTTATCTGCCAATACTTGATTGTTATGACACTGAATTTTTCCCCCCTTAAAACAGAACCTCCCCAATATTGCCTCTCATCCTTCTGCCATGCACCTCAGTTGAGAGTTTTGCTGCATTTTCTTGATAATCTCAGGTACTGGAAGGAAGTTCTTGGGTTCCCCTTCAGGTCTTCAGATTGAATGCAGCTCCCTCAGCCTCTCCTCACAGGTCATGTGCTCCCACCCCCTGACCATCTTGATTGTCCTCAGCTGAACTCACTGCAATTTGGCAACTTCTTTCTCATACTCAGGGGCCCAAAGTGTGATGTAGTTTTCCAGATGTGATCTAACAAGCGCTGAGTAAAAAGGACTAACAGTTCCCTTGATCTGCTGGCTCTATGCCTTTATGAAGGTAGCCATGCTTGCTGCTGTGGCATTCTGCTCACTTCTGTTTTGCTTGGTATCTGTCAGGGCCAAGTAAAGTGCATGACTGGGTCTTGATTGCCCTGGCACCCTCACCTGGGATTTTAGCACGTGCAGTACTATAGGCTTACCTGTGCCAAGTCCTGTCTGCTGATGTTGGCATTCCTGCATAGACCTGTGTTGTCTCCAACCCTTTCTCCTGTGTGGACCTTGTCTCTGACTCTGTCTTCTGCAGCTCCTGGCTGGACTTTCTGGCTAGACCCTGGACCTCACTTATTATCTCACCTTGTCTTGGATTTTCGAGAAGGCCTGTCACCAACCCAGCCCTGCCCAAATTCTATGGAACTGTGCCCAGGTTGGTGAAGGCACTGTCTCACCTTTCCTGTGGTCAGCCTCAGTTCCCAGCTTATCTGCCTTCATGGAGTGGTCTTGCTCTTTTTGTCCATGACCTCCACATCCCTTTTTCAGTCAGTCCTGTCTAAAGACTGCTGTGGTGGTTATTCCATCTCAGGTAAGGTATGTCACCTTATGATCCATCCCTCAGTTCCTTAAACAGGTGTAGTGGTTTGATCAATCTGTGTCTTCTTCCACTGAAGTCATCTGTCTATTTGAGCATACTTCAAAAGTAACGTGTTCCTTAAATCCACTTTTTTCTTTCTTTCATAAATGTATACAATATGTACAGACAAAATCTGGTATTTTACCTTATCATCAGGTGCACCTTGCCCTCATTTCCAGTGAAGGCCTGAGTGGAGTAATACGCACTAAAAATGAACATGTTCAAGTAGTCACATTTTCTCTCAGCTATATTACAATCTTAATGTTCGCTTGGCTAGTGTTGGAAAAGCTGATTGTTCATTTATCTTCTCAGAGTGAATGGTGAAGCTATTTCTGCTGTTGGCTAAAAAAGATACATCACATTCTTCCTTAACGCTTCCCTCTTTTGTGGTGTTAATACTCTTAAAATAGTTCAGAGCTTTTGGACTCGCTGCCAGAAAGTGTTTTCAGTAATGGAGCCTGTGCTTCCTGCTCTAAGCAGTCCTTCTCTAGCTTGCTTTCTTCCACAGCTGAAAACATCCAACTAGCGCCAGTTTTGGCTAAAGATTAAAATGTTCAGGAAAATGAGCCAATAGTTGGTAGTAAAATAGTCATGCATTAGGGTTTTCTATTTTGTTTGTTTTAAATATGCATTAATCAGTCCTATGCCGATGCACACAGTAACACTAGAAAAGATCTTTTGTGGTCAGGAGCACCTGACAAAGTCTAAGGTAAGGAAAGAGAAGTGACTGAGTGCTAAGTTAGGTGAGACAAGGAAATGAAAGTCAGTAGGGAAGTGGATCATTTATATGAAAGCGCAATGACAATTTCAAGCTTGCAAGTGGCCAGCTTGGGAGGAATTAATCTCTCATCACTGGTTAGGTAGACGCTTTCAAAATGATCCTCTTTATCTGGACATGCATCTTGATTTATTGCCTAATCTTGATTTCCTGGTGTTCCTAAGACCATTTCCCTTGTGCTTCTCATGTGTGTTCAAGAGATCTCTTCCCACACAGCCTGCACTTATTTTTTTCAGTAGACCTCATTTCTCTGGTCAGGATGTCCAGTTCGCTTCCTTCCCCAGGCACTGTTTTCCTGATATCTGCCTTCAGTGGCTGGATTTCTGCAACAAATCCTGCAATAAATTCAGCAAATAAATTCTGCAATAAATTCCTGCAATACTTTCTGATTTATTGCTGGCTCTTGACCAGCACCTATCAGAAGTCTGTTCAGAGTAGTGGCTCCAGTACCAGCTGTGGTATCCAGTGATACTCATCTCCAGTGACACAGGAGATCTCCCATCAGTGTAACCTATTGGACAGGGTCACATCCAAAAATTCACCTCAATTCCTTCAGACACCCTGGATAGATCCATTCAAATGGCCTCAGTCAAGTTACAGTTTCTTTTCTCCTCTTGAGCAAAAGCTTCTGCCAAAATTATTTTAAGCAGGTCTGGCCGCAGTGCCAAGTGCTGGAGGTCAGTACTTCCTATTATAAACCCAGTTCTCAATTGCCTTTGAAGTTGGGCAAAGTTTAAAATTTTGGGAATATAGGTTTTTGTGCAAGGTATCTGTTACAAGCTTAAGGAATATGTGTACTTGTACTAAAATGGTAGTCGCTTCTGAGAATGAAGCTAGAGAAAAATGAAAGATTGAATTGAGGCTTTTGCAGAAGGCTACTTTTTTTTTTTTTTTGGAAAATGTGTTTAAAGTTTGAGAAAGCAAAATTTTGATTGGAAAGTGTCTCTTCCCATACCTGCTAATCAGATTGTGTTTGGCCATATTTGACCTAATAAACTGAGAGGGGTTATATGTGCTTGATTTGATAAAGCAAACGTAGCCTGCAGATTTCCCTTCTCAATGACAATTCATCTTGATGTTCACAGATGATCTCAGAACAATCCTTTCCCTCACAGCATTCACACGTGACTGGACTGCACCTCTCATCCTCCAGTGCATCCTTCTGCTCCTCAGAGCTTTTGCTTCTGCCTCAAGTCTCTACAATCACCATCCACTTCTCCCTTACCCCTGCTTTCCTTCAGGATACAGAGAATGGTACTCTTTCTATTATCCCTCAAAGTCTTTTTTGTTAATAAATTAAGATCTAACTTAAATCAGAGGTCTGTGGTAGAAGCAGCTTGTCCATAGGAGGAACTTTACCATGCTTGTTGAGGAAGTGCAAAAATGCTTAAGCAGATTTTAGGAATTGTGGGAGAGAACCTGTCTTTGCCTGCTTGCTCTTGCATTTCTCTAGTGAGGGACTTAAACTAGGCTTCATATTTTTTCTGTGTGTCTCGTTTATGGGGCTTGGCTTGACTTCTGGGGTCTATTTGTAGCAGCACTGAGGATCTACAACTGCAGGTTAACAATGAGAGCTTAATTGGAGTAATTATAAATAAACTTTCTTGGTGTCTGAAGAAGTGTTCCTTCAGGTTGTTCATACCCTGAATTAGACATTGGATCTTCAGTTTCTTACAAAGCATCAATACACAATACTTGAAAGGAAGATTGGTCATTCAAGTCATTAATTTCAAGTTCTTTAGTTTTGTTAAGAATGAAGTTTGACTAGGAATGGAGTGTGTCATAAGTGACCCTTGTGACCCCCTTATGACCCCCTTATGACCCTTACCCTGGGGAAGGGTAAAGTATTAGGTATTTAAGTGAGCAATCTCCACAATGTAAGACTGGGTCTTACTGGAAAGAAAGTATGAGCCATAACCACCAGTGCTACACAGATGGAGATACAGGGAACAAGAATGAGGTTATAGAGAACTGGTACATTTTGTAGTTGCCGGGGGGGGGGGGGGGGAGGGTGTGTACCTGTGGCATTGTCAGAGCAGTGACAGTGGCCGTGAGCATCACGACACACTCAGAGCAGCAGCTGAGTTGCCACAACAGCAGCTCTAGTTTGCTCCCTCAGCAGCCTGCAGAAGGGGAGTTCAGGAGGATGTCAGTCACACAGATGACTGAGTCACACACATTATTTATTAAACTAGTATTCTGCCCAAGAATTGAAGCACACACCTGACACTTTTTTGGTCTTTTCACAAGCAAGGCGTTACATTGGGGTAGATAAGATTGACTCCAGGAAGAACAGAAGAAAAAGATGTAGGTTAGGTGAACAGTGTTACTAGATCTAGGCTTTTGGCATTGTGACACTTATTCCTGTATTTGAAGCTGTAATAGTAAGAGCATAAGCATTGTTTGACACAAGCGAGAGCATTAATTGTTTTACAGGAAGCATACAGTATTTGGTTTTGTGTCTGCTTACGTTCTGTTTCTTCCTGGCTCTTCTTGTCCTGCAACCACCGCGTCATTTAGCACTTCAGTGTACCGAGAGAGGGGGAGCTGAACATAACAGTCACTAAGTTTAGCTATTTTGACCTTCAGAGTTATCTTTAGGATTTATGACTGGTTGACCAGAATATGTTGCTTGTGATTCACACTTGGAAGTTTATCAGCAGTAACTTACACTAAGTATTTGGAAAACACGTGTGCTTTCCTTCACACAGCCTCTGTGCTGCCTCTGCCGTGATCTTCTGTGGTATTTGGGAACACTTGACCAGCCCACTAAATGGTAGGGTGGTAGTTTTAGCTAGCCTTCATCCTGTCTGTAACAAACACTTAAAAGTCTTCATCCAGCAGATATCTATGTTCAAGCACACAAAAAGCCAACTCTGATTGCCAGCTTACTGCCTCTTTCATCTCAAGACTGATGTGAAGGCAAGCTTGCCAACCCAAAAGGGATCAATGCAGCACTAGTGTATTTTAGGCTACTGTCTCTAGACACTTTTTTCATATAAGTGTCATTCACTCCAGGTTAAGTCATTCGTTTGATTAGCATAGGCTACAGTACTGACACTTTAGTCTCTCCTCTGAAATCATTCTGTTCCGGCCCTGCTCTAAAGATGCCTGCAAAGGGCTTCCTGCTCCTAATAGTTTATTCCCAAGGCCATTTGCTTAGGACATGGCTTTTCCTTCCTCTCAGTAGCTTACTGAGCTAGTAGGTTGCAGCCAAGTTCTCACTGGTCCTGCATAAAAAGCAAGGACCTAAGTGGAAGTCCTCAGCAATACCCTTAGGTAAAACTTACTGTCTTAGCAGTGGGGAAATTCATGGCCCTAATCTGGATGTGTGACTCTCCCCGATTGTTATATAGGTACAAAAGAGAGGGGCTTGCAGAAACTGACAGGTGAAGTGTGTGCTAGCTCACAGAAAAAGGAGCTAAGGAAGTCTGCAGCTTAAGCCAAATCCATGCATCCATGCATGCAATTGTTTTACTTGTAGTATTTGAGAACTGCTGCTGCTATACTGCCCCTTAAGCATCTCTGACACAAGCTGGGAACTTTTGTCCGAAAGTTTTCCTCCTGGCTGCAAAAATACCATGCAGTACTCACAAGTTGGTTCATCATCTATCCATTTCGTATTTTGAAGGCAGTCAGGGGAAAGCAAGCTAATAACTCAGTGACCTGTTCTCTACAATTGCCATAGGCGTGTGCCATGTAGAGAAATCAATTGCAATAGAGAAAGGTCCAGTAGTTAGTTGGACATAGGCTTTCTGAAGGTAGGTAACTTCCAAAGTCACAGCAGAAATATGCAGCAGGATTCATTATTTAGTTTCTCTGTATTTCTGTTCCATCTACAGAAGGAGCTAGTAGTACAATGCAACTGCCCTGCAGTTACAAGTTGTCTAGCAGCTGGGGGTACACAGAGAGAATGGTCATCACATAGAACCAACCTGCTCCTCTGCTTGGGTCTGTAGCTTGAACAAGCTCCCTGAAAACCAAATGACAGAACACAGTCCTTATCCGAGCTTACCCTAAGGATGAGGAGATATTTCAGCTTTGGCAGTTCTGGAATAAACTAGGATTTTCAAAGGATTTCTTGCTCCCCTTGCTTGAGTTGTAAGGAGGGAACATAACAGTGTGCCTTAGAAGGAGATTCCTGGGTGATGGGTCAGTATGAACTGTGGGCATCACTTACCTGCCACATCTCCAGGGTGGATAACTACCATCACCAGGGGTTTGAACCAATCAAAGTCTTGACTCCTGATTTTGCACCTCCCTGCTGCCTCCTGCAACACGATGCAACACAGCACTGTTAGAAATGATCTCTTCTTGTTGGTCTGAGTTAGATTTGATTGTTTTATTGAAAAAAATAGTATTAATTTTCCTGGTGTGTTGAGACATTAGAAAAATACTTTAGTCACTCCAATTATGCCAGATAGTCCAAACATTTGCTAACCTTATGAGACATTAGTATTGCCCATCTGGATAGTTGGTATGACCAGCCTGATGAAGTCAACCAGGAAAAAAAGGTTGTATATCATCTGTGAGTGTAACATGATAAATCAGAAGAGTCTCACAGTTCTAAGTTTAAGCCCCTCACATTGCAGTCACATGCAGGCATGTATAAGCTAATAGTGTCTAAGGTGAGTTAAGTTTCTTGTCCTCACACATCTTACTGAACTTACTTACTGAATAGAGTTTGCCTTTTGAGGGCTGTAAATCCTTCTGACTTACAGCTTATTTACTTTCACTGTATTTGCTGCAGGTTTGCTGGCACAGGGATAGATATTGTTCTTTATACCAATTAGATTTTCTTCCTGCCTCATGTTTAGTCTAAGTATAATTAGAAAGTTATGTTGCCCTTATTCTTCATAATACGAGTTCACATAGAATTAGAAGAGTTCTCTTCTCATAAATAACTTCCTTCCCATAAATAGCGCTTCTCCTGTTCTAACCTAAGCATATCTATCTCAAAAAGTGAACAGTGATGCTCCAGACTATGTTTTACAAGGGCATTGCTTTTTCCTTAGCTGTGTTGTAAATACATAGACCAAGGTTGTAAAATTGCCTCCACTGGTTTCATATCTGCATCATTTTAGTGGTTTAGTTACCCCAAAATCACCTGATATGCATACGTACATTACAGCAGGAATTTTAGGGTGTTAATCCCAGAATTCTTCCAGTAAAAAACTTCATGCCATTGCTATTATTCCATGCATCAAAGTAATTTAGTTTTTCCTTTTACAGTACTTTTAATAATCTTTTTCTGAATGTGCCTGAATACTATTTGCAGATTTCATTAACATGCTCTACTTTTTATTCTCAAGCCATTTGTAAAAGTATTAAAATTGGGTCTATTTATAGACTTTCCACCCCTCGACATGCCCCTTTGCAATGCATGTATTTCTATCTGGCAGAAATACCATCCCTATTTTTCATCATCAGCCCCTTAGGGACTTCCCTGCAGCTTGTCATAGTGCTAGAATCAACTCGGTGTAGGGCAATTTGTACCAAAAATAAAAAAGAAGCTCTAAACCTTCTAATAATTCATAACAGAAATTAAATTTTCTTGGAAGAGGGCCCTTCCAAAGACAGAAGACATTTTAGTATTAACTTTTGTGTATAGAAATACACAATAGCCCTTGTAAGCTTTTGCTATCCTTGCACATAGTTAATCCTTTTGTCATTCTAAATTTTTGTCCTCAGAAACTTGCTTAGAGTTGTGCTACCTAGTACTCTCTGTACAAATATGGTTCCTTTTACTAGTACAGTGTGTAGTCTCCCTCATTTTGTTCTTTTCACCTCCTCTGAAAACTGAAAAATATGAGAGAGGCTGGGTGAAAGGTTCCACGTGGAGCTACTCCACAGATTTGTTTAATATCATAATATATTCCCCGACCATTGTAACATTTTACCGCTTTCATGGCTATACGGCTTGTTTAGCAGAGGTATTCCAAGAGCTGCCTATGTTCATACACAGGTGCTTTTCTTGAGTGCATCAGATTAATTTAGACCCTTTGAAGGTTTATGGATAATTTACGTTTTTGTCTCCAGTGTTTATTGTATTTGTCACAATTAAATTTTCATTTGATATCATGTTATCCATTCATATATTCTTATTAAATCTCGCTTAAGTACCATGACCTGCACCTGTTTTTTTTAAAATAATTAATTTGCTTGTGCAATCTGCAGATTTTTTATCTAATATTTCCCCTTCCAGATGGTAGTATGTTAAACAATATTGGAATTAAGAAACAACATTGAAGCACCTGTTATTCATTTTTATCAGTTACAGCTCTTTTAGGTTTTTGTATTTTTTAACCAATCCTTTTTATTATATTATTGGAATTCTCATTTCAGGGCCACTTAATTTCTTAAACAGCCTCCTGAAAGACTAAATAAATATAAATTATCTCCCCCTTTTCCATCATTTTATCACAATTTTTAAGTAATGCTATGAGATTGCTGGAACATTGTTGTCTTGTGCAGAAAGCATGCTAGTTAAGCATTAGCATAGCGTCTCATGATTCTCTAGGTATTTTTGCTAAAAAATCTGATACATATCAGCAAATACATATAAAAGGTTTATTGATCTATGCTTTTCAGGACCTAGCCTGGAGTTATTTTACAAAGCAGGTACAATAATCTCCAGGCCCTTAACCCTGTAGAGCTGCAACTGATTGAGGAGATGGATTCACACAATGGCTGGGGTTAAAGACGAGACTTTGAGCAGTATGGCTGTGAAGGTTTTCTGAGCCAATGCATCATCAGAATGTGCTTTACCTCCCTGAGGCCATCATAACTTTCTCCTGTCATGACTCCCCTGACTTCTTTCTCAGTTAGCAGGGTATTAAGATAATGCATATTAAAAAATATTTCAGCAATGATTTTGGTTTTAGTTGTCAATGTATAATGTCAGTGAAGTTCCATTCACAAGGTTATTCAAATAAATTCAGATAAATTTCATTCATTTGTTTCTTCAGATAAAGGCTTTGATATATTCAATCACAGAGTTTTATTGTGTGGTGACATTTGTATTGGCCATGAAAGCAAACACTTAATAATATTGTTAGCCTGTCAGAAATTGAAAAATTACATTATGATATAAGATATTATATCTCTTAGATAAGCAGCCTTGGGTATTAACTTCTGAAAGGAATATTTATAGTAAGCAGCTGAAATTTGTTTTGAACACAGCCTCCCGAAGCTAAAAAACTGCTAAAATTGCAGTTTGCTTGCAAACATTTTGCAAACAAAGGGAACTTTAATGTGAAATTTATGAAACAATCTTTTTTCTTGGTGAGCCAGTGATCTCATATGTGTGAAACCTCAGGACCCATTCCAGGCATTAATTCCCACAGCAGCCTGTGAGCAGGGTAGGATCAGAGGTGAAAGTTGATGACCTGAAATCAACGTGTGATCTGTTCCAAAAGAAAAACAGTAACGTGGAGAATGATGACTCATGACAGGCCAGACTGAATTTTCCTGCAGTTATTAGTGTCATTACAGATGTTTTTCAGCAAGAGGGACACTTCAGGCAGTCCCCACCCTGCCTGTACTGGCCCTATCCTTCCAGCATCCCCCAGTTTCCTGTGCTCTTTCACCATCCCAGCCTGACAGTCCATGTCACTATGCACTGAAGGGGTTCAGAAAACTAACCCAGCTAATATTAGCAGCCTCTGTTTTCAAAGAATCACACAGAATCACAAAATGGTAGGGATTGGAAGGGACCTTCAGAGATCATCTAGTCCAACCCCCCTGCCAAAGCAGGTTCACTTAGAGCGGGTGGGTTTTACTGGGTTGGTTTTTGGCCTAAACTCTGTTCTAACTTTGCTGCCCTGTTGCAGGATTATACCAGCACAACCAAGGGGGCATGGCAGTGACTCATGCTGGGGGTAACTTTCCTAACTGGGAAAAAAATATTAAGTCTAGCATTTCTGTTGTCTGATTTTTCAGCCAGATTAATTTCCCAATCTGGAAAGTCCCACAGTCACGCAAACACCTGTCCCAGGAAGAGGGCAACATGGGGCTGAAAAGTCAATGCAGTGTATTCAGATAATACAGATCTTGAATATCAAATCATAGACTTGGTAGCCCAGCCGGCTAATTAAGTAGTCTAGTCAGCCTCCCAAAATACTACCAATTGGGGAAAGAGAAATAACAGTCTTATAACCAATATATGTTTTGTATGCTACACATTTTGAAAATTTGCTTCCCAAATACCATGGGATTGACAGAATCACTCAATCCTCAGGGGTTGGACTGAGTCTGATTTAGGGATATTGGGGGCATTACCCTTAGAAGCATGCTTGATTATTTAATATATGAAAAACTACCAAGTTTAAAGTCAGCTTAACCCTCAATAAAAAACCCATGGTGAGCAAATAACCAATGTCAAATGTAAATATCGAGAGTAATTGTCCTATACAATCAAAAATAGTAGGTAAGAATCCTGCTTTGGACAAATGAAGGTAGCAATTTTAATTTATAATCAGTCTCTACACATCATTTGTAAATACTCTGACTATTTATTTTAAAACTTTTAATTAAAAAAGCAAATTGATGATTTATTGACAATTTACCATCAGTAAAGTATTTCCAATTCGAATTTTAACTTAAGAAAGCAAGATTATCTGTTGGATTACTCATCTTCCTAAGTAGAAGTTTTCCCTGTGCAAATCACCTGACTGCTTTATGTTATTCTTAGCTGCAGCATCTGTCAGCACATTTTTCAGTAATTCTATATAATGTGTCATTTGAAAGTGAGCATCAGAGTAAACAGTCTGCCTAAATGACTAGAACTATTGAGATAAACAGTTTTGTTAGCCTCAAAGATAGTATTATTGATTACTTACTCAGAGGATGGTTTTCCTCAGGCTTCAGTTGCTGAAGAGGCTGGAGTGGTCAGGTTTTCAGGGTGGCACAGTAACATGCAGTGGAATCAGACATTTGTAAGGCTTGGAAGTACTATCTTCTGCACAGAAATACCGACTAAAATTTGTCCTTTACTTTGTCTTAAAGAGAGAAAAAGGTATTGTCCAAACATGACTTTTGGTATGGATAAAGGAGGGAGAAATGTCATGTGTGTGACAAGAAGGTATTGTGCTGAGCTAGATTTGGTTTGTTTCTATTGGGCATTCAGAGGACTTACATGTTAAGAAAAATGCTGAAGGAGGTGACAGCGACAGTGACAGGAGCCAGACTAGGACTGTGTTTGGTCTGTTCTGTTTGTCTGTTTGTTCTTCAAAGTTGTTAATACAGAACTTGATTTATTTGCTGCCATAGGTGCAACTTATTGTCAACAGCAGCATTTAGGAATAACCCATCCAGAAAAATCCAAGTAAAACTTGTATTGGTGCTAATATGCTGAAAAATGGCAAGAAACACAACACGTCAGGCAATAGCAGGTCTGGAGGATCCTACATGGATTTCAACAGTTCAGGAAACACCACCAGCAGTAGCTCCCTTTGCTGAGATCCAGCAGTGCAATGTCCTCCAATCTTCCTTTGCATCAGGATGTCTCTTGAAAAAAAAAAAGAAAAAAAATGCAACAGCATTGTTTTGGGCTGGATGAACTCTGAAACAGAAGGCCAAGGTGATTAAGGCAAATCAACTCTGAGTTTGTGTTTATTAGCCAGGAAGTGGTTATTACCAAATTGGCAGGAAATGCACTGGAGGCCGATGTACCAACTCCAACATAGCTATACGTATCAGTCATCTTTTCTCAGTGTTGTTGAAATCTTGGAATAATGATGGCAACTGTAATAACTTTTGGTTAAGAACAGGCAATTTATTTTTCTTTTTTTTTCCTTTTCTTTTTTTTCCCAGCCAATCCTGCAACAAAAGTCACCTTTATTTAGAGGGAGTGCATCTAGTTTCTCTACTCCAAATATTTTGGTAGTTCCCAGAGTAATGCAATGATTGATCCAGTTACTCTGGCATGAAGATAAGATGCCCTTTCCAGGTGTCTTTTTTCCTTTTTTTTTTTTTTTTTTTTTTTTTTTTTGGTACTGGAACTATTCTTCAGATATTTTGCTGTCAGTTGTTTGTAGCAGAGGATTATCTTACAGGCAGTTCCATGGATGGATGCTTTCCTAAAAACTGAATATTACAAAAAGTTAAGTGCCACCTGTTAGACATTGATATTAATTAAACTGTAATGATCCAGCCTATAGTGAGAACCATATATGAGTAATACATAATGTAGTTCAATTTCAAGGTTTTGTTAGCAAAAATCAATGAAGTAAAAAATAGCTCTTCTTACTGTATTTTTTTTAACATTCAGAAAATTCCAGAAGACAATCAGTTTACTGCTGTTTACAAAGAAGTGTAACTTTGTTTTAAACACCTACTGAGGTGACAGTTATCTTGGTTCTGCTGCAAAGGAAGCTGAACTGTTCTTGTCCTTGCTCTTTGGCCAAACTACACGCCACTGGAGCAATTCCATCGCAGTTTCCAAGGTTCAGGTCGGCCACCACTATTTTCACTTCCTTGACTGGCCACAGGACAGCCTGCCATATTCTGCTCTCTCGTGAAGACGATGGCCCCGACTGCGGTAGCCTGTATATCACAAATTTGTTATAGCATTTCCATGGGGTTGTGGTAACTATAGTATATATTTGTAAAAGGTTTCTTGGACACTCTTTTCAAAACTGCTAGGCAACAAAATTTAAAACCTGAGAAGTTTCTAAAATCTACCTGAAAAAGATCAAATCTGTTTTTCTTTCCAGTCCAGCTCAGCCTGTTGCTGGGGCCTGACTGTTTGGCAGTGTTTGCAGGCCCTCGCCCAGTCTGCTTTTAATGCAAACATTTATTACAGAGTCAGCCATCTTAGTTTTCAGGTTCCTAAAATACTATTAGTAACACAAAAAGGTCGGGGGAGGCTCAAATTATTCTTTTGAACCTAACGGGATCTCCTTACAGACTGTTTTAAAATGACTGTGCGAGCGACTTACCACAAGATGGCCCCTACCAACCGCAGCTCGGGTGCCTCCAAGGGCTGTGAGGCGGCGTGTGGAGAGGCTGACCGCTGGCTTCCGCTTCTTACAGGGTCCAGCAATTATTATCACAACATGTTACTCTACAAAATGTTTTCCCAGTGCATGAAGTCTGTGGGAGGCCATTACCCTTGATCTCCATAGTGACTACTCCAAACGCCGAGTAACTCTCGGCCCAGTTCAGAAGGTGATAAACATCACGAACACAAACCTTTACACAGTTAACTTGGTTATAGTTATGTAAAGACTAGGTGTCTAAACTGATCAGATTTAGGATGAGATTTTAGCACTGTGTCAGCAGGTCTTTCAGAAGTGGTGGCTGAAATGATCTGTGAGGAGATGCTCCAGCAGCAGGGATGAGGCCACACATGGGACACTCATCCTGAGAAACTGAATTACGTTTCCAGAGCATTCTTCCTCTCCTTGGCTGCTAGAGTGGGAATGTTTAGATCAGCAGTTATTAAGGTTAACACTTAATCTAGTGAGAGCATGGGGCGCTCTCAGCTCTCATCAGCATCAGTGTGTTGCTGAGGACATGCAGACCTCAGCTTTAAAGATCACCAAGAGTAGATCAACAAAAGGGACATCAGTGCCTGAACTTGCTGTGTCCCTTATCTTCTATAGCCTTAAATTACATATCCAGGTCCCATAAATAATTTTTAGGGTGAGCTGCTTATCTTATTAAAAGCTTAAATACAGTCCTTTTTCAAGGTGGGCACCTGAGACAGGCAAGTCTGATACAGAGGGAAAGAACAACACCGATGTCACCCATTTGGTACCTCTGGTCAGAGATCTGCATCTCTTCTCAGACAGTAGACACTCAAAGCCCAGCTTTCTCAACTGTGGACAAACAGGAAGCTGCTTTTGCTTGAGGGTAGTCATTAGCCTCCTGGCTGGAGGTGAGAGAGGGGCTCATGTTGGATTTCTGCTGCTCCTGGAGCCAGAAGTTTCTCTTACCACTCTTGTGGCAGTCCATCTCATCAGACCACTGGGTGATGATATCACGGAAGCTCTCTTGATTTCACATGTTAATGATGTTTTGTTTTATATGAATAGCAGTATTAAGCTAAAGAGGGACCAACTAATTCCAGTTAATCAGACACTCCTTTAAAAGATGAATACACACACCCAAAAATATCTCAGAAAAAATCCCATAGAAATTAGTACAGACTATACAGTAGCATCTGTCTTCAGATAGGAAGAAAGAAACTGAAAAGTCTTGCTCTGAAACAGAAATTTCACCTTATACCCCACTCCAGTACTGTAACAAGCAAGACACAATTAACTCCCCTTTGCCTTAGAGATACCCAGAACATGTCTAACAAAATAGGCTCTGATGGTCAGGTAAGAAGTGCCTTGTCTAGGTTGGGAATCTCATTTTGTGCCAAAGTTAGCTTGAAGAAGGATGTTGTAAGGAGTGGGGCAAGTTTTGGTGTTTGAGCGTTTGTCCCATGAATTCAGGGACCCTGTGGGATTTTTACTTCGGAGGGGCTTTTGCGGTATCTATGTCAGAGATGTCTAAAGAATGACAAGAGGCAACTAAGACATCAGATGCATGTAACCACCTTTTAGGAACTGGGTTATCTTTCTAAGTTATGACACATGAGACATCCATCTTTCAACCCCACTGCTCAAGAGTCTGTTAGGGAGAGCCGTAAAGGAGGAGGGAAAATAATCCTAGTGACAAGCCTTTGCATCTCTTCTGCTTAACCCCAGTGATAAAAGTGAAGCCAAAGGGAAAGGTAGACTAGAGGCATCACATGACAACACATTTTCTGAACCTGCATCTCCCCTCATTTCACTTTTCAGCCACTGACAGCAAGTATGAAAGAGGAAGCAGAGAGTGTCACCCAGGGACAGGCATTTCCCCTCAGAAAATCTCCACTGATTCCATATTGACCGCCTCTTGCTTCTTCTCATGCGTGCTGATCAGCTATAGCTGCCCCATGCAGAAACTCAAAAGGAAATAAACTAGAAGTTGATTTGCAAAAGCACAGGTGTTCTATAATGCCTTTTCCCTGGGCTTTAAACATCCCTCTACATTTCTACTGCTTTTGTCTTGGGACGTTTACTAGTATCTGCTCTGATGGATTCTGGTATCCCCTTGAGACCACTTAGCTGCTGTTATTCACTTTAAAAATAAGTAAGACACTAGGGGAAAGAGTCTTAATAGAAGCACAATATGTGCATGTTAATATAAGTACATATTAACTTTGGGCTTCCCAAATGCAAGAGAAAGCCAACTGAAAATCAGGCTAAGGAGACTGGATGAACCCAAGCTATTCTCCTTGGTATTCTGTAAGCAATTAAAACTCTTGCTCATAATATGAGTTTAGGATCCACAGTGTCCTGCGACACAGAGTTGTTTGGTGCCCACAGGAACTGCAGAAGAAGAACAGGCAGACACAGAAACCATCACTGACTGCTTAAGTCCTTCATAGGCAAGGCACTGTTAATTATAAGGGAGGATACAAACAGAATGTGGAATTTGAGGTATTAAATGATATGCTGTGCACAAACCCATAGCGTCACTGTGCTCCTAATGCTGAGATAATTCAGTATCTGTTGGTGGTAAAACATCTCCACAGAGATAAGCAGTAATTATCCTATCCAAAAGAGGGCAGCAGTTAAACTTCTATTTCATGTTATAATAAAAAATGGTTTTTAGCAATGTTGTTTCAAGTAGCTCAATAACTGGGAACTGTGCCAGAACCTGACAGTAGAAGCTGTTATTTTATTGATATTTTTCAAAAGGAAGTCAAGTCTGATTATGTATGTTGACACTCAGAAAATCCAATTCATAGTAAAGGGATGAGGAAGCTTTATGTAAGAAGGAGGATGCTAATCATTTAATTTAAGTCAGTTATTTAGATGCAAAGTGAATTCAAATGTATTAGAAAAGAGCAGAAAAATTGGATATCTGCAATCTGTTTGGGAAAGTTTCCTCCCTGTTCCTTGCTGCTGTCACTGGGGTTGGCCCATCTGTACTGCGCCATGACTCTTCTTTAGCAGGGACCCACAAAATTACTCCTAAGCCCACTAATCATCACTGATTTCTTCTTCTTGATGGGTACAGCCATGCTTCATTTTCCATGCTGGTTCTTAGCTGCTAGAAAAGAGGATTTTCCCTTCCAGATAAACTGTTTCCATCTTATTTATTGGTCCTTTTTTCTGCTTCTGAGATTTCCACCCTCTGGTCAGGTCCTGGCCATCCCTGGCCCAGAGCCACAGACTCCTCAGGTTGGAAGGGGACCTGCAGGTCTCTAGTCCAACCTTCCGTGCTGAATTTAGACCAGGGCAGTGTAAGGTCACCTCAAGGTGTCTTATGGCTGAGGTGGAGCAGGAACCAAAGCAGGAATGTGCTGGAAGCAATTTGCTTTGGCAAAACCACTTATTAAATCAGCTGATTCCTGAACCAGATGTTAAAAATCCCTGCAAGCCATCTCCAGCCTGAGCAATTTTAATTTTGCAGTTTGCCACCAAGTTTCTCACCCTGTATAGGAGACTTTGTAGTAGACTCGATTTAATAGAAATTGAACTCAAGAGGAAAGAACTGCAGCCACAGAGGCAACTGCAAGCATGGTTGCTCAACAGCCAGCCTCGAGTATGTTGTCTCCAACCCGCCTGAGGTTCTTCATTTTACTGTGACTTTGAGTAATTAGACTTCAAGGTTGTGACTGTATTAATTACCAGCCCCAAGCGCAAGACTGTTAGGAAGATGGCATTGGCTTTGGCTGGGGAGCTACATATGGCAGGGATTGCTCTTGATTGCCATGGTTATGTGGGCTTTGTTTTCAGTCAAGGAACACCAGGAGACCCCTCTGTCAAACAGCAACAGTCTGTGGGGACAGGGAAGGTGGAGATGCCCCAGAACAGATCCTGGAGGCATCATGTGCTGTGCTTGGCCTGACATCTGCCAGGCACTCCATGTGCCATGCTCGCCTCTATGAGAGTTACATGTGAGACGAGGTTGTCAATTAAGTTCATTTTAATTCCAGATATTACTTGGATCTGTTTGACCTCTTTTGTTATTTTTAGAGCTAGTTTAAATTGGCAGGTCCTGTTATGTGGGAAATCGAATGTTAAAATAAAGCCCTTTAGGCCTAAATTGGAAGGCACAGTTGGAAATTTCCATGAAATTATATTTCCAAAATCTGTTCTGGAAAGATCAAAATGACCTAGCCACAGCAGTTCATTTTTCTTTTTATAATTTTGAATATAATGTGTTATAGACAATACAAGCCCTTGGCTTTCTTACTACTTTTTTTTTTTTGGTTTGATTTTTTTGGAAACAAAATATTTTTAACATTTTTTGGAAGTATGATTGTAAATGCACCAGTAAGTTTCTCCAAAATATTTCCATTTTGTTAAGCAGCATTTTCCTATGAGAAGCATTTTCTTGGGGGAAAAAAACCACAACACTATGTATTTGAATTCTGCCCAGTGACTTGGTTGTCAGCGACAAAGAGTTCCCTGAGGGAAATGGCCTGCCCCCACCCACTCCCTGGGAACGGAAAGATTACTTTCTTCTGGGAGATACTTTTATTTAGATAATTCCTCCAGTATTAAGCATTTGGGGGGCAGAGCAGTGACTTGAGTCAGTCCTACAGCCGCACCATGCAGCCAGGACAAGGCATATATTGAGAAGTTGCGATGGCTGTCCTGCAAGGTTTTCAGCAGGTTTTTGTCATCCCTACCAGCACTCTGCCATTTGTCTGGCACTTCCATCTGTGAAATGCTGTCCAGTATCCGATAGTCAAGCCATTTATCTATGGGTACCTGCATGCACATTTTCCAAAAAGCATCCCTTTCAGGTGAGACTTGTGTTCTGGCTGTGCACGGCTCTGTTCAGTTGTGGGCAAAGGCTGGGGATCTAGCCGAGATGATGCGCGCACCAACATCTCAACAACTTCCTAATCCTTCATGCAGCCCTTCAGCTGTACTTTCTTTTGAGGTCTTTTGGCTGGACACTGTCTCTCCATGGACTCCTACAGCCACAGCACAACGCTCAATGGCAATATGACACTTTTGTGCAGTGCCACGATGCCAAGAACAGCAACTGTGCAATCCATGCTGCTGGGCTTCTTTGAAGGGCTTAAGGGCTTGGAGAGTAGCAGATCTGGCTGGTGACAGCCATCTCCTCCTTTGCTCAGCCTCAGCTCCTCGTGCTGGAGGAGGATGTGCCATCCCTGGAGGCTTTCACTGGACAAAGCCCTCCCTGGCCCGACCCAGCCCTGGCTGTGGGCCCACGGTGAGTGGGAGGTCAGACCGGATCTCCAGAGGTCTCTTCCGACTGGCATTTCTATGGTCCTATTGTTTATTCACCCCTGGCCCCATCCAAAGCAAATACAGCTGTAAAGCCAGCCTTGACACCCACTGCTGTTCCTCTCTGTCCCTGTTTGGTTTGGGTATCTGCAGTCTCCCAGGTTTCCATCCAAGTAAGTTCCTCCTTTAGAAAAACCTCCTTTTGTTGGAGTTTCATCATGACATCAGGTTAAACCACAAGCTATGCAGATGCTTTGGAAGCTGTTATCCTGTAAATTAGTCCTGAATTTTGACTTTTCTTATCTGTTAAATTTCATGTCTAGAAAACCAAATCAAAAACCTTCTTACCAATATCCCAGTGTTGAGCTAAAACCAAACACTATAAATAGCTGGTGAACATACCTGTGAGGTGTGTATATATTCATTGGACAACTGAGCCTTTCATAAGAATTTGCTAATGAACATTTGCGCTTCTGATGAGGACCCAGTAGCAAAGTTAGGCACATAAGAAGTAAATGTGTATTCTTTTCTTCCCTTTTTGATTGTTGGATTATCCAGCACAAACAGATATCTTTTTAGTGAAATTAACTACTCTGAAATTGTCATTAGACCAACAAAAACTACAGGCAGTTATTAAGCTGAGCTTACTGTTGCTATTAATGATCAGTGCTATGGAAAGCAATTACCAAAAAGACACAGTAACTCATCAGACCATGAGGCTACCGCAAGGAGAGGCTGACCTGCAGCCCTCAGGAGTGCTAATTTCATTTACAGACTTCGCACTACTAAAGAGATCCCATCAGACTTGCCCAGTTGCTGATCGACCTGCAGATACTTCTACTCTCAAGCCCAGCTTCCCCTCTAGCCATAGAAAGCCACCACTGCTCCCTTTGGAAAGAGGCAGCCAACTGTTGCCCTGAAAAAAGGAAAGAAAAAAAAAATCCACCCAAAACTTCCCAGCAGCATAAAAGTAAAAAAAAAAAAAAAAAAGCTATTACTTATGACAAGTGTATTTATGGGGCAGTTGGTACAGCCTTCAGAAGCAGTCAGGAGTTTAGGGGAAAAACCATCTGTGATGAGCACTTCATGGCACGTGGTGAGCTCCTCTGTGGCACTTGGCTGGGCAAACCAGCAGCATGGTGGTGAGCCATTGCTCTGAGCTCCTGTAAAGCAGCCCAGGGATGGAGGAGATGTGGGAGCCGGGCAGCAATTCAGCCTCTTTCTTCCCCGTACAGCGTGACCCAAAGCTGTGGGTCTGGCTCGCTGCACGACCCTCCCTCCTGCCCAGCAGGACTCTCTGAGAAGGGCGTTGTGTGCTCCCCAATAGTGTGAGACAAACAGGAGGTGCCAACGCCAGCGCCCCATGGGGTAACCACTGCACGCTGCAGCAAGGCTGGGCCAACTTTATCCTGGCTGCCACTCGTGATCTAACACGATCCGCTGTTTCTCCTCACCCACATGAACCCCTCACATATTCGATTCCCCCTTCTCTTACAACAGCCAAAGGGGCCATGTGCCTGTGACCTTCCTGGGTCATGGAGATCCCAGGACCAGGACCAGATGAGCCCCACTGAAGTTTAATACTTAAGATCACACAAGACCTGCTTCACGAAGCCCCATTTTCTTCACTACCTGAATATTACCCAATGCAGGCACAGGTATTTTTCATCTCGCAGACCTGAAGTAAAGGCACCTTCCAAACCACGAGAACTGACAAGTCAGAGCATCCGTCAGTACATTTGAATTTAAATTGTCCATGTCACCTGGCTCCAGTTCCTTCTGCAGGGCTTGGAGCTACCATTGCATTTGTAGAAGGTGACCACAGCTTTACAGGTCAGAGCCTCAGTTTATTTTGTTAAGAACAAGCGCAGGACTCTTTTTACCAAGCGCCGCTCACTGCTCATTCACTGCTTGGAACAGAAACCCAAGGAAGGCACAACTTCCATGGTCTCCCTACAGCAGATTTCTTTGCCATGAAAAACATTTTTACTCTGGGTTTTTTTGTGTGTGTTTTAACAGTTGCTATTTCTACATTATCTATTCCTGAGATTATTTCCTGTGGGAAAGACTTAATATTTTTAATTCCAATAATAATTTTAGTAACAGTTGCCATTTTCTGCCAATGTTTCTGTATTTTGGGATGGAACCAAATTATATGTTCTAAATTCCTCTTCTGTAGGAAAGCTTTTACGGCAGTTATTTCATACCTCAAAAATTACAGGGAAAAGAACAGAATTTTCTTATGTTTAAGAGACTGATTTTCCATAGTTTCAGACTATCGCCTGCTTCCTGCACAGTCACCCTCGTTCTTGCATTTGCATTTAAATGTCAAATGCTTCTCTCCCTCATTTAGCTTTCATGTTATTCAAGCAAGGTACCTACTTATGAGTTCTGCTGGTAGCTCTTTTGCATCCAACTGGGGATAATTTGCTTATCAAGAATCGTTGCTCCTTCTTGGCAAATCTGGCCACACTGAGGAACACAAAGGTATGAAATGTTGCGGCGGCCCTTTCTGTTCCTGTGCCATTGGCATTGTTACATTATAAAGTTTCCATTCTGGAAACAGCAATTACTTACATTTTTTGAGGCAATTATTTAGACTTTTGTACAAACAGTAATTGGTGTTACTGCACATACATGTCTTTACCGAAACCCAGGAATGAAACTCCTGTCTCGCTGAGACCAGCAGCAGGTTCTACCTTGACTTAGTAAAGTCAGGATTATACCTGTCACCCGTCGCCTTAACTAAGAACACTACTTCAAAGTTAATAAACTCCTTACTTTCAGCCAGGAATAAACACATCTAAGGGGTTGGGGTTTTTTGCCTTTTTTTTTTTTTTTTTTACAGGAAGACAGCTTTTATACAAAAATTGAATTGATGTAACTTCTTAAAAGAAGGTATTAGATATTTTTTGCAGAAGTTCAGCAGAACGGAGAATGCTTAGAGTCAGGGCCAATATATGGCATATTGTTTACTTGTCCAAATTTCATCAAATTTACTCCAAGCTTCTGAAACGTCTGCAAAGGACGTGAGCCGTCTGGAGATAGCACCTGATAAAGCCAGAAAGGTTTGTTTTGCAAATGAGTTCATCTTTAGGTGAGATGGGAGTTGGCGTCTGTTCCCTGCAGCAATAGACTTTAAATGAGTAATATGTTCATTGTGGAAGCACCTGTTTCCTTCTGGGCTGCATTCTCTTGTTTTGTTTAGCTGCAAAGATTCTGTATTTGCAGATGGATTATATACATCTTAGAAATACATCAGAGGGAACAGCCAGAGGGGGCAAGCACACTGGTTCTGGTTATCCCGGCAGAGCCACCACTGCAGAGACAGTGAGAGAGCTGAATTTTATGCCACCTACTGACCTGGTCACACCAAAGAAAGTCTCACCTGGAAATCTTGCCCCTTATCTTCAAGGTTCATGAGGACAGAAGAAATTGTCTGCACCAGAGAGACCCCACATCTGTAGCCAGAAATTGTCTATATCTAGAGATCCCACATCAAATACTGCAGGAGAGGTGAGACTTGGATCTCATGCTTACAGTTCAAACCCATCACTAATACTACAAAACCAATCCCATTAAAAATTCTGCCTTAGAATAGACAGAAATTATCCTTTTCAAGAACACGTAATGCATTTTAGATTTTGATTCAGATTTTTAATAAATTGTGCCAGTAGAAGCTTTCAAAGGCAATGATATATCAATAAATAACAGTTAAATTGAGTTCCTGAGAAAGAACCTACCACATGAAAGAATGTCAGATAGATGTAAATAACAAAAAAGGCATTACTATATAAAAAAGCAGTAATACTGAATCTTACATGAACTGTCACAACACAAGCACTGCATATCTCAGAACAATCCTTTCATACAAATGTAAACAAATACACAATCATTTTTGTTTAGTTTAGGCTGATGAATATGTTGTTGCTTAGATATCTAAACAATGGATAGGATAGGTAGGATATGCTAAAACATTAAGGAATAATATGTGGAATAATATATGGAAAAAATAATGAAGCTCCAGATTTAAAAATAAAATAAAGCAAGAACACATTAAAGGAGTGTTTTCCTCAAATGTTATTATGTCAATCACTTTAAATAGGACTGTTACACTAATCTGAATTAAGGATTTTGGTGTGTGTTTACTTATTTAGTTATATATAAAATATATATGCAAATATGTATGGCTTAATTATCTTTAGTATTCTGATATCACCTTGAATAATTCTCACTTATACATATACGAGAAATGCATATTTTAACATAGTTAAGAATTGATATTTCAAAGTATGCCTATAATTTGACAGAAATGCAGGACTATGGTGCTCCATCACAGCAATGTTTTTATCTATAGCCAACAGGACAGAATGATCCATGAACAATGCCAACAGTTTCAGATGTCAGCGCCTAAAATATTAGGATCCTGAACAGATATGCAGCCAGTCACATGTAGGGATCTGATGCCTGGAAAAGCCACATACCTCCAGGTTCCGTAGATGTCCGTGGAGCCACACGCACTCAACATCAGCCTCATCGCACTTCGGATCTCGATGTGTTACAGGAGCACAGCTTGAGACACTCTGTTTTGAAGATGTTGAGCTACCAACGTTAGTATTGGTGCTCTGCATTACTGTTCGTATTAAACAATGGTCACTGAGCTACACGCTACGTGAATAAGCCCCATGTAGACTGTTGCTGCAAACCAGCTTTATAGTAACGGTCTCACTATCGATCCTTTGTGGGGAAACGTGTGTGCCGATGATACATTTACTAAAATGATCTATTACATCAGACCACAAAATCACTATGCAATCTGTTTTACAAAATTAATATTGGATACAATCATAAGAGGAAACCACCCACACAATACATTATCAACACACGGTTTAAAATGGTCTAATTTTAGACCGTTAGTAAAAATGGATCCACAGGACCTGCCTGTGAATGGCAAGAAAAGGCCGTTTCAAACAGAAAAACACTGCTCATGCAACATTCTTCACACACTAGACAATGAAATCACACCCAAATTGTCACTTGCTCACACTTTCTATTACACTCCAATAAGCAGAAGGAAATAAAGCAGCTTTAAGGTTATGTCACAATTTTGAAATGTGGAAAATACATATAATAAACAAAAATCACGGTGTGAATACAATGGCATCAGTAAATTCAGAAAATTAGAGCAGGTTTGTTGTTTTTTTTTTTTTCTTTTTTCTTCTTTTTTTTCTTTTTTCTTTCTTACATTATTGCACAGAGACCTTTCATCACATATTCTTCAGCTTTATGCATCTTCCTAAATGTGAAATAAGTGCTATGGATAAAATAAAAACGTAGAAAAGAAGAACAGCAGCATGATTTGTCAAAGTTAATCCCTATAATTTAGTAGGAAAAAAAACCCCTGCTATAAACAAAATATAAGTGCTCTTTATTCATTTAAAAAATAACGCTGACAGCTGCAGAAGTCTGTAAATATTAATTTGAGTAGGGGAACGCTGACCTCAAATAAAAATAGGCCTAGAAATGACAGACTGCTGGCCTTGCAGATTTTGGTGAAGACCAGGATTTCAAGTGTAATTATCACCAAAGTTATTTACAGTAAAACTGACCTGAACTTTCAAGAGTGCCATTTTCAGGACCTGGCCCTGCAAGCTCCTGACTCCTCAGGATGACTCCAGCTGCAGCTGAAGTTACACCTGAACAAGCACTGCAGGATCAGCTCCTAAAGGATCAGTTAAAGGCCCTAATGGATTTGAGATTAGTCTTATCTGGAGTACTCTATACACTAATTTACACATATACAGGTTGACAAGCCCCAGTCTGATCCACCACACCTTTGTCTTCTGCATCAGATTTCTCAGACTGGCCAACTTCCATTCCAGAAGGTTTGGGATACCTGAATGGATACCCGTTGTCATCGAAGAACCTTCGGAAAGTAAACTCGTAAAAAGCATGTTCTGTGTGTTTGCTATTGGAAGAGGCTAGGGGATCCCATGTCCTGGTGCTGTCACCACTAGCATCGTTCCAAGGACCTTCTTCTTCCACTGGATCAAAATTTGAAGTGTCCATTGGATGGCTGATCTTTGGAACATAGGGAGCTGGCTGCCTACGGATGTCAGTAGAGAAGTCCATAGAGTGAAAGAAAGAGTGGGCCTTAATATCATCTGCTCCATTTCTTCCAAGCCTGTCCTCAGCAGCGCAGCAGAGCTTTGTGATGAGATCAGTTGCTTCAGGGCTTAGCTTGATCTGTGAGGGAATGTGCAGTGTGCTTTCCCAATTTATCACCTGGAGGGAACAAAGGTATTGAAAAACTTCTGATCTCGGAAACCAAATCTTTTTGATTGTCAACTGTATGGAAGTACACACATAATTAGTCAATTCACAGTCTGTATAGTAATTTTAGAGGTTCAAGAACCCAATGATTAGATTACATTGGCTGTTAATAGTTACTTTAATCCATCAAGAAACATCGTGGGATAGCAGATAAAAGGAGTAATTCCATTTAAGAAAAAGGCAAATTCCTTCCTGAATGCTCCCATAGTCCCATTTGAGAGCATATTCAGTTTACACATGACTTCACGGAATGACTTCAAGGAATTACTTCGTTTCATTTCCAAAATGTAAACTAGGAAGACTGGTCATGAGATACATCCTTTCTAATAAAAAACTACTCACTGCTTGACTTTGAAACACATTGCCAACTGCAATTATCACTGGTATATCAGCTTACTCAAATCTGATAGGCACTCTAAGGAATTCAGATGGATGAACTTGTGCTGGGAAGACTCATAAAACTAAACAACTATCTATGCAGTTGGACAAGGCATTTCTAGTCCAATATTCAGTATCTTCATTGATTGGGAGAAGCTTCTGTAATCATAGCTCCTTTCTCTAGTAAAACAAGAGGGGATAGGTCTGTACACGGAGGAGAAGGAAAAAGGTTCAAATTTTGCTACCACAGATTGAAATTTTGCTTCAACTTACCTTCAGTTGGGTTTCTGTGGGTGTAGGAGCCAGAAAAGGAGGCTGTCCCACTAACATCTCAAAGAGGATCACACCAACACTCCACCAGTCACAGAGCTGAGTGTATCCTGAAAGGCAAGTCAAAAGGTTGTCCTCCACCAACCAAGAATGTGTATAGAGCTACTTGCAATTAAGTATCGAAACAGGCAGAAATCTGTGCTGTTTCTCAGACAAATAATTTCTGACCTAGAACTAAAGGACTCCCAATCCACCTTCATCATAAGGTCATTTCTGCTTGCTGACCTGAATTCTACTGCTGTCAGTAAAGATCTAATCCTGCTGTCTGGGAATCTTTCTGTATAAATTTAATTCTCAACAAAAGTGAGTGGTGAAATCACATAATTAGAAAGAATGAAATTTTTTTTCATGTCCTGTCCCACAACTACATCACTACACAGCATGAACTGGACCTCAAGCATAACAAAAAGGTTTAGTGACTGATGTCCCACCTAGTTTCAGAAGTGAAACCGTGAGTTTGAAAAGCTGCTGAAAGACACAGCCTGGCTCTAGAGACAGAAAGAGGACACAGATGACTTTTTGAGCAAGTTCCAAGCAGAGGTATAATTCCAATCACTTAATTTCTGTGACAAGACAAATATGCTTGAGATCTCCGAAAAAGGAATGGAGGATTTAAACACTTATTTCAATGGACACTTGTGTCATCAGATGATGTAGGGTCCAATGTGAAATCTCTCAACTTGAAAAAGTTAGGGTCTGACTTATAGACAACTTTGAACATCTGCACTCCTCACTTCAGTGACCACGTCTGTTCTGCATGGGCAGCCACCAAGGACAGCCACCATGGATAGCCACGGTCTGAATTCCTCAAGCTAAGCTTTTAAATGCAGAGTGTCCAGTATAAGTTGTGGAAGGCTTTTTGTTGGGTTTCCCCAAGATTCTGGCCAAGAATTTGGAAGACATTTCTACAAGTTTACATCATCCATATTTAAGTGTCCTGTCTGAATCAGTGATTCAGAACCATCAGCTGGCTACTCAATGGTCTATGTAAACTTGCTAGCTTGTAAACTTACTCTATGAGTACAGATGATCTGCTTTATACTTGAAAAGTATCACTGCCAACATCCTCTGACACGTTTATTAGCAGTCTCATTCAAAGGCCTCAGAGTATAGATATACACAGACACACAAAGTACGACCACCATCAACGTCAGCAGTGTGATGCTAAACAGCGGAGCATGTAGAGAAATCTGTTCTTAATATGAACTAAGTGTTTCTGGCCTCCAGAATAACAATCTTCCAAAGCAGCAAGCTTATTTAAGGCCAAAAAAAAACCCCAAGCCCCCAAACAAACAAAAACCTATTTCAAAGCATCAACATTCCCTTAAACAGGAGAAAAATAAAGGTTATATACCTTTACGAAGCAGGACTTCAGGAGCAATGTAATTAGGGGTTCCAACTAATGAGTGGGCTAGACATCTCTGATGCTGCTTCTTAGCTCTTTGTTCTAATGTCTTCAGCCTGTCTCCACATCTACAATTGGACACATCATCCCAAAGATCACTGGGCTCCATGCTGTCTTGTCTGATATGGCTCCCTTTCAAGTAGGAGAGAAAGTTTACATTCATGGTCATAAAACACAACACACAAAGAGAAAAGTATTTATCTAGATCTAGTTGTGCCATCTTCTACTCTCACTGAAGAACAGCATTTAAACTTTAAATCCAAGGTATTTCCTTCTTCCTTTACCTTCACAAATGGTTTTCCATAACCAGCAAAGGAAGCATGCTCCCATATGGGAGACACACAACAATAGAGTACAATTAGATTAGCTATACCAATTGTTTATGACGTTTTTGCCAACAGACACCAATACTCCTCAATGGCACACACAGGAGGTGCATGGACTACTTTAAATCCATGATTAAATGTTTCATCATCAAAAGAGACCCTCCAACTAAACTGAAAAATTGCTGCTACTGCAATGGTCAGCCAGATTACTGACAGGGATTTAAATACTACTGGAAACAAAGGACTGGAAACAAACTAATTAAATCAGTTAGCAAGAGATGGATGCATCATATTACCATCAACTCTTTGTCAATGTACACACTTCTGTTTTCTAAGCTGGCATTTCTGCCAAGATGTACCTGTTTGTTTCGAAATAAATAATGTAATACCACCACAAATAAAGCCTAAGAACACTACCTTTCTGATAGTACTTTGAATTGTGAGTCCACCTGAATCCAGTACACAGTCCAAAGTCAGTCAGTTTGATATGTCCATCAAGGTCTATCAGAATGTTGTCAGGCTTGATGTCTCGATGAATAAATCCCATTTTGTGCACACTCTCTATAGCCAAAGTGAGCTCTGCAATATAAAATCTAGCCAGACGCTCTGGAAAGACCTCCATTCGAATCAGTAGACTCATCATATCCCCACCAGGGATGTAGTCCATCACAAAGTACAAGTTCTCTTTATCTTGGAAGGAATAATAGAGTTTAACCACCCATTCATTGTCTGCCTCAGCAAGTATGTCCCTCTCTGCTTTGACATGAGCCACCTGGTTCCTGTTTAGCACATCTTTCTTTCGCAGAGTCTTCATGGCATACAGGGCATGGGTATCCACTTTGCAGGCCAGGCATACTTCCCCAAAAGCACCAATACCCAGCGTCTTGATTTTCACAAACATAGATTTGTCCATTTTGGCCCTTTTAAGTCTGTTGTAGTTGGACTCCTTCTGGTAGAGAATTTTCCTCATTTGTTCCTGTTCTGCTTCACAAAGGCCAGCCTTTAGAAAAGAAAGCAAACCACAAGAGCTAGTACTGTTACATTCATAGCAAGGGAACAATAAACTAGCATTCCCAACACACATTTCTCAGAAACATTAACCAAGAACCAGAAAAGACATATTCACGAGAGATATACTGTCCTGTCTGCCTGTTCAGGTATTTCTGAAATACTGGCAAATTCACTGTGCTGTAATTTGTTCCCTGAATTAGCCATATCTCAGCTTGGTCTGCCTTTCTGATTTGACTGAACGGAGAGGCATGGGGCAATACTGTCAGAGAGGGGAATACAACATAACAAACCTGATCACGGGATTTAGTTTACACCTTTCAAATGTGCACTTTGCCACTGCACACCACTAGAAGTATGTGCACTGCAGTACACCTTAACGTAAACTGAAACCTAAACCTAGATGCCACAGTCGACTTTGCTCATTAATGGCTCTCCAGGGCAACTCACATTAACAGTTCCTACCTTGAGCGCTGTTTAACTGTTGGGTTTTGAGTTGTAATTAAGCAGCTAGTTTTGACCTACATGTTCCCAAGTGCCTTGGGAACCACCTTCTTTAGAAACTGTTTTTCTTTGCTATATACAGCCTCTGCTGTCAAAGTTTGTAGATCTCCTGACCATCTGTTCTATAAACTTCTCCCTTTTCCCTCCCTAAATACGTGCATATAACCCTCAGCTCTGGCCTCCCCCCAGCCACTGCAGCCCAGATCCTGGTGCTATTTCCCCTCTGTATTATTTCCCCTCTGCACATAAGCTGTAAAAAGCTGGCTTGTCCACCTCCTGTCCCCAGAGAGCCTCCAAGTAACTGCAAGTAACATTTCACAAGGCTGTGGGGAGAGACCTCCTGAGAAAGGGAGCAGCAGCAATATCAAACCAGACTTTCCTCACCCTTCAAGACAGAGCTGATATGCTGCCAAATCCATTAACATCAGTGCTTGTCCCTCTCCTGAGAGCCACTGGTGGCCTCCACCAGCAGAAAGCCCTGGGCTGATCCCCAGGATCCTCTGACAACTCATCCTCTGCAGCACACCCTTTTCTTTCTGCATACCCCATTTACAGAATCCTGAATTAACTGGCATCAACTGAAGCACTCTGAAAGGAAGAGTAGTGCCTGGTGGGAAGGGGCAATGGGGAGGAGGGTGAAGGGAGCTGAAGCTGATTAGCAGGCTAGACACCCAAGCACACACCCACAGGGCCACTAATTAGATTGATTTAATTTCACATCTGTAGTCTTTGTCTTTAAAGTAGAATGTAGGCAGCCACACTATGCAGAGAGATCCCCATGGTATAAAAATAAAATCTGGATGAATGAAGGATGGAGGAGGTCTGCAGAAACTTGCAGAACAGGTAGGATGAATTTTCAGACTGAAGGCATTAGCCAAATCAAAACAAGCAATACTGCTTTTAAAATGTAAGGTAAGTACATCAATCCATAATAAAGGAAGTGTTTAATGTTTTAAGGTAAAATAATTAGTGTGTTGCGTTCATAGTTAATTCAAGAATAATGCGATATTAAGATAGCTAAAATCTCCTCAGCTCATAGAATATTATTCCAGCCAGTGATGAGGTTGCTAGGGGAAGAAATAGTTTTTGTTTATAGCTGAATTATCTCTGAGTTATGAAGTGAGGGAAAGCTGACGAGTCAGAAGAGAACTAACGCAATTAGCTGTTTTACTTCTCTAGAGATTATTCCCTGTCTCAGTTTCAGGAAAATATTCACTAAATCCAAGCAATGCAACACAGTCTGTACTGGCAGTGAGGACAAACTGCTGTCACTAAAATGCCAACCTTTCAAGAGATTTTTAGAAGAGTTTTAGTTTAATTTTAACCTCAACAAACAAACTGCTGAGTTTTCTGGAGCAATGTAAGCATCACATTACTAACTCCAGTAATTGACTGTGCTAGGGAAGATCGGGTAGTTAATTATTATCCATTATGCGTTAATAATAGCTTTTCTTAAGAGTTTATCCTTACATACAAAAGTAGACTAGTCATATTCTAGTCATGCCTGGGAAAAAAAATCTTCCACAAAGAAGAATCAAAAACAAAACTGCCAGAGCAACCATCAGAACTTGGCAGCTTTGTTTTAAGCAGCCCTAGCAGTGAATCAGCTTAGAGAGAGCTACAATTAGGCATGAAATAAGCTCTCTCAGTCAAAAAGTGCACCTACATGAGACCTGCTTCTAGAAAAAGTTCCAGCAAGGGTCCCAAGATCAGCTCAAGCTGTCCGAGATGTGATTACTTGCATGATACCATTACTTACTGTGTTCAACAGACAACTTCCAGTCAAATACTATATACTCATCTGAAAATATGGCACAGTGAATATATTGCCAAGTTGAACCATGGCTTTGGTGAATGAGTGACTATCATGGAACAGGGAAGAAGAACTGGAGCAAAAAGAAGACCTTTGATTTCAGAGTTTTGCAAAAGCTGCCAAATATTGCCAAGGTTATCTCAGCCTCAAACCTGGCTTCTGAGACCTTGTCTAAGCAAAACTAATACTTCCCTACTATGGGGGTTTTTGCTTCATTTTACTTTTCTGGTATGAAGATGATGTATTATTTCACATCTCAGGTTTTTCAAACAGCCTCCCAGACCTCCATCCAGGCTTCTAACTAAAAATAGCCTGGTATCAGGAGGTGTTGGATACCTACTACTTCCAGTTGAGTGTGCCTTTATACATTTTGACTGATTAAAAATAGCAATAATCAACTTAACCCCATTAGTTTTTATTATAACAAAACAAGGAGAATTACTTTAGCCATTTCTTGCTCCAATTGTAATCTTCTGTTAATTTTCTGCTGGTAGGTCTTTATGACATTTTCTACATGTTGCTCCATGTAGAACTTGAAGGCAAAAGGTGAGTAGCTCTTTATTCGTGATTCTCGCTTTTCCTCATCTTTGCCATTTTTTCGCACAGGCACCGGAGACGTCTGAATTTGCTTTTTATCCTTGCTTGGTTTTTCAGCTTTAGTGTTCTTGCTGCTTTTGTCATTTCGCTCACTGTTCTCCTCAGCCTTATTGCACGTTGAACTGGGGCCTACACGAAGGGTCTGCTCTACACCCATGCATAAGCAGTTGATATCAAACTGCTCAGAGCTACCAGGAAGTAACAAATGCTTGGGATATGGTGGTGGTGGACACCGCAGTTCCTGGTTACCATAATCCACATCTAGTTGATAGGCATTAGCTGCTCCAACAGGTGGCACGTGCTGCTCAATGATCTCCAAGCCATCGACAGATGGTGCCTGGGCAGGTAACCAGCCAGGATGGGAAGGTCCCACTGCAGTCTGAGGCTCGGGTCTCATCACTCGCATACTCTTCACTGGCTGGAGAATATGAGCAGATGTGACCGCTGTGATTGTATTTGGAGATGTAATTGAAGGATCAGGTTTTCCTGAAGGAACCTGTCTTATAGACACTGTCACTTGTGGCTGTTGCTGGTGGTTGTTAAAGGAGTTTGTTCTGCTCGGCACTGTGGCATCGGGTCTGAAGGATACATGTTGCCGTGGAGATGTTTCTATTCCTGGATTTTGTAAAGAATCTCGGCGTGACGGTGTTGCTGCTTGCCACTGCTGAACTTGAGGATTATTCATGTCATAGAGGTCCATGTTTAGGCTATTTCTAGATGGAGTTAATAGATTTTGTGGTGGGCTGTCTGAAAAATCATTAGCAAAGGCTGGACCTCTGGATATCACATGCATTTGATGAGAAGAAGGACTCGTCTGTTTGTGATGAGAATGTGATATATATAGGCTTGCCGGTGCCTGCTGAAATGCATGACCAGAATTATTCTGAACAACTGCCCCTTTATTTGGGAGATTGGTGTACCCTCCCTCCTGCTGCATCTTGTTTTGGAAGGATGGACTCCGCTGAACACCATACCCCATAGGTTCCCCCTGCACCATCATGTGCTGCCTGCTGTAATGCTGGCTATTGGAGCCATGGGACGCCTGCAACTGCAAAGCTTGACTGCTGTGATTAGCCACTGGATAATTAATCACAGAAGACTCAATATTTGCAGGGTACGTTTTCTGCTGATGGCTTGTTGGTGTGTTGTGAGTGCCTACTCCAGAGGGTCGCTGTACAGGAGCATTCATAGCTGTAGACTGTGAAGTAGAGATTAAATAGTCCATGTATGGCCTTGGAACTTCAGTAAGCATATTTGCCCCTTCGGCTCCAAAGCCTGTCCCTTCATAGGCTGCATTACTGATCTGATGGTAGGACGGAAAAGATTCGTTTGATCCTTCGAAGCTCGGCCTGCGGGCTACATTGTTTGGCACAATACCCTTTCCTTTATAAAAAGAACACACAAGAATGTTAGGAAACAATTCAGGTGAACCAATTACTTTGCATTACTCATCCATCTATACATACAGACATACACACACATATGCACACACACTGTGTAGGGAGTATGTGTTATAAAAACACCTTCAAAAATCTAAATTAAGCACTCTGAACATTTAAAGTTATAGGTGCCAAGTATTACTACTGATAATGAGCTACTGGCCCACAACACTGCTCATGCCAGGAATCATCAGGGAGTTCTACCAAATAATGAAAATAGAAGCACAAATTCCTTAACTATGAAATCATCAGATTACACTACAGCCTGGTTTTTAAAGCTGGACCAGTATTACCAGTCATTACTCACTGACAGGAGGAAGCTACAGAGCAGGGGGTTAAGTACAGCACCAACAGGAGAAAAAAAAGCTCCCGGAAGGACTGTCAATACAACTTAAAGTCAACATTACTATAAGCTACTAGGTCATCACACAGTCCACATCTTCAGCACAGTGAGCTCACTGCTCGTGCTGGGCATCTGTTAACATATCTCTGTTCCATTGATCTCCCCAAAAATCCCTGTTTTCCTCTTGCTTATATGCAACAAAGGCATCAGACAGTTTGTCCTGTATTCTTTCCAATGTGTCGGACACAGAGCGTCCCCTCATATTACTCATCTTCCTTCTGCCTGGATGGCAAATCTTTCAGGGTGTCAGTATGTCACTCTTAGCTTGTGCAAAGACAAGATAGTAGCATTCCTACACTGGAAGTGCCAATGGCACTTTTCATCAGTTCTTTGATCTGAGAACAAACTGCAGGTGTATAAAGCACCAGCTATGCTAAAAAGACAAGGGGAGACTGTGGTGTTGTTATTTTTCTCTGTTCCCTTTCTGGTTCTTTAGCTTTCATAAAACACAGGACTTGGCCCATATGTGCCTGAACAATTTTCTTTTAAAATCTTGGCTTCACAAGTCCACAAGAATAGTCATATTGCGCTAACAGGCTCTGATGCTGGATTGCAAGTTTTCTGAATTATTTGTATTGCAGTGTGTCCCAGCTGGGCCAGATGCAGCACACTTGAGCATAGCTGTTGACTCCTCACCTCCATATGCACAAGCCCTATTATACACAGACACACAAGGACATACATGTCTCTGCACGACCTCTTCACACTGAAGAGGCTGCCCCCATACTAAATTACACTTTCATAAACAATGCATTGTTTTGAAATGGCATCAAGTTGGACAAATAATCAGTGTTCTTTAAAGTGAAATCTGTAATTGGCAGCTCTTTTTCCTACGATACCAGAAGGCCATGCTTACCAGGGTTGTACTTCTAACAGCACCCCCTGATAGCTCATCTGCAGTGAGATGCAGCAATGAGACTGTGGCATTCCAAAGCATCCTAAGAAGTGGCTACTCTGGCCTAGAGGTGGGAAGCAGCCATAAAATCCATTTGTCATCTCTGTCAGTAGGATTCATGCTGAGCCTCTGAGGCAAACTGACTTTGTTTTCCCTATCAGAGGCCATGAGGGAAAGTAGCAGCAATAATTGTCCTCCTTTGGGACGCATACTTCAGATGTGCAAGGAATCTGGCCGATGTCAAGACAGATATGGTGTCCACTTCCTAGATTTGTATATCAGTAAGTATGTTCTGGTCTGACAGAGGAATATTTGGATTTGTGAAGATACCAAATGTGGTAGTTGCAGATGATTTTTTTCCCCACACATTTCTATCTAACACAGTAACTGTTATAACTGTCTCCTTCCTCTGAAGGTTTTAGATCAGAGTGTATTCTTAAGATTAATCAGCTATACTCATGGGATCATCTGTTTTTATACACAGCTCTCTGTCCCACAGTAATATCTGGTAAGCTTTATTTGAGTCTTACCAGTATGCTGAAACTCTTGTTAACTTTACCACTGAAGTTAAAGCAGGACACAAATGAGTAATTTGAAAATCTATGTCCATATACCAATATATGGAATTCGAAATTAGAAGATTTAAATTTCTCAAACTGCAAATGAATTCCCAAGTAGCATTACACGCTTCCTAATCAAATAGAGGAGACCTATGCTACCTAGCACCAAGAACATCATACCAAAAAAAAACCTCAGGCAGGCAAGCACTAATTGCATGATATTTAATTTCACATTCTGTGTAGCCTAAAAGTAAAGGTGTGTCTTCAGCTTGAAAAGTTAAGTATTCAAAGCAGCTGCACGCATTGGAATGTTAAGAAAGCAAAAACAAATGCAAATGAAAACTAAGTAATTAAAATATTAGCCTGGAAAGACTTTGCAACCATTTAAGAGGAAATGTATGCTCTTTAGGACTGGGTGTGTTCTTTCTCTTTAAGGAATAAAGCCTTTATATTATAAAGCAAAACACAGTGTAGTAATTCTGTTGAAGTTGTTTTACATTCTCTTTAAGGCTCAGCTGAGGCCACATTTATGCATGTACTAGGACAGACCTCACCAAATATACTGACCAGTACTACTTTGTCATCAGGTGGTCATCCTGCAGGGTAACAATCCAAGAAGTATTTTCTTAGGGTTTTCCAGAAGCTTAAGACTGTTAGAAAGGGGAGAACTATGCACCCTTTTCCATCATATTTGAAGCTCTATTCCTAAGAGTGACTAACTGGAAAATAAGATCCTTCCCCTTTTCTATCATCCCTACATGGCAACACCCAGGGTTCTTCAGGAAAGAAGTGCCTTTACTGAAGAAATCCTTCCCGTTGAGGGTTTTCTTTGTAAACTGAATGGGCTTTCTCTTCCTCAGCTTTCCTCACCTCTGGACATGCCCTTCTATCAACTAATCCAAATTTAACACCCTTCCCAACACAGATTTTCAATTTGATCACGAGGCAAGGAGGAAGGTCCTGCTGAGGTGGCCAAGAAGATAAATTTGTCATGTGGAAATCACTTGCACACAGTTAACTCAACTTCTGACCACCCTCAGACGTCTGTACCACTGTGATCAGCTTGATCAAATGATTTTGTTGGCTTCAAGTCGTCCAACATGGACAAGACCTTTTAAGTCTAAATGTCACAAGAGCAGTTCCTTGTCCAACAAAAGAGGCCCCTGACAATAGCTCTCTAATCCGCTCAACCCTTTATCCACTAACCCCTCAGCAGTGTGTAACTCTGTGTGATTACACAGGTTTAGCCACTCAGAGGATGGTTACTTGTCTACTTGACCAATTTTTGAAACCAAAAGAAGATAAAAGTAAGAAACTCTATCTAAACTAGCTATTCTGCAGTGCTCTAAATGCTAACACCTGAATAGAAATAACTCTTGCAAGGCCTTTTCTCAGCTGTGGTCTGATGTTTGCTGATGAGATACATGCAGGGCCCAAATCCTCCCACTTACTAATTTACATGGAACAGAACTGAAGTAGACTAGCAAGGATGAGAGGAAAAGCTCCTGTTATCTTGCCCAAGATACCTCTGCAGTGTACTTAGAAGGACATGAATATGAATGAATTTCTGGGAAGTAAGCTATCTCGCAACTCCATAGCAATTACTTATATGCAAGCTTTGTGGTAAGGTTGAGGTGATTGAGATGATTTGCACCGAAGGATAAATAGCTTTAAGAAGGTGAACTATGCATATGCTCTTGCAAAGCAGGTAAGCTGTGTCCAGGTTAGTTGTGTCCAGCTTCCAGCCCAGTTTACCTTGCAGGGCCACGTTCACGTCACTGTCTCCTACAAGAGACACTACTTCTCCCCAGCAATGACTCCACTTTAAAAAATAGCTTATTGCAAGAAAGGATAACACAATTTTAAAAAAAAGTTCATGCTTACCCGGTGAGGTTTGCTTAATTACACGTACTATCTGTTCATTTCTAGGATCCAAGTAGCTCATCTTACTGATATACTCCAGAGCTGCTTCAATACTTCTGCTACCCGTCTGCTTCAGTGCTCGCACAGCCATCTCCTGTATAAAGCAAACAAGAATTGAATCGCATTGAGACAAAACCCAAGCACTGTACTGAAGTACTGTATTGAACTCTTATTTTGAAAACATTTGCATGCCATATGCAACTCAAAAATTAAAAGAAGAAAATAACAAAACCCACAACCTACCTAGACTCTGGAAATTAAAGAAGCATCAAATTGAAATGTGTACTTAAAAGATTCCTTAAACTTTGAATCAGGTCTGGGAAAAGCAGCAGTTGGATATAGAATGAAACAGAATTAAATATTTAGCTTTTGGTATTTGAGAGCATGTCTCTTAGTCACACCTGAACACAGTAAAAGCTTTAAGCTTTCACAGATGCCACAAGGAGCTAATTAGACAGGGGTTGATTTTTGCTGGTTGATTTCGGCCCCGCTGGAGTCAATGCGGAAGAAAGACTGCTGTTTTCAGCACAGCTGGGACATCATTCACTACCTGGGACATTATTCACTATGGGAGTGTTTGTGGATTGGAAGCTGCTGGCAGCCCAGAGAGCCAACCGTGTCCTGGGCTGCATCAAGAGAAGTGTGGCCAGCAGGCCTCTGGAGGTGAGTCTACCCCTCTACTCTGCGCTCATGAGACCCCACCTGGAGTACTGTATCCAGTTTTGGAGTCCTCAACACAGGAAGGACATGGACCTGTTGGAACGGGTCCAGCGGAGGGCCACGAAGATGATGAGAGGGCTGGAGCACCTCTCCTGTGAAGACAGGCTGAGAGAGCTGGGGTTGTTCAGCCTGGAGAACAGAAGGCTCCGGGAAGACCCCATAGCAGCCTACCAATATCTGAAGGGAGCCTACAGAAGAGCTGGAGAGGGACTCTTTGTCAGGAAGTGCAGCAACAGGACAAGGGGCAATGGTTTTAAATTGGAAGAGGGGAGATTTAGATTAGATATTAGAAAGAATCAGAAAGATTCTGATTATTATTCTGATTAGATATTAGAAAGAATTAGAAAGAAATTCTTTACAATGAGGGTGGTGAGGCACTGGAACAGGTTGCCCAGAGAAGTCATGGATGCCTCACCCCTGGAGGTGTTCAAGGCCAGGCTGGATGGGGCTTGGAGCAACCTGCTCTAGTGGAGGTGTACCTGCCCATGGCAGTGGGGTTGGAACTCGATGATCTTTAAGGTCCCTTCCAATCCAAATGATTCTATGATTCTATCTGTTTGGAGAGTCACTAGGCACACCGAATTGCATTTCACATTGTCAGTCTTTTTAGCTGTATTTTATTGGGCACACTTCCATCACTGAGAAGTTAATACGGGTGCCAGACATGCAACCCAAAAACTGAAACTGAGGCAAGTATGAATACTTTAGTTAAACTATTCTAGCACAACCATGGCTAGCGTCCCCTGCTCTACAGCCAGCAAGGCACACTCTCCTACAGTTTCTTTATAGTTTTACTTATAGCTCTGGGTTATAGAATACCTTTCAACAATGATTCTAGCCTCTGGTTGCAAAGCAAAATTCACGAGGCTGCTTGGCCCTTCCTGAAATTACGGACAAACGGAAGTCTAGAGCTTTAACACTGAATTCAACTCACTGAACTTCACCCATCAAAGAGTTAGATACTTAGTCAAAAATAGTTGCTGAGAACCTTTCTACTTCCAAAAGGCAATTTCTAATAAAGATGTAACAGGCGATAAACTGACCATTGGTGACAGAAGATTAGAGGACTAATTTGAACTGGACTTCCAGCTCTTAGATGGCTAAAACTGAATGAAATCAATGTCACCATCAAGGACTTGCCTGCAAATGTCAGTATCCTATTATCTTGCCATTTCATTGCCATTTTAAGAGGAATTCTGTCATCGCAACCTTCCCACTGAGCACTGAATCAGACAGAGTTTGTGCCTTCTTGTCTTGGCTCACCGACTGCAGATGTGATGGCTGTGTTGGAGCAAGCACACCGCTCTCTCAGGACAGTTCTGTGCGGTGGCTAGCAGTCAGGTAGCCCGAACACAGATCTCCCTTTTCCATACCATCTGGAGCAAAGAGCAACATCGCTCAGCTGAACTGCAAGTACACGTAACGTACTCACTAATTGTTTACTTCACAAGGGAGGATCATCTCAGATGACACTAATTCGCACTTAGCACAGAGCCACATGCTGGCACTTGGCATTTTGCTTCGCTTAGCTCAGTCCCCTCCTACTCCCCCCAAAATGGCAGCATTTTCTCCATTACTCAGAGGTTCTGCTTGGGGAATAGCTATAGCAAGTTTGAATATTTTTCGTACAATTTATGACTCATAATTCATAGAAAGGCAGTAGTTGGTTTCACATTTCCTATAGCTGAAATATTTCACTGGCATCAACACATTACTAAGTGCAATTTTAAATCAACAGAAAACTATTATGTATGAAGGAAAGAATTTCCCACAATGTTTTTTCCTCTCTTTATTTCTTCTTTCTTCTTCTGGATACATTTCTAAAGTATTAGCAAATTCGTATCTTAGTGCTAAGCATTCTCATCATCCAGGGATTCTGGGCTTTACAGCCCAATTCCACAGGGCTGCTAACACACTCTGCCCATTTACACCAGCTGGATCTAGCTTTAGATCACAAGTCTTAAAGTTTCCTAAATTAAATATGCTCCATACACACATTTGGGCTAGCATGGATCTTGGTTTTTTTTTATCTTTGTCTCCAATGAAGTACCAAGAGAATAAATGCTTGGTAAACAATTATCTTAATGATTAATAAAAAGCAGTTGAAACTGCATGCTCTTCCTTCAACAGATATGTTAGAGGATTCATATTTAAACTTTAGTGGGAATAACAGGAGGAGAAAATTCCAAACATTTCATTGTGGACTGTATGATAATCTAAGAGGGCCAGCAAGATTTTGGGACTAGCAAGTGTGTCGCTGGCAATCTCAGCTCCCAGTGCAGCAGCAGCCCTGTGCTCCAGCTTACCGTCTCTCACCAGGGCCAGCTCCCACCCCCCAAAGGTTTTCCTCATTACATACCCTGTTTGCTTAGCGTTTACATTACTGCTGGAAAAAATGAAGTAAGTTTTTTTGTGGTTCAAAAGAACACCTGTGAGTACCCAGTACACCATCCCATAGCTTTGCCCCTTTCCCCATAGCTATCCGGGGACACAAACAGCCCCAGTTTCTGATGCTGGTTCACAAAAGCCTTCTCAGAAGCATATAATCATAATTCTCCACCCAAACACAAATCCCTCTGGGGGCACTTCTTGAAAGCAGAGAGCAACAAGAAGCTCCAGCACTGCTATAGCTGGCCTTTGGCCTCCTCTGCATTGTTTTTCCCGTCACTGTCCTCCATGCCCTTAGCTCTCTCCTCTCTGGCAGCCACATGAAGAGGGCTCCACTCCAGCACTTTTGCATTAGTGATGGGGGACAAGCTGATGTGTGTCTGAGGCTCACAGAGAGGGTGCTCTGTTCCTGAGGCTGCTGCTGGCTAATGAGCCATGGTGGTCCTCTGCTTACTATATGCAACGCAGCAACAAGCTCTGCTGAGCGAGGGAGTGTGGCTGGGATGAGGCTGCGAAGGGCTGGCCTCCAGGCACCGGTTGAAGGGGAAGCTGGCTCCCCGCTGGCAGCAGGGGCCAGAGACTGGGCTGCGTTTGATGGAAACTGATATAAAGACTGTTTTGAAGGATGGGAAGAAGGGCAGAGGATGGATTAAACTGTGTCAGTAATTACACTTGTTGGAGTGCATAGACTTAAGTGAGATGGAGGGTGTTTGTTAGAAGCAGCAGAATGGCTTAAGAAGGAGGAGAGAAATCAATGCCAAAATCTTGCAAACTGCTACTGCAGACAGTAGGAGGGCTGAGGAAACAAGACAACAGACACTGGGCAAGGATAGATGTGCACAGCTACATGGACACAGATAGAGCTGCTGTCTTGATTTTATGCCACTCTAAGGTAAGTACATTTTAGAAAGAGAAGGGAAAAAAGATCAGAAATGAGACATGACAAAAAAATCTGCTTGGAGCCGTATCCAACACCAAAATATTCAAGTAGGCACAGGATCAAATCCAGCTCCCACTGAGGTCAACAAAGATTTCCATTAACTGCAAGGTACACTGCATCAGCCCTCCGCTTCAGAGTGTTTCCTTTTCAGCAGGCCAAATGCTGTCAGCCGCAGTACGGATTGAGGAACCTGGCTGCTGGCTCCATTCTGCTTACCCCAGGGCCAGCTGTCAGGCTGCAAGGAGAAACACAAGCCACTGGCAGCATGCACATAAACCACAAGGGAACAGAGCGGTCCCAGCCCCAACTCATTCTTTGCATTCTGTGTATTCCCTTCGGAGGATTCAAACATCTCTCCGTTCAGGGCTTTTATGCACCTTTTTGCTTCCAGACATCACTAGCTGTTGGTGAAAAAATAAACCAGAAAAAGTAACAGTGAAAAGGTGCAAGGGGAAAACGAACTTTTACAATTAACTCTAACAATTTTGTAATTAATGTTACAGCTGCAATATTAAAATGAGGTTTCAGTGGTCAGCTGTGGTTCTGGACAGATCTAATGGAAAACCCAAGTCAGGCCATGAACCACAAAGCGGACTGAGGCAACTCTGCAGAATCCCAGACTTGTGGATTCACAGCGAAAAATGGGGAGGGGGATGTTTTCCAGCTAGCTCCTACAATGGGATACCCAAACCCATGACCAGCTGCACCATCAACATGCTGTCTGTTATTTCACCACTCTCACGCTGGTAGAAGGCAGCTTTCCAAGAGATTTTACCATTTTGCTAGAAGGAAGGCCACCTTTGAGCTCAGATGCTCAAGAGGGAAAATCCTTGTTTGATGGTAAACAGATATTTGGATGTGTGCATATACAGACTTCATATCACTCTCTGCTCTGTAGGCAATGTGAAAGGCTTCCCCCGTTTTACCCTCCCGCCTGGCTGTACTCCACCAGCATTGGCAGAGGTTTGCGTTCTTGCTGTACTACAGCGTTGTCCAGCAACATTTTTCATTCAGAAAGCTCCTAGTTGCCAAGATGTATTTATCATGCAAGTGAAGATTGCACAAGAGGTTACAATAAGCAAGACTTTTTCCCAAGAACATTGTGTCTGAAGGAGACAATAGGTCCTCCAAGATTTGGCAAGGGTAATTAATTGCTAACAACAACAAAAATTAATTACTTGCTTTCTATTCACAAAGGAGGATGGGCGACAGATGCAGGAAACAGATACAGGTTCCCTGCGGAAGGGAAAAAACTAAAGCTCATGCCAGAAGAGATGATCCAGAATTGATTACGAACCTTTCTGCAATAGCCCACCATTGTAGGTATTTTCATTCATGACTTTAAACATGCAAATCCTAAGAAACTCCGGAAACAATGTGTACAATATGCTCTGTCAGGACTGCTGCAGGCCCACAGAACAGAGAACTTTATTTTGTAATATTCTCTATCTGTAATTATTCTCTAGTTGGACGCTTCATCTGGTTTTGTACTCTACTTTTGTTTTGCCTGTTTTCAGGTTGCTAACACCAGGGGTTTAATTTTGCCCACAAATTCCATGCCTAGCCATAACCCTGATTAAAAAATTCTAGCCACATAATTAAGATGCTATCCTGAGAATCATTAGCACTGTTCAGTTTTAGTGTATCAAAAAAGCAGGAGGAAATGAGCACTAGCAGAAACCTTCTGAGTGCCCACTTTTTTGCTGCAGAATCACTTAAGTCCATTCATAAACCAGATAACCCATTCAGAAACTAATGGAGATCTACCCCATGGCGAGTTAAGAGTTTTCTGCCTCCACTGCTCCTGTTATAAAGCTCCTCCAAGGCTATACTGCTTTAGTGGTGATAAACCTCCCTCATTTTCAGTCTAAATTACACAGGGTAATTACATTCCCTCTGCCTTTAGTTTCAATTGACTGAACTTCAGCAGCTTTGCTGCAGAAAGCGAGCCCCCTTCATCCTACAGAATGCTTGCAGCTTGGCCTCCCAAGCTAAACAAACCACATTATTTTTGTCTTGTAAAACAGGCTCTTCATTCTCTTTCTGGCTGTACTAGCCAATCTCTGTATCAAGAAAGATCAGACTGGGACATGGTTTTGGTAAGAGATGCACATGTCTTCTTGATGACACATGAACAGTGGTGGCAAAGTTATCTTTGTGGTAAAGTTGTTCCTTTTCTTTGCTGATTTCAGCAGAGGTGAGTTTGGGGCTTTAATCCTAGCTTTTAGTCCTTGCTTGCAGCATTTCTACCCTTCGTGCTCCTGAAGTTATCTTCAGTTCTGGTAGCACTCCAGTCCTTAAGGTCATCCATTATTTGGTCAGATGCTCCAGCCCTGCTTTGCACTGATTGTGCATTCCCACTTTACACTGTCAGAGTGCTTACTTTCTTTTTTTACTTATTAATGGAAAAAGTATGCAGGAGAGACACCCTGTAGTATATAAAGTTGGGGGAGACAGAAAACCAATATGGATAGGTGATGAAATGTAAGATTCACTAAGTTCAGTTGCATCAACATATGAAAAAAAAACCAAAAACTAAACTGTAAATTAGGAATGGGGAATTACAGGTAAGGAATAACTTTAACCAGATGGCTTTTGTATAACATTTCCAAGGGATATTTGAAGAATTAACAAAGGGAGTATACCTAAGAGATAGAGGGAGGATTTTGGAAATGATACAATGCTCTGGTAAACCTCCTATCAGAAGAAAAAAACACACAAAACTAACATGACATTTGCTGCTACGCCACCAAATGTTCTGCTTGCTTTCAAACTCTTGTAGTCTTGATTTAGACAGTCACCTACAGAATGCAGGCATCTTTACTATTCCGTGTTTGTGCAGCATCCCCAGGACAATGGGGTCCTGATATTGATGTGTTTATGGTAGTATGACAAATTATTGTTAAATTAAAGTAAGGTAATTAAGTCCAGCCCAATATACTCAACTTGGAGTAATAGGCAAAAAGATGTTGCAGGCTAAAGTATCAACTCTCCTGGGTCCCAGGATAAAAGCCCTCATATCACAACCACCACAAACTGATGCTGAAATAAGATTACCTTAATCCTCCAAGCCATAGGACATGGCAAACTCCCTGTAACTATGGAAGGAATGAGGCAAAATTAAAAACAAAGTAACTAGAGATTGAGAAGCATCTTCTAATGATCAAGATTATAGCTGGTCAAAATATTTCCAGTATCTTCTCAGATTTAAAATAGCTCTGGATGATTAAAAAGCAAAACAAAAGGGTTATCAAACATTGGAACAGGCTGCCCAGCGAAGTGGTGGAATCACCACCCCTGGAGATACTTAAAGGACAGGTAGACATGGTGCTGAGGGATGTGGTTTAGTGATGGTTTTGGCAGTGGTAGGTTGAAGGTTGGACTCAATCTCAAAGGTTCCTTCCCCCTTCCAACCTAAACGATTCCATGGTTCTAAATGAACCACACAAATGAAACCAACATTTGGAATTTATCACATTAGTTTTTGTATTTTACTAGCTAGCTAGTAAACTAGTAACTAGCCCTAGAGCTCATACAAATCCTTTCACAAGTATCACAAAAAACTCAAAATAAAAGGGCCATCATCACACTTCTGTACTGTTTTTTCCCAGCAGATCTTCCTTAAGGTCATGACTAATCAAAGCTATATAAGGTCTTCCAAGAGGGAAAAAAAATACTCTACAGACTTAGCAGCAGGCTACTTCTAAAGAACAACTAACGTAACACCTTCACCAACTTGGAAAGTGCAAGAGGGAAAAATAAACAAAACTGAGAACACTAACTGGAAATATGACATAGCTCCTTAGCAGGTGTCTCAAAAGGCACCAGTTACATCAAGACACTTTTAACACTATGCCGTTTATATCAAATAGCAGCATATAATTTCTTTTGGGGTTTTTTTAAGACTCCTTTAACTGAACTTATATAGCACATTCCCCCACCACAGCTCCTTGTAAGGCCACAGGTGTTTCACAGCAGACGCCTGACATTTTATGCTACAGTCCTTGTGTTCCATGAGTTGCTCAAATATGGCTCTTTGCATGAAAAGGAGAGATACAAACTTCAGACTATAAGCCAATCTAAGGTCCCAAAGTTCAGACATTTGGAAATAAACCAAGCATGGCTGCTCAACATATTTTTAAACAAATGCTTGTAAAATGAAGGGATTATTTATAACAAGGCATCTCCAGACAAAGAACGCATATGTAAATACTTGAAGAAGCTCTGATGAACTATTCAAGATATATTATCTATTTAAAGAAAAAACATACTTGCACTGCAATGTCAATATTCAAATCCAATCAGAACATTCAATCAGACAACCTGTTGATGTCCCAGAGTATGTGTGTGTACGTTCAGACGTGCACACGGGTATTGCATCATGTGTATGCATCTGTGTATGCAATTTTGTTGAAATTAATCTGATTTCAAGTAAGCCTGTGAGCCCTTTGAAAGCCATGTATCAAAAAAGACACGACACCCTCTTTCATAAAGAAATAAGGCTCTTATTTGTGTTACCAGTCAGAGAACACAAGTAATTTCATTACATATCTTTATATATAGATTTATTATAGCATGCCTGGAAGCATGTCAAGCACTCTGGAAAGAATTTGGGAAAGGGAAGGCCTGTAGGAAGCTGGTAGAGGTCCTGCCCCAGGCAACAAACCTGCCCTCCGCATGATGCTCTAGTGTCATGAAAGAACAATTGCAAACAGGCAAGGAAAGAGAGGCCATGGCATTAACAACAATAAGAGAAAGGGAGTGAAACTAACCAAAAGCCATCATAAATACCACTTTTTCTTTCCCCCTTTCTCCCAAGTAGGCTGGGAAGCAGGACACATGAGATGAAAGGGAGCAGGGTGCAGAGAGCCTCATCAGGGAGGCAGCTTAATGGATAGACCTGAGGAACAGTGACAGAAACCCTGTTCCCCCTGTCCCCCACAGCCTTGGAGAAAGGACATCATGGCTGAATAGCTGGTGGTAGAAGCCTATTTTCCCTAGGTATTTGGTGAAGAGAGTGACACTGTGAGCAATCAACATATGTGGTGACTTGCTGCCTACCTCAGAGGCTCTAACTCCCCTTTCTGCAGGCACACACTCTTTTGCCCAAGTTTTGAAGGAGTACAGGCTCCTGATTTAGCAATCAAATTTGGCCAACAGCAACAGGCAGCAGTAATATCTCCCTGAGTACAGAGAGTCCCCATTCTGGAAAACACACTGCTTCAGATTCCACAACAGAACAGAGGTGTAAGGAGTGAGCACAGAGCACTCAGTTTTAACACACGTAGTACTCCACAACTATCTATATATCAAAACTCACAGGCCAGGTTTGCATTAATGGTAAAATAAAGGAGAGGCAAAAGTGTGTATTTGTACATCTTCACTCCTCAAGGTATCTCCCTGTCACACAAAATCCTTTCTTACTGTGAGGGCAACCAAAGCCTTCAGCAGTACACTGGGCCCTACACAAACACAGAGGAAGAATCCTATTCTGAAAAGCATTTCTAATTTAAAACAGAACAAACAACTGTATATACAGCCATAACTGTTCCTCATTACTCTTTTAAGTCTGCTCACTGGAGAGCTATTTAAACTATTTAGAGTTCAGTCTAACCAAATGACCCATAGTGGGTGCATCAATAGATACAAAGTTGTATGAATCTTTCCTAATCTTTCCTAAGCACTGGAGCAGAAGGAACTCAAACCAGGAGCACTACTATGTGCTAACTCAGAAATCTTATTTTGAGGCTAAATCATCTTATGTAAACAGCATTTATAAATTACTGCATTGGTAGGTTTACGTTACAGAACAGCATGGATGTTGTTTTTTGTTACTTCATGCATATGTGAATGCACACGCACACACGAGTGTGTACATAGCTCCTTTCCGAAGGTGCTCTTTGACTTCCCTGAAATCTCCTCACTTTGGTTACAGGAATAGGGAACTTCCCACCCTCTGGACATGGGCTGTAGCAGGTTCAGTCTCAGCTCCAGTTCACTCCTGTCCCTCCTGACTGGCAGCCACTGTGGTGACCTGTACCTGTCACACAGTGCCTCAGCCTTGCATTAGCCAGTGAGGCTTCCGAGTCTCTCCTGTCAATCCAAGGCATGCCATGGCATGATCAACAGTATTTGTAATACTACAAAGGTAACATAACAGCCTACAACAGCTTTTGAACTCTGAAGGAATCGGAGAACAACTAGAAAACAACCTCAAGTAAAAGAAATGAGTTGTCACAAACCAAGAAGCATCATCATCTTCCCATAATGTTCACTGACAACCCCTTTCAGGTTCCTGTTGACATTTTTTAAATAACTAGAGGTGTTACCAAACATACCATCCCTTTTTGATACCAAGCCCAACACTGAGTGAGCTCGGACGCTTACAACTGTAACTCAAAAAACAAGAGTCTCTCATCTGGTAGTCCAAATCAAATCCTCTCTACACAGCAGAGAAGTCCAAGCTGGTGAAGAGCCTGTTACCAAGCCTCTATATTTTGATAAAGTTGCTAAAGTCTTGAATGCAACATCTCCCATCTCCCTTTCTTCTACTTCCTTTATCCTAATAGTAAAGCAATCAAGTTGAAGCAAAGAGCAGCAAATCCTTTCAGCAGCAGCATTGACTAGCAGCGTTTGCCAAAAGCTATTAGTATCAGGTGTTGCAGCCTTTAAATGTAGGAGGAAGACACAAACAAGGTGAGAATCTTCAAATACTCAGTCACCATTTGGTTTGAAACCTTCCTCTGGATCGGTATGATTTACATCCAGAAAGCAATAATGAATCCAGAAACTCAATTTCAAGTCAAGAAGCACAGGATGAGTTGTCCTATCACTTCCTTATAAGATATATTGAAATCATTAGGAGAGGTGCTGTGCACTTCACCAAGGCGATTGGAAAGTTTGCCCACCCAAAAGAATGCACAGACTTCAGCCAGACTAATTCCTCCTTACTCCTCTTTTGCCATTGTCTCTTTCAGCCTAATGAAACATGCATATTTGGCCAACAGTGCTGACATTAATGCCAATGTAAGTGTTAAAGGCCAATTTGAGATTATTAATAAACACTGCAGCACCCCACAAAGAAGCAATACAAATTCCCAGGGAAAAAAAAGTCTTAGCAAGTTGCCTTCAGGAATTTATTGATTCCACTGAAATCTCACAGAATCTCAACACACATAGAACATGGTAAAGAGCCTTGCACAGAAGGCATCTTCGAAGTTGAGGTAGAATTGGATCCAAACTTGAGGGAAAGGTGCACCACAATGCAGAACATCACTGTTGTTGTAAGAAAGGCACTCCAGCATATAGCCTCATTTCCAATTGTGTACCAGGTTCCTCATGCACGAAATCCAGTCATGAATAAAAAATAGCATCTGCTACTCTCTACTGCCGGGGTCAAAGTAAGCATCAAGGCATGAAATCTTACAAAACAAAAGCAAAACCCAACCTACTCTTGACATAAAGCATCTTAAATTACTGAATATATTAAGATGGCAGCTCCAGCAACAGGAACACCTTGCTGTGCAAGGACCAGCTGCCATTTTAAAAGCACTATATAAACTCTTCGAAGTATTCTCTTGGAATCATGTTGTCTGACGTGGGATGTTTTGCGGTCTTAGTACTTTACATGTATCAGTAACCAGGCTATATCTGCTGCAAGAGCAGCAGGCCATCCCTGTTCTCCTCCAGACCCGCTTTGCACGTACTGAACTGTCAGAATGATAGCACGACTCCTTCCTATTACTGCCCGTATCCCAACACCCTCCGCACGCCCCCCTTTTTTTTTTTGAGACAGAAATTTCTTACTCTATCAGGACGAGTAAATCAAGCTGGATAGAATAGCAGTTCAGTGAAGGTTTCATGATGAGCTTATTCCTCTTCATTAGCAGCAAGTGATGTGTTTGCTAATTTTATTGCTCATGCGTTAGCCAAAATGCGTTTGGCTGGCATTACATTTACAATAATTCTATTTGTGTATCAAGGCACATTTCAGTGGCCACAGACACTAAGATGGGTGCTTCTTATTGCCCTTCCTTCTACTACAAAAATACATACATATTGAGTTATGCATAAAAGAGGATTTTTACAAATATTCACAGAGCTTGCATATGATTTCTTAGCCAAACTGGATACAAGAGACTTGGAAACTGGGTATTCAGATTCAGCAAGATGAGTTATGAGGTTTGTTGTTCAGGAATAAAGCCCCAAAGCACAAAAAAGAATTGTGTCAAAGACTGGAAGAGCTTTTTGCACTGCCAAAGTCACCTATTCCCCAGAAAGTCACACAGTGCTGCAAATCTGCAATGCTTTAATACTGTTTATTGCATTTCTCTGTATCCAACTCGACAAATTGAATTTCGCATCTATTTTTGTTAACGGTGCCTCTTACGGTGTGCTGCCTATTTCAGGCATTACAAATTTTCTTATATGTCATAAGATTTTAACATTGAAAAAGTGGTACTACTCTCACCTCCTTTTCTTGTAACTTTGTACGTTGGGGTTTTTTTTCCGTTTTAAATCACTAGTACTTTCAAGTGTTGTTTTAAAACCTATTCTCCAAGACAAGAAAAATTCAAGTGAAGACAGTAAAATTAAGTCAATTGTTCATATTCAAGGTCAAACACTAACATCATTTTCCAAACAAGGTTGAAGTGTGTTCCTGGTATGGCCTTTAGAAGTTTAGGAGAGTTTTGTTCCCCTTAATTTTTCTTTGGGGAGTACTTTAATAGAACTATAAAGCCTCCAGGATATCTGGTTGGAATGCATTACTACTGAACTGTTCTGTCCTTTGAGAGTTTCCACCACAATGGGACCCCAACTGACATCAAGCAGTGATGCACAGTGTATCAGAAAAAATGTATATCTGAGAATTACAGCTCGTGAAACAAATGAAGGCTACATCTCTCTCTGCCTCATAGTCTAATGCAGCCTGTCTGACATGACTGAATAAACATCTGGGTTTTATCTCGAGATTGCTAATATTTTTCAGTACAGACACATACACACACACACAGATTGCGAGTGTGCTGGGCAAGACAACATGGCATGTTTATTGTTCAAAGAGCAGGAAGATGTAGAACTTTTACATACAATAATACTTTTAAAAAATTTGTTGACATTTTAATTTTATGTATCCATTGTAATGCTATCTTTTTTTTAAAATTCCATTAAAAATATTAAAAAGGCATTCAGCTTTTAACATTTTAAAGTCAATATGCTCAACCTTGTAATACAATATACTCAAACTCTGCAGCACTAGGGATCTCATTAGACATTTTCCGGAAGTCTCCACACAGTGCTTAGTTTCATTAACTCTATCAAATACATATGTATAACTACAGGTCCAAAACTAAGAATTACTAAACATTACTGACTGCCACTTAATGATTTTTAGGACTACAAAAATTCCTCTTTGTACTAAATGCTTTATATGACTGCTAGTCACTGCAGCTCTCTGCAGTTGCAAGATAAAACTCTCAACTCTACCAGTGCTAGAGGCAAAAAAGAAAAAGATAAAGAAAAAACCCCAGCTGGATAAAATATCTTAAGGTCAGGCTTTTTACATGTAAAGCAGCCGCAGCAAAATTATTCACATTCTTAGCACATAGCTGACCGGGACAAGATTCCAAGGAGAGGTAAACAATTCCCCCAAGAGAGCAGCTGCATCTTCCTCAGTTGGGAGTTACCGGGGGGAGAAATGTCCACTGGGGTCCCCAAAACTACCAGAAGTGGGAAGAAAATGAAATAATGCTTGTGCTCCATGGTAGTGCTTTACACGACTGCTCCTTTTCTGTACTCAGTGTATATAAAAAATAAATAATAAATAAAAAGGCATTTGGTAACACACGCTTTGATTGATGTCCTAGAGAAACCGTCTAAGCAGACACCCAAGTACAGTTCAACACAGAAGAGCAGGGGGAGAAATATTAGATAATATTGAACAGAGCAACTGAAAGGAATAGTCATCCAGCTTTGCTATTACTGCATAATTATTTTCAAAAGTATCTTTTGAAAGTATAAAACAATTTCTTTCTAGGTTTCCACAATATCTTTCTTAAATTGTCCTTTTTTATTTTATCTGGCATTTCCTTAGCAGTATCTTTACTCAGTTCACCTTGACGTTATTCCTGTTGGCTACCAGCCAAGTGGCACACTTTAATAGTTGAGACACACAGTACTGAAGAAGCATCTTTCTTGCTCTACTCCATTTATGTGCAAAGCCTGTCATATGTGTTTTATCTTGTTGTAAGAAAATAAATCCTCTTGCAAAATCCTCCTCAATGCCATCTCCTTAACATTAGTACCTCCTCACAAACCTGCCATTAGCCACCAGTGAAATCAGCTGCAGCAATCAATACAAAAACCAACCATATCACTAGTTTCAGCATTCATAACTTAGCATTCATATATTATCTTCCAGCTGTGTGTCAGCTGAAAGCTACCTCCACCTTGTCCCTGGCTGCCTGTCACTGCTCTCTCTGCCCAAGGTATCACTTGCTTCCCTCCTGCCTGATCACACTGCAGTCCACTCACTGCCAGAGGCACCTGGGTTAGCCCAGGCCTGTGACTTAGCTGTTGAAGATAATTCAGCTCATTTTGAGCCAAGTGAGCTCGGGTTAACTCTGGCAGCAGCTCAGCTGGGGCAGTAAGACCTGGGTAACAGGAGGAGTAAGAAGAGACAGCACTGAGCAGATGGCCCTCTCTGGAGCACAGCTGGAAGGAGGAGAGCATGTGAGTGCAGGATGAGCTTTCTCTCGGCATTTCCTCTGATGGTGGTTGACAGTCAAGGCAGCTGCCACCGCTCTCAACTTCTCTGCTCCTTTCTGTGTCCCCCTGCCGTACCCTCAATTGTGTTGATGTCCCTTCCACCATCCCTAACATGTTATTTTTAACCTGGATCAGTTCCCTCATCAGTCACCGCTCGGCTCCACAAACACTGTGGTGGCACAGCTTGCAGGAATGAAATGGGGAGGAACCAGTGGGAAGACAGCAGCTCTGGCAGCACCACCAAAAGCTGCTCTCCTGGAGCTCCAGCCCAGGAGCCCCTCTTCTTCCTTCACACCAACTTACAAGCTTCACAAGTGAAGGGAGTATGCTTGTGATATTTCAGACCGCAAGGTTGGTGTTTTTTTTTTTTTTTCTCTCTCTATGGTGCCTTAAGAAAGTTTTTAATTGCAGTATTTTGTGTTGGTGTCATATTAAGTTTAACAAGCTAATCCCTCTCTTACTTGTGCAGTTATCACCTAATATTTCAAGGCAACAACAGGACATTTTTCAGAAATACATCTGATCATCTTAAAAAGATATAGCCACGGGGAAACAGTCTTACATGACAGGCTATAAATCAACATGTTAGACAAGTAATTTTAAACCACAGGAGGAAGAAAAAAAAAAATCACACTGTATCTAGCCAATAAAAACCCTGTAACGCTGATTCCAGAAGACATTGGACCTATTCCATAGCAACTATATTTCTTAGGAAAAGAAGTTTGAACTCGATTAGACTGAAACAAAGGAGAGGGAGGAAAGCAGAGCAGAGGACATGATTCCACGCATCCTTCCTCCATAACTGAATTCTGAAGAGGAAGCTTGAGAAGGCTCAAGCAGATAAAGAAACCGTTCCCTTGAATCAAGTCACTCAGCATTGACACATTTGCTTACTAGCTCCCAGTAATCCTGGCACTGGATCAAACGTTCCTCACCTCCCTCCTTGACGCCTATAATCAGACTTTTAGGAGACTGTTTTTTTCCAGTGTTCTCAACCCATGTCACTTGACAGAAGAACAACTGGCAATTCTTTTTCAGGCTGTAGTAGTATTATTATTATTATTACAGCACATGCTTAGTTGCATGAATACTATTCAAAGACAGCAGTATTTCTTCTGATATCTTAAGGGTGCAAAATATTAAGAAACCAGTAAGAGACAAGTAGTTACTTTTCTTCTTCGAAAAAATACATTCTTAAAAGTGAGGTCTGCAGCAAAATCATGCTGGGCAAAATTCTTCTTGAATATTTCAGATGCAGAATGAAACCTGGCCCGTGGTTTGACAGGATAATACTAGGAGTAAGCAGCACAATGCTACATGGCATGGAACGGAGGCTTCATAATACAGAGTCCCAGAACCTAAGACTCGGCAACGTGCAGTAGTGCACTGGTGAATGTCTCCGTTCCTAGATGAAGTAAAAAAATATAGTTTATGTGCACCTGTTCGACAAAGCTGCCAAAGGTGAGGATATATGTCTGGTTAGGCAATCAAGTTCCAAGTTCCTAAATTTTCCCTACGAGAACTGGGTGGAGACAGTACTCCTACTGGTTTCTAACCTGTGTGTGTGTTGCCAAGTACTGTTAAACAGATGTCATTGCATCACAACGCCCTGCAGGTTCATGAGAAGATCTGTGTTCCTAATCTTTGAGTATGCCAAGTGCAAAACAAAGCTAAGCCTCCATGGTAATGATACATGGACATGGCCCCTGTATTTTGATGATCAAAGGTCGTCTTGGAGTAATTTCTACAGCTCTAGAGAAACGTTTTTTCCTCGCTTCTACTGTGAGTGCATCTTACTTGGGCTCCTGTCTGTGCACACTGCCTTGGATAATGCTGTAAGATGCACAATTACAGATGCAATGATTCCTGAACAGCAGCGTTCAAGAAGACACTCTGCTTCCAAGGTCAACATTCACTTCCTGTAACAAGCGCTGCAACTGTCTATTCCTTTTCTCCAAGGCATACATTAGCTCTTAAAATTGCTGACATTATGATTAATTATTTTTAATCAAGCTTTCCAATATCTGCCATCACCTTCAGAGACTAATCACAGAGACCAGTTATAAGAAAGTTTAAAAATACGTGTATATATACATACACTTATATAATTATGCATGAAAACCTGAATTAGGCAATTTTTTTCCACAACTTAAATTTGTAGGATTTCTGTTCCACAACATGAAGTATCTGAGGTGTTGGAACTATCTGAAGTACTGCCATGCAAAGAAAAGGGTAATATAGCAATTCCACATGCAGCCCATTATTTGAATCACTATAATGATTCTGGTATAGCCATTTTAGAAGTCATTTTTCAATGTTCAGCTTGTCTCTGCAAAAAGGTAGAGCTAAGAATCTAGAGTAGAAGTACCTTAACCTGTAATAATCTGACAGGTTACATCTTAAATAGGATCTATATCCTAAATGCCAAATGAACTTTTGATGAGTCTTACAATGCCCCATCTAAACGATCTATCTGCCAAGCAAATTCTGCATTCTTTCTCACCTGAAGCATATGGGCTGGGACATCCCACCAGCTGACTACTCATTTACTCCTGCTCTGAACATTTACCCACATTTTCAATACAACCTCAGACTCTCCTCTTGAAGAACATTAAGTAAGCAGACAGTGAGAATGACAGAGATAATTATGTGAACAATAAAAATACTAGGTTTCACTATTCTTTCATTTTCTCTGTGCTGCAACCTTCCTACATCCTTGGCCCAGGAACATCAATTCAGGTTGTGACGTCTTCTGGGTAGAGACCTCATTATTTTGCAGGGATGTTGCACCACACTGCTTTACCACAATGCCAATGTAACAGTGGCTATAACGGAGCAATGCAAATGTGAAACCCAAGGTGAACAGTAAAACTCTCGTTAGCAATTTACTCTAGTAACACAATCCATACCACAACAAGCTTTTCCCAATTTCTAACATGCAGGTCACAGACCAAAGACCCTGTTCTGCCAGGAAAGGTACCATCGTGTTTTCTTATAATGCCATTACAAATACTTGGAAAACTCTGTGGACACCAACATCACAATTTAAAGAAGAAAGAAGGAAAATACCAAGTACGCTTCAAATTACAGGAATATCTCAACTGGCTATTAATTATCACAAATAACTGGGTTTAACCATCCATGTATCTGAAATCCAAGCTACCAATATTAAATGGATTCAAACAGATTTCCACTTGAGGCCAAAATCTGTGCCAAAACCCAACTCTAAGTAAATGGATTTAGCATGTGCACTCTTCTACCGCTCAAAATAAACAGTAAGCTCTGGGCTGATGAAATCAATAGGCATTTTACTGCTGATTTCAATGGGGACAGAATTTCAGCCTGAGAGTCTTCATCTTCCAGCACACCGAAGCTGGGGATACGGTCCCAGTCAAGATATGCATAGTTGACCTGCAATCCCAAACACACTATTCTTCCCGACCTTCTAATCTCACTGCATTCTGCACAGCAATGCTCAGAGAACAGAGCCAAGTTCTACCAGAAACTCAGACTGTGTAGACTCTTCACGTTTTGACTTCTGACCCCAGCATCCAAGGGACCCTCTGTTGTTGCAGGTGGGGTCTGAGAAAGGAGAACACTGTTACTCAGTAGCTGATGAAATGAAAAGGCCATCCACCCCAGCACTTCCTGCAATGCTCCATACACTAAAGTCATATACCACTACAAGCTGGATCGCAGCTCAGTGCATTCCACTGCACTTTGTCACGCTTCCCTGACCGACACTATGCCAAAAATGACTAGCTTTAACAGTTCTCTGGTGAATAAAAGATTTTTGCAACTTTGAAACAGAGCTGAGTTTTTAATTCATGTTAAATCTGCTCTTCTGCTCTGATGGCACATTTTTAATGCTGCCTGTAATTCCCCGTCTGTGCTTTTTTCTTACTTCTTTAGTGACTTTTGTGAAGATAAAGGGAAAATTCAAGCTGACTAGTTTTTAAGCCTTAAAGAAACCTCTAAAATATGCCCAAAGGAAGTAAAAATATGAACTAGCAAAATACGAAGATGAAAAAGACCCACATCATGTTCATATAAATCTAGAAATACATGGCAATGAGCCAGACGGCTCACAAGACAGCTACCATGGGGAACAAAATCCAAAGTACAGCTGGACTATCTAAACAAGCATAGGGCAACATTACCCAGGATTTGCACATTTACTGTTTATTTACTCAGTACCCAACAGAGCACAATCTTGTGGAATAATACTGACTGCTCCTGCAAACATCCCTCTACTCAGATATTCTTAAGCACTTGTACTTACAGACTCTGCCCTAAGAAACTCTCCTTTGTAATCTTTTATTCAAAACCCATGCCTACAATTACCAAAAGAACATGATTATGAGAAAACTGCAAAACTAATGTAACTACTTAACAGAGTAAAGTGCTCATTATGTCAATGCTTGGCTCCCCTTCACAGCAGAATACCAGCATGTTACACGTGCACCCAAAAAAGGGATTCCACTTCTCTCCAAGCCAGCGAGCTTTGCTCAGCACATCAAGAAATGTTGCTGGTTCCAGCCCATTTTAGGGTTTCACTATCCAACCCCATCTCCAGGCTGACCTGGAAACATGCCTGCCCCCATTGCTACCTGCGTATGGAAATAATGAGGCTATTTTTACATGAAAAGCAAATCCTTTATTTTCCCAAAAGCAAGAACAGTCATTGCAACAAGCATAGAAGCCAGGCATTTAGAATACAGGAGGGTGTTGCCTACAAGTACAAAAAGTAATTAAGTCTTGTGAACAGAGCATGTGGGCAGGATGAGGGGTTAAGCATGACTTTATACAGAAAGCACACAAAAAACACTGGAAAAGAGAGAACTGAGGAGGAGGAAAGCAAAGCAACCTGGAGTTTTTAAATTCAACAGGCTGGGAAGGTGGGGAAGATGCCTCTCTTCTGCAGTGCCTGCCAGCTGGAGCAGTCAGCCAGGCACTCACTGTTGGGGGACACTACTGGGAATCCCACGTTGCTTTCCCTGGTGTATAGTGGGCTGCTCTGGCTCAGGCTGCCATTTCTTCCACGCTGCAGAGCTGAAGAAAAGGACTTTCCTAACACACGAGCATGAGCCCTCAGTGAACACAAGCTGGCATCAGTCCTGCAGAAGGCTTGGGGGCTGAGAGACCAAAACAGTACCTCAGTGTGCATGATGAGGAATCTTCAAAAACAACATCATCCAATTTTCAAGGCAGATACTTCATTAGCACTAATGTTCCTCCAGTTAAAACAACCAGTTTGCTACTAATGGCTGAACTCAGCACGACCAGCTCTGCGACCTGATTGCCCTCCTCCCCAAGTAAATCCCAAACATCCTCCTCTGCTCACACATCCAGTTCCTGCTTTTTAGCAGGGACTTCATCCTTGTTATGCTTCCCCTCTGCCCTCATGATTGTCAGTTATCACTTTCCTGTCAGAGTAATCAGCAGTAATACCACCTCTAGCCCTAATTTCCAGACTGAGAAACCACAAAATTACCAATGTGAAAGTGGTAAAACAAACCAAATCTGTGGTCTAGTGGTAGGGTTTTCCCCCAAATTCATTGACTCAAAACTGTGTGCAAGGAGGGTTGATGGTGGCTCTGCAAGTTTCACTCAGGGTTTTGTCTAGTGTTGGGCAAGGGTCCTATTGCAAGGTAATGGGAAAGAGGAAGAAAAAGAGGTTTTATGCATAGCTGCCAGTGAGATAACTGGCCTCCTCTAGATGCTCAGGCTGCTGTTGTTTGGTTCATGTAGGGCAGGGTTATGACTAAGTTCAAACTCCAGTAGACAGTGATGAACTTGGGAGCACAAACCCTCCTCCATGAGTTAAGGGGAAGAAAATGGCTCTTTGCAAAAAAACAAGGAATCCTGCTAAACACTGAACGCTATTTGCCCAAAATAGCGTTCCTGGAGATGCTGAACACACAACAGGACGTTCTGACCTTCCCAGGAATCTGGGTAAAGGCAGCTCTGCCTCTAACACAGGAGCTCTGCCACAGACTCTGCTGCAGCTCTGACTCTCCCTTGCCTCCTAAGCAGAGCTGTTCCAGGCTCAGGAGGCAACAGATTCTTCTTGGCAGTAAATCTAAGCACCCAGTTCTGCGTATGTGCAGAGCAGGGCCTGCAACAGCAAGTTCTCAACCTCCAGCAGTTTCTAACACTTACGAACCACAGGGAAGTTCTTGGAGAAGTGGAACTGATTTGTTACAGAAGGTTTTACAGCCCCATAGTAGTACTGAAAAATACTTTTTCTAGGTTACTTTCATGTGGCTAAACCCCCTGAAGGTTCACTTCTCAGTAAACAGAGAGATAGGGGGTGGGGGGAGGCACACCAACGCAAATGAAAATTCTTGTGGCTTGACTTTGAATTTGCTGGCACTTCCCAGTGAGGTCCTGCTTTTGTAGTGTGGGGAGATGGCTCAACACGTGCCCTGGCAGAGACTGATGACTTTTGCCCGCTTGTAAATTCCTAGGCTCTAGGTCTCCAATTTGCCCTGTTAATCACTGCACCAACACCTTCTCTCCACTATTTGCATGACTGTAACACCACATTTCACAGGTTCTTCATAAAACACCTTCAAAAAAGCATTCAATGAACTTAGTACAGAATATAATACAAAGATTTTCAGAACGGGAGAGATGACCAAGGTGCAAGAAATGATCACAGGAAGGGGACAGAAGTAAACTTCCAGCGTAGCAACTGCTGGAGCACTTGGAAGAAAAAGAGGAATCCCAGCCTGCTCCAGCACACAGCCAGCTGGTTGCTACCATGCCTGGGCAGCCCCATTACACAGGTCATTGGGGGATCATCTAAAAGCACAATCAAGAAACTGCACTGGACAATCAGAAAAAACATGTTCCAGCACGGTGGAATCTCTGGAGAAAATTATTCAGCACTTGTTTGGAGCCAGGAAAAAAACAGCCCAATATGGAATAGATTTGTCTTGATTCAAATATGTCTGTCATATGACCATAATTTTTTAATATTTTCAATTGGGACAGCCACAGATTTTTTTTTTTTTTTTGCAAACCAGGATACCCTGCACATATTAGTATTTCCAAAGTTCCAGTTACATTGATTAAATTAGATTTTATGCATCTTTATCAGGCTGACATCTGGCAGGAAGGTGCCATGAACACAACTGACTGTGGCAAAGCTGGAAGAGCAGCATGAACGAGACAGGTGGCTAGTTTATGCACAGACTATGGAGTCCTGACATTGAATGGAAGAAAAAATGCAGAAATGAAAATACATAGGGTGTGCTGTCAAAGGCACATTACAGTTGCATCTATAATTCTTTAGGATGTCACATCAAATCTAAAAAAATAAGATTGAAGTCTATAAGAGTTCTCTCTTAATAGTTTGCTATTAGTAAAAAAAAAAAATTCATCTGAAATATTCAGAAGAACATGGAGAAAAGCATGTAGGAGGTGTTGAATATTAGTCATTCAAACCAATGAAGCAGAAAAAACAATGTAAGTGCACAACAGGTAAGGGAAGGTACTCACACAGCCTTGAGGATATTTAAGAGTTGATACAGTGGAAGAACAAAATGAACAGGAGAGAAGGAAGCTGCAAGCAGCAACAAAGATCTGAGTCTGTGCTGACATTTTCTTCCGTTTTGAAATTATCCACCATTTATGAATCCATTGGATGTGGGTTAAATCCAAACCTAACCATATAAAGACTTATGCAGGAGTAACTAAACTGCCAGTTGTCCTACTGAAGTCGATCTCTTTGAAGGGCAAGAACTTAACTATATTATCACCTAGTATCAGCAGTCTTCCTTCTAGCATTTTATGCACGTGAGGAGCAATACACTGCATCTTTGTGTGCCTCAGATAAAACAAGTAATTTACAAACCAAGCATTAGAGCAATGAAGGATATAAAGAACCGCTGAAAAATGCCCGGTCAATTAAGCAAGCTACATCTAAATTTCAACATACTTATACTGCCTTTATATTTCTCTAAATCCATAGAAAACAATACGTGTCACAGTAACAGTTTCACATACACACACATACGCTGATAACAATTAAAGACTAAGCATCACAGAACATAGTTATTTTCATAGGCTGTCCCTACCACAGCCATTACCTGATTCATAAAGTTACGGGTACACAGCGTTCTTTGGCTTCAGCATTTTGAAAATTAACTGACCTAGAAATATTTTTTTTAAAAAGTATTTTCATATCCTCTCCTGTTTTCTTCAGCCTTTGCTTCCCTGGGGAAATATTTTTAATTGCTTGTATTCAGTTAAAATGAAGAGCACAAGTTTCTCATCAGCAGAAATTCATCTCTTACACTGCAGGGAAGCAGAACACAGTCTCAAACATTAGAATCTTGTTTATTTAGACTAAAGAAATTTTCAGTGCAGGACCAGCCCCTATGGATTCTTCACAAACAGCTGGTACCATGCAAACACTGCAGTCATCACAATACACATATGCATACATGCAACTTTTGTGTGTCAGTGACGGTCCAGATGGCAGAAGATCCCTAGAACAAAACCAGTTTTGCTGTGCTGCAACTGTTGCTGGGTAGCCCCATCAAGATCAGAGCTGACAGAATCACCTCAGCAGAAGCCTTGTGGTATCAGAAAAGACACATCAGCTGCCAAGTAACAGAAGTCAGAAATATTCCAGCAGCAAGAGTATTTTGGGTGACCAGCAGCACATGTGTAGAGCAGGCCAAACAAGAGTTTGAACAATTGATTTTCACCACGCTTTTATTTAAGCATCTTCTAAAGATGGGAAATTAGGATACCTCTCAAGTATGAACAATGTGAGCTTGCAGCTGCTATGGTAGGATAACATCAAAGAACACAATGCCACAGCAACTCCAGCCTCTATTTTGGGGATCAGAGGCATTTTAAAATTTTATTTTATTCCAAAGAGCAGGGAATGATGAAAGCCTAGAAATAAGGACTAGCATTTTCTGCTCTAAGCATTGTAAAAGTACCAGATGTCAGGTACATTGCAATTAGAATATGAACATAACCAGAAAGAGTGAAAAAAGTTGAATGTATTTTACATGTTGACATGCTGTACACATGACATGTAAGGATAAGGCAGAAATTAACACAAACATCTGTAGCTTTAAGCAAACAGACAGTGTCTGTCCCTCCTTGATTTTACTAGTGCAAACTGCAATTGTTCCAGCAGTATTTGATTGTAAAGTATCTACTCTACAGGAGTTATATCCAGAGTAAGGCAGCTTGCAACCTAGCTAGAATTCTTTCCAAAGTCAAACAGAGGAAATTCTGGGCCTGCTCAGCTGTTTATTAAGCTAAATTTAAAAAAAAAAACCCAAAACAAACAAACAAACAAACAAAAACAACAAAAAACAAACCACCAAACAAAAAACAAAACAACAAAACAAATCCAAAAACCAAACCAACAACCAAAAGGCAATGGTGGGGAATTAATGAACAGTGACACTAAATTTAAAAAACAGCAGGTGCCACTACCAAGAAAACTCAGCTTGATGGTCTCTTTCGTGTCTCTCCTTGACTAGTTTAGATAGTCATATGCGTACATGCATTTGCAAGTCATAGAGACAGCCAGTACCTACAGAACAAACACCATATGTACTGGAGCCAGGTTTATGTCAGGTTGGAGGGATAACACAGACAACACACTTGGGACATGAACATTCCATAGGAGTCACCACCATCACAAGCAGCTGCTGAGCAGAATTTGAATGCTGTGCCCCACAGAGCACCAAAAGGCTGTGGTCTGCTCAATAGTGACAAGATCTCACAACCAAAAAGCACTTCTGCTGTGTGTTCTAGCACATGACCATTCACCTTCAGAGCAACAGCAGTGTGATCGTTAGTCCCTATCTTCTGGGCACGACCACGCTGGTCACTGTTTCTCCTTCTAACAGTGGTCTGGTAAGAATTCAGCCAGCACCTTGCATACTTCCAGAAAACAGACACACAGTTCTAATACTGCCATGCTTTCAGAAAACGCAGTCACAGTAACTTCATTCTGCCTTTGGGCAAATGTAACATTATATGGCAAGGATGTTTTACAAAAAACATGGAAGAAAAAGCAGTTTAGTTTAGTTCCTTTCAGATTATATTATGCAATTCAATGCCTGGTTACACTCTTGTAATTTAAATTACTCATGTACATGGTGACAGTATTAGTATTTCTACACAGGCTACAGGTGAAATTACCCATTCTTTTTTCTTCCTGTGAACTTAGTTTCAGTGATCTGAAATCTGCTGATCAACTAATTTCAAAATGTCTGCAAAATATTTTTCTCCTGTGTGCACAGCAAGAAAAAAACATGAGGAAGAACAAAAGCCATTATAACTTACTGTATTTATATTCTGCCATGCTTTAGGGAAAAAAAAAAAGATTAAAAAAAATAAACATTGACTCCACACAAGTATGGCACATGTCTGTATGACATGAGAATTAGTCATGGACTTTTATTTGCATTCTACTAATATTCAATTAGTGGCTTTAAAACAAGCTTTTTAGTTTAGCAACAGAAAAGCATTTCCAGTTCAAATTAAACAAGTTCTAAATGCACATCTTGGGTTATCTCTAAAGACTGTAGCAAGCAAAAGCATTGCATCCAGTCCTTCTACTAAAATCTAAGCTTAAAAGTGTCATTCCGATTGAGAAAGAAAAAAACCCAACAGAACCAACAAACACAACCAAAAAAACACCCCACATGCAGAAATGCTATTTTTCAGTCTCAGCATAAAATCACATTGGTTCCTCTCAAATACAAGCTGAAAAGAACAGCAGAGATTTAGGCTGAGAACAACAAAAAAAATGCAAAAGGAACAGTTACACCCTACTACTATTGTGATATCAACTTCCTGTTATAATAATGGCAATCTTCACTTTTGGTCACAAGGGGTTTTTTTTATTCAGAAACTTAAGTTAATGCTTATGCAGGATTTTTAGTGACTGTAGTGAAGCCATTTCCTTTTTCATTAAAAAACCATAATCTATAGTTCAACCTTCTCCTGGCAACTAAATTTTAATAAATACAATTTAGGTATCCAATGCAAGTTAATCCTACACCCTGTTCCAGCAATATATAATTTTAGACTTTTATATGTTAACTCCCAAGCTTCTAGAATGATTATCTGACATGAGGAATAGGGAAGCATTAGTTTAACATAACTCAAGACTCACACTTATCTGTAATTGAAGTCTAGGACCTGATTCCTGTTCTGTCATTTCAAACATAATTCTACTACCAAGATGCAATTTATTCTATAGTTTGCCAAAGAAGAAAGGAGACTAACAAGAATAAAGGGCAAAATGCAAAACATACTGCAGTCTTGTTGAGTGCCATATTATTGCCCAGCTGCCAAGAAGACACATCTTGTCGTGTGAAGGAGCACATACAATCACCTGCTACTGCCAAGGACTATTTCTACCACTGTGAAAAATACAACGGAAAATATAAAATTTTTCTTTCTTCTGCAGGACCAGAGCATACTCTAAGCCCCACCCACAGAGAACAAATCCAAGAGCACGTTCCCAAATATACTGCAGGACCTGCATCATGACACAGAGGATTTAAGTGTATTCACTAAGACAGCGTCATCAAGAAGTGACGGCAACATAGGAAGACTGGAGACAAGAGAAACAGGATAGAAGAGAGAAGTGTTGGCAGGTATCGGCTCAAGAGCAGTCCTCGCCTCTTGCTTTCAGCCCCTGGGAAACTATGATTCACTCTCTTTCTGAAGCAGCTAAAAACTGAAATGACTTAGGGGGCTAACGTCAGGTGTGTTGGTGGGAAAACACATCGCCTTACATGCCTTGATGGAAGAACACTCGATGATACTGAAAAATTCTCAGAAATGAGAAAAAGGTTGAAACCAAATAGGGAGGTTAGAGGAAAAAAGTATAAGAAAAGGTTAATGAAATAAGCTCTCAACACTGCTAGCAAAAAGAAGAGAGAGCGAACAACTTACCTTCAAATGAGGGAGGCAAATGAACACACAAGAGACTGTTGGCCTGAATTATCAAATCTACTTCAGTTGCTAAAATAAAATCCTTCTCCTGCATTCAGCAGTGAATGGCCTCATTTGGAAGCACCTTCTTTCTCCTTGTAACCCAAGAATACTTATTTCCTCCTGGCCTGCAACATAGCTTGTAAAGACTCCTGCCACCTTTAACATGTATCCCACAGAATAAGCTAGGCAATCTTGTAACAGCTCATTCTTCAGCCATTTTTAATTACCAAAACAACCTGGACCCAAACCACACAGATGATGACCAAGATGTTAATCATTGAGGTTTTGGTACATAGATGGGCAGCCAGAACTCTTAACACAGCTAAAGTTTACCCCAAAGACAAAACTTGTTATGGGACAGGCCACTGTTATGAAATTATTTCCCCCATTTGCTCAAGGCTGTTACAAAATTTGTTGCCCTTCACCTTGAAGGCAAGCTGCCTTTTTATACTTGTCCTCTTAACAAATACATCACAACAGGTATTTTCCTACAACCAAAATTCCAGACATGCATTGTTGGTTACCAAAACAAAACTTTGCATTGTATCTGCTTCCTCTCATTGCTTCAACGATAGGGTCATATTGTGAACAAGCATGACTTAAAACAAAATACTAATTCCAAAACATAAAAAGGACTTTGTGCCCAAGCTCTGCTTGGTGTAGCAGAATTTCCCTCACTTAAAGTAAGTGCAAGTATTTGTTCAAATCAAGATAGATACTGTATTCCCCATTCTCAAAGTTTACCAAAATCAACTGGTAGTTCCCAAAACAGAGTAAAATCTTTGCCAAATGGTTTAAATAAAAAGGATGTCATCCATGATGAAAAAAAAAAAAAAAAATCAAAAGAATCCTGGAATGCAAAAGGGATGAATGAAAAAAAAAACAACAAAATTAAACAAAACCCCCAAACCCCACTTCTACAAAGTGAATTCCATTAATTCAGTACAACACAGATAACAAGATGGTCAGCCTGTTATTCTTAGACACATTACAGTACCCACAAACACAATTTCAGTTTCTTGAAAGAAACTATAATTAGTGACCAAAGGACAGATCTTTCCCTTCGGAATGTTCTCATACTGGCACAGGTAGGGTGTGCATATTTTATCACAGAGATATTTATAAAAGCCTCCGGAAAAATTGAAGCATAAGAACTTCCCTGCTTCACATAGTCACATAGTTATTCAGTGTATAGTACATGATGCATTTTACTGTAGGTACATAGCCTGTAAAAAATCCTAAACCATAATTTTTTTTACTTAAAAATAGCTGCCCAAACAAACCATGTCTAGAAATCTTCACCCAGAAAAGGCATCCTTGATCAAAGAAAAGAAGTTTGCTTGATGGGGGAAAAAAGTGACAAGTGTGTAACATTCCACAGTTCATTTAGAACTTCTGCAGCCCACTCTAAATTACAATGTCAGTGGCTGTTTATGCTCTAAGGAAGTACAGTAAGTACAGTACAGCCCATTCAGGTTGCTGGAATGTTACTGATCATATGCTCAATTGCATCTATTCATTAGAAAAATTCAATCCACAACAGCAGCTGCATTTACCACCACACCCCAAACACCATCCAGTTGCCCCAGGTGATTCCAATGGTTTGCCAGCCCACAGGACAGACTCTCCAACTCTTGTCCCTCTGCAGGGACTGCAAGTCACACTTCCAAGTCCAATGAGTTGTATGTACTAAAGAACAGTATACTAGGAGTGCTTTTGGCTTCAAGCTTTTGCAACAAGAAAGATCCAGCCTCCTGCAGTCATGTTCTACAAGTTTCAAAACAATTTATGCTGCACTAATTATTTTTGACTGAAACCTGCTAATAATTACTGTTGAAAAGATGACTTAAGGAAACAACAGACAAGTTACTCCCTTTGTTTGAGAAGAACTATGACTAATTATGTGTGTAATTTTGTTTTTGTTTTGTATCTCTTAAAAAATAAAAAGTGTGTAGTCCTGGCTTCTTTCAGGTCATCAGTGAAGTCCCTTTTAAGTTTTGGGGGCCAGATTTCATTACAAAATCATAAATACACAATGGCTGAAAAGAAATCTTTGTGAGAGAATGTGGATCATTTAAAAGGACATTGGCAACTCCTTAATAAATTAAAAAAGTTTTACATGCAACACCTATGGTGACTGTACCTGAAAGACAAGAATTTTGTATTTACTACATGAATTACACTGCATTTTATATACTTGTTAAGTTTACCAACCACCTTACAAACAATTCCTGTTTGTTTGGTTCTTACATAGAGCAAGAATGAAGTAATAAAATGTTATGATGTTCCCTTTTTATTTAATTAAGCCAATTTCAATTTAATCTTAAACCTTAAGAGTCACTTAGGCAGAACAGGTAGCTACACACCCTACCTTTATGTTACCTAATAGGCAACATCTCTTATAGTATGTAAAATAGTTGTTGTTAGAAGTCTAATCATGCTACAGATATGCTAGATGAATGGAGCTAATAAGAGTAATAAACAGGAGCACCCTTTCCTCAGCCCCTAAAATTTATACTACTTCCTTCTGAATTGTCACTGCTTCCCGCCATCCTTCCAAAAATCCTTATTGTGGCCTAACAGACTGAAAAAAAATTCCAATCGCTGCATGGTGTCCACCAGAACAGATTACCCACAAGATTAGGATTACTTTGCAGTGTTCCATCTAGAAGACCAAAAAGCATCATCCCAAATCTGACTTGAAAATGGCATTCACATAAGATCAAACTGAATAGTCATTGCCATCTATTCATTCTTCACAATTTCCTAGAAGGCCCACGATTACAGCTTGTTATGACAAATTGTCAACTTCAGGACACTTGCAGCCATTGAAGAGCCGATTAGTGTACCATGAAGCAGGATCAGGAGATGTAAGATCTTTTACTCTGCAGGCTTGCTGCTAAAGTAGACCATTAACTATTAATGGACTGAAATCCTTAATCTCTAAACATTTGTTCCTGGCATTTGGGGGCAGCTGATGGGCTTCAATACCCATTTACCAATCTGGCACTAGCATTTGGTTCAGAGGTAAATAAAACTGTTCCCAAAGAAACTGAAGCTGACTTCACTTCTTTGTTAAATCAGAGATCTGCTAGCTGCCTACAGTACTACAGAAGACGCCCATGGAGCAGGCATTTAAAGGCTTTGATTCACAAGCGGGGACAGGACATCTTCAGATAGCTGATTTACCACACACTATGCTCTGAAACAGTTCAGCGTTTGCTTTGAAACAGCTCAGGCACCAGGAGGAATGGAGGAATCTAGAGGTGGTAATCAAGTCTATCACCCCACACCATGCCATCCCCAGGGCCAGAAACCGTTCACACCAGGGAAAGAACCTCCATTCATTCACAACCCTCTAGAACAGCCAACCTTCGTATGCCCTGGATGCACATTAGGAAACCCAGCATTTTTAGCCACAAAACTTCAGTTTTGGAATCCCTATCTAGACTCTAGCCAAATGGGATTCTGTTTATGCTTAGGTTTGAACATCAAACACACCAATGTTGTCTCCAGGCAACAAGTCACAGCTAGGGAGAAAAACTGAATGTGAGGATGGAAGGACCATGGCCAGTGAGGGGAAAAAAAACCCAACCTACCAACCAAAAATGTGCAGCCAAATTTAAGGCGGTAGCAAAAATCTCCACATCCAAGTCAGAACTGGGCTCATTCTCAGTGCTCTGTAAGAAGTAACACCATTGTATAAATGTTGAAGTCAAAATAGTTTAAAATATTAAAAACTTTACATATATAGTGCATTACACTGCCTTTAATACCAAGACATTTTAACAGGTGCTCAGATATTTCTGTTCTATACATTGGCTTAACGTGTCTGTGCTATAGTGTGCTCAAAGTACTTTCCAAGTTTTCAGTCCAACAAGCCTGTTCTGTGTGTGAATGATTTGTCTGTGTAACCTACCAAATGTGCATTTCCAATCCAGAATCCAGCTGTGCTCATTTAACCTTGGCTCATAGGCACAGGGAGTGTTCTCATCCTAAACAGCTAGGGAAATTTAGAGGGTAGAGTTCTAAAAAACACTGTGTTTTCATGGCATGCTTAAGATCAGAGAAAATCCTTGGTTCTTCCAGTTAAGTAATTCAGTACAGCATCTTGGTTCACAGGACTAGGAAGCGTTTAGTTGTACTTCAGCACATTTCATTGGATCTGCAATCTACTCCAGCTCTGATCATCTCACATAGCATAAACTCTTTTTAATAGAAACACTACTAATTAATGTCTAAATAGTTCCAAAGAAACGCAGACTATTTGTAATAACGCCTGATGTTAGCATTGTTATGCAGATTCTGAATAGGACCTAGGAAATCAAGGTAATGCCACTGAAAGCACTTCAGTTTTAAATCACTCCAATTTATATCAAAGACTATAAAAAGAAATGTTTTGGTTGTCAACAACTGCCATTCAACCACACAGGAAAAAAGTTTCTATAACAGAAGAATCTGAACCCCAAACAGCACTTCATCTCTAAAAAGCAAAATTTTGAACTATTCCCGGACAGAGATGTAAGTCAATTCCAACACTGGAAGCACATGCAAGACAAATGCAGCTCAACACAGAAAGACCCTGTTTCCACCAGACTTTGAATTAAGAATATGTTCTAGCATCAATCTTGGAATGACAAAAGCAAGCATCTCTATGCCACATCCCTTATCTGAGACAGGGCTACCAGCTCTTGACAGAAGCCAAAAAGGCCAAGAAAATGCATGCACCCAAACACCACTTCTTGCTGAACATCCAGCCAGTTCCACCTGCTTTTGGCAAACAGCAAGTGAGCTTCTTCGAAGACTGTCTCTGTCATTTCTTCTACTTGCTTCTGACAGTGAACTGAGCTCAGATGTGCTAGACAAAATTTCACCCTATTAGGCTTGTTCTGCTATTGAGGGGAAAAAAAAAAGGAAAAAAAGAAAAAATAAAAAGAGAAAAAAAAAAAGGAAAAAACCACCCCACAAGCTACCCTGTTCAGCCTTCTACATCAACTGGAGAAATCCTAAGAGAATCCTAGAGGTTACCACAACCTTCTTTAACATGAATTAAACCCACACTAGGCACATCCCTTAACAGCAATTCCATCTACTCTGCCAGTCATATAGGATTGCCAGAAGAATCAATGCCTCTTGTCAACTAGCAAGCTTGGTAACTTTAATCGAATCTTTTCTTTAGTCTCAAGTATAAGCATGTTTTGAAGGCAGTGACAATTCCCCCTCCAAACTCATACGTACCTGATCACAACCCGCATTCACCAGTTCCTGGAGCATCTGCCTATTTACTTCAACAGCTGCTGTAGTGCTCGACTCATTAGCAAAAGGGAGCAAAGAATATCTAATTTCTCGCAGAGCTTTCTGATACGGTCCGAACTTAGGTGTTTGTCTCATCTGCTGCTGCCTTGCAGCATCCTTCCCTATTAAAATCTTAGGGTCCAGAGAAGTTTCACTGCCTGGTCCAATAGGTAGCCCCTGACCTGACGATTTGGATGGTTGCTTTAAACCTTCTCGAATCTCCTGTAACCGTTGTCTACTGTTTCCAGAATATGTAGTAGCAGGAAAAGTCTTTGGCCTCATTGTTAATCCAGTTTTCTTTAAGCATAAATACAGTTATATTCTTAGTTTTTTAAAATTATTTTTAAAAGGTGTCACTTGATGGTATCAATTTCTTGTAAACATAATCCTTCAAAGAGAAACAGAAAAGGCAAAATTCTCATGAAATTTCCGCCAACGTTTTACTTCAGCTCACGATCTTCACATTTCCTACAGAAAATGAAAATCCTTGGAATCATCATTTTGCAGACTGACAGTGTCTGAAACAAAAGAAAATAGAAAGTACATGCAATTAAGTTGATATTGTAAATGCCTCTGAAGGGACAGCATGACAATTAACCAAGTGAAAGTGAATCAGTTTAACCTATTAAGCTGTCACAGCTGGATTCCCTTTAACGATTTTCATTTTATCTGCTTTCCAGAATAGGATTCCAAAAGGCGCTCTCAACATAATCAATAAAGAATCCATTTTTCTTTAAGGTTACATTTTCAATATAAATGAAAATAAAACCCTTAGAAACTACAATGTTTAAGAATTTTACAGTATCTAATTGCGGCAAGTTTCCCACCCAATTGCATAACCAAATGCTGGATGAGCCTATCCTATTTCATAATTAGGGAAGAGTATGCTCATGAAATGTTTTTCCCCCCACTCAAGATTTTGTTTGTTTTACACTAGCTGAGCTCAGTTTCAGAAGTTTATGAAACAGATTTATAATGGAAATATTGATGACTCTAACCATAGCAACTTCTAGTATTTCAATAACAAAGTGAATAACAGAAACATAAGATATTTTGCCTTTCCACATGAATATCTTAGCAAAGTCTGAAGGTAAGAAAAAAAATAAAATAAGAGGGGATATATGGTATTGCATTTGCTGTGCCTTCAGTAGGAGAGGCAGAACCAGCTCAGTTAGCATCTCAACACAGAAAAAAAGAAAAGGCTTTGAGACAGCTTTATGCACCTCTTCCAACATGCAGCAGAGAACTGTGCAGCACAGCTGAGCTACTGTGCAACTTGCGATCTCCATGCAGTATGAAGTTGCAACAAGAATAGTACCCTTAACTAAGTCTTTGTGGCATCACCTTAACAGAAATATTAAATAATGGTGCATTTGGAAGAGGATTAAAAAAATAGCTTAATCAGAAATGTTAGCTCACTATTGATGCGGCTTATGCAAGTTTGCTTCTGCTGCTGCTATTAGCACTTGCAAAATGACTCCTGAATGGTGGCTCAAGCCCCTTTTTTGGGAATGTTAGGATTTTGTTCAGCTGTTTTCAAATTGCAAATACAGAAGATGGTAATATGCTGTAAGTTCCTCTTGATCACTCAGAAGTCGACTGGATTTGTTGGGGTTTTTTTGTTTGTTTGTTTGGGGTTTTTTTGTCAGTTTTGTTTGCTTTTTTTTTAAAGGCTTCACTTCTGATCACAGCACATTTATCATTGGAAGAGTTTATCCAGAAAGTATGGTTCTTTATTTTCACATGCACATACTAAAACTCAATTCATTGCAACAACTCTTCCTGTGACAGCTATATTACTTCCCTACAAAACAACAATTTCCATACATTTACCATCACTTGTCACTGCTAATAAAACAGCTTACTATTCTGAAGGCCAAGAGAATCTGGACACATTCACCTCTGCAGCCCATCACCACTTTCTCATTAGTACAGAGTCCACATCAAGATTTCCTCTACAACCAAGGACTGAAATGCAACAATGAAGTCAGACCTCAGACTCTTTTATGATGGTTCACCAGTTTGAAATGCAGGAGCACATATTAATTGAGATTAATCCACATCAACCTCTTTCGCTAAAATTTAAATCCTCAGTTAACTAAAAGACACCTATAATATATTCGAGGTCTTGAGTTCATCCACTCAGTACTCTCTAAGGACATCCTACAACCCTAACTCATACAGGACTAAGAGTGACATAAACACCCACATGAACATTGGATGGGGTTTGTCACTTGTTTCAAGGGAAGTGCTAAAGCTGTTCTTCTAGATTTGATTTTTGCAAGCAAGAAATCAGCTATTAGTCAATAACAGACCAAGTTTTCATTGTTCTCAGTGAAGACAAAAGCAACTGAAGTATCCCAAGAACAGAATTTTTCTACTTAGACAAAATATAGCAAAAGATAAAACAAACAGCCTTGTTAAAAAGAACACAATAGTATTGCAGGCTTTTTAGGATTACATCATAACTAGCTAGTGCTTAAAAGATACAGAACAATTAATTGGACTATAACTGTCTGTCTTTTCCTGACAGCAGCAGGCACCATATGGCTGAGTTTAGGAATCTGGGTTGTTCTTCCTTTTCAGTCCATGTGCCAATTCTCAGGCCTGGGATGAGCTGGAAGTGCTTGCAAACTGCCCCTACCACCACCACCTTTTTGCAGCAAAAGACTGCTTTCCCACTTACACACATGCTTCACATAAAGAACTTTTGCGACCTTTAGCCTAAGCTCGAGTCTAATAATGCTAGGTCAAGCCAGCTGGCAACTTCCTCAGCTTACATTTACAATACTGCTAAACGAGAAACGTTGATCGTTTAGACAGTATGAATGAGAACAGCAACAACAGTAAGTACTGGAGTTAACTGCAAACATGTTTCATATTTTACAGAAGGGTTTTTTAACTACATATGTAAAATAAATCAAGAAATCAGAACATTAAATATTTCACATGATTTACGAAGACAGACAAGCTGCCTGCTTTTTAAAGTCTTCCTATGATTTGCATTTTTAGCAAAAAATAAAAAGGGTTGTGTGCTTTAAAAGATATGTAGTATGTCTAATTTAGGCATTTCTGACTGTACATCTGGGTCTGGATAACTCCAAATCCTTTTAATCTGCACCTTGCCTACAGCACAAACATATCAATAGCCTTCCTGCCACCACAAGAAATGATTTTTCAGAAGTATTTATGAGCTGCAAGCCATTCTGACTAAACAACCCTAAGCTTTTTTTCCAAAATGTTATACGTTCTGCACTAATTAGAAGCCTGTCCATTATCCTGAAGACATTTCACGTAAGTGCAGCATTACTTTAATTGCATCAAGATAGAACAATTTTTGAGTAAATTATTATTTTTCTTCATTTGATAAATACCAGTAATTGCTGCTCTGGCAGCAACCAACCAGCCACACTGAAATTATATGCTGATGTCTGTCAACCCAGCAGCACTAGATATTCACTCTCCTGTTTCCTCATTCACCAACAGGCTGCACGTGCTAGTGGCTCTGTGGAGCTGGAACACAAGCAAGAAACTAAAGCTCAGTTATGTTTCAAGAGCTAAGTCCCAAACCCTGAGCTAGTGAGCTGTTTCCCCTGTCTACAACTGTGCAGTACTGTGATGAGCTGAACTAGAGATCCCTGCATAAGGAAGGAAGGAGTAAAGTTTTAAGAAACAGCTACAACTGCTTCCCCTCCCTCAATTTACAGGTATTGCTTTGGGTTTTTTTTGGATCGCAAATTCATGGAATCAGGGACTGTCCACTTTGTACTAGAGGGATGAGGGGCTGGGATGGAGTGTTTTGGGAGTTTACTTTACAAACCACCCTCCCCTCTGTAAGTGGGCACACTGTGAAAATGAGAAGAACTGAAGACCTTCCCCCACATCATTCCTCCTCTCCTTCCTCCTGATAACAAAACTCTCCAGAAGTAACTCTGTGCCCGCATCCCACTGCCAGCCATAGGCACTGGCCCAATGCAGCTGTGGGTAACAGCTCACCTTCCCCATCCATGGAAGACCAGCAGTAATTGACCACAGGACCTGGACACTCCAAGTAACCTTTTCTTTTTGCGTCATTTGTGCCAGTGACTTTGCCGGGGAAGGGGGTATTTCAACACGCGCACCGCTCACGAGGCAGGAGAGAGGGTGGCGAAGTGCTGAATTCTGGCAGTGACCTTCAACTGAGTGGGAACAGCAGGGCCCCCGCCGCTGCCAGATGGGACCTGGCCGGCTCTGGTTGCCCCTGCTCGGCTCCCCTCGGCCCTCGCCTCCAGAGACAACCCCCTGCCCCGGCGGGGTCTGGCCCGGGGTCGTCGCCTCCAACTCTTGTGTGCCGGCCGGGAGCACCTCCGGGGAACGCGGGGACTCCCACTCCTTCTCCCCCAGCCCCAACCCCCCTCCTTTGGCAGGCAGAAAGCTCACAAAATAAACTCCGGCCATTTACCAGCAGCTCCGACCTGCTGGGGCACCCCGCGGAGCCGGCCCCCACGGCGGGGGGGGGAAGCCGTACTGCCCGGCCGAGGGCAGAGGCCTCAGGCGGCCGGGACCCCCCTCCCCCCGTCCCGGGCTGGGCTGTCACACGGGTATCAGGAAAATGTCGGAGGGTGTGGGCAAAACGCCGAGGCTGTCCCGGGAAAGCGGGACACACACGGGACGCTCACTCCCTACCCTCCTTCGCGCTCCCCCACCCCCAACCCCCGCTTCTCCACACGACTTTTCCCCTCAGAGAACATCCTGGGGGGGGTGGGGGGGTGGTGAGGGAGAAGAAGCGCGACGCCCCCTCCCTTTTCGCTCACCTCCTCGGGGCGCCCAGCGCCGCCGACTCGCCTCCCCGTCACGGAACGACTCAAGGGCGGCGGCGGCGACCCGAACGTGGCGGGCCGGTCTCCATCTTTTACCCCCCCTTCTTCGGCCGTCCCCGGGCGCCGAGTGTGGCGGGGCGCAGTCGGGACATTCGCTACATTGTTGGCATTCCAGTCGGCGTCACGTGACCCCCGCGGCGCCCGCGTCATTCCACTCCCCCCCGCCCCTCCCGGCGCATACCAGCGGTGGGCGGGGCTTCTGGGGCGACTAGGCGGGAAGGGACGTTAACGGTCATCGCACCCTGAGAGGACCGGAGGACGGAGGGGGGACGACCATCGCCCCGGCCCCCTCAGGGTGCCTTTCCTTAGCTTTACAGGCAGCTTGTGACACTCTTTCCCCACAGTAACACCCCCCCCCACCTCACAACACAGTCACCCCCTGCTGGGTTTTGGGGAGAGGGGTGGCAGAGGTGGTGAGGGGAACGGCGTTGCCTCCGCTTGCTGAGGTGAAAAGAGCTGAGGTGGGCGGCTTGTCCTGCCGAACACCCCAAGCCCGTTTTCAGTGTGAGTTTTTTGGTGATAATCTTTTATTTGTGGTGATAATCTTTTATTATTATTCCTTCCACACTGAATTAAAACAACACACAAAGTGGCACAGCTATCAATGTCTATTTGGGCTTTTTTTGGTTGCCTTTTTTTTTTTTTTTCTTTTTCGAGGAGGTTTACTTTTTTTGTGTGTGTTTTATCGTGTCAAGGAGGCTATGAGGTGCCGGAGGAGGGCAGCCAGGGAATTCACATTTGGAACAAAAACGCAGACCCAAGCTGTAAAGGATTTTTGGATGCAAAGCTTGTGTTTGACCTCATTATGCACAGAGCTGCCTGGATATGAGCCTGTTTTTCATGAAATCAGGAATATTCTGATTTTACATATCTCTATGGTCTTTAATAAAGACAGTTATCACTGAGAATTAATCCCACCCACTCAAATATAGTAATGTTTGGATCTGGGAGGCAGGCTCTGACCCCTCAGCATGACAGACACGTACACTAGCCATAACCAGGGAATACTGATACAGACTAGGAAACATCATAAAGTAAGTTTTCCTATATATATGCATATATCTTTAGATCATCAAAGTGGAGGAAGCCTGAGCAGTCCTGAAATAATGCTTCAAAATTCTTGAAGTCCTGTTGCAAAGCTGGGAGGTGCAGGGGAAATGTCAGTCTTGCAGGCACCTAAAACACATGCTTATCCTTAATCATGCGACTACTCCCAGTGTCTTCAACAGGACGGAGAGCACGTACAAAGAGAAGTCTGTGCATAACTGTCTTTCCAGGATAGGAGCTCTATTTACAGCCTTTTTGAAGGCACGGGGACTATTTTTGTAAGTAATATTACTCATGGACAGTCCTATCTAAGGATATTTCTCTGAGCTTGTCTATCATAACCTTTTTTTTTTTTTTAAATGCCTTCCATGCAAACTGTCAATAGAGCTTATAAATGGCGCTGGTTTGGGAGAAGCAACTGCCAATAGAGTGCTACATCTCATGAGAAAAATGCAGCGTGGTGCAGAGAAATTTTTTAGCGTCTCATCTGAGGGCAGCCAGTAACTGTATATAAATTACTGTCAGAATTTCAATAGTGTCATTGACTGGAATATATTGCAGGGGAGGAGGAAACCTCTGACTCTGAGGACCTAAAGAAACCCATTAGGTTCAGAGGAGATTCCAATGTCGGCAGAATATTGCAGGGTAATGTGGTTCATTTTGCAATCTTCAAATACCTGCAAAATTGAAGTAAATTTTAAATGATATGACAGATGCAGCATGGCTTCATTTTCTGAATTACTGCTGTGCTTAACCGATGAAGCATAGCAACATGATTGCCCAAACCAGAGATTGCTCAATGGTTTGAGACCTTTTGCCAACAAAGTTCAGGCTGGTTTAAAGGAACAGCATCAAGATAAAAATTGCTTACTCTGTGCTAATATGCTCTTTCGTAACATTTGGTTTTTGTCCACATTCTTAAATCTAGGTAAAACAGATATTTTCATTTATTTTTCTCCTTTGCAGTGGTTTGTTTTCCTTTTGCATTCCAGTCAATCTGGGAATGAGACTCAGCTGCAATATTTCACCTCCTGGTTCCAGCCAGCTGCACTTTCTGAATTTCAGGCGTTTGCACAGAGTTGCTGGGTTTGAGATCCCACCAGCAGAACAGCAGGTACAGGAGACATGGGTTGAATCCATTCTCTAGAAAGTACCTGTATTCATCGGGTCCACCACAGACGGGGACTATTTCTGCTTTTAGTTTTTAGAAACCCAAACTATTAGAAATCACGGTCCTCAAAAATTCTAAGGAAATGGAATTCAGTTGGGTTGTAGCATGAGACAGCGCGGTGAAAACATGACTTGATCTCTGTAAGTTTGTGGAGATTTTTGTGTATCAGTCAAGTCTTTCCTCCCAACTCTTTTCTCCAGAGTAAGGTACCTCTGGAAGGAAACACACTACATGAAAAGAACAATACAATTTGGCTGTACGAGCAAATCCATTCACAGACTAGACCATGAGATAATAATCTACCATGAGTAAGGGTCAGTCTGTTTATTCATGGCTCCGCTTCAGTGAGTGACTCCGCTGGATCCATGGCGATTACAGCACTCGCCTCCTGACTCGCCTGGGCAGTTGCCTACCCTGTTGTGTGTGGAGGGGAGGTTAGGGTAGGAGGGACCACAGCTCCACCATTGCCCACCTGAGACAGGGAAAGAAACGGGAACTCTGTGCAGCTCCATCCCCTCACATCTAATGCTGTGAGCCATCTTGCCCCCTCCACATACTCTTCTTTCACTGTTAGCTGGGCCACAGTGGGACTCCTTCTAAACTATTGTGTTTGGAACCAATTACCAAATCATGCTGCTAAAAATACTCCTAGCAATCAAATAATTGTGATGTGGGTGGATGAACTTTTTCTTTACACAGTGCTGGTAGCCAACAAAAGCTTGAACCCATTCAGAAAACTTGAAAGGAAAGCAAGAATATCACCAGCAATGTCCAGGTCTCTGCTAGTCTTTTGTCAAAAACAGGAACACAACACACACACGCTAAATGATTATGAACATGTGAACATACATGTGCGTGAGCATACAGACACAAAGAATTTGCTGACTGTGACATCCTTCACTAGGACAACATGTCTAGAAAAAACTGCTGTGACACAAAAATGAATGACGTGCAAGGAAAAAAGACTTAGGAAAACATCACTGAAATGTTCTTGTTTTAATATATTTATCTTCTTTGCAGAATGATACAAGGGAGTCATTATTCCCAAATCACCAATGCAAAAACAGTTAGAAACAGGAATTCTGAATCCTCCAGCACAGTACAGACAACATAGCCTGTAAGTGAATATAATGTATATGTTTAATCATGATGCAAAATTTCATTTGTGGCAGTCAGAGTTAGGCTCATTGCTTCAATAATTGAGTGGGTGAAAAAATAAACTCTAACCAAATTCTAACTATGGTTTAGATATAGGGTGGGGTATTTTGTCATGACTATGTCTATGAGATCTATCACAGCATGCTTTGGGGCAGCAAAGGTGTAGCGGGTTATGGAGCTGGTATGTCAGAAATACATTCGATTTCAGTGCAAAGTAGGTGAAATCAGACAAAAATGACTGGGAAATGTCCTCAGATTTGCAGAAGAAACATGAGATCCAGCTCACATTAACTGGGTAAGGCATCCTGGGGGCTCAGACTGCCTTTACAGCCCTCACACGGGAGGTTCAAAACTCTGAATTTCACAAGGATCCACGTTCCTACATACTCTGCCCCCTGCACCACACTTTGTATCAATCATTGACTGCAGCTGGAGCCCAGGCAGTGCCCCAGAGGATTGCAGGAATGTCAAGACTTTGTGTGGAATTTCACCAGTGCCAGCCAGTTGTGCTCTCCCTTTGGGAATGAATCAGCCAAATTTTCAAGTCCCTGCCATCAGCTTGATGGCATCATTTTGTTCAGATGCAATGCAGGTGGCTTTTAAGCATCACAGCCAACCAATTCCAGAATTTTAGGAAAAGCCTTTAGGCATCCATAGGCAGTGCCCTTCCGATCTTGGGAGAAAACAAGAAGGGGGTAATGCAGGACACATGAAGCCCTGGCATGTGGTGAGGGCATCCCGCAACCATCAATCTGGCCTGTAATTATCTTTTCATCAAAGGCCTGGCACAGTAGCTATTAGCATCTCCCAGCATAACAATGCCCCACCACAGCTCTGCCCTGCCTGCCGCAGGCACCTTCAATGATTCACCCTCCAGACAGAAAGAAAAGGTGTGGGAGGAACACGTGCACATTCAAAGCTTGGTGTAGAGAACAAGGGACAAGGGTAGCTTCCCAAAATGCTGGTGTGGAGAATAAAAAAAAATGAGGGAGCTGTGAGGAACCTTGACCCTAAGGGAAAAAGCGAGGCACTTCTCCAGTACACTGGAGAAGAAAATACAAAGGAATTCCCAGAGCTACTGGTATGGAGGTGTAGGTTTGGAACTAGGAAACCCCTACAGGAGTAGAGGGTGGGAAAGGGGCACCAGAGCACATGGGGAGGAATAAGCCATGTGTGTAGCCTACAGAGACTACCAACTGCCCTCTATCCCCCCTGTCCCATCCCCCCACCAGTGCAAGGGCATTTTGCAGCCATAAGAGACCATCCCAGGCCTCAGAATGGTGATATTCCACTAAAACCTTTCATGTTGATTTGGAGGAAGGGGGTGGTAGCCAGGCCTGTTGAGCCAAAGATAGTGTAGATCAGCTTTTCTCCATTTCCTGTCCCATTCTGGGACTGTCAGCAAACCATTTCACTTCCCTGTCTGTAAGGAAAAAGCAATAATTCCCATGTCTTGGAAATGTCTGGATGAATAGCACCTTCTATGAGCTATCATCATGTAAATTGATGCCTCAAAGCCCAGCATCATAATTTATCCTTAATCTAAAAGAAATCTGTGTTCATTTCTTTGATAATTGACTGTACCTATTTAGAAGGTTTGGTATTAAAGCCCTGTGTAGCTCTTCCCATGAGAAAAAAAATATTTTTTGAAGTATCTATCAATTTAAAAACTGTTGGCCTCTAAGGAATTTATCTTGTCACCTCTACAATAAACAACACATATTTTGAAGTGAATTTATCAAGGAAAGGATGTCTTTAATGTTTCAATTGTTAACTTGAATCCAGTGTTTCATTGTTTTCTGTTACCAACCTTGAGTGCAGGAGAAGAAATCTTCTATTTCCTGTGATACATTTGGTTTATGGAAAATCTGAAGTCTGAAAAGCAGAAAAAAATGTCTCATTTCACTGAGAATATAGAAATAAGTTATTATGTGAGTATAAAGTGACACATGCATTGTCCATTGAGTAGCTCATACATAGGGGAAATCTGAGATTTTTTAGATAAGACCCTGGAAGAAGAGACAAAAATGACTCAGGTGACAGAGACCACAATCTACTCAAATGAAGCCCAAAATAGCAGTGAACAAAACCTTCTTGAAAATGGGTACTTTCAGTTAGTTACCTGCTTGCAATTAATGCCTGGTCACTAAAGCTAAATGTCACATTCCCCCAAAGCACCACTAGAAACATACCTCCTGGACACCTTACCAGAGAAACCTAATAGATAATTGCCAAAAGGGAGACAAAATGTCATGTGGATGCAGCAGTCACAGCAGGGGGATGAACACTACTCACACCTTCAGGGCTGGTTAGGAACCCACCTCCGTGTGGTTGTACACCAGGCTAAGTAACAGGCATTTTACCACAATTACTCCTAACCCTTCTCAGAATGAAAAACAAGAGCATTTTAGAAAGCCTCAAGGCATCCACATCTTAGAAACTCATCAAGATCCTTCTTGTCCTAAGGAAGGACAGAAAGGTATGGCTAGAGAGAATGAATGTACTGGGTAAGGATTTCAACAGCGAGGGCTTTATCCTTGGAAAATAAAACTAGACAGGCTGTAACCATCTCGGCTTACAAACATAGAAATGGTTCTCTCCCAGCTAAAGGGTAGAATTGAGTCAGAAGTTTGCACTTTTAATAATAGGCTGCCTTATCAAAAGCAGTACAAGGAAAAGCAATACTTCAGAAAAGGGTAAGAAAGTATCAGATTAGGTATCATTTGAACACATTTTGGGTTCCCAACATAATGTGTGGTTTGGGCTAGATGTGGGACTTGGAGGAAACTACGCCTCTTCTGAGGTGCTGCTGGATCTGCCAGAGACTGTAAAAGCAGGGAAGTATAGTTGGAAGATTATAAAAAAAATAGTGACCATGGTAATGAGCTTTGGATCAGATCTTTCAACAAGACTTGGATCCTTCCCCGTAAGTCTTGTTATTATGACTAAATCAGCTCAACAGGAAAAAAAATAACAGCAACAAATTGCAACTGATGAAATTCTGAGAGAGAACTGGACATGGAACACAGTAAAGGAAGAGAATGGATAGAAAAATGGACATTGGCATGTGTTCAGAAGTACTATTAATGTGTATTCAAAGACAATTAAAATAATAGTACAGATGGGCAAGGAAGTACAACCACAGATTAGAAAAAGACACAGAGTGCAGAGGAAGAGAACTAGACAGATCGCAGGCTGACATCAGTAATGCACAAGGAAAAAAGGGTGAGCCAATATAAAACATAGAAGGGTTTTTAAAAGTCTGCTTTTGTTTCAAAGAGTGTGGGAAGTAGGTTGGAAAGAAGTGACCATAAATTAAAAAAAGAAACAGGAGTAAGACTATGCTAACACAAGGCAACCACACATGTAGAACAGCTACTAAACAAGAATATTCCAGAGAAGCACGGGGGAATTATCATTTCATCTTCTATATGAGAGAGTGCACTGGGAGGCTGCAATTGCTCTCAAAAAAATCCACCAAACCAACCCATAATAAAGGACCAGCTCTTCAGAGCAGAGATTACACCTCTACAGAGAAGATGGACAGAGAAGCTGAGCAGAGAAACAAGGCCAGGCTGCATGAAGGTTTCACATGGAACAGAGCAATTCAGAGGCTAAGCCAGGACCAGGATCCTCATCTGATGAATCACGATCAGCAACTAGATAATATCTTCCATAAAAAAAAACAAAAGTAAAAAGGATGCAAAGCCTGAGGAGTCAGAGGGGACGTCTAATTTCTTGGTTCCCGGCTATTGCCCAGACACAAAGCTCTAGGGGAAACCTATAAGACTTAGGTCTTGCCCTAGATAGTCTGCCGAAATTGAGATCCTCGCTGCTTAGCCTCTCTGACACACAGTAATTTTCCAGTGGTGCTGTAAGCCTATTGCTGCCTCTCATTTTCCTAAATAAACTGGCTTTTCATGGTGCCTGTGCCAAGTGAGCTGGCCTTGTGTTGGCACACCTGCCACATCTGTTGAGAGAGTGCTGAGCAGCCCCACAGTGCAGCGGGGCAAGGTGGCAGCTGCTGGCCCACAGCATCTCCTGAGTTCGGTGGGGTTGCAGCACTCTCCTTCTCAAGGTCTGCCCACAGCAGTGGCACGTTCTCAGAGCTCCTGCTGAGCCCGGCACTCAGCCACCCCATTTCTGGTGCTGTGAGAGCAGAACGGAGAGCTGAGCAGTTGTGTTGTGCAGTTGTGAGGGGCAGGGCTCCAGGGGAAGCCTCCCCTGTTTGGATTGCCTGCAGGAAGGAAGCAGGATAACATACAACTTGGCAAGGCATCTCAAAGCAGCATAAGAAGCTCCAGTCAACAAACCTCACATATTTTCTCAGGAGAGAGAGAAAGATACGGAGTAGAGGAAAGACTACAGTCACACCTCTGTGTACTCTGGGAGCTCAGATCCTGTGTGCTTTGTGCTTGTTTACATACCTTTATCAGCAAAGAAGGACACCAGAAAACTGAAAGAAGGTATTTACTATTGTCTGGGGTGAGCGACTTGCATAAGTAAAATAACTTAGCCTGAATCCTACAGGGCAGTTGGTACAATCACAAGCAGGGCGGAAGGCTGGGGGTGACTATCGCCTGGCCTTTGCAACAGAAACAGAAAACTGCATGTTGGGACTTGTCATCCCTAAGTGCCACATGTCAATTTTAAGGATAAAGTTTTATGGAAATCAGGTTCAGGATTACAGCCCCTAAAAAGCTGTTGGGGGAAAATTCTGAAGAGACCCCTGCGTAGGAGACTGAAAAATCCCCAGCTGCCCATAATGCTCTACTAGAGTATCATCATGGAATAATATAACATGAAAACAGCATCCAAAGTGAAAGACTTTCCACTCTAAAAATGCTTCACCACCGCATGTTCCCATTTGATAACTGTCATTATCACCACGTGTCTCCTGGTCTTCCACACAGTCTTTCAACCTACGTCTATTTGGAACTTTCTTCCCACACCAGCCACTGCTTTTAGCTCACTCAAGGAAAACATGCTTGTCTAAAAAGCTCCATAGCAGTTCTTTACATACTTTCAATTTTTAGCTAGTTTCTTTCAGTCTCTGCTGAATGTTACCTTCACATACTGTGCTAGAACTCATAAAATCTCAACTCCACGATTAAAGAAAAAAGGCTGTGAGTGTCAGGGGTAGCTTTTATCATCACCAGTCACTAGAAATGCAAGGGGCATAATACCTGAGTTGCAAACAATTAAAATACAGAACTTGGTTAGAATGAGAATCCCTATTCTCATTTAAATGAGAATTTAATGATAATTTAAATGATAAATTTAATTGAGTGAAGACTTCCGTAAGTCTTGGAATGTGATAAACACATGGACAGTAATATTATTGTACCATGTATCAAAGTTAATAAAGACACAGAAGTCACATCAAATTGTTTTAAAGTGGCATCTCGCAACAGCAGACAAAACACCTCAAGTGGCCTTTGCTTTTCTATCACCATGACTACAAATCTTCTCTGTGTTCTGGCTGTTTCTTGCTTCAGGTACTGTAATTTATTTATAGCTACTCCCCGCGTTCCTTTGTACTCCCTTTAGCCTAACAAAATCAGTCAAATTGCACTTCCATCTATTTTCCACTTCTCACATAATCGTGTATAACTCCAGATGCTCTCCACAATGCCAGCCCTTGGTGTGTATGTGGCAAGAGGGCAGGCGCAGGGAATGTCATCCACTTCTCTGCACACCAGATCTGTTTAGCCATGGCCTGTGTACACAGCCACATGGGTGTGCGAATTTGGAAGTTACTTTTTAAGAAGCCTTGTGCAATGCTATGAAATGCAGGCAAAGACCGTGTTTGTGTGCAATGAGTGTTTTCTTGGACACTTGGAATTTCAGAATTAGTGCTGTTCTTCACGTTGTGTCCATTTGAAATGTCACAGTAAATCTTGGCAAATGAGAGGAGGTGTGTGCACAGAGTGGGTGCACACTGCAAATGGCAGTACTTGGTACACTTAGAGTTGTTTGTCTGGTGGGCCCTGAAATACACTTGTTGATCATTCCACCCTTCTCTCTAATGCACCCAATCATCTTTGCCTGCACCCGTTTAGTGGGGAAATTATTTTCTGTTCTGTCCATGACTGTCCAATTTCATATCCCTGGGGGTTTGTTAATGTCTTCTCTTCAGCAAGCAAGAAGTCCTTGCTGCTATTACATATTCATTCTGCCTCAAATCAATTTTTTCCATTATAAAAGTAGCAGTTCTCTCTAAATCTGCTTTCAGTACTTCCTCTGTTTTTGTTTTGTTGGGTTTTTTTCCTGGGTTTGGGGAGGGTTTTTCTCTTCTTTCATTTTATTTCATATAACCGGTCTCTCATTAGAGGACCAATCTGAAGCTTTTGGTTTCTGTCTTGGTATCTTCTTCATCCTGAAGTGGCCCTTGCTTTTCTATCACCATGACTACAATTCTTCTCTGTGATGTGGCCATTTCTTGTTTCAGCTCCTGTAATTCGCTGACAGTTACCCTTCAGGCTCTTCTGTACTCCCTTTAGCCTAACCAAAAGGTTGTTAATCTACATTCTCCTCCCCAACACTTTAAGGATACCATCTTGTTTCTTAATCTTGGCTTTGGCTTACTGCCCCCTCACTCTTCAGAGCTTTACTCTCCTTTTCCCCCAATTGCAGTATTGTTTCCTGCATGCTTCCCCATGCTCTCCTGCCACAATACCTCATCTCCTCCCAGCCTCTGTTCTGTAGCCTGTCTTTATTTTGGTAGCTGCATGAGTTAAAGTAATACCAGTTTTACAGGGATCACGCACAGATTCCTCAACTCGTAAAGCTCATCTAAAAGGTCCATGACAAATTAGAAAAGAAACACCCGTGTTTCTGAGCAGCAGCCAGTCATTCAGCCCAAGGACAACTCCTCTCTGGATCTGTCCTTCAGACCTCCTGCCCTGTTGATTCTTGGTCTCTGCAGGATGCTTTTTTTCCACCAAGGCAATTGCCTCATGTTTTTTCTTGACCATGTTTGACTCTGAATTCTTTGGAAATGAGATTAGTGGGTTTGTATTCACAAAGCACCCAGCTCACCTTTATAATGCCATATAACTGCTCACCCCATTGTAATTATAGTAGCCAGTGGCTTAGACATGCTGTACCGTACTCAGGGAGGAAGCAGACAGATTTCTGTGCGTCACACAGAGGAAAGCGACAGTCTGTGTTTGCTCGTTAATTAAAACATTTCAGTGACTTTAGCTTGAGCAATATAAAGTTGCCTTGGATAGCCTCAATGTGCCTCAATTAAGATTTCAGATAAGATCTCCTGCCAGAACTGAGAAGATGGCCTGGTAGCAGTGATGGTCAGGGCAAAGCGCTGGCTCAGAAGCATGGGAACAGAAAGCATAACCCTGTCTGCCCCCTTACCTTCTGGAGCTCAAGGGACAAATATTCCCAGAAAACTCTTTGTGTTTTAAAGGACAAAAAAATCTCCATCATTTTTCTGGATTTATTGTTGTGACAGGTTAAAAGGCCCTTGGCCCTCCTTCCACTAAATTAACATAGCATTGACTGGGGTAATAGTTGCTTCTGTCCTGAACCAGGAGCACTCCCATGGGGCCACAGGGTGTTAATCCCATGTAGCACCCAATTATCTCTTTGACTGTCTTTTTTTCAGAATTAAGGAACTGGGTAAAGCATGGATCAGCCTTGGCCCACATCATTACACCCAGCCTCACCAGAACCAGAGTCACTGGGAGAATATCAAATGTATTTATTAAGGTGGTATTTTACTGAATAATTTACCATGAAGGCAAAAAAGTGCCAGGATGAGCGATACCGACATCAAGTCTCTGATCATTGCCTGTCCATTCAGAGCTGGAATATCTCTGCCTGGAAAGGTTGTGGAATCTCTATCCATGGAGATATTCAACACTTGACCGGACATAGTCCTGGGCAACCTGCTGTAGCTGATCCTGCTGGAGCAGGAGTTTGCACTTGATCTTCTGAAGAGGTCCCTTCCAACCTCAGGTATTCTGTGATTCCGTGAGCTGGGCACTACTAGGTTCATATCACCTACAGCCACACGTTCATCCCAGGCAGCAAAGAGAAATCCTACATGGAATGCAAACCCCTTTGTCTGAAATCAAAGCAGGGTGGGAGGATGAGGACCCCTATTCATCCCGTAATGAAAGTTCAGCTGAAGAATTGTTCCTTTCCTAACCTTATTCTCCTATTCACGTTTTTGATGACTAATACTTGGGAACCCAGAGTACAACAGGCTGAATTTATTCACAGTCCGAGCATTATGAAAGCACCCTCTGAGGCAGTTTCCTCTCACACCGCCACACCATTGAAGCCAGCCCTGACCTTCAGGGACCACCCTCTTCAGGAATGGAGGGTTATTCAGCCTGCATCCTGTTTGAGAACCACACGCCCCTCCTGAGTGGCCAGTTCGCTGCTGGAACGGGGGCCTGACCGTTTGTTCCACAGTGTTCCCGCTGCGGAGCCATGCTCCTGAAGTGACAGGTTGTGAGAGCGTGACCCCACTCTTCCCGGTGCTGGGCCGGAACTGAGCTCCTTCCGGGTGTACGCAGCTAAAGCAAGACTGATCCCACAAACCTGCAGGCAGAGGTGTCAGCAGCTTGGCTGGCACCAGAAGGAAAACACACCCGTGGGGTATAGCCTTGCATATCATTTAACCTCCGCTGAATACATGTAGGAAGCAGTGATCTGGCTCCCGCTAATCCTTATTCAAGATAAGCCCTTTGAAGTCCATGTATGCTGCAGGCAGGGCCAGCTTGGCGTTTTTGCCAAGTTGGTGAAACGTTTTGACAGGAACTGCTCTCCTCTTCCCCAAAACAACAACTGGCTCTTGTTTTGCTTATTTTAATCCTGAAAAAAAATTATAAAATCTTCACATTTCCATCTTGCTCTGCGTTACTATGAGAGAACCCCATTGCCACCACAATTTCTCTCACGTGCGAATACACGAACTCACTGGATACAAATCTCTCTTCTCCCAGTGCCCAGCTCTGGGCTGAGAGTAGTGTCTGCCCTGGGTTTTGTGCTGGTCCAAGATAGAGCCTGGAGAAGGAGAGGGCACGTTGCAGAGCAGAGAACAGATTGTACTTGCCATTCTTCATGCTGGGGAGAGTCAAACCAGTCTTTTCTTACAGGGAATGACAGGAATGTAAGGCTGGGAAGGATCTCGTTTAGGCTATCCCTCTTCTCTGTGGCAGATTTTTGTCTAGTCTTAAAAACTACAGTGCAAAAATTCCACGCATTTCTTCTTGGCAGCTTGGTGCAGTGTTTCATGTCGTGTTGGAGGCTTTGACTTGAGTCTAGCCTGTGTCCAGATGTGCTAGGTGTTTTCTTTTTCTGCCCAGAAGAAGAATTGCCTGCACAGATTTTTGAGGCTTGTCTGTACAGTAGTTTGGATAGGAAGGCTACACGTGTGGAAAACCTGGACACATCCCCATGACCTGTGCTGACCTATTGTACAATGTGTGCAGGAAACCAGACCAGGAAGCGCTGGTCTTATTCTGCGGAGGGGATGCGGTTGCTTGGTGAATATAGAGTAAATTCACAGTGTCCCAAAAGTGGGATTTACTACATATAAGCAATGTCTCTGATTACAGAATCAGAGAGGAAGTACTGGATTTACTGAATGGGCACTGCAGAACATGGCAGAAGCAGGCAGCACGCTGAAACTGTGATCCTGAAGATACGCAACAGCAACAGTGCGATGCCCAGGGTATTAGACACTGGCATTGCTGCCAGCTCCTGCTTCCAGTTGGACCCATCGCTTGTGGCCTGGCCCAGCCCTTCTGGGCCTCTACCTTCTCATTCTTCCCCAGTCAGGATTTTCCCCCCATATCAGACTCACTACATGAACATATATTTTGGGGGCATACCTGGACAGAAGTACAGCAGCTGGATGCTGGCTTCAGGGGGTGACACACGTTTATCTTAAGCCTCCTGAGGTGCTGCTGTCCAAGGCTGTGCTGCAGCCCCAGAGCTGCGCCACAGGCACATAGGGGCAGAGCACTGGGGTGAAGAGCAGGGGGAACTAAAAGCTCCCAAGTGAGATACACAGAAGGAACACATATTTTGGAGGAGCAGTACTTCCCTCCTTGTCTTCCAGCATTCCTCACAGTCACTCTTTTTGCATGACCACAGGGTGACCTAGAACCTGACCTAGAAAAAGAGGATTTCCACACTAAATAATATTTTGGGTTTTGCTTGGGTTGCTTTTACTTCAGCCAACAGGCAGTTGTGCTGGTCTGACTAAACCTGCCATTTGACTGCCTCTAGGCAGAAGTGAGCAGTAGGGCCAGATATGCATTAGACTGATGCTGTGCTGAAGACTGCGGTCAAGGTGACACAGTAGCAGCACAGCAGCAGCACAGTAGCAGCAGCTGGCCACCTTCATCATTCCCCCTCCACCATGTCCCCTTCCCCTGGTCATCCTCTCCACTGATGCTTGGGTATGTTGGGCAGTGGGTGGCTGTTAGGTGAACCGGTCCAGGGAACCCAACCAGCTGAAAAATAATCCACTAGAATAAACCCAAAAGGGTCTGTTTTCAGGGCCATCACTTCCTCAGTGGGGCCCACTGCATGGTTAGAGAGGAGCAGCCAGGGGACAGCTTGGTTCACCCCACACTGCTGCCAAAGAAGATCCCCCATGACCCTCAGCCTTTGTTGTGTAAAACCACAGCCTGAACACAAGCAGTTTCCTCACACCTAAATTAACTGTATTCTCATACTTTGTTTCTCAGCACAATCTTCCATTATGAAGGGAAGGGTGGTAATTTTTCTTGAAAATTCACATTGTTTTGTTAGCAAATAAACTCATGTTTGACACAACATCCGCCATGTCTGCCAGATCGGCAGGGTTTTCTTTCTTTTCTCTGGCTCTTTTCCTCCTTGCTTTTTTTTCCCCTTCCAGTATTCTCTTAATTTAGACTGGACCCTCCTGTCAGTGACTTGCTTTGGGCAAAACAATTTGTACACTAGATTTATTGTCTTCCTGCTTGGATGTCCATCTTGTAATGTCTTCTGCATCCGAGCCCATCCAAGTTTCTTTCTCTCTTTTTTCCTCTTTACTTTGAGCTTAGTGTTTTGAAGGAAGTTGATCAAGCTGAGCATTCTTGTGAATTTGAGCTCCATTGCCAAGAATGTAAGTGATTCATCCCCCTGTAAGGAAAAGTGCTGGCAATAAAACATTCCCCATTCCCCCTTTTTTTACATGCAAAATACTGTTACTGCTCAAAACAAGCAAATCTTTTTACTCAGAACAAAGTGTTACGCTATTAATTGCACGACAACCAGAATTCTTAAAATACCTTTAAGCTCTAATCTTAGAAGAAGGAAATATTACCAGCAGAGGCCTTGAAAGCAATGAGATGTAAATTACAAGTGCTAGTAAAGCACAATGAAATGGTACCTTGCCTCATATCCTTCACATTGTTACCTTACCCTCAGCAGGACCAAATTCCAGCAGTTTTTCCTTTGCGCTTTGTGTCGCAGATATTTTAAGAGCCCTTCAGGGAAATGCAAAATAATTTCAGGGGGGAAATGTGTTATTTACTTGAATGAGGACAGCTCAGGAGCTGAACAGCCTATTCAGTGAGGGGAGTTTAACATCCCAGTTTGTCCTATACAGCGGTGCTGGTGTGGCAGCACAGGCACATACCTTGGTGCCATTTAGCAAACTCCCTGGGGATGTGCCATGGCCACGTTCCCTGTGCACGGACACCTTGCCCACGCCATGTCATCTCACCCCTCTTCTGCTATGAGGAGCAAAGGTTTTCACACATCTGTCAAGCAGAGACCCTGGCGTTCTGCATACTTCTCCCCAAGAAGTCAGAGGGTTTGTTTATAGTCTGAAGTGAAAAAAGGTAGTTTGGAATTAAATATGCATTGTCACAGATGGGAAAGCAGGATTCATCTTCTCTGGGAGTCTTTCTTTAGAAGCTATGCTGTTAGTAAAAGATTGCATTGCTGTTTGTCATAGCTTTGGCTTCGCTCCTGGCTGGGCCAGGAAACGGCGTGCACAAAGTATAATTTCCCACATTTCAGCAGTGTCCCCTCAGACGTGTTCATGCTCCATCAGTGACACACAGGTAGGACCAGTAACACCTGACATTTTTCAAACCTACTAAGGCCCAGCCACTTTCATTAACTTTTATCATCTATTACCTCTGCCAGCTAGTCTCTGATAAAGCCACTCACAACCCTCATCCCAATGGCCGGGATGGTGGGATTGCTGTCCCAGCAAGAATCTGGGACTCATTCAAGCAGCCTGAAGAAACCGTAAGACCTCCTGCACTTCAGCTGTCAGCATCCAGTGTATGCAGAGCTAAAGGAACCGCACAGCTCACACCCTGCAGAGAGCAGGAGAAGAAGAAGCTTCAGAGCCCCCAGAAGCAGGTACACAGCCCATTCTTGGTGGCCTTCTACCACTGACACCACCAAAAATTACCAACTTAAGAAAAAATGCTTGAAGAGTGTGGGATGGAAAAGTCTTCATCCAAACCCACACACCCCTGAGTGCAAATGGAGCGAGAACTTCTCCGTGACTGACCAAAGATTTCATCTGCCATCTAAACATAAAATAATGAAAAATGTGTAACGCCTCCCTATAGAAAATCATTTGCATTCACTGGCCATAGTTCAAAGAAGAACTACAAGCTATGTTAACACAAATACACAAATCTTCCTGCTTCGTTTGCAGCCCAAGATGGATGAACACTCATGAATCTCTCATTCTGACTAGTATCAGAAAGCGATTAGTAACTCCTAGAGCATATCGTTTCATCTCTGATCTTGGCTAAAATCCTTTGAGAGTCTCCTTCATGTTACTGGCTGAAACGTGTTTGGGCAGTAGCTCCATATCAGCTTGGATGAAGCCAGACCCAAGTCTGAAAGAAGCAATCAGCAGCCAGGTTGCTGGGCTTCAATGGCATTTTAAGATCTTCAATGGCATACATCAGAATTTGTATGTAAGAATATAGCGATAACTGTGCCCCGTGTTCTTAATATTTCACTTTCAGATTTTCAAACCCCCATGCTTAGCTAATCCTTTGTCTCTAACAGGCAAGGAATCTATGTGTACCCCTAGTAATGACATTTTTGCAATAGTTCTGTTTGTGAGTTTTAGCTCCTTCTGTATAATGGTGTGTCTTTTTCTAGTATTTGTTTCATTGAAAAATCCGAGATCTCTTTTTTAAAAGTAACATCAATACTGTTCTTTTTAAAATCTGCACACCTGCATTAAATTGGTGTATCAGCTGGCAATTATTAAGCCTTTGCACTCCTCAAGCCTAAATAAAACATCAGAGCATTTTTTATCTTGCTTCATATTGAATAGATCTAATCTAAGAGGTGTGAAAGAGCCATTTCTCTTGCTTTTCTGTGCCCTGAAGTTTTATAGAAATGAATCTGAATAATTCTTAGCTTTGTAACAGGGGTGTAAAAGCAAAAAGCTGACTGTGAAGCAGTGTCAACCTAAGGTCACTTTTTTTTTTCCCAATCCACTTCTTTTTAAACAGTCTCTTTCTTTCCTTCCATCCCCTTCCTTCATTTGTAAGAATTTCCCTCCAGCAATTCTGTGAGGTATTTATTTATTTTTTTGGAGTGCTGTACTTTCTTACACATCTTGTGCACACAAAAAAAAAGAGCACTACTCACAGCAATGCGAAATGTCACAGTCTGCCACACTCTCACATAAAATGTCACATCATACAGCTCATCATTTAAAAGCACCAGGTTATGGACAGATGTCATTTTCTGACTCCAGCTGAACCACTGCAAGAGGATGCCCTTTATTGCCATTCCCTCTGGCCACTGATGTGCCAGCCCAGCTCCCTGGGTGAATTGTCCATTCCAGGCAAGAGCAAAGAGATTATTGTAAATAATTTAAGTATGAAGTCTTTGGTAACCTGTTTCTTTGTAGTAAGTCTGTAAAATGTAAAAGCAGCGACTTCTTCCCGCTAGCAGAGTGCATCGCTGTCCGTGCCCTTACGATTACTCATCTATAACCACAACATGCCTCTGTTGTTCTGCAGCAAGGCTTCCTAGATTTGCAACAAAATGTTCTTTAAATTCCCCCAGCACCTCTTGCCATGTGCAAAATGGAATATAATGCAGCTGATAACAACAGTCATCATTACATACAGAGATTAGTCCTTCTTGGTCAAAAGAATAGGCGTGCACAAATTTTCTATCAATTCTTCTTTCAAAGCTATTGTGATCTGGGGAGCTGAAGTGATTCTGCCTTACATTATGCCTACAGGATGTTCTGTTTTACTGGCACTATTCCCACCACTATCGTTAAGATTATGTCAGTGTTTCCACTAAGCACTGTGTCTCTGAGGAGCTTATGGTAACCAAGCTGTCAGAATTCATTCTGGGCTCAAACTTCACATATTGTAAATTCCCAGCGATGGACATTTCCTTTCTTTAAAATACATTGATTTAATTGATATTACAATACATGTAACGTAGCATTCAGAAAAGAATTTGGTTTTATATTGCACTATTCAAAATTTGCAGGTAATTTATAACAGCCAGAACATTTTGGTCATAAGTGGCCACTCAAGCGAGAAAAAACGACCACCAAAACCCGAAAGTTCCAGAATTGTGCTTTCTGACTTGCACATTGAGCTACAAAAGATATTTCTGGGATGTAGCTGGGCTGTCTCAGGTTGCTGAGGCTTTGCTTTGTGCTTGACAAGGCTTGCCACATGGAACTACTTATTTTGGAGGAAAGTTTTGCTCGACTCTTTATAATGCTGTTTCTGGAGGCAGGACACATGTAATGGCTTACACGGCATCAACCTTTGTTAGAAGGGATATGGCAATACTCTCACAAACCTTCTGCAGGGCTCTGTGAGCCCCAGAACAAAACCAAATAAAACATGACTCTTGCTGTGGTTGACAAGAGAGGATTATCTGTCAGCAGCTCCACTGTCATTAAAGAATTGGTGTGAAATGCCACAGATACGGGGAGATCCTTTGTGTTAAGAGCCATCATCCTGGGGCAGAACACAGAGAAACAAAGGTCTCTTCTGGGTATACAGGATCCATCTTTATCCATCTTTTATTTTCAAAAGGAACCGTGTGTGCCACAGATTGGAAATTTCTAGAGGTCTATGGTAAGCTGAAGAGCAGCCTAGCCAGGGAGCTGCATGTAAAGTATATGTACTTTGGTATACCCAGTCAGATCTCCTGGAATTTTCTGCTTCAGGAGAAAAAGCTTGAGTCTTTTCATATTCTTCTTCCATGGGAAGGGAAAAGAACAGATACTTAAGGGAAGATACTGGAATAACCATCAACCTAATCTGTTAATGCTTATTCATGGAAATGTTCCCACCAAAGCATGAGTATGAGCTGTGTCTATCCAAAGGAGATAGCCACCCCCTTCTCAGACTTTGTGTTGTGTTCAAGGATGGGATCACATTAATCCAGGAAGCAGCCAGGAAAGGGATTTGTCTGCACAGGAAATGTAGAAGACAATATTTAGGACACCTCTTCCACAGGATGATGTTGTGAGGGGACATGCTGACTTTGCCACGCAGGGCATTTTGAGGATAGCACTGTTGCCCTCAGAGCAGCTGGCACAGGGGCTACAGCTCTGGCAGACTCCATGTTCCCAAGGCAAACTGGCGGCAGCAACATCTGCAACTGGGAAAAGCACCAGCGATGAAAGTAACCTTCACACTGGGTTTCCCACCGCTGCTGTCACTAGTGGAGCTGCCCCAGTGAGGGAAAAGGGTGAAACAGAGCTACTAGGGAGTATAAGCAGGGGCTCAGGGTGTGACCCATTTGCAATGAATTACAGGCTGACAAACTTCTGATGTTAGTTGTCCTCTCTGTAACACACATCTTATACACAATTTTTAAAATTTCCACTTACTGCAGTGACAACCCATTTATTCCTTCCTTTCAGTGTACGAACGTTTCTGTACTGAGGTAATTTAATACAAACAGTAGGGGGGAAATCAAGAATCTATGGTAGAGTATTACCCAAGTTATAAAAGCAGTTTATTACTCTATTGTGTGTCTAAAATTTCTGGAACATTGTAGCAGATGTATTTTATAGAGAAATGACAACACGTTTTAATGAAATCCAGGTTTAGATTCTGGCAACATTTCTTCCTTAATTTTACATTTTGTAACTGAGGCTACTACCCCACCAGTAAAAAAAAAATATCAATAGAATATTTAGTACCATCACACCTTCATGTGTATTTGCATAGAGAAGAAAATAATTCTACATGACAGGCCAGGACTTACTTTTTCTTCACTTCAAACTGCATTCTGTCTTCCTCTGCTGACAATTACAAGTTCCAGTTTGTTCTGGTCTCTTCCAGGTGAAATTCAGACAGCTACTAACCAATTTTGCTGGACCTCTCTTGCACAACACACCCCCTTGTTGTTGATTTAGACTGCAAACAGTTTTGCACTGGGTCGGCCTGAAGTGCTGTGGAGCTGCTCTCTGAGTCTCTCCTCTCACGGCTCAGCGGACATGGGCAGGGTCACATCCAGCATCCCTTATCACTGAGGGCAGCAGCGCCCTTAGGGAAAAAAAGAAAGAGCCCCACTGTTCCCAGTTTCCGTGCCCAGGCTGTTGCAGAGCACAGGAGCACTGTGGACATCCTTCCGAAGCCCTTGCACACCCAGAGGCTCCAGGCACAATTTAGCTGCCCAGTATTAGTTTGTCTCTGCTGAGTATGGATAAATCGCAGTTTTTGTAAATGATCAGAGTTCAGGCAAATATATTTCTTTATGAGAACATCTCTGACACAGGAGTAAGCGTCTCTGCCAAATTGTGTTTGTTTCTCAAAAGCAGGTGGATGCTGCAGGTTTTCAGACAAACTGTTGTAGGTATTTAAAATGAACAAAAAAATCATAGAAATGCCATGCATCTGCCTAAAATATTATTCTTGGAAACATTTTTTTCTGAAAACTAAAAAAAAAAAAGCATCCTGAGGATGCTCTTTCAGGAAGCACCTGATGTGGAAAAGTTCCATCCAAATGGCAGAATTATAACATTTGAAAACAACACAAATAACTATATAGAGGGTCTCATGCTGGCAAGTACGAGGCAGCTGGTTTACACACCACACCAGCGGCTGTGCCTCACACAAAACACCTGGGTCCTGGAGCACACGCAAGGCTGTGCAGACTGAACCGTCTTAGAATCATAGAATCATTTGAGAAGGGAACTTAAAGATCATCAAGTTCTAACCCCCCTGCCATGGACAGGGACACCTCCCACTAGAGCAGGTTGCTCAAAGCTCCATCCAGCCTGGCCTTGAACACCTCCAGGGATGGGGCAT
>JAOTQQ010000001.1:187355258-187378925 GCA_026546715.1 Gallinago undulata | reverse complement strand
TGAACTTCATGCGATTTGCATGAGCCCACCTCTCCAGCCTGTCCAGGTCCCTCTGGATGGCATCCCTTCCCTCCAGCGTATCAAGTGTGCCCCTGAACTTGGTGCCATCAGCAAACTTGCTGAGGGTGCTCTCTATCCCACTGTCCATGTCACCGACAAAGATGTTAAATAGTACTGGTCACAGTACCGACCCCTGAGGAACACCACTCGTTACTGGCCACCACTTGGACATGGAGCCGTTAACTGCAACCCTTTGAGGGCAGCCATCCATCTTACTGTCACATTAACAGTTAAATAGAAATTTTGCAGTACTGTATAATAGTAAATAGTCTTCAAAGTGTTTTTAACAACTTGTGGCCGTTCTGATGATGACCTTAGAGAGAAAGAAGAAAACATATGTAATCTATATACATGTAGATTCCTCCCATGCAGCCAATCTTGATGCTCCTGAATTAGGATACCGCCTCAGGGTCTCGGTGTGCCTTCCATAGACAGCCACCGAGCCATTTTATACATGGCAAACTAACAGCCGGCTCCTGCTGGCCTCTGCCATGCTGACTCACTCGCCCGCTGGCTCACGTGCGAGTTGAACAGGACCACAGAAGCCCACCAGTTACCAGTGCATCTTGTGAGCCCAAATCCTCTCAATTCATAAAAGCACAATGAAGAAGAGCCGAAGCTTAAATGAAAACAGTCTAATTTTCTAGCAGCACTACACTGTCCTTGAAATCCACACTAACTTTGGTACAAAATACAGGAAATTAAAGCACTGTAACAAAATCTACTGCACATGAAACACTTGGAATGTAAAATGGATCTGTGATGTTACCATGACAAAAAAAAACGTAGGAAATACCAGCAATCGTGTTTGCAAAGAGAATGCGACAGTTATTCTTACACCACCAGTTAAAGCCAGTGAGCAGCAGCAGCTCCCTCCAATTTGAGACTTTGCTCACTGGGCTGATTGTAAAGATGAGTGTGCTGTTGCCAGAACAGGGCAGCTGAACCTTCCACAGTCAAGACAAAACCCAAGTCCTCTATCAAACAAGCTTTATCAGATACGCATGCAGCCATGCAAAACCAAGGAGCGGTCTGTAGTCCTGGTTAGGAAGAACTCACAAACGCAGCCAGTAAGCCAGAAGTCCTGGGAGCCCTGGGAACCTGAAAACAGCCACTGCAAAGAGTGAGGCTCCTTCAGCTTCTTTGAACTGAGATTCAATATACCCATGGGTCTGAAATCTTCAGATTTCCTTGGTCTGCTCCTCTGTTACAATTTTTTTCTAGTTCCATGGAGGTTTACCTCAATGGTTGATATCCCAGGCCCAGTTGTGCTGCTCCTTTCTGAATCTTCCCAAGGACACTTTTTATTTACTATCACCTTCTCTGTTCTGCCTAGCAAGTATTAATATCAACTGCTCCTTTCGGTTTTCCCCTTTCAATGACAATTTAGTTCTGGTGTTTCATAGACTGACAGCCTATGTGACCCACAATGCTCTTCTCTAAATGGCTGTGGCAGCTTTGCCCAGTCCCGTATCATAATGGCACCAACATGCCATCTCATTCATACCTTTCCTAGATACTACAATAAACAATTAAAAGTTCACTATTTCAATATCCACTTAAATAGGAATGTGTGTCAACAATCCTTAAAGAGGCGATTAACACTTCTGAGACCACTTGTCTCAGTTCTTTACAGCCATTCATATCTGAAAGCTTTCAATTCATATTTTGGGTATCTCATTTACAATCATAAAGACTACAGACTTGCTTGTATATAGAATCTTACTCTGCCTCACTACCGCAATGAGGAGCTTTAATTTTCTCTACAGCATACGCTATTCACACATATATAAACTACTTGCACAGAACACAGCATCCCTGATGAGTAGAAGGACCCCTCATCCCCCAAAACCTAAGAAAACAGGAAGGGAGGGTGAAGCCACCAACTGCCTCGCTGCCACTGAAGGGACAGACCATACTCCATTCCTGTCCCATCCCTCTGTCTCCCAACTACTCCTGGGCACACACTTCACCAATCACCTTGCACCAGGTCTAGCAATTGTGGAATCAGCTTAGAAAATGCCAAATGTGACAAACTGGCAAAAAAAGCCAGCCTCCAGCTGGACAATTTTACCTTAAATTAGGGAATTTAACCTATTCTTGGAAACATCTAATGAGGGCCACACCTGGCCAGAAAGGAGGGAAACCCCCTCATGTGAGGGACAGTGAGGACGAGCAGTAGCGAGCTGTTAGACTAACTCGGGTACAACATGTGGGACCTTGGCCCAAACTGGTGAGAATCCAGTTTACTGTGTTATGCCTTGTTTAACCAGACAGCACCGTCTCCAGTAAAACCTGCATCCCACAGTCCCAGTCACAGATCACAGAACTGCATTTTCATTTCCGAGTAATTTCCAACTTTCTCTTCCAAATACATAAGAATCTACGATTTTAGACTGAAAATAAATTGTGATTGTTAATACAGTTCATGAATAAAAAATTAAGTAGTGCTTGAATTTACTTAAAACTCAAGCACACTGGGTCATTTTTCACATAAATAAAGCCCTCAAAAAGTTCTAGCAGAAGGAACTACTTAAGCTTCATAACAGAACTGTGCTTTATTTGTTACAGCTGTTCCTTTATGATACCTGATCCTAGACATAAATTCCTTTGTTTTGGAAATGGCGGTTCACATGCTGAGCCCAAAGTGCATATTATCAGGGCAGATACATTTTATTACACTGCTGAAATTAATTGTATTGTTGCCTGGGAAATAAAATCCTGCAAAGGCTGAGTCATTCCCTTTGGTAATAAAATGATGATATGCTATAACTTAATGTAGATTAAAAACTGTACAATACTATCCAGGCTACCACAAAAGGAAGTTAATAAAAGCTGAGGGTGCACTCTAATAGGTTGTCGGCTCTCCTGTCTTGCATTAGGTGTGCCATAAATCAGCAGTTTAAACCAGACACTGTTGGTTATATCAGAGAGGAACTGCAAGAGCTTTTTTCCTTTTTTTTTTTTTAAATAGTATGGACTCATAACTCTTTTCTTCGTTATGATGTACACAGAAACCTCATAGGTGAATATATTTTCTTAATTTATTCCCCCCCACCTATTTTTAAAATAAATAATAAATTGAAAAGATACATCTACGGTATTTGTAAATGTGAAATCAAACCATAACGTATGTTTCTGCATCATTTCACAGAAGCATTTTGTTTTACTCTTGAAAGGTGAAATAAATTCACAGTATTGTTGAGGAAATAATGTAAGTGTAAATTCTGCGAAAACAAATGAACAACCACTGATTCTAATAACAGCCAACCCTCAACATTTAAAAAAAGTTATCGCATCAGAAACACAGATCTCTCTCCTACTTATTTTGCAAGACACCACCGCAGACTCAAGTTTAACCTAATACAAGATTCTATTCTTGGAAAAACAAGACGATAAATGGAAAGCATGGGCACTGGATGTTTCCTAAATGTAATATTCAGGGAAGCTAAATTGTAAATATGATTTACCCCTTTCTAATTTATTTCAATCACTGCTAGTTACAGTGGTTGATTATTTCATTTACCTATGTTAGACATCTGTTTTAAATCTGTCTCCATATAGAAATAAGTGCTTTTTCCAAGAGGCATGAGTATCAGGAGCTTATTGAAAACTTTTTTCAAGTATTAGAAAACACAGGCAATGATTCAGAGAACATGCAAACACAACATTGAGCTGAAGAAGGAGAGAGACCCAGGACAGCACATCCCAGCCCCTGCCACCCCAGAGCCTGCAAAGTGAAATCCTAAGAATCACAGAATCACCAAGGTTGGTCGAAGGGACCTTTCAGATCATCTAGTCCAACCATAGTAACAAAAAAACCCCACCAAACCAAACCCCAAAACCCAACACTAAACCATATTCCTGAGCACCATGTCGTCTTTTGAATATCTCCGGGATGGTGCCTCAACCACTTCCCTGGGCAGCCCATTCCAATGCCTGATAACTTTCAGTGAAGAAATTTTTCCAAATATCCAACCTGAATCTCCCCTGGCACAACTTGAGGCCGTTTCCTCTTGTCCTATCGCCTGTAACTTGGGAGACCGACCCCCGCCTCTCTATACCCTCCTTTCAGGTAGTTGCAGAGAGCAGTAAAGTCTGTGCTCAGATCGGCGACTCTGAAACTGTACAAGTTTTTGGAAGAATCGCGTCAAGTCCTGTCAGGCAACTACTGAGCATCATCACGCCGCCCTGGAACAGGGCAGCCGCCAGACCCAGCAGGGCCCCGGCTAGAACTGTGTCCCCACACCGGACTCGGACACCCCGCGGCGGCGCTGCCCAGTCCCGCCGGGCCAACACTGCTGCACTACTCCCGCGGGCTGGGGCTCGGTGGGGACGGGGCAGGCTGCGGCGCCAGGACCCCAGAACCCACCACCCCTCCGCGGGCGGAAGGCCGAGGGCCACCCCCGGGCAGCGCCCGCCACCCTGCCCCTCAGGCACCGGCGGGGGGGGAGATAAGGCGCGGCCGCGCCTCCTTTCCTCCTGAAAATCCCTCCTTAGCCCTGCAGACGCTTGCTCAGCCCCGCTCCCGGGCTCCAGCCGGCGGTGCCTCACGGGGGCGGACCCCACCGAGGCGTCCGCCCATCCATCTTTCCCGCCCTCCTTCCTCCGCGGCCAGCAGCGGCTCTCACGCCCGCCCGCTGTGCCCGCCCCCGCTGTGCCCGCCCCCGCTCTCGGCCCCCCACCCCTCCCGGCCTACCTCTCTCCTCTCGCGAGATCTGAGGCGCCCCGCGAGACATCCGGGACCGGCAGTTGTTTGCGCGGCGGGGCAAGATGGCGGTGGAGTCGCGGGTCACGCAGGAGGAGATTAAGAAGGAGCCGGAGAAGCCCATCGACCGGGAGAAGGTGCTGGGTGCGGGGCTGCGCGGTCCTCCTGTGCCGCTCCCGGGCGTTCCAGGGCGGGCATTGGGGGTGAGGGGAAGAGGGAAGGGTATGGCGGCGCCCTGAGGCCTCGGGTCGGTGGGGGGGGGGGGAGAGATGGCGTTTGGGGCTGACGAGCGGTGCCTCATCCCTGCCTCGTCCCGCAGACGTGCCCGCTGCTCCTTCGCGTCTTCACCACCAACAACGGGCGGCACCACCGCATGGATGAGTTCTCCCGCGGCAACGTGCCCTCCAGCGAGCTGCAGATCTACACCTGGTAAGTGCGCGGCGGCCCAGGCACCCCTGCACGGCTCTCGGGCACGGAGCCGAGCGGGTCTCACAGTGGTGTCGTGGAGCTTGACTGGCTTGAACTGCCTTCTACCACACGCAGCTGCAAGAGGGAGTTGATAGGCTTCGTTTAAGGGGGGAAAAGAGGGGGGGCTTCCATAGGGGCCGGTGCGCGGTGACGGCTCCGTGGGGGAAGGCGGCTGCCACTGAAATACGGCGCTTCTGCCTGTGGCCGTGGAAACTTAGGCGTGGAGTCCGTGGAAGCATGACTTCAGTCAAGTGCTGATTGCTGCGCACTGAAACTTACTGTGGCTGAGTTGCCCAATTATTGATGCATGTAACCAGAGGCTTGTGTTGTGTTTGGTTATCACAACGAATCTGTTCACCATGGAAGTTCTCCTTTAATGCTTAAATTTTGTTCTAACGGCCTGTTTTTTTTCAGTAAAAGTAGTTGGCCCAGAAGGCTGGAACTGTTGTGTGAATGGTGTGTTGGGTATAAGTCAGAACCTCTTGAAAGTGGAATAATGTGTTTCTTTTTCATAGAATCATAGAATAGTTGAGGTTGGAAGGGACCTTGCAGATGATCTAGTCCAACCACCAGTCTAAATTGTCTGGCCAGGTAGCAGTGCTTCAGCAGGGAGATACTTTTTATTGTTTTCACATTTAGTTAGGAAAACTGGTTTAGTCTGCATCACAAACACATTAGGTTTTGTTTGTAGTATTTTAATGAATGCTTTTGAAAGTGAATTATGCTACTTTTTAAAAAACTTATTTTTTCTTTAAGATGTCTGGTAGGTTTATAACTCGTATGTCATGTGGTTGAATAAATCCATTTTTGTGGCTAGCAAAGCATGCAGTTCTAATTTACTTCTTAATGGGATTTATGGACTCAGTAGAGGCTATTGATGGTGTCAGAGCTGTTGCCATCTGCAGAAGTCAGAATGGGCATTGTCTGTCAACACACTATCCCTTGGTTACTTGAAGCGAATGTGCACTGTCTATAATTAGAGCTGCTTTAGTTGTGATGATTGAGTCATTTTGTTCTTGAAATTCTAGAAATGAGCTTTAGCGCTCGTCTGGATGAAGGCTGGGAAAATAAGCAGTGCTGCCTGTTAGGGCAGAAATAGAAATCTCAGTGGAAATGGAAGACTATTAATGATTCCCCCCCCCCCCTTTAATTTCTACGTTTCCTGTAGTATTCAAGAAACTATTTTAACATAGACACCAACCTAGGTGAGGAAACAGTGTTAATTGTATAAATGCATGAACCGCATTTGCACTAGACCCTGTTGCCTCCAGTGTACAATATATGGTGAATTTTCTCAGGTGTGCTAACAACTAAAGTAATTTATTGTCACTTGATTGTTAGACCAAAATACGTTGTTTCCAATACTGTGTTGTTGTGAAATCACTATGTAAGATTTTGCTCATCTTCAGGTATTGACAGAAACTACTCTAGGCAAGGAAATGTATGGTTAAGTTGTAGAAATATATTGATTCCACCTTAAATGGGTTTTGGGAAGCTTTTTTATGGTTTTTCCTTTTGAGAATGGGAACTGCTTTTGTTTGTTTAATCTAGGATGGATGCAACTCTGAAAGAGCTGACCAGCTTAGTGAAAGAAGTCTACCCTGAAGCACGAAAGAAGGGCACTCACTTCAATTTTGCAATTGTTTTTACAGATCTCAAGAGGCCTGGATATAGGTAAATGGCATTTCTTTTCTGGGTTAATGGAAGGATTCAGGCACCAGTGCAGTAAATTGTTTCTCATTAACACTGATTCTAACGTTCAGAAACCACAAATCAAATTTCTGAAGTTCTTGATAGCAGACTGTATCATGACCACTACAAACCCCACATACTGCTTGGTGGCCGTTGTTAACGTGTTTCCAAAACAATGAACCTGTGTGTTTGAAGGTTTTGGTTGCTGTATTGGCAAACAACCAGAACATGGACCTACAGCTCGAGGTAAAGCTTTGTGTCTGGTGACATGAGGAGCAGTAGGTCTTGTATCTGAGAATGTATTTGGGTTTTAGTAGCGATCTTGTTGCAGGTATCTGTCTTCCAAAGCTGTATGAGCTAACTGTTGTCAGCAACAGTGGATATATCCTGCTCTGTGGGGTCTTGTTCTGTGTGTCTATGGAAGGGGGCAAGGGGTTCTCTCTAGTCTTTAACTTAATATGGGAGAAGGTTCCCCCATCCCTCTGCCCCATTAGAAGGAGGATTCAGTGTTGCTTTTCTTGGTGCACCTGGTACTGGAGATAAAAAGCCCAGCATCCTATGCACATAGATAAATGCTAACTATGGAGCAGAGGTTGGCATTGGGGGTGGCCATGAGCTGATACAGTTCCTGTTTTGGACATCTGGAGAGATTTGCCACTGATAACTACCTTGCCTTTCCTGTCCTGCATGCAGGGTGAAGGAGATCGGCAGTACCATGTCGGGCAGGAAGGGCACAGATGATTCCATGACATTGCAGTCTCAGAAATTCCAGATAGGAGACTACTTGGATATAGCAATTACTCCTCCGAATCGCGCACCGCCCCCATCAAGCCGCATGAGACCATACTAAGCTGTTGCTTCTGTGTGTGATCGCGCCTTCTGTTTATTCCTACTTGCTGTTCTAAAGCAGGCTTACTTTTTTTTTTGCTTTTGTTGCTAAGCAAGAACACCTGAAGACAGAGCTAAGCATCAGAAATAAAAGTTAAATTTTAAAAACTTTTTTGTTTATTTGTTTAGAAGAAACACTTCTCTTTAGCAGTGCCGTCATCTTATCCCTGATTGTTATAGTTTGAGCAGTAAGTCAGTGTGTCCAGCGTTTCAAGACTTCCAAAAAGCGACCAGAAGGATTACAGGTGTTCTGTAGTTCTGTCTTGTTTGGAATAAAGATTGATGTTATTAATCTTTTGATAGTGTGGTGGTTTGGTTTGTTTAAGTGGATTTCTGCAGACAAATTCGGCAGTTGGCTTTTCAGTAGCAGTTGAAATTGAAAGGAGGGTCAGAGCCTTTTTCTGGTAGCTTTTTGGCTTGTTGAGTAGTAGTTGAGTGGTGTAGAGGCAGGTGGCCTCACGGGGACTCCTTGTACAGGAGGATTTTCTTAAACCACCGCTTGGTGGCTGGATTTTGGCAGAATTTTGTATTGATTGGGGTGCATTTTGGAGGATGAGCATGTGGGTTGGCGGCTGAAGGCAGTGTACACCCCCAAAGTTGTTAATTATAAATGATACACATCTACCACTGTACTTACACATTATGTGCATTTTAAAACTACACAAAAATAGAAATGAAAAAAGGTGAAATTTTAAAATATTTTTAAAGTATTAATGGTACCAAAAATACTATCTTCCGGCACCCTACTTGTGTGGGTATTTCTTTGGAGATTGTCTTGTCTTTGGCTTGTCTTGCACACCCCACTTGGAAGACCACTGTCTTGGAAGATGGGGGTGTCTGCAGAGACCTGGCCAGAGGAAATCCTGTGTTTTCAGATGGAGGTTGACTAAGAAGGGCCCAGAACTATTTCCTCATGTGGATACAATGGCAGGTGCTCTGCCCCGAGATGCTTTTGCCTGCAGCTCAGGTGAAGGGAGGGGAGGTCAGGCCCGGAGTCTGTGCCCTGGCAGGATGTGTGGGAGTCCTGACCCTCACCACTGGGTTCTTGGCCAAGCAGACCTGTGGGGCGGAGGCAGCCAGCTGGCGTGACTGGATCTCCTGGGCTGTTGACCACAAGCAATACATTGTCAGTGTACACTGACCAAGAGGACAACACCCAGTCTTGGCTTCCTGGACTCTAAGGAACATGAATACTGTAGCCTCTTTCCCTTAGTTCTTTGTCTAATAAATACATATGAGTCTGAGCTGGGTAAATCTCGGTCCTCACTAAGGTGATTTTCACAAATACTTGCAGATGGTACTAAGCACCTGTTTCTTAATTTACTGTAACTTTTGGGTGTTGGGGCAAAGCTGAGGAGCAGTGAGGTATCAAGTTTCAAGGCTGTTCTGTGTTACAAATTACTGGTGAAGCTGGAGGTTGTTGAGGGGAACCTCAATATAGAGGAAGGGGTAGCTGAGGGGTCTCATTTGTCCATGGGAAACTGGAAGGCTGGTCTGCATGATGGGCACTACTCTCTAAGCAGCAGCTGATGTTGCCTGGAACCTTCTTAAGGAGCAGAAGAAAGAAGGGGTGACCCATCGCCCAGCAAATCAGTGCAAGGCTGGAGGATGGGGCCTGGGGCTTCCTGTAGCTCGGTGCTTGCCAGTTTCTTCTGTCTCTGCAGGGGGAGATCTTGAGACATGAGGTGCCTCTGGGCTTAGAGCCTGCTCCAGCTGCTCCTGGGCTAGGCTGTGAGCCCTCAGCACCCAGCTGGCTTGGGGAGAACCAGGTTCTTGTTTTCTGCATGTTGTGTCCCTGCGTGCAGAGAGAAAGGCAAGAGCAAAAGCTGTAGCTGCTCCTTAGGGCCTTCACCTTCCTCACTTAAGGCCTTAGCAGAGCTGAGCTCAGACTGAAGTAAGCGTTCTGTCTGCTGGGGACAAGGCATGTGGTGTGATTTATCGATTTTTATCTTTTTTTCCTCCCCCCCCCCCAGGAGTCCATCAGTGCAGTGTAGCCTGAGGGACTTTATGTTCATTTCTGCCCATGGTTCATCCTCTTCTGTTCCCCTTCTCTGGCTTATGATTTCAGTTCATGAATGACTCGTTTACAGAATTTCCTGCATCTGAGTCACTTCTCCCCTTAAGACTGAAGAGGTTGAAAAGTGCTCCTTTTTTTAAAGAAAGCTCAAGGGAAAATATAAATGTTGCTGTCTAAAGGAGCATGAGCCTGGAAGTGGCAATGGAGCTGGTCTGGTGTGGCCAGAGGTGGGGTGGGTGGGATGTTTTGCCAGGATGAAGTCTGTCACCTCTGGTGCAAGGGGGAGGCTCTCCATGACACTGCTGCTGTGAGGAGCCCACTTGCCATAACAGCTCAGTGACTTCTGTGTCTCCAGGGGCAGGTTTGGTCAGGACCCCTGCTGCCTACAGGCTGGGTCGTGGCCAGCAGATCAGCTGCCTGTTTTTTGGCACCTTCTAGACCTGGACAGACAGAAGAGTGAAAACTGCTGAGTGGCCTGCTCCCCCTGGGGCATCATGCAAGCTGCAGAATGTGTGAGGTGAGTCCTGGGGTAATCAGCATGTAATCACAGAATTGCACAGCCTCCCACCAAAGGCAAGGACAAACCTGCCATTAGAGGTATGCAGGAATATGGGCATTTCCTCATTTTTCTGTCTTTAATTGCATTTAAGGATAATTCTCAAAATTAATTGTCAATGTATAAGGCAAGAGCAGCACGTGAGCCTGTGTCTATGACTCAGCTGCTCTGGGAGGTGGCTTAGCTTTGCTGCTGGAGAGGGAGACCTGGCCCAGTGAGGGCTTGTGCCTGCCCAGCATGGGGCAGGTCTTCACAAACCAGAGAAAAAGAGGAACAAAGCATTGGCTTCATCTTTGGGAGTGCACGAAGCAAAAGCACCAGGAAATTAACACAGAGAACCACCTTCAGTAGCAAATCCTTCATCTTGGCTGCTTAGGTGTGGAGTTTACCTTGGCATGACTGCCATGGAAATATAACCTCAGCTGACCTCTTCCCCAGCTGCTTTGGGCTAAACATCTCTCAAGAAAGAGATTTCCCCTTGAACACCCGCAGGTAATGCAGAAGTGAAGAGAGTTCAACTTTCTGTACCTGTTTTTATGGGACCAGACGCTTGAGCAGTCAGTGCAGTTAGGGTTCCCTATGCCAAAAATCCACTACACAGTTGAGGCCATCAGCAGCAGTTTTGAACTCAGACATGGGGATAGAGTGAGCAGCTGTGAGAGCAGACAGCACCAGGGTACAGCCATCCAGATGTTGCAAGAGGTAGAATGGTACGTGAAAGCTGTCACCTCTGGAGCTTCTGCTGCACAGGAGGGAATTTACTTGCAGTAACAAGGTTGTGTGTGTCTCGTTCCAAGCTACTATAAACGCCAAGGAGGGATGTCAGTCCCTAAAAAGAGCAATGTATGTACAGCACTGTGGCTCAGGGAAATTAAAACATGGTCTCAAAACTCTACAACAGTGAGCAGTCGCAATATGCTCAGGAAGCGAAGTCATGTAGACAACACTATACCCAGATCTGTGTCAATCCAAAGGACTTGCTTTATAAGCAGCAATTGCATCCCTCATCAAGGCATCCAAATGAGATGGATCATTTCCCTTTCCTTTTGGATGCTTAAAGCCCTGACAGATACAACTCTCAGTTTCATCTCTGCACTTTCACCAGTAACCACCCCTACAAAGCTCTTTTTATCTCCCAGCTGCATAAGGCAAAGACCTAGGATGGTTGTTTTCAAGAAAAGGCTTTCCCAATGTTGTCATTTCTTAGTGGTTACACCCATGCACATCATTGCAGGCCGCTCTCAGGCCTTCCAGGGATACCACACCTACACCTCCCCATTTCCAGGTAACCCTCCAGGCCTCACTTTGTCCCCGTCCTTCCTCAGTGGGGCTTAGTTTTTCTCTGCCTCAAAGCAGTGACAAACACCCAGGCCACTTGTGCAGGTCTCGGTCCCCTCCGGCTGCAGCAGTGAGGCAGCTGAGCTGGGCTGCAGCAACAAAGGGCACAGACTCCACAGCAGGGGTGAAGCAAAGACCTTTAATGTTCTGGTTTCACACCATATATAGTTTCCATCTTTTCATCATGGGCCATGCTCTTTACACAGATAGGTTGCAGGTGAACACCCACTTGCAATCATGAGCAATACAGTTGGTTATATATAAGTGCTCACACGCCTAGGTTAGCCACTCATTGCTACCTGCCTTGCTACATCCCACACTGCTTTGCTACATTTTACACCACATTGTCTTATTGTTCCCACGGCTTTCTTCCTACTAATGCAAGAGCATCTGCTGAACTCTCACAGAGGAACATGTTTCCTCATTCCCCACGCTGGGCTCCCTTAGCAGGGCCAGGACTTCCCTGCGCCCCTTACCTGTGGGGTGCAACACAAATGGACCCAGCAACAAAACCAAGGCATCTTCCCCTAATTTCTCAGCTTGAATGAGACAAGACAAGATCAAAGCGATTCACAGACCTAATCAGCTCACCACCGTGGCAGCACAACTCTTACAAAAGTGTTTCTGCAGGGCTTTTGGGAGCAGCTGGCTGCAGCTCTGGTGCAGTAACTGGTCTCTGGGTTAACTCCCTCCCTAGTTAAGCAGCAAGGACAAGGCTCCTACACACACTTTGTCAATAACCTGGGCCGCATCAGACACACTCCTTGCTCCATGGTCTCCATCTGACTGGAACAGGTGTGAAGACTTGACTTAAGTTTTGCTTTACCACTCTGGAAAAAGCAGAAACAATCCTGATGCAGCAGGAAAACATTAAGAATTATCAGCAAGTTCTCACTCTTGTGATGGAAAGCATAGGAAAAGGAGAAGGTCTCAGAAACCCTGTTGTGTCAGAACAAATGAACAACACAGCTACGGATGTGTTCAAAGAACAGCACTGGAAGTGATGTGACAGCCAAGACAAGACCTGCCAAAACCAAAGCGATCCAATTACTACTCTTGTCTCAGCCCTTGTGTCTAGACATAACAGCAGATCAGCTGGGTTAGAAAAAAGGATCGGTTCCTCCGAAAGAACAGGATACTGAGGAATGTGACTTGTAAAACACCTGTGTCACAGGCGCTGCGCCTGGCGATGGAAGACCTGTCAGTAATGAGTAGGAGGTGCCTGGCTGGCATACCAGGCAAGGCGCTAGAGATAAAAAATGGCTAAGGGCTGGTGGGTTTGGAGGCCCCCAGGGTCTTCGGGACCCTCCCTGGGGTGTTTGCGACTCTCCCTGGGGTGTTTCCAGTCTCACAAAACTGACAGGCTTAAGCAGAGAAATTCTGGCCCAAAAACTCACTTGACCCTTTCAACACTCAGCAAGAGAATCCAGTAAATACTGCAAACGACAGCTCAAAGGGACAGTCTGGGTGAGCCCCTTGGTGCTGGCTGAGGCACGCATTCCCCATGCCATGCTTCAGGCAAATATGAATTAGAGTCTTCAGGCTTGAAGAGACTTGGAGGTCTTTAACAGGGGTCTGGAACCTGTGTACGCTGTTTGAATCCAAGCATTCCTTTCCTTGAGTCCTCTGTGCACATTTAGATGCAGAAGACCTGCCACCACTCCATTGCTAAACAAGAGATAAGAGCGAGCACAGCTGACCATTTTCCTTCCACTCTTCTGCTGAGGTCTTTTAGCTGAAAACCATGAAGCACCTACCCAGGACTCAGAGGGGAGAGACCCAACAGTGGTCCCAGGCAGAGCATTTGAAGAACAGCATCAGACACCTAGCAGTCCCCCCTCAACACCCATGGCTACCTTCTCAGCTGAAGCTATGCACTGTCCCACAGCCCTTGCCTAGCCCTGCTGGCAATCGCACCATGCTCCTGCTGCCTTTGGGTTAAGAACTGCACTGGAGAGCAGGGACTTATGCTTGAAAGGGATGGGGAGCACATGAATATGAGAGTACTGAAAGTCTGAAATACGGTCCCACCAGCACCACAACAGTCTACATGGCCAGAAGCAAACCATACCACCTGAACCTATAGGGCCATCTTCCAAAAGTGAGGTTTGGTGTCCCCTGCAGTCCAATTCATGCACAACCACCCATACAGTTGCCCTGGGAGGAGAGAGGGAGATTTGGGAGCTGGAGTGATGGGTTGCAGGGGCAAAGAAGAGGAACTGCTTCAGCTGCCATGGAAGTGTTCATGGGGCAACAGCCTCAGGAAACCTTACCAAAGCAGAGAGACAGGATATGATTCCCCAAGCAGTTTATAGGCTGCCAGTGAAGGAGAATATCCTGGCTCCCACTCCCCCCTCCTTTTCCCTCCTCTTGCCTTAACATCTGTCTGTGCCTTTGCAGGCAAGCAGTGATTTGGGTCAGCGCAGAGTCCATGAATAATTTAACCTTGGAAAACAACAATTAGTTCCTGGTGGCTGGGCAAGCAGGAATGGCCTCCTAGCTTCCCCTGCAGCCACAACTGCAGTGATGCAGCCGAGGGCGTAGGACCTGCTGGGGCAGAGGAAAGAAGGGACGGAGGACCAAGTCCTTAGATTGGTTCAACACAAGCAATCATTAGGGAGCATAACCACAGGGCTTCCAGCCAGGAATTATGAAAGTATTTGAACACCTTCCTGTTGGGTATTTGGCAAACTATCCTTCGCTTAATGTCTCCACAGGAGAAACACTTGTGTATCACTGCATCTTCCATGGACTATCGCCTGTGTGCTATTTATTTTTTAAACCCTTCAACTTGCAGTAGACAAGTTCAAAGACATTCACAGACCTGGCCAGTTTCCTACCATAACTTGATAATGTCAACTGCCCCTTTGTAAATATGGATACTACTGTAAGAACAGCATGAGGTCTCATGTTTAATTGACAGATAATATATCCAGCATTTACTGATGTCTTCCTTACAGAAAGTTGTATTCCTATGGACTAATGCACATGCGATTCCATAGAGCGGCCACTGGATGTTGTCATTGCTCCTTAGAAATGCCAGTCTCTGTATCACTGTCCTATTCCCAAATTACAAGGCAGCTGCAACATCAGCTATAGCTGTTGCTGGAACACATGCAACTGGAATATCTGAGTAATGACAACAGGAAACAAAGCAAACGTCACATCTTACAGAAAGTTTAAAGCATCCGTGGTGCTTTAAATAACCAAAGAGGCCTGGACTCCAGTTATAGCTCTAGTGATTTATAAAAATATCTATAAAAGCACAACAGGAGGCACTAAAAGTGATGCTTGTCATTTATCCATTTGACAGCCATCTGGGAAGTTTAATTTCACGGCAAAATCTATATTTGTAATTTAATCTCAGGCTAAATATTTCTAAGATAAGAAAGCTTTGCCCACTTTACAGGGGTTACAAAGCAGAACAATTGAGATGCTCCCTTGACAAAAAATGGGATTATGGAGAGAAGCTTTTGTTAGCCGACACATCGATGTACTTAAATGAAAATAATAAGAAGATTAAGAACCACAGCAAATGAAGGAAAACTGAAGGCTATACTTTTTTAGTTGCTTCCCAGATATCCCTAAATAAGGAAGTGCAATTTTGTGCTGGGCTCAATCTTTTCTGACTGCAAGGCTATTGCTGGAGATGTGATCCTGTTCTCACCCTTCCCTTACACCTGATCCAGCAGTCACACAGGCAGATGCTGAGTTTGCGACTACTGTCAGGAGAGGATAAACTAGAAAAGAAAAATTAATTCATCTTTCAGTGGCTCAGCAAATAGAAGGAATCCATCACAAAACTGCAGGACCTCTAAATTCTGTGCACATATATGAAACAGTCGCTAGTGGAAGGAGGCCCCACTTAAACTGGATTAAGCACAACACAGAACTGCAGTCTGAATCAACTCCCCCTGTTTTCCAGTGACAACTTACAGCACTACTGCAATTGCCACTTACTTAGCTACTGTTTGTCCAAACTGCACTTTCTGTCAGGCCAACTCTGCAATCAGCTTCATCCAACAAACCAACCTGCAACTTTTAATTTCTTTTGTATTATTCCCACTGACATGGCATACTAAAGTGCACAGCAGGATGAGCATTTCTTCTGCAGCAATATTGGATTAAGTGGAGTCTTAATCTCCTCCGGCCCCACAGCTACATCCTTGGTTGTTTCAGTGCAGTTTATCAGAGCCACAAAGCCACCTGTGTAAGATAACTGGTCTGAGCAAGACAAAAAATTCCACAAAACTTTCCACACCAGCTTATTTTGAATACAGATCAGTTTCCAACACTGCTTACCCTTTCACTTCTGCCATCTTTTCCCTCCCCCAATCCCAATACTCAAACAACTGCTTCGGTCTTACTGAAACCTAAAAGGTTTTCAAAGGTAAGGCACAACAAACTGAAATTAGTTTTTGTTTTGCTGCTCTGATTATATCCACCTCAGAGCAACAGTCCTGCTCTAAAGAAGACTATAAATAAAACAGCAATATTACTTGTATTAGGGTAATATGGTAGATGAGAGAAACAAACCTGGTAAAACTTTGTTTATAGCTTCCAAAAAGTCCTATGCCGGCATCACATCACAATAGCTTATGGCAAGAATTCCAGAACTGCTGGGGTACAACTCTACACTTCCCTGATGGAGGAAAGGACAGTGGAGTGCAGAGTTGCTCCCAAGACATTTATAAGACCTTTTGGGAATTTCATTAGTTGAAGAGGCGGGGGTGGGGAGGTCTAGGACAGTAGTGCTTCTTGTTTCATTTGACTAAATAGCATCTCTCAGGATATCTGGATCACTTTGTGGCATGAAAGTAGCCATGCAGTGTGGTGGAGAAAGAATGCAGGCCATGAAACCCCTCCTGCAGCGCTGATAGATCTGTCTGGCTGAAAGATTCTTGCTCTGCAGCAGAACACTTTGTACCTTTTTACAACCATAACATTCCATGACTAACTTGTAAAACCATTTAATGGGCTGGATGCAAGAGCTTTTATCGCAACAGATGATTAGTTTTGCAAGCATCCACCAAGCATCTAAGACCTTTATTTAGTATTCAAAAATGCTGATCAAGCTGAAAGACTGATAAATAATAATAATACATATTTTTCAACATAAGTTAGCACAGAAAAGTGACAGCATGCTCAGGCCAGAACTAGTAGAAAATCAGCTTCTCCATTTAATTTAATGTATCCTTAATCCTGGAGAATGACTGGAATAGGAGGAAAAAGGCTCCTTTACTTGCTAGGTTTTAGTTAGGATAAGTCCATCTAAGCAACTGGAGAAATACTTCTGGGCATCTCCAGATGGTTGCATATACTGAAGAATTAAAAGAATTATATGAAAAATGTGGAGCTGTGTTCAGAAAAGCCTTCTTCTCCCTATCTCCTAGGACAGTCACTTCCTTCCATGTGTTGCATGTCTAGCCTCATATAAATGACAGGATTTTAGCCATCAACAGGAAAACCACCTACAGTTGGTAAAAGCAATCCTGAAGTCACTCAGAGGAACAGCTGACACAGCATGTTTAGAAGTGACACCACCACTTACAGGATGCACATGTCTGCAGTGTAGAAGATCAAGCAATCACTTACACGCTTGCCAGAAATCTCTCCAGCAGTTGGAAGATATATATAAGCAGCACCTATTGCACAATATATTTTCAAATAATTCTACACAAGCCAGAGTCAGCTTTTAGAGCTACAGAGGTTAGACTGTCAAAAGGAAAACAGATGTAGAGCATATGATATTGATGATAGAGAACTATAATAAGAGAGAGGAAGCAGCATAAGAAATACTTGTCCATCAGACAGGTAATAGCCCGAGACAGGGATACGTCTATATGTCTTAGTATTACAGAAGTGACTAATAGCTTAGAAGTGCTTTAAAGAGGAGTTAAGTCTTCACATACAAAGACTTGTTTCCATTGAAGATAACAAACACTGTTGAAGTACTATATTTCAAACTCAGTCCTGAAAAGATGTACAGTATCACTAGAACAGCCAGGGATAGCCACTTTCTGGGGGAATATACTGGACCTTCCTTTCATTGCAACCTGACTACACTTCTCTACAACCTCCAGCAAACGCGAGAATCAGGCAAAACAACTGAAGTACTACCTCAGACATGACCCCAGTCCCCAGTACATGTATATTTAAAAACCCTCAACATGTTTTGCCAATAATTTCAATTAAAAATTAAGGACAAGTTGTTCACAGAAACAAGTTTATCTACATCAAACTTTCTTCATTAAAAAAAGCTCCTCCTTTGTATGGCTCTTTCCTCCCACCAGTATTTTCTTTTGCTTTTTGAGCTTGTTGTGATTGAGTGTTTCGTATTCGTGGATCTTATCAATCTCAACATGGTCTTCAGCTTGCTTTCAGATGTTTGGCTTGAAAAATCCAGAATATCCTCTGCAAATATATCCAGAAGAGTTTATGAACTTAATATCTCAATCATATTTTTGAATTAGCAGAAGACAAACATTTTTATTTATTATCTTGATAAGAAAAAAAGGAAGGGTCAGGTAAAGTAAGAGCTTTGCTCAATTTGATTACTCAAATGGACTCCAACTCCAATTATGTTAAGATACCTACTTTTATCAGTCTCATTCTGGGTTGTTGTGATTATTATTTGACACCATACACATTGCTTGTACCTCTTACTTAAATAGTCTGTACTGACACCAAGTTTAACAGGTAATCAATAAGCATAATATACATTACGTTGGATCAGGAATATCTACACTTGATCAAGTTGTCACAATTTGAATCTCTTCAAATTGATTAAGTTATTTTTACAGCAATTATTCCATTGTTCAACGATTACTCATACTTATTGTAGACTAATTTAGTCTCACATATTATTCATAAGGTGTCTTTCTCTTTGCCAAAACAACTGTGAAACCAGTAATGTCACTTCCATAGTTTTTTCTAACTCCTTAGTTTCATTGCCTAAATTTATTCAGAAAAAAGTATTCACCAGTGCTTTGGTTGCCACAAAACAAAATATATGTACAGATAGAACAGTAAAAAACTACTTTCTCTTTTTTTTTTTTTTTTTTAAGTTGGGATGATTCAAACACACAATCAATTATAATATTTGTTCTTTACAATAAAAGGCAGTCAGATATTTTTGCCAAAGAATAGTTATTTAAAGACAGCAAATAGAGCTATTTTGGTGGCTGAAAAGGAAGCAGCAGCATGAGTTTCTAAATGCATTAAAAGGATTTTCATAGCTCCTTCAAATTAAATTACTTAACCAAATTTGTAAATTTAATTGTACCTGTTCTCTTTGTTGCAGTAATCAGTGTAGTCACTTTCATATCTTGTGATATTTCCTGCCTTGGTCTCCATTACCTTAGCTTTAGAAGAGTCTGCTTTATGACCATACTTGGACAGAATCTACCGGAAACATTAAAAGGGAATAAAAATAAATTATCTAAGAGGTCAAGACTACAGTTGATAAATTTTCAATAAGCAAAGAATTTTTTTTAACAAAATTTACAGAACTAAGCCCTTTTAATTTTACTCTTTTGATATTAAAACTATTTAGGAAAAAAGTATATTAGCTAACCTGTAGAATATCATCTGGTATCCTTGTTATTTCTGGAGGTGGAGGAGTACTGAGTAACTGGTCATATGATTTTATTTTGGGAGGAGAAAGGTCTTCAAAATCTTTGAGATACTCATCAGAGCTCACACTAGAAGGAATACTCTCTTCTATGTGCTGTTTATCTGTTGTATCATTCTTTGTCACAGACTCAATCTTCTCCTTTACCTGCTGTAGAAGATGTATTAAATGCATTCAGTTAGTTTACTTATCCTAGGTAAAGTCTTTATTAAAAGTTCTTACAAAGTTACCATTAGAAAGATATTTTACAATGACAAAAAAATGTAGTATTTGAAAAGAATCCTGAACTGACATTTGAAAAACTGCATATGGTAAAGAGTGTGTGAAAATGTACATAATTGCTATTTACTACCTTAGCTTCTGTTTTTAGCCATCTTGTTTCAAAATCTGGAAACTGTGGTGTTTGCATATGAATGGAAAGAGGCAGTTCATTTGTCTCCGGTGACCTTGGTAACATGCTATTTGTTCTGGAAGGGGTTTTCACATCAGGAGTACAGAATACAAGTACCATAGGAGAAGGCATCCAGTCAGCTGCTGAAATTAGGGGGGAGGGAAAAAATAAAAATAAAACATATACACACATATACATGTAATTATTATCAGTTCCAGTGCTCCAGTTTAGTTACCCAAGTCTACTAGCTTTTCATAGATTTACATATCCTAAGAACATGTATTATTTTAGCTGATATTTTTACCATGAAGAACCATCCAAATTACAGAATTCCATAAAAGCAGCAAATGCAAAAAAACCACCCAAAGTAATAAATCTAGACTCACTACTGAATATAGATGAGAAAGCGCAACTTAGATCAGCATTGCTTTAGCTTCTCATATATCCAATCGTTAGTATGTTTTTCCCAAGATCTTCACACATTTTCAAGGAACATATTACATCTCCTCTCAAAGAAGTTTTAGCACTACTCTTGAAAGATCTAAGTTACTGTCTCAATAGCCTCCTCAAAGCAGTTTCTTTCCTTTCATTAAACAGAATTAATGGGTATTCTCAGATCAAAAAGGCTAAGTTGGCAAAACAGTATTTTTGCTGCACAAAATGGCAGGAGTTGGAAGGGACCTTTGGAGATCATCCATGTCAAAGCAGGTTGGACAGGAACGCATCCAGGCAAATTTTGAATATCTCCAGATAAGGAGACTACACAACCTCTCTGTGCAGCCTGTGAACCCTCAAAGCACGGAATTTTTTCCTCATGTTCAGATGGAACTTTCCGTGTTCCAGTTTACACCCGGTGCCCCTTGTCCTGTTGTTGGGCACCACTGAGAAGAGGCTGGCCCCATCCTCTTGACACTCACCCTTTGGATACTTATAAGCATTAATAAGATCCCCTCAGTCTTCTCAAGGTTAAACAGACCAAGGTCTCTCAGCCTTTCCTCATAAGAGGATCCCTGATTATCTTCATAGTCCTCCACTGGACTCTTTCCAGTAGTTCCTTGTCTTTCTTGAACTGGGGAGTCTAGAACTGGATACAGTACTCCAGATGCGGCCTCACCAGTAGAAGGGGAGGATGATCTCAGTGTGACCAGCAGGTCAATAGAGGTTATCCTGCCCTTCTACCCTGCCCTGGTGAGGCCCTATCTGGAGTACTGCCTCCAGTTTTGGGCTCCCCAGTTCAAGAAGAACAGGGAACTGCTGGAGAGGGTACAGCAGAGGGCTACAAAGATGATTAGGGGCCTGGAACCTCTCCCTTACAAGGAGTGGCTGAGGGACTCGGGTCTTTTTAGTCTGGAGAAGAGAAGGCTAAGTGGAGATCTGATCAATACTTATAAATACTTAAAGGGTGGGTGTCAGGAGGATGGGGCCAGTCTTTTTTTAGTGATGCCCAGGGATAGGGCAAAAGGAAATGGGCACAAACTTGAATATAAGAAGTTCCGCCTAAATAGGAGGAGGAACTTCTTTACTTTGAGGGTGGCAGAGCACTGGAACAGGCTGCGTGGGAGGTGGTAGTCTCCTTCTCTGAAGACATTCCAAACCCACCTAGACAAGTTCCTGTGCAACCTACTCTAGGTGAACCTGCTTTGGCAGGGGGGTTAGACTCAATGATCTCCAGAGGTCCCTTCCAATCCCATGTGATTCTGTGATCTCCCTCGACCTGCTGGCCACATTTTTTAATGCACTCCAGGATGCCATTGGCCTTCTTGGCCACAAAGGCACATTGCTGGCTCATGGTCAACTTGTCCACCAGGTCTGCCAGGTCTTTTTCCACGGAGCTACTTTCCAGCAGGTCAGCCCCCAGCCTGTATGGTGCATGGGGTTATTCGTCCTGAGGTGCAGGACCCTACGCTTGTCCTTGTTCAACTTCATTAGGTTCCTCTCCATCCAATTCTCCAGCCTGTCCTTTTCTCATTATGTGGCAGCACAGCATCTCTTGTGTGTCAGTCACCCCTCCTGGTTTTGTCAAACTATGCTCTGTCCCTTCATCCAGGTCACTGATGATTATGTTGAACAGGATTGGACCCAGTACTGACACTGGGGAGCACCACTATCTATGGACCCTGTCCTGCTGATCACAATCCTCTGAGCTCTCCCATTCAGCCGGTTCTCAATCCGCCTCTGTGTTCATTCATCCAACCCACACTTCCTAAACTTTCCTATGAGGATGCTGTGGGAGGCAGTGTCAAAAGCCTTGCTAAAGTCAAGCCTTGCAATGTCCACTGCTCTCCCCTCATCTACCCAGCCAGTCATGCCATCACAGCTGGCTATCAGATTGGTCAAGCATGATTTTCCCTTGGTGAATACACGTTGACCACTCTTGATAACCTTCTTTTCCTCCCCATGCTTAGATACGACATCTATTTCAAATAAAGGTAATTTGCAGATACAAAATGATGGATCCCTCTGCATAATTCTAGATGGATTTGAGAAGAACGAGTAGGATTTATACTGAAATGAGAGACTTTCCCATAGAGGCCACCAACATTTCATTTTCTAGAGATTAGTACTCATACAATAACTGGGCAAGAAACACAGTTTAAGAGTTTACCATGTGTTCACAATGCACTTATACATATGCATTTTTTACATTATGCATGTGTATTTATTTCATGTATTTTTAACTTACCATTATCAGCTGTCACTTTTGGATTTCGCCCAGGAGTAACCATGATTTTCCTGGATGTCATTTCTGGTACATGCTCTTCATGATCATATTTTTTAACCAACCTGAAAAACAGACCCCTCAGTTAGCTCTCAAGTAACATGAAGAAATCACAATTAAAGGAATACTGTCAACCCGATCACTCTCCTACTATTCATCAACATACAAGTCAAAAAATTAATTTCCTCAAAGATGATTTTTTCATAAATTTTTCATCTATGGTTCTACTGTGGCAACTTGTAGCATGCAAACGTTCATTCCATCCACAAATTATCAAATACACTGAGGTTTCAACCCAAGGCATAAAAAAAACCCAAAATGAAACAAACAAGAGGTGTCTAATGTAGGACCAATTTTCTTTGTCCCAGACGATCAACTCTGTGCTAGGGGTGCAGTCTATTTTATTTTTAATATCCTGTTACGTACAAGATTCTAAACATGAAGAGCAAAAGAGATTGCCTCTTCTTATCAATAAGATTAGTTATTGAGAGCACTAAAGATTTTTAATTAAATTTTTAATAAGATTACTTATGTTAATCACTGACTTCGGAGTGAAAATCCATTTAATATTGATTCCACAAAACTAGAAACTGAAATTTTAAAGTTTTTTTTCGTATCCAAGATGTTCATCCTCCAAGAAGGAGGATGTAGGCAATTAAGAGACAATACCAGAATAAAACTGGAAATTTACCTAAACTCTACACAAAAATGTGTCTATAAGAAAAATATTTTAAATATTTAAAAAGTTCTCTAAACTATGAAAACAAGATATAGAACTTCTATACAGAAAGCCTAAGCTCAAAAAAAACCCCAAATCCATGTGAGGCAACAGCTCAAAATTTGACTAAAAACAAACCAAAACCTTAAAGTCAGTTTTGCCTTGAAAGTATTATAGATACCTGAAACAATATGATCTTTAGTATTTACAATGGAGAAGAACTCATATAACAATAAACACTTTTCTTGAGACACTTTCCTTTTTTCCTCTTTTCTTTCCTAATTACTTTTGGCTTCAGTTTCGTAGTAGGTGCACCTAAGTATATTGTTCTTTTCACCTGCTTCAAAACTGAAAACTTGAAAAGCAAAGTTGGAGGAGCTGAGGTCTACCACATATTTTAAAGATTTTTAAGTGGTTTCCACAGAACACACAGCCGCCAGACAGACTTCAGCTAGGTACAACGCCTGGCTGGCCCAAGC
>JAOTQQ010000001.1:187314777-187354674 GCA_026546715.1 Gallinago undulata | reverse complement strand
GTTTTTTTTTGTGGTTGGACTCGATGATCTCTGAGGTCCCTTCCAACCACCACAATTCTGTGATTCTGTGATTTTTAAGTGGTTTCCACAGAACACACAGCCGCCAGACAGACTTCAGCTAGGTACAACGCCTGGCTGGCCCAAGCTCGGCATACGGAAGGGCAGGGCCGTCTCCAAAAAGGTCAGGATTATTACCTGTCTTTGTACCTGGAAACTGCAGGTATAAGACTACCTCACTTATACTAGGTTTTTTGGTTATCTAATCAGATAAGAAAAAAAAAAATTATTTTCTGGCTTTCAGATACTACAAAGCTTTATAGATGTTATAGTATTTACATAACTATTCAAAAGGAGAAATCCTAAAACTATTTAAAAAAAAAAAAGGATGTTTTCACTTTCATCCCCAGTAATCTTAAAATTAAAAAAAAAACTAAAAATTTAACCATTGTAGTGAACCGGATCTCTTGGGGACAAAGTCACTTAAGTTGGCATGGATCTGAAGAACTTCACACCTGTGCCTATAATGCTAATACAAAGGTTTAATAAAAAGAAGCCAAACGATTATTTCCACTACTTCTTCTAAATATGGTGGGTTTTTTGAACAATTTCTCTAAATACCAAATACTTAACAGCTGAACAGCAACTTTCTTTTAAAAACTGTTAGCTTTTAAAATTAAATGTGTTGCTAAGAGTAACATGATCTAATTACCTTTACAATAGCAATAGCAGCAAAACATGAGTACAGCAAGAAAAAAAACTACAGATAATTCAGTAGAGAAACAATCTGAACTTAATTTACTCACTTGGTGCTTGTCTGAGCAGCCTTACGCATAAGCGACATTGTAAAATCTTCATTTATACGCATAGTATGTTCACTAATGCCAAAGTGTTCAAGTTTCGGTGTTGCACACTCAAAATGGTCTCTCTTTGGCATACATTTTGATGTTTTGGGCAAAATACAGGGGCTCTGTGTTCTTAGAAGAGTTCTGTTCTTTGAATCTTCTTGATGTGCATTTGTTGTGTGTTGTCCTTTTGCTGCACTACAAGGCCTGGAGAAGGCATATTGTGCAAGACCAAAATCAGAAAGCTGCGGGGTACGCAGTGGGTCTTTGGGCACTGATGGCTTCTCAGTAGAAGCAGAAAGATGAGATAAATCATCTGCTTTTTCTTCATCAGATTTATTCTGAACAGACACTGTCGAATCACTGTTAACTTCTTCCTCCTCTTCTGTTTGAGAAAAGTAATTAAAAAAAAAAAGAGTTATGTCAGAAGTTTCTGGTTTAAGAATTTATAAAATAAATTGGCACTTCCTCCCCTCCCCCCCAATTTATTAATGTAAAAAATATATTCCTTCTTTCATTTTAAAGCACGGAATCTGAAGCTACAACAGACATCTAAAGCTCATATCAGGCTGAGCTATATTTATAATACAGGTCACACAATTACTATTTACTCTATTTCACTCTATTGGTAAATATTATTTCAATATTTCAATTCTATTTTTCCTAGAAATATTTTTTTTTTACACAAATGTATTTTTACACAAATGACTTTATCTCCCTGCATGGAGCAAGCAGGAAGTGCTAATCTTAAATATATTTATTTGTTTTTATTTCACTGCTAGAGTGGAAATTAATTAAAAATGTACAACAATGAAAACAAAGTTTGTATAGAACTGAAAATGTTTTAGGGGAAAGAGCAAAGACTGCACAGAGTACTAGAATGCTTATTATTCAGAAAAAATATCTTGAAGAAAGTCTTTGAAGCATTACATTTTTATGTGTATTAATATTATGTATTCAGATACACTTAAAAATAACACTTAAAAATACATCCTAAAATAAGTTAACCTTGTACCCCGGAGTCTTTTTTTAAAGGAAGAGAGAGGACAGGAAAGAAGGTACTATAAAAGCCATATCTTTGTAAAACAGTTGTAGCAGCTTAACTTGGAGGTGAATATGGCCCATGACCACAATTCACAATTTTGTTTTGTGTAATTACTGGATAACACTCAAGGAAAGGTTAAGGTGTGCCCTGCCAAAGGCTTCTTGAAGATCGATGGGGCCTTTGATACCAAAACGGATATGTAGGTGTAGTACTGACAGTTCCAGTATTTTAAACTCATTTGCCATTTCTTGGTTTTTCACACAGGTGTGTATGCACTTTCTGACTTGATTAAGGATCTCCTCCTTAATCTGCTGCTTCATTGATTGCCATGTGTCACCTAATCCCTGTACGTGCATCTCATGTGCCATTTGTGTTGTGGAGCACATTCATTTAATATTTTCTCTATGGTGATTTTAGTGAAATCATCATATATAAATACATAAAAATTTAGATGCATCTGCAGTAGTTTCCCATGCATAAGAAGCTGAAGAAGCATAATTCTCTGGGTTATCAAAACACGTTTGCTAACCTGTTTTCTAAGTAGAACTATTACTGGAAAAAAAAAAAACCATACACTAACTTAAAAGCACACCAGGTAATCTAACTCTTTTAAAGTTTTTGTATTTTGGTTTATTCTTATGGCACCAATGACAACAGAATATTTTACCCTCTGGATATTGTTCTAAAGCAAACAACATAACTGTACTTGATCTCTTAATTAATAGAAATACAACATAGCTAAAGAGAAACATTTTAGAAAATTACATTTGCCTTCACATGCTATATTGCCAAGAAATATTACCTGTAGATTCTTTGACACGTGGTTTGTAGCCATATTTCTGGAACAGCTCTCTTATTTTTCCAAGATCTGCTGCATTTCTTTGCATCAGTATTTCACTTGCCTTCATAAAGTCACGAATTGCTTGTTTTTCATAGGAACTCTTACTAAGACTGGCACTTACATCTTCCTGTAGGGGCACGGGAGAGGAGGGAAACAGAGATATCAGTTTTCAAATCACCACACAGTAGTTCTTTACACATGAAATGTTTGGGGAATAAGCATTGAACCTCAATTCAGATGAGGATAAGCAGCAAATTTAGGTCTTATCTATACCTGAAAACTAGGTTACAAAATATCAGGAACACGTAGGGCATGAGTGTACAAAAACTTACAAAAGCTAAACTAAGATGACAATTTACAGTATGATAAGTACTTACCGGTAACCTTTTAAACAAAAGGTTTATGCTTTTACTCCATAAAAAATATGAGATAACAGCCATTAGTTCGCACTCTTACTCCCCTACGTACAAAGAACTCGTGGTAAAGCTCAAGCTTACCTCAATTATTTCTACACTTGCTCATTTCTATAGCCCAGTTTTCCTACTTCCATTAAAGACATAAAGAATATTCTTTGCAAGTTTAACAGCTGAAGGTACTGAAAGGTCTGTGAAGGTTTTCTTTGTTTTAAGTGCTTGTAATTGAACACAAGCAAGCATACCTCTTCTCTAGGGTACTGCTGCTCCTGAATCCTTCTCCGCTATACCTATACCCTGGCACAGCTACACCTTCCCTGTTACCGTTGTCTCCTGCGGATCCGAACAACAACAACTGCAAACTAATAGATAGTGCTAAATCTACTTTAAGTCACCCAAAAGTTTTTGGGCACTGCCCTGACATCCACAGCCATTATGATGTCTTAAAGCTAAATGAATCAAACTAAGGGTCAGAATAGCTAACATAGCTGCATTGTGACTCAGTGATCAAAACACAACCATAAGTTTATGGAATGCTTACCCTACAGCCACCAGTTTTTCAAGAAGGGACTCAAGACATTACCTTCAGAGTTTTGATTTCACAATGGAGGTCATGTAAGGCTCTTATTGGAGATTCTTCCTCATAGTCTTCGATATGCATGTTCACATAAAAGAGTTTGAAAAGAAAAATCAGGTGTTAGTATTTTAGCATAAAAATATATTCTACATCAGAACATATTCTCCTGTACTGGAGATGTTGGGGTCATATGTTGCAGTCAAGACAGAGAAAACCAAAGAGAAACAAATTCATATCAGTACCTTGCACAGCGTAAGACTGCAATTTGTACAGTACTTCAGACTACACAGAGAAACTGCAGAGACTTCCATTTTACTGTTGTAGCTAATATTGTAAATATTAACATATAGCAGATGTTGGTAGAATAGATAGGTCCCTGGGTTGTTAAAGATTATTTATGCTAAATTCTTATCCTTAAAGAGGTTGGGCTTGAAATAAAAAAAGTTTTAAAAAGTGATATAGACACCACTGAAAAAATAGAAGCTGAATTCTTCCACCTGATTTGCACGTAGGCAGGTGTTAGCATTGTTCATTTATACATGCAGCAGTCATTACTTCTTTCACTAGAAATCAAGGTTAATGCAAATAGTGTTAAAGAGAACACCTCTTACGTGACAAGCCATAGCACAGAGATAAATCCAATTAGAAGCTTGAGCTATCTATGCAGAGAGAACAAGCCCTGCAAACAGGTTTTCCAGTCTCAATACATGCAAAGAGTAAAAGAAAGAATATGATTGTCCGTTCATTGCAGTTTTCCTCGTGATAAAAGCTCACCGACACACACACGCAAAGGAGCTCAGAGACAACGATATGACGCAGGGCGGGGGGGTGGGGAGGGGGCGCCACAAAAAATAACCTGCCGAGCTACTCCCAGGCCCAAACCCGGAGCCACCAGCCCGCCAAAGGCTCACCTCCGTATGCCCAGAGGGCACGACGGCAAGCGGGAACCCAAACTAAGGACGCACGAGGAACAACACCCCCCGGGGTATCCCAGCAGAGCCATTAGCCCCAGCACCCAGGTGTGATATCCGTCATCCCGAAGCATCGGGAGCAACCCTCCAGATCGCATTGTGAACTCGGGGTTGTGCTGCCTAGGGCTGGGAGGGACAGGCCAGCAGGAGCCCCGGAGCAACGCTGCGGCCCTAGGAACAGGAAAGGCCCCAGCGGACCCGGCCGCGCTGGGAAGGCGGCGCGATGCCTGCTCTTACCCGTGTCCTCTTTGCGTAGGGCCCGCTCCAGCTGCTTCGCCTCCTTCTCCAGAGTGAGGGAGAGAGCGCGCAGCTTCTCGAAGAAGTTCTTCGACGCGTCCATGGCCCAGCGGGGAAGGGGAGCCGTTAAGGACCGCCCTAAGGACAGCTGGGCCGCGCGCTGCCTAAGGGGAACGGCTACTGCCCGCCGCCAGCTTCGAACCGCGGGCAGCGCGCGCCTCATTGGCGCCGCCAGGCCCCGCCCACCGCGAAGATGTCGCCAGACCTCGCGAGACGTGCTGCCCGCCGCCATCTTGCTTCCCACCGCGGGAGCCGGAGCTGGCAGTGGGGTCGGTGAGTGGGGGGATGCGATCCACTAGCGGCTGGGCTAGGGGGTCTCTTTGTGCGCTGGCCCAGCCCTGAACCGGGAGATACGGCCGGCGGGGAGCGGGCGGGGGATCCTTCTCCATGGGCAGCATAGGCCCTTCTCCCCAGCACGGGCCGAGCCCTGGGGCCTGGACGGCTCCTGGGTCACGGGTGAGCCCCGGTGCGCAGCTGTGCCGTGTCCGCCTCCATCCCTTTTTTATAAGTAATTTATGCAGGAGATGCTTTAATCTCAACGTTAAGGATAACTGAGTAAACTCTTTAGCTAAAGAAAGATTTCAGTTTTCCTGTTCTGCCTTATGTTTTCAGTATGTCTGGCATTGTACTGTCTACTGTATGTAATGGTTGGTTGCAAGTACCAGGTTATGACCTTCAAGCCAGCCAGCTAAAAGGCAGCGGGGTGTGTGCAGATTTTTGATTTTTCTTGTTAAGCTTTTAATTTATGCCCCGATGTAATGATCTTTTTTTTTTTTTTTTTGGTGTCTATATTTTAAGGCGTAATGTTTTTAACAACAGTACTACTCCGCAAGAGAATTCCTGGAAAACAATGGATTGGAAAATACAGGCGACCAAGACCAGTTACCATTTCAATGAAACAAGCAATGATCCGAAGGCTAGAAATTGAAGCGGAGAATGAATATTGGCTGAGTCGACCTTTCCTGACAAAGGAACAGGAGTACAAACATAACACAGAAGAGAGACGTGCAAGGTGGGAAGCTTACAAAAAACTGCTGACAGCCAAGTTTCCTGAGCATAGATACATGAGCGATCATTTGGACCACCTAAATGTGACGAAAAAGTGGACATCTTGAATAATATGGCATATTTCTTTTTGGCATGTATTATGTACTACCATGGGATCTGCTGTTGTACCTATTATGGTCGTTTTGTAATTCAATAGAATAAGGGTAGATGACACACGAGACTTTGTTATGGTATACAAAAACTTACATTAAAAGTAGTCCTACAGAAGACTGTATGTTTTCTTATTGCTGTCTCTTTAGAAAAAGACAGTTCTTTCTGTGGCTCTCTGCCATCTGCTTTCTGTTCTCCAGGGGTTTTCCATAACTCAGTGTGCGTTTCCAAGTGCGGTGATGATTTGAACTACATGTTATAGCTTTGCTAATTCCCTTTTGAAAGCTAGAACACACCTGCTCTATTGAAAGGGACTGTGTGCTGGTACTGACCATATGGCTCTTACTGCTCCCTCTCCCTTCTGAAGGGACACTTCTCGTTAATACTTGAGATGTGATTGATGGCGCTTCCATGGTGCTTACTTCATCAGGCATGTGAAGACCAAGATGAACTAGAATGACAAAGTTAGGTGTATGAGGCTGGAACTCATGGAAGATTGTAAAATGTTCCTGTTTTTTTTAAACTTTCTGGAAGTTTCTGGAAGGAACCACTGAATTTAAATGTCAGTGCCATTGTCATGTCAGTGGCAACTTGGGTGTTCCTGCCCTCTCTTAAAGAGATTATTTCTGATCTGAAAGGAACACAGCTGACTGGCAATCTGATTTCTAAGTCATGTTTAGTGTACTGAAGGAACATACTCAGCCACGCGTTAGAGTTGTTTTATTTCCCTTCTCAAGACCCAAGTGACCTGGAAATGTGTCAGGAGTGAGTGTAATCTTAGGTTCGTTGCAGCCAGAGTGTAAAAATTGTGGAACAATTACAAACTGTGTTCCAGGCAGGCAGTTTTTCTCACTGATGTAATACACACATGCTACAGCTGAATAATTTTCAGATTCTTTCACATACTTTTATTGAGTTGATGTTGCATTCACTGATGAGTTCAAGTGTCAAGTCCATTCATACTTTATCTCTTTGGAAAAGAGGCCTAAAATGGTACAACTTTTTTTTTTTTTTTTCATTTAAACATGAATTATTCTTCAGAGAAGTACGAACAGGTCTGAACACTGATGTACAAAATCCTGAATGCATTTCAATGGTTATAAATGGCTTAAGATAACATTTATGGAAAAGTATACATACAGGGAAATTGCACAATACAATTAAAACACAATGGAACTTTCAGGCAAAGCAATGTGATTTTATATTTAATTCATTTTATAAAAGCCCATTTTAAAAAGTTACTTCAAGTATTAAACTATAAATGGCAACGTTTTCTCTGTGCATAGGACTAGTCCTATCTGTAACATACAAAAACTTACAATAAACGTGTCATTATTACATACACCTTTTACACTTCAACTTGAATACAAGCTCATTACAAGTTTCGGCAGCACAATTAAAAATAACTGGAAGTAGAACATCTGGGACATCGTGATTAGTGCAAATGTCGGTGACCCTTGCTGGCAAATACAAAAATAATTGCAGCGATAACCTGGGGATGTTTAACTCATCCAAGTTAAAAAGGGGAGAGGAGGCAGATTTTGAACAGCAGGATCGCTGCCTCTTTCTGGGCTGTTTTTGATTGTGAATTGTTCAGAAAGATTTAAGTTTCTGAGAATAAAGCTGATAGCAAGGGGTTGAGGGAGAGGAGAACTCTTGGAGAAACATGCCCAGCATGGAAGTTGTCAGCCAGGCGACAAAAAGGAAAGGGACTCTGCCCGTCACCATTAATACTTTGGTGCCAGTAGAGGTGATCCCAGTGCTTCATCCCAACCCATCCCCCTGTCTGCTGAGCATGTGCTCTCTGTGTCTTGGGGAAGAAAAATGGGGACACCCCTTTCCCCTCCCCCCAAAAACAAAGCAAACAATCCTGTAAACATTAACAGACTTCACTACCTAATGGAAACAAGATTCAAGTAATTGCTGCGGAAAACAAACAACTAAACACCAGGTTTAATCAGCAATAAAACTAACTACAACTTGCAGCTTCATTACATTTCATGACAGTTATGTAGTTAAGAAAAATGCATATAAAAAGCTATCTGTATATATACAAAATAAATTCATAGAAATGAGTGTAGTAAGCAAGTTCAGTATTGTAACAAATCACTTTATATGCAGCTGCTCTCTTTGGTGCCATTTAGGGATAGAAGGGCCTCGGACGTTCCATACCTGGATATTTTTTAGGTACTGTGAAAGATGTTTTCTTGATCTGCACTGAGTTGAAATAGCTGGTATTTGGAGCCTCTGTAAATGCACACCTGAATCCCCCAATTATATACAATTTTAGACGGTGTCTTCAGAGAACATATACTATGAAGCTCAAAGTTTGTTGTTTTGTTGTGTTGTTGTTTTTTTTTTTAATTTTTAATCAGCATGATCAGTCAGTGCTCCAGATCTGAGGCAGCTCTGGTTAATTTCTTTCAGTCAACGCACCTCCTGGTAAATCTGCCAGAGGCCAGTGCTGCTGCAAATGCTGCTTTTTGCCTCCTCTTGGGGCTCTGGTGAGCTGCAACTGGACCATACTTCAGCTACATCAAGGAAGTCGAGTGCGTATTGCATGGTATTGAACTTAACCAAACCTTCCAAACCCCAAAAGATCATTTAAAATACAGAAGAGCCACACAAGACCAAATGAGGAAAGAAACAGTACCTGTAAATGGTAGGCATTTAAGCAGTTTGGAGACCAGGCCCAATTTCTAAGACCAGAACACCACCAACAGGTTGGTACCTGTGAGTTCCACACTCAAGCGGCAGCTTTAACAAAACCGTTACCGTAATATCTACTCAAATCACTAAAAATAAAAGTGCCCGAAGTCCCTCTAAAATAACCCTCTGAATGTTTAAAGTGGAAGTTTTCAATCAAAGGGTTACGATGCATCTAATGTGACACTGCAATCTTGGCATAACACTGTTGGTGACAGAAACCTACATATCTCTTCCTGCTTTCCTCCTCATACCATGCCTTTGGTAGGAGCAGTAGTTATGTGTGTACCTTGTACAGTCTGTGAATAAATCACTGTAAGAAAAAAACCCACAAAACAGTATTTGTTGTTTTAAGAATTCTTTTCAATTTATGGATCTCCTTGCCTCATCTCCACCAGGACAGGTTTATCATCTTAATTTATTTCAGAAATCTGGAGAAGAAATCACACAGAAATCTTGCCCCTGTCAGGTTTCTGTCCTTCCACTGGGAGTTTAATGTCATTTTGCATGTATGACTCCTGTGTGTATGTGGATTTTTTTTTTTTTAAAGAAAAAAGCAGTAGGAAATACTAAAGCATAGTTTGTAATTGCAGCCAAAGTCAACTATCCTACAGTAACTACAATACTATTTATGCCTTGCAACAGGAATTATTTTGATGGCTCTAAAAGCTTAAGGGCTGTTATTTTTACTGACGATCTAGTTATTTTCAAGACTTGCTAATACAGAGGAGGTTAAAGCACAAAACCAGTGCGTACCACATAACCCAGCATCCCGGACAGTTTTTTTTCCTCAAGATCTATCTCCCATTCGGGCCTCCTGAAGAGGCAGGGCTGCTCTTCCCGCTGCATTCCCTGGAAGTTTTCAGCTCTTCAGTGCATGGGCCAAAAGGACTTATGTCTTGGAACACCCCCCGACCCCCCTGCCTCTGCTGGGCGTGATACCCAAATTTGTTTGCATCTCAACAGCCAAACAGCAGTTCGTTCTCACCAACTCTTTAATTCCTGGCTTGCTCCCTCCTTTTGCCTTTCCCAGTCTTTGATACAGCATGGAGTGTCCTTGCTTATGGCTCAGGAGCTGGCAGGACACAGCTCAAAGACAGAAGACGTCATCCTGACACCTTAGATGTAGTACCTCCTCCACAGCCAGAGCCTGCCAGGAAAATCTGACTCCCCAGTCCCACTCACTAGTGGGCCCTTAGAGCTCATCAATACAATTCCCTTAAAGAACTTAATTCCTTTCTATCAGTCTGGGGGTTCTATTAGTAACCAGTTCTCTGGGAGGAAAAAAGGGGGAGGGGGAGACGGTTGAGAGGGAGGGATGTGTAAGAATCATATTGAATCATTTCACTACATTTCGTATTTGTCAAAGTGACTTTTCAGTAACGTCTGCTTTTACACCAACAGTAACTCTGGCCTCAAGAGTATTCTAAACACACTGCTCTCCTCCTTTTCTTATCTGAAACACAAGAAAAATCTGGGACAAAATGTACCCGTGATCTCCACAAAGATGTCAGAAATAACAGCTCTTCATGAAAAGCCACAGGAAGGTCCACCAGCTGTGTGAAAAACTGGCTTCAGAAGACCAGCATTTGCTACAGAACACATATGGATTTAGCCCAGTCTGTTTACTTGCAGTTGTTCCTGTAGATTAACTATCCTGACTTAAGAAATCAAACAAGTTATAGTGATGATAGCCTACAGTATATATACATTCACATGGGGGTATATTGAGCACTTTGTGAGAGGGGTGACATTTACCATATTAGAGACATAGATTTTGCTTATAGTTCTGCTAGAGGATGACTGTGCATGTGTGATCTCAGCTGCAAGACGCTGATGCAGATGATACCCCAGGCCCTCCGTTACAGCTGCAACAGTGCTCGGGACTGCAGATTTTGGAATTCAGAAGGAGCCATTTGAACTTGCAGTCTTCTGTCTCTCTGGTCTTCCCCAAGAAATTCTGCCGGTGCAGTACTGCTCACTGTTTGAGAAGAAAAAGCTGAACCTTTCAGATTAATGCGTAGCAAATGCTTTAGTAATTTTTGAAAGTAGCAGATGCAAAATTTCTTGTACAAAGTTTGAAGATACATTCTGCAACTTTTATAAAACATGCAAGTTTGGACTACTACTTCTGTCTCAACAACATCCAACAGCAACCAAAGCATGTTCATAGGTTCTCAAAGTGTTCTTGTTCTAGAAGACTAATGTCTAAGAAAAATTTATTCTTTCCAAAGACAAAAAAAATACTTGTTTTAAACCTTACAGTATTTTTGATACCTTAGTATCTCCATCATAAACAATTTTGAATTAAGTAGCAATCAGCTTGGGAGAGAAACCAAACAGGTTCTTTCGGTCCAGATCAAATCTGCTACTATCTTCAGTCTCAAAAGGGCTCACGTCTATTCATAATCAGCGTCAACTGAACAGCAGAAAAGTTACAGACAGGAAGAGAGTATTTATCACTTTTTCCAGGTGCAGAATTCCAATACCACCCACAGATGAGTTAGCAGTCTTCTTTAGAGGAGCGAGGGGAAAAAACCCAATGTTGCTTGCTGTAGATCTTGAGGGATCTAGGAGATCTAGAAGGGACTTTGTTCCTCACACAAGAAATACATTTTGCCTTTTGTGAAGAGGTACATCACTGCACAAAACACTAAATCTTTAGCAATGTCAGCGTCACTTGAACTGGACTTGAAAGTGGCAGACTAAAGCATACAGATTTTCAGTGTGTTAACACGGATATATGATCCAACACTAATTTTCTCTTAAGTACTTTGCATTTGTTTAAATGGTACTTTAGTACCAATAAAAACTTGTGCCTTTATTAAAAAGATAAAACAAAAGTATAAAACAGTATTTATAAACCATCAGGAGTCCCATAGAAAAAGCAGTACTCTTCCAGTTCCATTTTCTAACAACACACAACTGCAGTAAGATTTTTCTCAGGGGTACTTTAACATTTTGTTACTGCCTCATACAGAACACTGCAGACATTAACAGAAAATGTATCAATCATTAGTTCCTTTTTGGATTGGGTTTTCTTTGTATGCTGATAGACAATTGCTGGAAAGTAACAATTGGTGTTTTTTCAACTAAAAAACAAGTTTGCTTCTTTGATCTCTATTCTTGATATGGTTAAATAAACCAAGTTAAAATGATGAGGTGGCTCAATCCCATAGCAAAAAAGCAACACCCAAGTAAAAGGCTTTTACGTTGTTGGCTTTGCCTTGCTCCAAAGCACAGCTAGTAGAAGGAGTCCTCAGTCCCAAAAGACCCGGAGAGCTATGACCATGGGGTCGACTGGTTAGTAGAAAGAGGGGAGAAGATATCATCCAGTCCCTTCCCCATCACCTGGTGTTTGAACTATGCATAGTTGCACTTCAGACTCACCAGCCATGCTCTATGTTGATTTCTCTCTTTTTTTTTTCCTTTTCCTTTTTTCTTTCCTTTTCCTTTTTTCTTTCTTTCTGTACCTTGGAGACCTGCTATGGAAGTGACTGCTGCAGTGCCTAAGGTATGAAGTTTGCCCATGGGGAGGTAGGAGTCTCTGCAATCCACCCCCACCACTGCAGCATAACAGAAATGCATAGTTCCCACTCTGGACCTCGTGCATCCAAGCAGGGCACTTCAGGATTTGGCCCTTTGGTAGCAGTATGTAATTCAGTGTTGCATAAATGCACATTAAGAATCTTAAGGCATCTGTCTTAACTTCCCTGCTCTGCAATAGTGCTTACAAGAATCCATTGTACTGTGCAGAAATTTGTATTTCTTGTCTCTTCCTAAAATGTTCATGTTCCATTTTTTACTGAGCAACTTCTTCCAAACAAAATTAAGTAATATTCAAGCACAAAATGTGTTGCCAAAACCTAGCGAAACAAAAAAGGTAATTAGTGGAATTATACCATTAGCTTTCAAAATACAGGAAACAGCGCATTACAAGAACGCAGCTGGATAACATGTAATTTACAGACTCTTGGTTCAGGGCAGTGGTTAAAGTAACTTTAACTCACAATTAGGCTTCTGGGAGGTGTGGGGTTTGTTTTTTTGTTTGTTTGTTTGTTTTTTTAAAACCTCTTATGTTTTAGAAGATTAGCTGCACTAAGAACATCAATCCATCACCACTGACCTGTGGCTAAAGCCTGTTGGATTCCTGGTTCCAAGAAATGCTCATTCATTTTAAATTATATTGATAGATACAGGGACAGAAATGATATTTGCCTAAGTAAGGTTGGGGACTAGCCTTCTTTTGTAAATCATGCACTTTTCTCTAGAATACTCTGGGAATTTTACTTGGCAGCCATAACTTCGATTGCTTCTGCTGTGTGTTACAGGCATGAAATTGAAAAATACAACTGTCAGTCTGTTACAGGGTACGTGAAAGCACATGGAACCGATGTTGGATCTCACAGCTATCACACAGTTCCTTACAGTTGCAGAGGGACTGGAATTAACCACTTTGGCCTACAAAAACTGTGATCAAATCCAACTGAACTCAAAACAGCTGAAATGTGCTACTGAGTTAACCATTACTTGAAACAGCACATACCAAAATGCTTTTGTGTTGGGTGCAATTATGCACTACTTCCTTATACAACTTTTAAAACTACAGCCGTGTGGGCAAGTGCAACAGAAAGTACATAATCTTCCTTCACTAAATTTGGCCTGACTTTATGAAAAGAGGATAGAAAGGAAATTCATCCCAAACTATTATCAGTTAATTGTCTAGCCTAAGCCAGTGACTTATGTTCCCTCTCTAGGACAGTGGAAACAAAGATTAAGACCTCTCTATAATACCCTATCTAAGGCTGCTGGGATGAAAAACTCTCAGAAGCTATCTAGTAATTTCTATAAAGAATAGAAAAGCCTTAATAACCCATTTAGATCACATTAGTTTTTATATAGCTAGAGGCTGGAAGGAGTCCCTTGCTTTAGACTTGCACATGTCCCTTGCACATTTATATAAATGTTAAGAAAAGTTGCAAAGGGAAAACCCATCAAGGTTGAGTAGGTTTTTTACAAGCACCACTGACTTGTCTAATTTTGGTTTTGTATGAGTTTACACTGAGCAGTCTGACCAACTTCAGTCCAAGCATTCCCCACAAAGGTGTTTTAGACAGGTTTTTTTTTTTCCTTGAAAACAAACAAAACCCCCAAATCTGCTCTAAAACAACGATTCTGGAGCAGAAGGCTTATTTAAAAAAAACCACAACATAAAGTGATCCTAAAATTACTGAGCTCACAAAACTCAAATATTGTGTTTTCTTTCCAAAGAAAATAGGAATTCCTTCCAAGTTGTTTCTCAACTTTGTTTTGGGGGGTGGGGTGCAGTGCAGGGGAACACAAAAAGGTAGAAAGGGTGGATGACCCAGCTCTCAGCATCTATGGTTGCTAGTTGCCCAAATAAGATATTGGACAGAATATCTCTGTCCAGACAGTAATATTTAATGGGAGCTTATAAACTCACTACAGCATGAAGTCAACATAAAAGAGGTCTAATTTAGTCACTGGAAACACACCAAGGGAAGTTCTCATATATGCAGCAGCACTCACTATATTTCCTGAATGCAAAGTATGTGCTGAGCTCTTACATAAAAGAAGATCACTGTCAATTCCACATGTGATGTATGCAGACACCTGTATTTACCTATTGACCTCCCCTCTTCATGCACACACAGCTTCTTAAAGTATAAAACCAGAGCACAGCCCACCAATATATGATTAAAAGACAGTTAAGAAGTTGTTCCTTAAGAACATCACTTCCTCAAGACAGTATTTCATCTTGAAATTGCCCATTTAAGCAGATGAGATTTTTTTTTCCCTGGTCAGGTAACAAATCCAGCACTGCCCACTTCAAATTACAGGATTAGTCTGACTCAGATCTAGCCAGCCCATGTTTCCTGCACTACAGCATTACTCCCATTCTTGTCTTCTGGACAGCCATCCTGAGTTTTATTTAGACTTTTCTATTACTCATCCAACATCAGAAGACTCCTCTGCATTCCACAACTAGGGACTTTTGACTTCAAGATGTCTGTTTTAATTTATTTATACAGAAACGACAATCAATTATGTTGGTCTTACCTGTTTCTCACTGAGATGGTTGTTTAGTAATCAGCTGAGATCAACTTTCCAATGAAACTATAATATGCTTTTTTGCACCTAAAATGTGAGAGAATCTCAGTTATGTGTTTTCACAGATTCGCACAACGAAAAGCAAAGACTTCAAACCAGAAAGCACATTTATCGTGTTGTGCCTATTTTAGGAAAATATTTTCCTCCTCCCCATCAAACATAAAAAGATTTAAAATCTCATAACAGGAAGTGAGAAAGCAAGAATTATCTATCTATTACCTTACTGTAATAATTCAGTTTGGATTCGAGCATGAGACACAACTTAGGCTTAATTTATAAGCATGCTGACTTGCTTCTGTGGAACAAATTTTCCTCTACTTGACTCCAACCAATTCCTGAGGACTTCTTAGGCCGAAAAAGGGAAAACCCCACCACTAACAAAGCCATAAGCTACCTGATTTAACATTTTCCTCTTCAGGGCCATTTTCCACCCACTGACTGTCATTGGCTAGCAATTGATTTTGTGATTCACTGAGTGGTCGAGGAGGAAAGGTCTGATTGGCGCCACAGCTGAAAGGTAAGCAAAGTCAACAAGAATTCTGTAATAGCAATTAGCTGCTTAATGCCAGACATTTCTAGAGCAGTGAAATTACTTAAGAGCAAACCAAACAAAACCCACCTACACCGCCAACTAAAAATGGGCCCCTGCCCCCACGCCCAACCCTAATTCTCCTATAGTCTTGTGCAGTCATCAGCCTAAACCCTTACCTGACATAGGCCAGTCAGAGTTCTAATGGAAAAAAAAATCACAGACTGATAGACAAGAAATGCCATACTGACAACAATGCTACTGCTACACAGGTCGAAAGAAAACCTAACCAGAACTGTCTGGAAGAACAATGTAATGCATTTTATCCCACCAGTAAATGCTTGGGTCTTCTGCTGAATGTCTTCCTAATGCAAAATGACACCCTGCTGCTTGCATATGGGTCTTGAGTAAATTCCACAGCTTATGTTGCACTGAAGCAATTTCTTCTCAGTCTTGCCTTTGAACCTTCCCTAATGCCTAATAACTCAAGTCCCTGCTATTGACAGCAACCTTTAGCTACAAATTCACCTAACTATACTGAAGATTTCTAAAATGGCAAATGTAAACACCCCCAGAAGTTTCACAAACTCGTGTCTTTGAATCTAAAGCACGCTTCCTGAAAATACACTGAAGATACAAAACATGCAAATTTAGAGGGATAGAAAGTAATGAACTAAAAACGAGCAACAGCCACAGTGATCCACCTCTCTTGCAAACTGTGTCTCAGCATCCCTTGTTTAAGCATGCTGGAGGAAGCGAAATACAAATAATACCGTGTCTTTTTCTCATTCAAAAATACATCTTAACCTTTTTTTTTTCCATGGACAATTATTCAGTCTTCTCTAAGACTTTCTTGATGGTTGTTAAGAGCCAGTAAGCTCTCTTACTTCCTGAATTACTGCTTCTTTAGAGCCACAACCTCTGTTACAGGTCAAAACCAACTAACAGACTTTCTGCATCAAGCAGCACCTTGATCTATTCTGTTCTTTTCTGAAAATGTACAAACTCACTCTGATGATGACAAGAAGTATAAAAAACTAAAAAATAATTTTGAAAAAACTTTTTCCCCAGATGAAGTAGAGTATGTCAGTATTTCAAATGCTACAGTTACCTTTTGGCAGGTTCATTTTGGCTTGAGACAGTAAGTTGCTCTGGATCCATAATCACCAAACGAGTCGGAAAATTACATCCGTCACCCAAACTAAACCAGAAACAAAGATTCAAATCACTGTTTGTAGTTGACTTACATTAATGGAACAAGCATGCATGCAAAAGGCAAACACTTCAGGCTCGAATAATTACTGAGTGCAGTACTGAAATCCAGACTTGAGTTAGGCAGTTCTACCACTAAGCCGGATGATCAGTTAATTAAATCTTGGAGCTCAAATGATTCCCACCCTATCACTCAGGATGCATTGCTGAGCACAGCACTAGTCCATATATTTCAGAAACACCACTGTGTTTCTGTAGCCCTAGTCTTCTCCCAACCACTGTGCACAGGTAGTCAGACTATCTGGTATTCACAACCCCAGCAGCTATAGCATAAATAATATTCTGGTGGCCATGCTTTCCCCTCCATCCATCATTTTGAGGTTAGCTAAGCCTTCTTTTAAAGCAAATTTAATCAGGATAAAATCCAGTAGCAAAACAGACTGATGCATCTACAATATAGCTTCTATCTTTTTTTAGTCACATGAAAAGTCAGGGTAGCTCAGCAAACAGCTGAGGCAACTGATCCTGTTATTACCTCTGCTGTTTGCTACCAGAACTCAGCTTCACAAATGGGTTCACCAACTGACACACATAATGCCCCAAAAACAGTGCTGAAACATGGCACCTACTTTGTTCTGCTGACTTTCTGGAGTGGTGGGAGTGGGCAGCAGGTTAGCCTTGCTTCATCAAGCTTTTCCGATGCTTGTCTGCAACTCCCTAACCCTGGCTCAACTGAAGTTTTAAAACCAGCACCTTGCATCGTATCAGAGTTTTTTTTTTGCACTGTTGCTTATTTACACGCACTTTCTCAGGTGGCTTTCAGTACTGAAACTGTCAGCAACAGGAAAGCTGTCAAGTTTTTTCAGGGGTAAGAGGGAGTGTTTTTAAACTGAAGTTTCAGTGTAGCTGGAGTTCAAGCATTTGGACCTCCTACGAGGTGCTCATTTCTGCTCTATAATCACACACTAATGCTACCACCAATTTTTTAAATATACTTCTCAAAGCTTTCCAATCTTCTGTATTTAGAAGCCTCTTCTCACTGAGGCCCTCCTCTTTGAATGAAAGCAGTGTCCAGAGTTTGCTTAGTTTTCTCCTGCACGTCTTCCCTACACCAATATTCATTGTGCAGGATTTACAAGTTGGCTTTTCAGTTTTGTTTTGTTTTTTTAAGAGAAGGGGAAGCAAGGTGAGAGTCATGGAATCAACTTATTCCCCAATTCATTCCCACTCAGACGGAATACCTGGTAAAGATAGGGAGTAGCCAATACTTCTTTTCATCTCCGAAAACCTCTCTCAGATTTTTGCTGCATCCAAGAGAAAAGCCATTTTTATCAGGGCCATTTCGAAACGTGGGTGCACGGAATGTTTCTGTAAAAGAAAGACACACAGTATCTTTAGAGCAATAAGGAGTCAGGGAAAACAAATAAACAGCCTCAAACTTCTAAATTGTTAAAACAGGGCAAGCTGAGACTGTCTTGATGCTTATTATGTGGAAAAAAAAAAAAAAAAGAGTCACCTTAAATAATTAGGATTAAAAAAAAATCACAGGCTTAAATAACAAAAATAGAAATGAAAAGTAAGAAATTTCACATAAGCAGAACAGTCATCTTTCTCTCCTTATATTTAACATAAGATCTGACACAGAGCTAAGCACCATCAGCATGCCAAAGAAACTACATCCCTTATTTATTGATGGCTAGCTCTTTCTTTGGCCTGTGAAGCCTTCTCTTCTAGAAGCAATTTACATAAGCGCTACTGTCCTAAACTCATACAGGATAGTTTTTTTCCACTTGTGTCAAGGTCTGAAGTTAAATTAAGAGCATCCCATGGTATCAGAGAAAGATAAGATCTATTAATATTAGAAACACAGACACACCATGAACTATAGCAAACCACCACCATTTTCCTAGACAGGTTACACCCTTGGCCAAGAACCGAGAGGACTCCTTGCTCTCACCACACCAACAGCTTGTCTTTTTACAATCATGATCCAGAAAGTAATTAAAGTACTGAGTGTGTTGCAAATTATGACCACTGACTTTTGGGCAAGGAAGATGCTAAAATTTTCTTCAAAGCTAAAAAATAGACTGTGAATATTCCTTAGCTGTAGCTATGTCAAGAGAAAAAGGACTCAAACAATCTTCCTTGTCAAGCAATCAAAAAAATTCCTTTTTCTCCATCAAAAAGCTCTAGAAACTTGAAAATTATTTCAGTTTAAATCAACCCACTTAATTTTGAGAGTAGAAATTTAACTTCCATTGAAAGGTGTAAGATATCGACTTAGTCAGTTGTGGAAATACCCACCAGTATACCCTCTCTGCCCTGCAAAAAACACTTCAAAAAATCCATTAGCAAGAACTTCAGATATTTTAACTAATGCACACAGCTTGCTTATGCTGGTCAATGGCATTTAAAGCATTTGGGCACAGAAGTTACGGGAATCTCTTCTATTATTTAGGAAACATGCAGCAGCGTTTCCATTTTTGCTGCATTGCTTTTACAAGCCACTTCCTAATAGCAAGGTCTCAATTTTATTTCAAAGGATTTAAGAATATTCTTTTGGACCTGGTTCAAACTGTTGTGTATTCAAATACTTCACCTTCATTGGGGCCACCCAGCTACCTGAAGTATTCTAACAACAGGGTCACTGCCGAGTAGCAATTGTGTTACATACTTAACACTGTATAAAAACACAACAAAAACGCAGTGCCACGGAGAGCTCAAAAATAAAAAAAAAAAAAGAATCTACATACTTGGCTCCAGCAGAGGACCCTTACACATGCTTCATTTCCCCACATATTTCACCTTTAATTACTTTCACCAAACATGCTTCTTACTGCACAGTATTTAAAAATTCTGTTTATGTGTGATGGAATACCCTGTAGGCCTCACATTCTTATCGACTCGTTGGCTTTCTGGACAAGGAACAATTGCATATTCCAATTAACTGACCTATAGTTGATCTGTTTTTGCCAACTAGCCAGCAGTGGTAGCTGAAGAGTGACAGTATGCTGATGAAGAACATGGCTGCCACAAAGAAAAGGAACAGTACGTGGAATTTTGCATGGGTATCAGGCAATTCATTCTGGGGAGAAAGAGAGAAAGAGATTAATATGTTAACACTTTTTAGCAACTAACGCAGTATTATTGCTAAACATTTTCTGCCATGCCCATTCTGCTACAGGTCTTTCACCTCACTTTACACAAAGGAAAAAAAGCACCCCTTCAATCCGAGTTCAGTGGCGTGACTGCATGTCCATCTGTTTGATAGCACTGTGTATTATCAAGGGCTGGGTTTTTTTTAAATGCACAGTAGGGGGCATGAAAAAAACCTCCTATTCCAAAAAACATTAACTGTGCCGCCACACCCAGAGAGACATGGAGAAAACACATTCTAAAACACTTTCTTTTGAAGGGAAGAAAATACAACAGAAACTTCCAAACTTTTTCCTCACAAGGTAATAATACTGAGCCTACTTCTGAACCACTGTAAGTAATGCAAAAAGCGAATCACAGAATGATATGGGGTTGGAGGGACCTCTGGAGATCATCTAGTCCAACCCTCCTGCCAGAGCAGGTCCACCTAGAGCAGGTTGCGTTCAAACCTGAACATGTCCAGGCGGGTTTTGAATGTCCCCAGAGACAGAGATGCCACCACCTCTCTGGGCAGCCTGTCATGCTCAAAGTAAAGAAGTTCCTCAAAAATGGCTGTCATACTGCATTTCCAAGACTTACACAACTCCTAGACAACACCTGGGAGAGATCTTCAATTTTTGGTGATCTCTAAGGTTTAGGCAACAACCAGCAGGTACCTAGCGAAACAAATTTGCCATGCCCAACGAGGCAGAAGTGATTCACCAGAAGATCTACATGAAAAACAATTTCAGTACAACTACCATATAAAAAACAACCTCCCACCCATACTCTAGAGTTGATTCCACCCCCAAACCCATTTTTAGGCTTGCACTTTCAAGAGGCCAATGGGATTTGTAATAATACTATTCTAATTCTATATCCTCAAAATCGCAGTACTTTTAAGTAGTTGACCTTTAACAGCACTATGAAAGCAGAGAAGCTATTTTTATTCAGCTCTTTAGTTAGCATTTTTGCCATTACTTTTTCCATTAGCTCATTTAGTATACCCACTTAGATAAGGCCTTTTTTTTTTTTATAAGACTAAACCCCATTTCAATTAAGCTCAAGTGCACAAGGTATACCTATGACCCTGTATACTGCCTATATTCATAGGCAACAGATTACAAGTTTCCTCCCTTCTCTGATGGTGTAAATAGCTACCATGAATGACTGGATTAGAAAAATTATAGTAGGAACAGTGTTTAAATAATTACAGCAATATTGGATTTTACCTTTGGACAATTCTCTGCAGCTTTCCTGCGGCAAAGCTTTGCGCAAACAAAGACAATTTATTAAACACTAGTATTATGTTAAAACAAAGCGTTTGAAAACAGCACAGGCTTTGTTAAGAAAGAAATGGTTGGGGTGCAACATGTGCTCTTGGACGAGCCGAGTTCCAATGCCCATCAGCAGCCTCAGCCCCTGTTCTCCAAGCAAATGGAAGGGAGAGTACTTAAGAGCACACTGCTAACTTCCAAGGCATGAAACTTTCTACCAAAGCATAGAAGTACCACTATTCAGACTGTGGCTGGAAGACTTTCAAGAGGTTCCTCAGCTTGAGCAGCGTGACCACACCAGGTGCATTCTTTGCTAGTTGTTTCCATTACAAGTAAGGTTAGCGTGAATATTCCATATGGTCCATATTCATAAAGGTCTGAAAAGCTTGGAATGCTCCAGAGGTATAAAGCAATGGTTTGTAAATTACAAAATCTTTCTGACTTCAGAACATATCTATTACTATTAGATGCAGTTTCAGTCAAAAATGTAAAAAAAATAAAATTAATTGCCATTCTTTGCATAATTTTCTTTGTTTTAAAAAATAACTGTTAGCATGGCAGTACAGGTTTTCTTCTTCCCACTATCTTTCAATATTAAGATTTGTTTGTGGGATGTATCTTAAGCATAACATCTGAAGTTAAACCAGTACTTAAGAAAATAAAGAGAAATAAGAAAACTTAGTTTAACTCAGCTTTTAAATTCCAAACTTTATACCTAAAGAGTGGTGTTAGCCGTCTTAGCTAAGATGCTAGCACTTAACAAAACTATTGTAGGCAAGATATATGGCTTTTAAATTACATTAATCTGTGCAGAAAGCTAAGGGAGAGCTCAAGCCTTTCACCTTGGAGTTGGGCAGAACATACAGCATTTTCAAAAATGCTGGCTACCATCACATCATACTAGAGTAAGCAAATGATATCAGAGTCCAGCTCTCTGAACTGCCGTCTAAATTCAATTTCATTATTTAATGCCTCTTTTTTTTGATGCAGTTTTGCTTAGGTTGTGCAACAGTCCTTTCTCCCCCCTGCTGTAGGGGTATGTTGTATTTTGCAACCCTTTGACACCAAGGCTAGCAAAATACATACTCCAATTGCTGGTTATTCCTAAGCTTCATGTTAAAACTATGATGATTTTTCCTACTTCAGAGCCCACTGCAGCGTTTCCCAGTTTCCTAATTGATTTTTTAAACTTCTATTTTTATGACTCTTCTGAATTGCATATTTCAATAAAATATTTCTCTATAAAGAATTTCCAGCCGAGATTTTGAAGCTCAAAGAGCTGTAGCAGATTAGTCTTTGTGTATTTTCCATTAGTCAGAAAATACAAGTTTATTCCAGTTGTATCTTCCTAAAATAATAGCTCTCTAACCCAGAGAAGGATTTTTTTCAATTATGCATGATTAATCTGTATGATCCCCAGGGAGATTTACATCTTCTGATCACCTAGTGTCAGCCACTGGTTTTAAGTTCTTGAATGCTCAGTTGCAAAACTGAAGCTTCTTTTAAAAAAGGACAATTCCTTCCTGGGGAGAGCTTTGAGCGCTTCTGACAATTGTGTTCTAGCAGCAGTCCACATGCCACAGCACATGAAAAAAGAGTGAAACTTCAGACATTTGTTATTTAAAATCATTATGCTCGGCACCAGCACAGAAGCAGAGACTTGCAGGTGTGAGAGCTGCAGAGCTTACAAAGGGAGGCAATTTGCACAATAAAATTTGGGCTACTCAGCACACGTAATAGACTGAAGCCAGTCACTATTCTAAAGAGTCCCCTACAAATTCCTTCACAAGTGTAGGAACGAGCATATGTCAGGTCAGAAGAAACCCCAAACAAAACCCCCAACCAAAAAAAGTGCTTGACTCATTACTCATTTTTTAGTAGGTAGGTTTAGCTTCAATACAGAAAAAAAATGGGAAGACGTGGGATATGTCCTTATGTGTATATACAAGAGGAATGAGTTCCAAGTAAGGATCTGGAATCACTCTTTTTTCTTTTTTTGGTTGTGGTTTGTCGGTTTTTTTTGGTTATTGATACGATCAAAGTTTTGCAGAAGCCTGTGCCATCTACCCAGAAAATATATCACATCCTTCAATTAGCTATACTCAGGATTGCCTAAATAATTTGGAGGACAATGAAAGACACTGAAAACAGCTGGAAAATATACAAGTTTCAATGGGGAGGGAGTGCAGCAAGGATGAGACTACCACCATTCACTGTATAAACAAAGCATTGAGGACTGGGCGTTCAGCCAGCGCTGGTGTTTGTGTCAAATACATTTGGATAAACTGAGGGTTTATCTGCTCATCTTCAGTAACTTCCTAGGTACAAATAAAAAATTCATGAGTATAGGGAAAGTAGTTGTGAGTATAAAAAAAAAAAAAAAGGAGTCATTCATGTCCCCTTGATCTACAAAACAGATTTTAACATCCACATGAGCCTGTGGTAAACATTTACAGCCTGTGTGGCTGTTCCACCACTGTATGAACAGCATCGAGATCTTTCTTTAACACTACTGCATAGAGCACGAAAGATACTATGTGAAAGTCTTGCAAGTAGGAAACACAAGGACTTTTAGACTTTTTTTCAACAGGAGAAGCAGGTAGGTAGCATGTCTCACAATATTCACAAGTATCTGCATATGTGTTTTGTCTCCATGCAAGTATTCACAATGCAAAACAATGGACTGCTAAAATTTGTGCAGTTGTCACATACACCTTCACCACCTCATACTGCAAGTTCTGAAGTGACCACAGCTACGCTCCCCAAGCAGCAGTTCAACTTCCATCCCACACTGGATATATACAGCAGCTTGTTGCACACTTTCTCTGAAAAACATCTATGAGTAAGCAAAAAGAAACACTACCTTCTGAAGGGATGCCATAACATTTCTGACAGTCAAGCTTTAAGGGGGAGAAAACAACATCTAGAGAGCCTCAACAGGAAATATCAAAACAGTAATCTGCCTGATGTGACAGCAGACAATGCTGTGCATTAGCAATATACTGAAGCAGTCCAGCGACAGCACATGTCAGCAGTGCTCTGCTCTCATCCGGGTACAGATGCAGAACCTTTCAGGACTCTACTGTGCAGTCAACAGCACTTGCCTAAAAGCTAGAGACATACTAATTTTTGCAAGCCTACATGACTATGGTGCTGCCACCTCTTTCCAGAAGTCTACTTTAATCAGGGTATTTAAGATCAGAGGGATAATAGCTTTGTGGAATGAGTGATTTAATATGACTCAAGTGAGTCAGAGATCTGCTCTAATGATAAGATTGTGGCATCACCAGATTCTGTCTTGGAAGTAACCAGAAATGAAAGCAACAAGTGCAAGCACACAACTACATTGTCTATTGTCACATTTCAGAAGTAGCCAATTCTTGCAGGAAGCACTTTAAACAACTGAATCATTAAAAAAAACCTAATCCCTTTTAAGTTTACTTCCTCTGTTTAAGGGTCCACTTCAATAATGTGTCCGATGGGCTTTGGAAGAGGCTTCCTGCAAATGCTGGTATTAAATGTTCATTGTGGTCAGATGTCCTGCAGACTTTCGTGGCGCTAACAATTATGAAGTGAGGTGACAAAGCAAATTAATTTTTTTGCTCAAGCACTGACTGGTAAATATGTAAGAGCGCATCTACAGTTTCATTAGAAATTGCATATGAAGCACTGGAAAGCAGCCAGGCACATGTCTGGGAGTGGCACATTCACAAATTAAAAATTTAACTATTTACAGTCAGGCAACAGTGAACAGCAGAATCAGACCATTTAATTTGAAATATCTGTTAAGTCACAGCTATGACTGAAAAATATATTTATGGTTTTCATCTCACACAATACTGACAGCTCATTTCCCACATAGTTTCCTGCTCTCCAGTGACAGGCCGCTATACAGAACTGACAGACTACGAGAAACATAGCACTTTGGCAGATCAGACCCAGAGGCTTAGATGAACACAAATGTAGGTACTTTTTGCACCATTTATCTTACCTGTCTAATGCCAACCCTCTCAAAGTACAGCTATTCTGAATACTTGATCAAGCTTCTCTTACCCTGACATGGCAACATCTTTTTGCTCTAGTAAAGGTTATTTCTACAGCTACAGATAATCACTGCTTTTCCCAGCTACCCTGACAGCAACTAACTTCTAAGAAATATATGTGCTGTTATTTACTTAAAAAGACGTGATGGAGAGCCTTCCACTTAGAGTCATTTTTCCCATGCTAGTTAGTGGAAACTGATTAAGAGAATTCTGACACTAGCTCTTCTGTGTAGAGACAGGAAGGCACAGTACAAGATTTTGGAGATGAAAGGGAACAACACCAGAAGACATTGTTCAGCCTGGAATGTGACTGGAACAAACCTGATAGGAGGAATTTAACACTGACGTACAAGGATGCTTGCCCTTCACATAAGTTTTATTAAATCTAGTGAGATGCATGTATGTGTATTGATCATTTGATGACTGATAACAGTTCCAAGGAAGATGTATATCATTAATACTGTATGTATCTTAGCGTTCTACCCATATCAGATCAATAATAGCCACTAGTATGAAGTTCAGACACGCCTATACAGTGAATCCAAAACAGCTCAGACAGTTCCCAAGAAATTAATTTGCCTTATCTGGTAGCAGTTTATCCATAAACAAGTCTAGGAAGATACAAAGCTGTTATTTATATTTCATGTTTGTCAGTATTTTTATATATACATGTGTGTATATATATACATACATATATAATTGTTTGATATAGCCAGTTCTTTCTATATCTACATATCTACATCCAATAGTCTCAAAAAAACCTTAGCTGTGCCACTTGATTTTGATGGAGGAGAGAAATTGCAGAGTGTCTTCGTTGGAAATTCTGCCCCAAATTACTCATCCTGGGCAGTTTAATACATTTAATTCATTAATATTCAGAGGGTTCTCCTGCTTCAGTCACTTCAATTGATGCTGTTAATGGTAATGAACTATGGAACAGAGTAAATGGTAAGTGACAACATGCTGATGCAGCTTCCAATAACACATGCAAGATTAAACAAATGAACAACAACAAAAAAAAAGCTTTAGAACTTACTGTCCAAAACTTTATGAAGTACTGCAAGACTGTAGCAGCAACAAACAGACAGTACAGTAAGGAATACATTAAAAACAGGAGGAAGAATTTGTAGTTAGAAAATCCCACACAATTATTCACCCTAGAAGGAGGGGAAAGAGAAAGAGGTTACTATGATATACAAAAAATAAAAGAAAATAAACCCCAATACATTCAGCTTTTGCAGAGCATAACATGTATGATGTCAGTGGTATGTCCAAAACAGTCAGCCACTAGTCTTTCAGAAGCATTTTAAGCCACCATTTTGAATGAAGTCTCTTTCCTTGGGCCAAATTATGTGGGGCCCTCACATAAATTTTGCCCTCCACCTCTTTTGCCCCACTCCCCCCCCCCAGCAAAGTTCTACAGGACGTGACATGAGCTGGCAAAGCGTATGATACATACAGTCTGTATAGGAAGTGTCTCACACACTATGAACTAACTGCTCTCATCGTGGAAGATAATACATGCCTCTCCATCAATTTCAGCAGACGTTGCTTTGGGTATAAAACCACCTTCAAGTCAACTACTGACAGCAGTGCTTTTATAGTGATGGCAGATATATTTATACTGACTACCAGTGAATACAAACTGCAGAAGAGTAACTGTCTGAGCGGGTCTTATGTATCATCTAGAATCAAGAGCTGATTTTCACAGTGTAGCAGGTTATCTCCTGTCCTGGTACCAATACCAAACTAAGCAAAAGAAAGAAATGTTGTTTCCTCACAGGTCTCGTTAATGCCAGGATTTTTCTGTATAAGGAGAAAGTGCATGATTTGGGCTACTGGCCCCACAACTCTATGTATGTTGCAACACATATTAGGAACATGACTTATCTTCACATATTAAAGCCTCAAGAAGTTCTGTGAAAATCAAGTTTTACTTCAAAGTTGCATTTTTGAAGCAGGATCTAATTCACCATTATTATATTGATTCTTATTTTTTTTTAAATAAACTTACCATGGACAGTGGTGGTCCATTTTTAATACACATCTGAAAGAGATAATTTCCAGGAAATTAAAGCAAAAAATACATTTTCTTTCTAAGACACGTGCTTTTTGCTTCTCTAGGTTCAGGGGGTTGTGTTGTTTTGGCTTTTCAAAGTGTTTTGCCCCACTGTATCTTTTTCAAGTCCTTCTCTTTCATGCCAATTCTCTGCATTATAGCAGCCATCCTTTTACCCAAAAGGACCAAGTGAGATTCAGAAGAGTTACAAGACAAGTCTCCTAAATTAACATGGGGACCATTACTGAGTAACACCATGTAATAGTTTATTACACTACACTAGTTTTATATGCACATGGAGAGAAAACAAATCCAAATCCTTTAGAGTTGTGTGGATAACGTATGCTAGCCTGGCATTCACTTCAACTAAGTCTGCCTTAGGGCTATTTTTGCTACCTTTTTTGTTTGCCACTTGCTTGTTTGTTTATTAAAGCTGAGGAAGAGAGCAGTGCAGTGGATAATTTGAATAGTCCACGTGCCATTTTCACCCAACTTCAGTATAAGGACTGATACCAGACATTTCAGACACACATTCACTGTATTTACTAATAAATAGAATTTTAGCCAAAAGATGTGTATTAGGTTCTTTAGTAAACTAGATTTCCCTTAAGCTCAGACTACTGAAGTCTCACTCATAGCCTCAGCCTTCAGTGCCCATACAGACTTCTCTGATGATTCAGAATGAGGCTAGGGAATAGCAGTGATGTCTTTGAAATGGTTAAGGCATGTAATTCTACTGTCAATCTTTGAGATACAGATTTTTAGCATTATTAGTAACACACATCCGTTTCAAGGCAGCAGAAGCAAGATATAGAATAAAAGAGTTATATGATATGCATTTGCTAGTGCTAGCATCTCAGACCTGCCTTTATTTTCTTTCAATTGCTGACCTTTTTAATTTTTATTTTTAAATATAAGCATTGTTTTACAAACCTACAAGCAGATTTCCTAAGTTCTGCCACTGAATAATGGGGCTACAATAATAATATTGCACCACCAGGAGGAACTTTGCTCTCATGAAATCCAGGTACTGAGGGTCTGAGAGAGGAGCAAACAGTAGAACCTGCTGTTATGCAAGGGCTGACACGCTGAAGACATGAACACACTAAAGTCACGATCACAAGAGAGAGAAAAACCATTATTTCAGATTCAGTAACTTACATGTCACATGCAGAACAGTGGTGGCAGCGATCAGGTTTGATTAGCTGGCATCGATCACAGTATCTGATTGCTGCATTCAAGTGGCAAAAGTTAAATCATTAGAACTCATTTAATTTTATAAACACTTTCTCCCTTAACATGAACTGAATCTTCAAGAGCTTCCTGCCCTCCCCTCATCTTCTCTGGATATTTTTAAACAAGCCTTCAGGCTCTTTTCAATGGAAATAAGACACTAGCACAGGCAGTTTGAAAAGAGGAGGAAAGCCAACACCTACAGCTAAGCAGAACTGCTAAAAGCTGGCAAGAACTTCCCAGACCACTCCAGGAACTTAAGACTGGAATTCCCTTACAGGGAGGTTTGTATTTAGAAAAGCCAGGTGCCCTTAAGACTTTGGAAAGCAACAGTAAACTTTGGTAACAGTTATTCTGAGTAGTTTATGTTTCTGAAAAGCTCTACAGCATTGCTAGTTTCAAGAAAGAGAAATAGATATATACACGTATAAAAGCTAGATTTTTAAAATGAATATACATAAGGCAGCAGTTTCACAGATCATTCATATATAAGTTGGAATAAGAATGCCTATACATACTAAAGGCAAATACAGAAATAGCTCATAGCTAGCTTTGTACTGAATTACAGATGGGAATGAAACAACATTTACTCATTCTTAAACTCTAGCCTTAAGTATGACGTTTCTCCTACTGTTGAGTTGATACAGCTCAGAAAAATAAGTTTAAAGGGGGATATAAATGATTAAAAAATTGAGTAAGAAGTTGTATTTTCTTTATTTCTAGCTGTATTTCTTTGCTATGTTTATTTTTTATAGCCACAATTGGAGATAAATGTTGCCTCCTATCTGCTTGCTAGAACAGGATTTTTATATTTTTTAAATTCCAAATACTTGCTACACATTGAGATCCTGAGACAAAGGACTTCAGTTTCTACTGAGGGAAAAACACCTAGCCCAAACAAATAACAAAACAAGCTCATGGCCTTTGCAATACATGCTTAATAGATTGTGTGACATCAAATGAATTTCACTGACTTAAACCAGCAGCTTCAGGAGCAAAGAATTATCTTTACATCTCACCTCTCGATGCTGTTGTCGTATAGATAGGCAAGTCTTTAGCAGCTCTTCTCAAAATCTCCTGCTGGGATTCTGGTCTCTCTTCTTTTTCATATTGTTCCTTATCAGCTTTTGACAAACAGAACTAGGAGGGAGGGAGAAAATGGAATGAAGGGAAGAGATTAATTGTTACTTTGTGTTCTAGTCAAGCTCCAATGAAAAGACTATGTATCTTAATCCTATGTCTTTGAAGAACTCTGTCCCACTGACCCCAAAAAACCCACAAAATTAAGAACACTACAGGAATGGCAGAAGATCCTCAAAACTCCATGATCGTCCTGGGCATATTTTTAAAAAATAATCTTTATCTCTGTTACATTTTCAATGGCATTCCATTTTCCATTTCTCTGTTCCATTTTCCCTTCAACACAAAGGAAGCCAGGGACTCGGGAATTTTAAGAAGGCACAACCTTTCCTTTAACTCCGGATAAGCATAAATTAAGTGAACTGTGAACAGGAGGAACATGCAACAGTCCTTTGCTGCTACAGGGCACTAAAGTTCTCTTATCCCACTTCCTCTCTCAGACCTAGAGAGGGGTACAAGCCAGAGGGGGAAAAAAAAGAGGGGGTTGGTGGGCTTTATGACTTAGGCACAGAAGTTGAAAGAGCTCAACTAGAATTTTTCCTTGGAAGTAGTCAGCACTAGTCTCAAAATCCACAAGCTATATTGGAAGCAACCTTCAGCAAAGCCTGTACAGTTTCAGAGAGCTACAGTTCTGAGCAAAGCATGAGGAGCATTCCTGTTGAAGCCTCACTGACACGTAAAGCTTTACCAGACCTGGAGAGCATTTACTCTCTTGTGAAACACTAACTTTGCTTATCCACTGAAATGATGAGGTTTACCATTAAGCCCCACAAAACCCAATATGTTGACAAGCCCCTGCAGAGCTGGGTCTGAACTCGCTATTTCCTTTGGTATTTTTCTGTTCCAAAGCACTTTTCAACTCTGAGCTTCCTGCATGGACTACAAGAGCCCTTTTTATGAGCGCACATAGACAAAGCATTCATGGTAGTGAGTGGAAAATGCTGTGTGTGCAACTGGAACAAAAACTGGCTTAGTATGGTTTAATATGACCATACTTTCCTACCAAGAACATGTGTATGATTAGTTCACATAGATTTTCCTCTCATCCTGTACTTTTTCCTCTTTTGGATTACAGTCAGCTGGAAAGCAGCAATGAAGACTTCACTTACAGAAAGGAGGAAGCAGTAAGACATCGCTGCAATTTCTCTGCCTTATTTCCCAATCCAGATATCACATTGCCTGATATCTCCCAGAACCTAGAAGTCTCCTGTTTCATATAGTATCATCCCAGTTATTGAGCCTGCCCACCATTCAACGGTGAAACGCGACATATAATCCCCTTTTAAATAATCAGAAACTGGGATCAATGTATGCGAAGAGTGAAATTAAAGTTTAACATTTCAGTCATCGCCAAGAGTTTGAACTCATTTTTTAATATCTGTCTCTAAGCTAGATATTTACTCAAATATGAAAACTGGAGATGCTCACATAAAAAGTGTAAGACAGACAGGAAGCATCATGCCAGCAGACAGCAGTGCCATATGCCTTCCTCCCTATTGCCCTTGCAAGTCTCCTAGGTGACCAAAGACCCGCCATCAGGCAGAGGTGGCATTAAACATGAAATGCTACTTCTAGAAGACATTTCTATGGCAAAACATTAATGTGCAGAAAAATCATAACATTAAAAACCCTTTAAATTTGTCCAAATAACATCATAACATTACTCAAAAAATCCTGGATAGGATTTTGGTTTTCCAAACAGCTATATTACTGTTCTAATTTCAGAAATTAAGAGGGCACAGCCTCTTTGGACAATGGCAGGATATGTTCAAAGACATCAAAAGTTGTCTGTTACCACATAGCTAACAATTTCCAATTAGGTTCCAGCAGTTCTTATTGAAAACAGAAAGAGTCCCTTTGTTTCCTTCCTCTTTCTGGATTGTGTATAATGTTGATTGTTCTTATTCTTATGACAAATGTACAGGGATTACACTAAGACAACAGCAGCTGCAGAATCTTTTTTTAGTTCAATAGTAGGATCACAGGATGCTATTTGTTTTGCAAGAATGGCTAATTTGAATGACTAAAAATATATACATTTACAGTCTTATACAATGGGGAGATTCTGAAGTTGGATTTTGTTTTTAAGTATTCACTGGTACATGAACAGAAGGGAATTGCCCAGAGAGAGAAAAAGTGGTGATTTTTTTTTGGTTTGGTTGCTTTCTTGTGTTTTTTTTGGTGTGGGTATTTTGTTGTTTGCTGTTGTGGGTTGCTTTTTTTTTTTCTTTTTTAAGCTAGCCCTAGAAGAAAATTGTATTAAATCTGATCTACCTCCACACCTGATATAGGAAATACTTATTACATGCCACATACTTGAACCAGCCCTTTCACTCACTGACTATGGAAAGCTTGCTACAACGTTACTGCACCTACAGGATGAGTACTGTCAGAAGTTTTCTATTATTGAAGAATCTAAGCCGACAGTAAAGTTACCAGGCACTAGCTTTATAAGAAGCTCTAGTTCATTACAGCTTTACAAAAGTCCAATAACATGGTTCCAAACACATTTTAATTAGCTAACCTGCTTAGCTGCTTCCTGCAGAACCATCCCAGATAAAGCTGAAACAAACCACCCTGAAGACAAGTCCCTTTGAATTTTTGGGTTTAACAATTAATTACTACTCTTTTTTTCTTAGTTGAACAGCAGAATAGTCTTTAGCTTTTTTCACTTTATATTCTGCAGCTTTCTAAGATACAGATCTCTAAGCCATAATTAAGTGCTGCAGAGCACTGTTTGCTTTTCCGTAGAAGCATGGTTTTAACTCTTTAAAAAGTGTTTAAAGTTGACATTAGCCTGAAAGTCAGTCTTGCCAAAAATAAAATAAAAATTCAACCTCCACTGTGCAACCAAAACCTCAGTTTAGCCAATTTAAAAGCTTTATAAAACCAAGGAAGGGAAGGAATATACTTTAAATTTGGTGCTGGTATTTAATCCTTATATATGCACACCTTAGAACAGAAAACAAGGTAATCCATTGCAGACTTATTGCAATTAATACTGTTCTTTTTCAAAACAAAACTTCTCACAGTCATCATGCATTCTTTTGCCATTATGTAAAGCTCCTTTATGCATTTACTTCTCAATTGTCACTAAACCTTAACCTTTGACTTACTACTAAGTGGTTCAGACTTCCAGGTTGTGAGTATACTTTGCATTATTACTTTTTTTCTTACCCAAAGGTCAAAACCGCCTCAAATTGGAATATAAAAATATTGTCACTGTATTTGATTTATCAGTGCTAAAACTCCAGGTTTCAAGGAAGCTACTTCACAGCAAAGTACTGAGCATGACTGTCAAACCTGTGGTGAATTAAACACACATTTCACATCAGGAAATGTCATTACAAAAACTGTACAGTAGTTTAAGAGTAATTTTATAATTTTCATTCATGATACACTGTCATGCTGTTCTATTTTAGATAATGAGAAGCGAAAGGTGAATCATGCAGTACTGCAAACAAGATTCATCACTGAAAACAGTTCAGCTATTTATAAAAAAGGCATTGACATTTTTCTAGTGTTATATTTACCTCATTAGAGGGGGATGCAGGAGATGTGAAAATTGTCTTCCAATAGGACCATACAAACATGACAAATGACAGATGAAAAACCACAAGGTAGACAACTGCAATAAAACATACAAATAAATAGTTCAGTGAATATAGCTGAACAGAACAAGAAATAAAATCCCCAATCTTTGATGAAAGCTGAACTACTACACTATGACTCACCTGATAAAATTAAGTTATATTACACCCTTTTCACTGGGTAGTGCTCACTAGGAGTGTTCACTTAAAATAAAAAAAAAAACACAATAAAAAATTAAATCACCAAATGTGATGGTTGCTATTCCTAATGGAAATAACATGCTTTATGTACCTTTCCAAAACAAACTTTGAAGGTAAAAAGCCAAACCAAACAAAACCAACCAGAACTGAACACAGCTTCACCTGTGGTATACAAGTGACTAACCTTTTTGGATAAAGAAGATGCTACAATTCCGTAATTCCATTCTAGATCAAAGTATTCGATAACTGACCTACATGTTTCAATTTAATTTCTACTCCTAGTAGAAAAAGCACAATATTGTGCCACTGTAGAAGGTACTGGTCATCAATGACAGTAAAAACTCGAAACCAGGGGTTTGGAGATGACTACACTCTGAGATGAGAGATCTCCGAGTTAAAAATTGTCTGGGTATTTTCTTCCAAATCATCAAAGAAGTATAATCTGGGAGAATCCTGCTATTATAGTCACAGCAGCAACAAAATGTAGGTGGCTTTAATAGGGAGCTCAACCAATTTATGAATGGGTCTGTGCAACATGGCTGCCTTAAAGACCAGAGACCCAGACTTTATAACCCAGGAAGCTTCTTCCTATCTTATTTCCTCTAACAGTTTCTTTTACCACTTGTCAAAAGGAAACAGATTAGTTGTGCCAGAACAGCAAACCTTAGAAAATAAGTCATACTAAATATTTACATTATCTTCACTTATATTATCTTCAGCTGCGGGAAGAAGGAAACTTGACCTACTTCCCTGTGCACATAGAGTCCTTTAAGAAGCTGTATGATGTATTTCATGGACGGCAAAGCAGACTCGAAACTTTGGAAACTTCCAACAGCTCAGAAAATGCTTCTATACAGTCACTGAAAATGTGGTCCTAGTTTGTCATCTTTCAGGATTTTCATTGCTTGTTACATTAAAAATCCAAACAAATTCTATCTGAGCTTTCCTCAGAGAATTGTGCTTTCTACCTTTGCCTCTGATTCCTCCAACCTTAATGACAGATTTGGCAAATTTTCAGCTGTGGAGCTGACTGAAAATGTAAGAAGCAAAACATTTTTCTAAAGCCATCCTAAAATTGTCATCCGGATAGAAAAGAACTCGTGTCCCACTCTACTAGGCACTGCATAATTAGAAATTGTCTTTTACTAAAACCATACTATACACATTCTAACATAATGCAGTTAAACAATTAAAGCATGAGAAAATAATTTGAAAAAGAGGCGGAATGGACACAAAATTGGAGTGAAATCAGCTGCACAGATCAGAGCTTTGGCAGAAGGGAGTTAGAGGAGCTGAATAGAAGGAAAGAGGAAATGAGATACAGGTAAGGGCAAGGCACACCAAAACTAACTTACAAAGTAATAAGCAGTTCTATTCTGTCCATAAAAATCACCCCTAGAATTCAAATTTCAAACAGCAGAACCTCAAAATCTTGTCACAGGCTGTAGATGCCCCAACACCACACCGAATAACAGGCACCACGGCTGGCTGAAGCAAGTAGGTACAGATATGTGCCAGCGCTACCAGTATTTACTAGAAAGAGGCAGATGTTAAAGTGCTCTTGCAATAGCTGAGATCTTGCAATCTGTCACCATCATTAAAAGCAAAGGGCCTGTCCTCAGCAGCCAAAGTGGGGGAATTCAAGGAAGAGCAAGGCTTTCACAGCTGTTCCAGTGATGGGTACCACCCAGGCTAGCAGAGAAAGAGCCTGCAATTAGCAGTTCATACTGGCCCCACACTGAATAAATTCTTGCTTCTTTTCCCACTCCTCTGCTGCCATTCCTACTGCAATTACAGGTATCTGTACTGTCAGGTCTCCCCAAGAAATAAGAGGGAGGGAAGATACCACTTTTGATGGCAGTCCATCTACCCACTGCTTTGGGTAGCAGTATCTCCTCTGCAGACTACTCCCTGAAGCATCTTGAATCAGTTTCTAGTACAAATATAAACCAGCTTCATTCCTATTCAGCTCATTTTCTTGTAATTATAAGCTAGATGGAAAATATGGCAAAAATCTCAAAGCCTAATATATTTGGCAGTTTAGCCAGACTCAGTCATGAGGAAGTCCTGGCTAAGCAAAGGGAATTCAAGATTCTTGGTGCCATGCTGTGACCAAGTGAAGTCACTTCTCTTTAAAGGCACTGATGCATATTAGACCATAATTTATGCCCACAGGAGGACAATGTCTTAAAACATGCTGTTAGCATCCTCTTAAAATATGCTAAGCCCTCTTAAGGTTTAACATCCTTTTCTGAATCATTCTTAACACTACTTCCAAGATAAAGATTGCAGAGAGGCAATAATATATAACAGAAGTATATTATATTGTTAAGAGATTCAGAGTTGACTTTATTCCCCTATCCTAATGGATATAAATCTAAGACAAGAATATGAAATTCCAAAGAAACAATTAGCCTTAATGAGATTAAGAAATCACCACTAATTTAATCAGAAGCTGCAATTAAGTACTGGAATAAAAGGATTTGGACACAGTACACTGAAATATGGAGTACAATATATTTGCTAAGATGCACATTACTGATTTACATAGCAATGTCACTGGTACTTTGGCCTTTTGACCCTTCTGATGTTATAAGCTAACTCACAATAGCCAGGAAATACGAACTCAATAAAACTGATGACAGCTTTCATTTCAAATGAAAAAACTTTTCACATCTCCCTTTAAGATTTAAGAAATTCATGCATGCAGGATGCCTGTGACATTTAGAATTGAAGGGGCAAAAAGCATGCAGGTGACAGCTATTAAAAGCCTAGCACTCAGGTTCCAACAAAACTGTCAGTCTCATTAATTAATCAAGCATTTTTCTTCTCTGGTAGACTTAAGAGCACCTGCTTCAGTCAGACAGGCCCTGCCAGAGATCTGACTATACAACAGCAACATCATGGCTCTGCCAGGCTTCTTTAACTGAGACATAGATTTTGCCGTTCTGGAAGAAACAAGAAAGTAAAACCTATTCATAAACAGGTGAACAGTGAAGCACAACAGCAATCTGGAGAATTTTGCGAAGTTGAGGGGAAGCCCAATTGTGCAATATGATATAAAAATCCAGGGTAAGACACAGCTCCCATCTTACATGGCTTGCAATTTATTTTGGAGGTTTTCCCACTGTTTCACCTCTTAATTAGAAAATGAAAGAAGACAGATTCCATCAAAGTTCCCTCCTTTCAGAGTGTTCTCCTGGATGTTCCCCATGAGGAAGAAAACTGCTAGATTAGCTTTGAGTTCTATGCTCTTTTGCAAAAATAAGAGATGACAGCCTCTGAGCCATGGTCTCATACTCTGAAGACAGGTCTCTGTGGACAGCCAAAGTGCAAATCTATGCTTAATCCACTAGTCATGTCCCCTCATAAGCTGAAATAACTCTCAAACAAATAGCTCATCAATCACTTGTATTTCCACAGGACGAAAAAAAAAAAGCAAGTTTTATAAAAAACCTCTGTATTTTGAATTTCTGGAACTGAATCACCCTTTAGACTAGTTTTTGTTCACAATTAAAATAAGTGGCAGAGCAAGATTACTGCCCTTTTTGGGGTCAGTTTGTATTTCTGTAAGAACGACCCACTGTGGCATATACTTGCCAAAGCCAATATGAAGACTTAAGTTTGTCAAAACAAGGTCTTAACCACTTGGCCTTGAAATTTAAAATTATGATGTGCAGCCACATTTGAAATGGCCATGTTTGCACAGAACCAAACCAGTCATAAGGAATGGAGTTCTAAAGAATTTGGTAAGTTGCTTGGAAAACAGCAAGCAGTAGAACAAAAATTCTTCATCTTCCAGAAGCCTTTCAGGTCACAGGGTGTGTTCAGGCATAAACACAAAATGGACTTGTGGATCTGCTGCTGCAGTTCCTTCTCCCCCCCCCTTTTTTTTTTTTTGGTTCTTAGAAGCTACCCATTTAAAAATATTTGCAAACCTAAATCATAGTTGTGTTACTTGCAGGTCTTGTCACCATCCCAAACTTGTGGTACTAGAAGCTAAACAAACTCAACCTCACAATATTTGCCTCGTTTCTTAGCACTAATCTACTCACTATACAGAGCTTACACATAAAGGAGTACTTTTAAATTCTATGTCCCTTAAGACTTTTGTGCAACAAAATGATTCACATCTTAAAAAAAAAAAAAAGTTAAAAAAATTTACCTTTTTCTGCAGTTGAAGAAATAGTAACTGGAAGAGAAAAAAAAAAAAGATACATGGTAAGTAAATACGCATTGAACCAAAAGTTTGGCTACAGTTGAGATATATGAGATAGCGAACTTGTTCCAAAATGTACTTCAGGTGTTAGCAGAGCCTCTGGGGTAAAACAGGAGTTAGGGTTCCTCCTGCAAGCCCTTGAGGCTTGGTGAGTCAGTGGAAGAGCTGCAGAGATACAGTTCCCTGCACCAACCAAGCGAGCACAATTCTTTCCACAGACATTAATTAGATCATAATTTATGTATGTTCACCTTCAGATGTGCACCTAGAAAAGTTTTCTGAGGCATGTCCACAACTAGGCCAACAGCTGTACCACTGGAAAGCAGAAAATGAAATAAAAGAAGTTCTTACAGATGTTCCTGTGAAACTGTGCTACATATAACCTACTTCCCTCTTAGGTGTTTCCCACCACTTTTCTCTTCCTATCCCATGCTATTTTTGACATTTTTCCCCTGAACTGAATTCTTCAGACATAGTTAAAACCTCTCCACTTCCTTCTCTCCTACATCCTCATCTCCTTTTATCCCAACAGCAAATTCTAGTGTTCAAATCTACCTTGTACACTGCCTGACTAGTACATCATCCAGCCCTCAGGCTTTTCCAAAACCATCACACTTCATTCATCAGTTCAGGTAAGAGGCTGAACAGAGAGCTGCTGTACTTACTCGGTCACTTTGTATTGCTCCCCTTGCTGAATCTCTTCCTTAGGCACTGAATTCCTGAAATTCTGTGAGGAAATGATGTTTTCCTGACTCTTTATCCTATGCAGCAAATTTAAGCTTCTGGTCATCAGCATGAGCAGAAGAACAACAGAGCACACACCACCTGCTGCAGTTCACCTCACTCCACATTGTCTCCTCTCCCTCAGCTCTAACATTTCTACAGTCATCAGCCCACCTACCAGTTCAAAAGAGCTTTTCCCTGATGCACACTACAATCTTCAATCTGTAGGTCTTCGGTATGCATTTCACACGTCCTTCTGAAGGGTTACTTCAGTTACAGAGGTGGCATGTGTCTCAGATATCTATAGTAAAAGGGTCTGCAACTATATTATGCACCTATGCCTCATTTTATAGTCAACAAGTGACAACATAATGAGGCAATATCTAAATGTATAGATGACTTTTTGTTCAGATACATGGGTTTTGTTTGGTTTGGGGGGTGTTGTTTTTTGTTTTTCCCTTTTCTTTCTCCCCCTCCCTTAAAATACCCACTCACATCCTCTATCTGTCCATGGAAGCCTCTATGAAGCTAAATGAAAAGATTCTGGTTCTTTCCATCTAAAGAAGGAAGGAATTACCATTTAGAATAGAACAAGTTTGGCTTCAAACTAAAGGACGTCAATCCTAAAGAATAGCTTAATTTCACATTAGTTACGCATACTTGCACATCCTCATCCCATGTTTCTATCTGAAACAGGGACACAATCCACACAGAAAAAGACCTGAAGCACATGATTAGCTGCAAAGTATACATGTAAATATAAGAGCAGGTCCCGTTGTGTCATGATACAGTCTCAGTACTATACTCCTTCACTGCATACTGCAAAAGTCGCATTGTTTTAAAGCAAATCCTATGAGTTGTTTTGCTTGAATTTTTACTAATGTGTTATTTTTCCAGTTAGAACTTTTTCAACAACACATGGAGAAGATAAAATCATTAAAAATGTGAAAAGCATAACAAGCTTGCTGAGTAGAGTTGTTTGCTCAACGTCAAAAAAATACTAAAAGTACTTTAGATTAAGCTTTTACTTTGGCTCCTCATATATCTTGAGTAAACACCTTTGCACACAGCTGGACAAACATGTATTTCCCTAGATAAGAAATATAAAAATGTTCTTAATTATCCTCTAACAGGACGGGAGAACATCATTATGTATGTAACTACAAGAAATTTTTTGTAAGTAATTATGGTTAAAGCACTCCATAATCTTGTCCCGGTTTGAGGTAAAACCGAATCAGTTTTGTGTTCTGTAATTTTACATTTTAGTTAGGCCTCCTCTAACTCTGTGAAATTAACGGCATATTGTAGAGAAAACTGCTCGTTCTCTGGATGATAAGACCAATGTTTGTGCAGAGAGGCCAGTGCTTATAGTTATTGCTATAACAACCAAGGTCAGCCAATTTTCGTTATTTGCCCCTTAGAGGGTCAGAAACTGAAAAGCGTAGAGGGGTCCCACCTGTGGGGAGGAACGGACAGGACAGGTGACCCAAACCTGACCAAGTGGGGTATTCCATCCCATCTGCCCCATGCTCAGTATAAAAGCTGAGGGATCAA
>JAOTQQ010000001.1:187304126-187314677 GCA_026546715.1 Gallinago undulata | reverse complement strand
TTTCATTATTTTCTTCTTTTTTATTTTAATATTAATTCTTCATTAAAGTAGTTTAGTTTGTTCTAAACTACTCTCTCTCACCTTATATCTTCCTCTCCTCTCTTTTTTGGGGGGGAAGGGCCATCTGTCGGTCTGGTTGCAGTGATTTCGGCTGAAATCATGACAAATCTCTAGCCTCATCTTTGCTTTTGGTACAAAACAAAATTGTGCGCCAAATTCAATGTTTGAAGACTCAAAATAATGAACAGTCTTTACACACAGGAAAAAAAAAGCTTAAGATTATATCACCTATGAGACTTCATCAAAAAGATCCCTAAATAAACTTCATAAAAATTAATTAAAGCTTCACAGCACCAGGAAGATAATTTTCTTTTTTGTATCTAGGTCCCTTAGGTCAGAATGCAGGTATTAGACTGTGCAGAACAATCTTAGTTTGGCAAAACTCCTGCAGTTTGAAGTAAAAGCCAACACCGAAATACTTGTGATTTTCATCCTGTCTTATCATCCTCAAATGAAATAAGAATAAAAGATGTCCGGTTCTCTTCTGCCTCAGAAGTTCATGCAAATTAAGTGTTTCTCTTTCTATCCCTTTCACTGTTGTTATTCCCATTACCAAATAGATTAAATGAACAACAGTCCTACCGCTTGTCCAAATTCACTCAGCAATTCAATCATCGGTTTTACAGGATCTTTATATGCAAAGCCTTCCCTTAAATAAGTTAATATTTAATCTTTGCGTAAAACAGACAGAAGTATTTGCTAGGCTGGCAACGTAACAAGCAGCTTTATACCATTAAGAAATCAATTGAGCTTTTGAACTCTGGTTCAGGAAGAAAACCACATAACAAGACACACTGTGTCGCACCATCCCTGGCCTGTAGTTTAAGTTACAAGCTTAGCTCTCTATTGCTTTTCTCCTCTGCTGCTTCTAGCTGCTTAAATATTGCTGTCAGCTTCTGCTAAATTAATAGCATTTTCACTTCAAACGTTTCTAAAACACGGTTTCTTGTTTGGGGTGTGCAATGGGTGGAAAAAAAGCAGCACTGCCTTTTTCCTTACTGGTATTTTTTTTTTATAAAGTAAGCACTGCATACGATTTATATGTTAACCTCAGGATGCAACAGCACTATACACTAGACTAGGTGCATCAGCACAAGTTAGTGCCTTCAGCACCGCAGTCAACACAAACCTGTCTGCATTTCAGAAATGTAAGCATTGTTCTTTTGAGAATTTTCAAATATCTCACCATACCATTCTACTGCTCAGATACAAAAAGAAAAATAGGAGTAATATTCTTAGGACTGGCTTCTTAATATTCAGTTTCTGGTTTCTCTATCTGATTTACAAAGTTCCAGCAAGATATAGCTAGGGAAGGATAAAAAAATATGACAACAGTGAAACCTGCAGGTAACTTCCTTGCAAACTCAGAAGCAGGCACTCATGTGCTCACCCACACCATGAATTTCCACACTGGCCTCATAGTTTCAAAGGATTCAACGTCTCAGCATTACAGCACTCAGCAACTCAAATGATGTGAACAAGCCCCGTCTGTCTGACTGCAGCGCAGAGATTTACTTTGGCTACCTCAGGGTTTCCAAAATCAGCTCCACTAAGGAAGGAGGTCAGCAAAGCCTGCCTGTGAAGAGAGGTAGATAAGCCCACCCTGAACTTGTCCAAGGATGTACAGACCCAATACACCGCACTAGCTGGTCCTGTGCCACTGAGCAGCTTACACAGTGGACCTCCCAATGCTTTGGGATCACAGCAGTACGATTAAGACTAAGTATATGGTTTCACTTTCACAGAATACTACCTCTAAAATACACAATATAGCCTTTTATAAGGCTGGATTCAAACTCACTTCTTAACTTGGTCAGCTTAGAGGACAAGCAGAACTTCCAGGTTTGACTTGAACAGAGGAAAAAGTTGTCTCAGTTTTGATTTAGACACCTAGCATCACCCCTGGTGGCAGAGACACTTTTTTCTTCATGACACCAGTTGTTACACCTCTTCCTAGATAACTCCTTACATTGTTGTCTGTTATCTTTCATCTCACCTATGTCATGTGAATGAAAGAGTTGGAAGCCTCTTGTAACCTATTCTGTGATAGGTTATCACAGGAAACAATCTGCAGACATAGGGACATCATTAGTTGTGTAACAAATGAGACTGGGAGAAAATGTCACTTGTTGGAAGCATTCTTCTTGGAGTATGAATTGACAGAGGTGCAAATCTCAGAAAGCTTTGGAGAATTTTTAAAGCTGCTTCAAGGAAACCTCCCAGAACATCTTGGAAGAACAAGTACATTTAGGGAGCTGGTTTGCTTTCAGTTTCAGGCTTATTTTTTGGATTGCTATGAAGTGTTGAAGCACCCTCCAAATCACTGCATAATAGGAAAAAAACCCAAATCTCTTTATTCTGAAGCAAAGAGGTAGATCTGCCAAGACCTTGCAGGAAGCGTGCTAAAAGATATCACATTCACCTTCAACCTTGGAAGAAAAAAAAACAAACCCACCACTTTACAAAACCCACACACCACATCTCCCTACTCCCCTAAAAGGCATATTCCAATCAAAGCCAGATTTTTTGCTCCTTGCAGAGCAAGAAATTCAACTGCAACTAATGCAGAAGTATAGGAAAGGAAAAGAACTGATCTTGTAACTCATGTTCTATGTTTATTTCCCCCTGTCCCCACCCACAATGGCTTCTAGCAGGAGTCATACTTTGGGTACTTTCCACGAACCACAAGAGTACCATTCACATTTTGGCTGACATTCCTCCTGGGTGGGAAGAAAGAGTGATAAATGCGTAATTGCATCCCTTCAGCAGATGTACAGGCTTAACTTTTCTCAGGTTTTAAGGAAAAGGATTAAAAAATACGTATACCTATATACATATCTATTCCAGAAGTTACCAGTACTGAAACTCAAGCGAAACTCCCCGTGGGCATTGCCCTATCCACAAAGGCAAGCACCACTGCCATTTCCCAAGTTTCTCCTTTGTTCAGAGAATGGGATTTAATTGAAAGCATAACTTAGATTTATGGCAACATAATTCCCATTTGTAAACGTAGACCTTAATCACTCACAAGAAGATGGTAGAAACATTACTTACTGACACAAGTGGGACAGAGGATGAGTGAACTTCCTTGAGCAAATACTCACTTAACTTCTGTTACTGGGCAGTGCCAGAGCATGGAGACCTTAGCAGCTTTCCACTTCTCTAAAAGCTGTAATTCTGTGACCTTTCCACACTGAGCTATTTCTTATTTCCTGACTGGCAGGCACCCACTAGGTGCTTTCCTCCCTAAGCAGCAGGGAGTTGTTTTTAGACAAATGACTCAAGACGACTGAGTTGACAGCATAACATAGCCAAATGCCAACGCAGGAAGATGCTGCCAGGTCCCTGCCAAAAGGCTATGGGGGCCCAGGAATTGCACACATGACTTGCCACCAGCTGGAACAAATGTCCTCTGCAGACATCTGAGCCATATGAACCTAGAATTCTTTTATTTTCATATGGTGCTAGATTGATGTGGTTTTTTACTCCAGATCTCCAGGAATCGGACACAGGTTTCCCCGCAATGCATTGCTAGGTCATTCAGAAAGTAATGTTTCATAGAACAGTGAGGCAGGAGAAGGGGGCTCTACAAGCCTTGGTGTTGCATGAGCCTGAAGACACATGTTGCCAGCTTGCAGGCCCCAGCGATAGCACCGTCTGGAGCTGGTCTGCACCACAGGTGTACCATCGGGCAGGTCTAACACAATGCTTGTCTTAGAGGCACAATCTGTGGTGGACAACTCTTGCTGCAGGGTGTATGAAGTCACCCCTCTCAACCATCTACTGACTCCCCTATTGCAGACAAACATAGCAAAAGTGAGCACTCGCCTTCCCAGATGCTTCAGCTCAGGTTTGAGTTACCAATTAAGGCAAGTTTGAGTGTCCACAAACAGCAGGGAATCACAGTGATGATGGGTGGAATGGCAGTTAATGGCCTCTTGTCCAAACCATGACACTGGGTTGCACAGAGTCAGTTGTGAGAAAAGAAACCCTGCAAGGACCACTGATGTCTTAAAGCAGTGGAGCTGTTGGCAAAGGCACCTGAGCTAGAGCCCAAACTCCTCACTCACAACAAAATCACTTGAGTGAGCTACTTCGTGACTTCAAGTGATCACAAGATGATGCCTTCAAAGGCATTGCAGGGAGTGTGCGAGAAATCCGGGGTAGGAAGAGAAAGGAGAGAGAAAACATAGCCAGGGAAGAGACCCTATTGTTTACGGCAACTGAGTTTTATATGTTCTTGATTGCCATGCCCATTGCTACAGGATTCAAAGAAGCATTATCACAGGGACAGGTAAAATGCATTAATATTTCAAATATGGCAGTTCAAGCTGCACTGCAGACCTTTTTTTATTATTTGTTACCAGCTATTGTTACAATTTATTGTATGGTTAAAACAATATTAATGCAATTCTTTCACTTAACAAGTAATTTTGAGCACCCAGAGGCTTGCTGCCCAGAAAACATTCTCTTGTCATAGTAACAAAGGAGTTTTTTATTTAGGCAAGGTCTTTTCATCCTCAATGCAGAGAGTACATGCATAAAAAAAACAAACAGGGCTACAGCAGAAATTAGCATAATCAATGCAAGATACTCCTTGGGTACTGAGTTACATTTAGCGATGAATTAAGCTATGACAACTTAAAAGATTTCTGCTGTATATTCTGGGAACAATAAATTCTGTGCTACCGCTTCCACAGTTCAAAAACACAGCTACAAAGGCAGATGACTTCCAGTACCCACAAAATCCTACAGATGACTCCTTACCTCTGCCTCTACAAAGATTCCTGAATGTTATACCAAATGTCTCCTAATGATCTTCTCACCAAGGCTACCTGTATAGAATCATAGAATGGTTTGGATTGGAAGGGACCTTAAAGATCATCTAGTTCCAACCCCCCTGACATGGGCAGGGACACCTCCCACTAGAGGGACATGTTTTAAACAATTTCAAAACCAAGATTTACACTTGGTTAGCACACAGGAGGACATGTTGCCAGGTCTCAACCTCACAGTCCCACACTTCTGTCTGCACCAAGAACCACAATGTAGTAAGAGATGTATCAGCCCCAACAACTAAAGGTTTTTTCTGCAGATGACGTTAGCATTCAGCTTTAGCAACATACCAGGTTTGTTGTCCCTGAAAAGCCCTATTCTCTGAGAAGCACTGTTCACTTTCTATTTGCCACAATTGCCCAAAGAAACCTAATGTAATTTGATTTTCTTCAGCTATTTAATCACTATTGCCACTGCTCATTCTATTTGCATTTTGATGGATTTTAAGCACTGGCATTACTTCTACACACTTTCCTCAGCTGCTTACTAGAATGATTGAACTTTCTTCATTCAGATCTCTCCCAAAAATTGTGCTTTATCATAACAGTAACAGCTTTATCGCCCAGTAGTTTGGAAGTGCTGCACAAAAGTTGTTTCCAATGTTGCCTTTGAGCTATCAAACACAGCCAAAAGAAAGCCTGGTTTCTTCTTGAAAGACAAAGAGAGTCTTACTTGCACGAGTTGTGCTCCCTCTGGCACACAGGGGAATTGGAAAAAAACAGAATCACCAGAAAGGCATGGAAACTCAGAAGCATCTGAGTGGAGCTAGTTTATGTCCACACCACTAATTAATTACATTTACATTTGAAGGAGGGGTATTTACACTCAGGCTGGTCAGATCAAGCTCATAGTAACACTGCACTCAAGTATGTGGATTTGTGAAAGGGCTTTTTGTGTTAGGAGTAACTCCAGCGGTTCTGTAGTTAAGACACTTGGAGGACACTTGCAAGAGATGGGAGACACAAAGAGGATAATCAGCCGTGTGTGCTGGTATCACCTCTCGTACAGAGCTGTCTTACACAGGAGATCAGGTGCCCTGCAGGTAATACTAGAAAACAGCAATGTATTTAAAGTCAAAAACCAGAACAAATGACAAAGCAACTCAAACAAAAAAACAACCACATACAATTCTCTCTTTCAACAGAGTTTTTCAGGTAACTAGGGAGTTATCATTTCTTTTGAAAAAAAGAACACTTTTCACTGATTTGCAGTCATAACTGCCAGTCAATACGTGCCTTGAATATTGTCACTCAAAGCCAAGTGTCCTAATGGCTCAGGATGCTACTAGTAAATCCATTTACTCCTACTCTAGACAGATGAAAATAGAGTGACAGTCTTTACTTAGCTATTCCACACAGCTCAGAAGTATGACGGCAGGATAGCAGAGATGTCGGTTTGGGAGGAAAGAAAATTCCAGACACAGCTGCTGTGACCTGCAGACGTGAACCATTGCCCAGTGGAAAGAACTATCAGCCAACAGTAGGGATCCGCTTTGTTAATCAGGCAGTCTTCTTTGCATTTGGCTTCGGACTTTTCCAAAAGTCATCCCCTTACTTACTTACTGAGCCTGCTTGCAACAAGTTTCCTCAAATATTAGGATAAAATCTCCTTGCAAAACTCCATGGATAAAAATCTCCTTGTAAATCTCATTACAAACCATTAGGCATGCTGTTTTCTGAGAGAAGGATTTTGCTGCTGCCAAGTTCATCAGGAAATGGGAGAAATCAAACTGCCCAACAAGCTGACTTCCTCTCATGCATTAGGTCACTGGACCCCTCAAATGAAGTTTAAGTTCAATTTATTTTTTTTGTAGCATTGGTAGATTTGATTGGCATTTGCCACCTAAGATTAAATATGGAACTACCCATGATGAGAAGAGCTAATTGTCTGACAGCAACACATTAACAACATAGCAGCCAGTAACATAATTTACGTGAATTCCCATCAAGCCAAGCTTTTGAATAGTACCTTTCAAGGAAGTTTTGTTTTGTAAAACATCATTTGAAAACACGTCTATTAGTTGTGGGAAAGTTTAACAGTGAGGAATTAATGTCTTCAACATACTGGTCTTGTAACCCTTAATAAATATTTAATACTTCATTATTTTTATTATTAAAATATTTTTGGAATAAATAAAGGTTCAAAGACTTCTCACAATGCTTTAGAAAATCTGTCCATATATGGCTCATCAAGTTGGTTGTTAACAATTACTGCCATCTTTTCATGCTGGAGGCTTTAATGCCTACTCTTCTTGCAAAATAAAATTTCACTCATTTAACCTTACTTGGACTGAAGTATCTCAGGACAAATCTTGACTGTAGCTAAAGCTACTTCCTCTAGTTTATGTGCAAAAAGGAAGAGATAGCCAGCAACTCCCCAGGAAAATAACAAAAGATCATGGTGCTGCAGAGGGGCAAAACCACCAGGGACAACAGGACAGAAAGTTTTGGCTAGAGGACAATATCAAGACATATTTTTGTTGCATCAGTCTCATTTAACTACCAGACCACTTAGAAACATGAAAAAGTGACAGCACAAAGACTGCACAAGCCACTGGAAAGGGATTTTGGGATACTTCAGAAGATCTATACTAAAATTTATAAAGTACTGCAGAGTAAACAGAGACAAGCATACAAAAGAGTATCATTCGTACAGCTCTCATTCAGTAAATAAATAAATAAAATCCTCAGAGCTTACCTGCCCGCTGACAGTTCACCTCGTATGCTTGGAAAGCATTTGCTCAGGACTCTGTAAAAAGGTCAGCTGAAATAACATAAATCCTAATACAACTCATGCTGAGGAAAGAAACAGGGCTGCCTACTACACCTCAGAGATGTATTAGGGCTCCCACAGCAAGGTACGGGGTGTGATACAGCAGAACCACCAAACTGCCCAGCCAGAAATGGGTGGAGTTTGATGTATTCATGACACCCACTAAGAGGATTAATTTTTGCTGTCATCCTTCTAGGATATTGCATATCGTAACACTGTTGCAAGAATATCTACATTTTCAGGTGAAGTACTAGAATTTGGTACAGTGGTGAGAAATAATGTTTGTGAAGAGGAAGAAACTATTGCCACTGGTTTAACAAGTAAGCCAGGAACCACACAGAGTTATGGAAAGTTAGATCAGGAAAGTGATTACTTCTAAACATCTACCATTAAGTGTGAGGTGACACAGACCCTTAAACCTGATGCCTCCTGAGAAACTGCACAGAAACATGCACCAGGATGGGATCAGGAGGTCCAGCCACTTGTCTAAAGACTACAGAGAAGCTGCGCAGCAAGAGGAAAGCACTGTCACGCAGTAGGAAAGGAGACTATCCCCAAACCAGGCAGCTGAGGCATGGCAGCACAGCTCCTGATGCCCTCACAGCTCTCCCAGACCATCATTTCTGCTCGCAAACAGACCCCCATTTCCACTCCTAACAGCTCCCTGGCAACTGGGTCTCCCAAGTGGCTCTGCAAGTATGGGAAGAAGGGAGAAACATAGGGTCTTTACAAGTTTGATAACATCAACAGAAAAAAGCCACACAAAAAGAGAGAGAATGGCTGAGTCCAGTGCTCAATATATTGTCTTTAAGCTTCCCTTTGTATAAATTCATAATTTGTTTAAATTACAATTTAAAAAGTTCAAGCCTACTCTCTGCACCAGTTTCCGTTTTAGCTTTATCTCAGTGGGTATCTATCATGCAACACAGCAAGTAATATCTCTGTATGCAATTACTAGACTGAACTCAAGCTTTTTAGATATATAATTATTTTTTAAAAAAGCAAACAACATGAAACTTAAGGAGCAGTAGTTTAAACCAATAAAAATTTACACACACAAAGGATCCCCACAAAAATCCTATGTAAAACTTGCATCCTTTTCCAGATACTATAAAAAAAAAGACCTGCATGTTAGTTACACAGACTTTTTTTCAAAACAGAACAGAAACCAAATTTTGCTCTGTTTTGGACTCTTTTGCAATGTTTAGGTAAACCTGCATGCCACAAACCCATAGATATGAAAGCCTTCAGGCAACATCAATCCCAGCATTGTGGAAATACACTTCACTTCTCTATTTTTTAAATACAAACTTGACAAATCTAAAAGCAATGACTACTCGTCAAGAAGAATGGTACAGTAACAAGTTCTCTGCAGTCACACTATGATAAGGCAGTTGCTGAGGCACTTAATGTAAGTTTTACATCTACCACAGACAACTGCAAACCAGCTTATAAAATAACTATCTGTTTAGGTTGCTTCAAACAAATCATGTCTGTTCCTCTCAAGGTTATTTAGGTCTAATCTAAATTTTGATTCATTCTCTCTGCAGCAGCAGGTTGCCTAATTCCAGATGACTTATTACTTCCATCTCTAAAAATCTTTGGTCCCAAATAGACTTAAAAAAAAATAAAATGGGGGGAAAAAGCAAAAAAGCTATCTCTCTGCTTAGTGCTTCACAAGAAATGCATAAGAATTCCCTGCTCTGCAGACAAACACACATCAGGATGCACAACTGAAATACCACAAACAAAAAAAAAAACCCTGCATAAAACCCTCACTCGCTCTCTCTGTAAATCATAAGATTAAAATGGTTCTGTGCTTCGCATTTAAGACAATGCTGCACCATATTTAGAATCAGAGAGAGTGCTGCAGAAACCGCAAAGGCAAAGCATGCTGTTCTTGTGATCCAGTTCTCTTTGACAATCTCATAAAATAATTCTAATAGTCAAAAGGGAACATGAATAAGGAATGGATGAGCCATTTGGCCTTTCCAAAAAGAAAAAAAAAATAAAAAGGAAAAGCAGAGGCTTGAAATGATGCAGAGGAGGAACTTGATTTAGCACCAATAAGAGAAGACAGTCAAAGGTTACGTAGGAGGCACTCCACTGAGGATTTGGAGGATGAAGCATAAGAAGAGGGGAAAGTCTGGGGTTTTTTCTTGACCTAAGACAGGAGGAGTTAAGCACATTCCACAGAAAACAATTTAGTAACAGCAGATGGAGGTAATATTGAGAAGTGGCTTAAACAACAAATGTATTTGTTGCTGTCTCATTATCCCTTTTATGCCTGATTCACCTTGGTGGAGATTCAGCTCACACAGAAAAGTGACCTGTGGTTACTTCACAAATGTTTCTATTAATTTTCATATGTACTATATAGAGAAAAATGGATATTCTTGTCCTGCTACAGGAAAAATATGCACTGGATAGGGAAGAGTTAACAACCGAGTTGAAAACTCCATAAAAGCTGTTTCAGGAAACCTATAGTTCATAACACTTGTAAGGAAAGCACATGTTAAACCAGCACAAACTCTTACAAGTTGTAGGAAACTGGTGAACAAAAAGAGTCTGATAAACACTAAATGGGTGAAAAATTAACTCTGTGAACCCTCAGCATTTACAGGCAAAATTTTAGACAGACAACTAGGATTTCTCCTATTCCCATTTTCCATCACAGGCAGCTTCAAGTTCCAAAAGTAAAGGCTGGTACAGCAGCATCCAAACGTTTCACCTCAGCTCAGATACAGAAATCACAGAAATCACAGAATTGTGGTGGTTGGAAGGGACCTCATAGATCATCGAGTCCAACCACAAAAAAAAAAAAAAACAAAAAAACAAAAAAACCCATCACCCACCCACACAGCAGCCCATGACAAACCAATA
>JAOTQQ010000001.1:187267228-187295396 GCA_026546715.1 Gallinago undulata | reverse complement strand
TCTGATCTTGACGTGTGCAGAGTAACTGAAGCAGGGAGATGTGCCCAGGGACTATAGAAAGATAGAATGGAATGGAATGGAATGGAATGGAATGGAATGGAATGTTTTGGACCATCTGGTCAAACTGTTTGACCAGTTCAGGGCTAACTTTGTCCAAATGTCTCTTAAACACTGACAGGTTTGAGGCATCAACCACCTCTCTAGGAAGCCTATTCCAGTGTTTGACTACCCTCTCGGTAAAGAAATGCTTCCTAATGTCCAGTCTGAACATCCTCTGGTGCGGCTTTGAACCGTTGCCACATGTTCTGTCACTGGGTACCAGGGAGAAGAGCTCAGCACCTCCCTCTCCACCTCCCCTCCTCAGGAAGCTATGGAGAGCTATGAGGTTGCCTCTCAGCCTCCTTTTCTCCAAACTAGACAAGCCTAAAGGTCTTAGCCAGTCCTCATATGACATGCCTTCCAGTCCTTTCGCCAACTTTGTTGCCCTCCTCTGGATGCATTCAGGGACCTTCATGTTGTTCTTAAATTGCAGGGCCCAGAACTGCACGCAGTGCTCAAGGTGAGGCTACACCTGAATACAGCGGGATGGTCACCTCTCTTGACCAGCTGGTGTTACTGTGTAAGATGAGCCCCAGGATGCAGTTTCCTGCTTGCCTGCTCACAGATGACTTCTGTTGAGCTGCTGTCAACCAGCAACCCCAGATCCCTTTCTGCAGGGCTGATCTCCAGCCACCCCTCTCCTGATTTATACTTGTGTCCAGCGTTACTCTGTCCCAGGACCAGAATCCGGCATTTGTTTTTGATCAGCTTGGGTTCAACTCTAAGTGTATGGGTGTGCTAGAAGAGGGGAGCATATGCAGGATCAGGGTGGTAAGGAAGGGGGTTACTAAATTGTACATAGTGATGCAAAGGCTGTTAAAGAAAGGGATTACAGGAGAAGGAGAGAGCTGGTGGAAGAGCTTGGTCTGGCCCATTCCTAATGGAAACGGCCAGGGGGGGACAGAGCTGGAAGGCTTGCGTGGTTACGTGCATGGCTTCTCGGTTATGGGGACTAGTCTCTCGGAGAAGTACTAACAAGGATAGAGAAGCTTGGATTTAACGTGAGCTGGGAAAATCTTGGTCTGGTGTGCTGAATAGCACATCAGGAATATTGTTAAAGTATTCCAGTTCCTCCAATCTTTATTCTGTTTAATAAGGGTGTAGAAACATACAATAGCTGCTGGCATGTGCTTTCCCTCAAGATCTCAAGGGAGTTTTAACACTCAGCCTCACGACAATGGAACAGATTTACATGCTTAGTGTCCTACTAATGAATATTTTTTAATAGTCATCTCAGAAGTAACCATTTTTACTTTTGAAGGGTGTGGAATGAACCAAAAAATTGACCAAATATATTATTTTTTTTAATTGGAGCACAATATGGGGAGGTGCAGAAGTTATATGGAGTCTGTATGGTACCTTTGCAACCAAAGTGACAGTAGAGGGACAGAGATATATAGCTTATATCAGCCTATATATGCTGTGCATTACTTTGGGACACTCAGCATATCTACAAAATCTGGTATTAATCCTGTAAATTATGGGATGAAATTAGCAATGTCAGAAATATGGGATGAAATATGGAATGTCAGAAATTAAGTTATTCTGGACTACATTCAGAGTGTGCCTCTTCTGTACTGCCTGCCCGGCAAAACTTTTCTGGCATACTGGTTGCCTGGCAAACATCATGGAAACAATATAGAAGGTATGGGCACATCTGACATTTAGCCGTTCTAAACTCAGGAAGATGCCAGGGGGGAAGGGACGGGACAATTTTGAATCCTATACAAACTAATTCAGTAACAAACTTGGGATGTTTATCTGATGGAGTGACAATAACCACCTGGGATAGGCAAAGGTGGCACATGGCAGAAGGGGACTGCCAATTTAATGGAAAATTGACCAGTATCTCTGGGTATTTATTGTACCAAGCACAACTGCTGGTAACTGAAACAGTGGTTCCAGACATCGAAAAAAATGGGGAGAGGTAAGAAAGGGGGAGGGTGATCTTCTGAGAGTAGGACTGTGAGTGCCTCCATGCTGCAGGGGTGCCAACCTACAGATCTGACCCCCCCAGAAGACCAGGAGAACCCCCTTGGCCAGCCTTGCTGGACTCCCCATCAGCTCTCTGCCCAAACGATTTGGTGTGGGAGGGTGGAGCGAGGAGGGGTAAATTTGTGCCCTGATACTGAGCAGTGGGGAGGCAAGGGGATTGCAATGCAGTATTATTAGGTGTAATCTGAAAGTTCTAAGAATGGTAATTAGCTCTACAGTTGGGTGTACTTTTAGTCATTTATTGCTGTGTTAGTTTCTTAGTAGTGTATTCAGAGCATCAGAACCACAGAATGATAGGGGTTGGAGATCTAGGATTGGATCTAGTCCAATCCCCCTGCCAAATCAGGGTCACCCAGAGCAGGCTGGACAGGAATGCATCCAGGGGGTTTTGAACATCTCCAGAGATGGAGACTCCAAACCTCTCTGGGCAGCCTGTTCCAGTGCTCTGTCTTCCTCAGGGTGAAGAAGTTTTTCCCCATGTTGAGATGGGATTTTCTGTGTGAATAAATGTCATTCTCTCAAGCTTGAAATTTAAAGGGAAGGGAGCTGGACCTGGGAAGTGAAACTGCAATCAGCTTTTCCAAGCTTGTACTGCCCGTGGCTGCTGTTACTGTGCTCTCACTTTCCTCTCACCCCTGCTCCCACCAACTTTCCTAACAAATCCCCTGACCCTTCACAACAGGCACAATTCCCAAGATGAAGACTAGGCAGCACAGCTGTGAATAAAACCAGGCTTAACTAGCAAACAATTCTGGGGAATTCCCCACAATGGTGGGGAAGACGTGAGAAGACCCAGCATGACCCTCCCTAGACCGAGTGTGGTTTGGAAGGAGTCTTAACACCGACCAAGCTGGAAGCTGCGACGTGTCTGGTGTTTCTGTTCTGGGTCTGACAGATGCCCTGGGTGGAATGGAAAGCTGGTGACAGCTATGTAAACCTAGGATGAGATGGAATGATTTCTGACGAGCTACTGTCCAGTAACAGTGCTGTGCAGTGTTTCCAGACTGACGGGAAACTGAATTAAACAAAGACAACAGCAAGGTTGTGAGGTGGCAGAGAGGGACTGTCATCCCAGATAGTCCTCCACGTACCGAGTTATGCTGCATGAGGAGCCCCTTGGCACAGCTGGCAGGAACTAACACTTTCTACTTCTCAAGGCCATCTGGGATGTCTCTACAAGGACTTCTTGAGCACAAACCAGCTCCTTGAATAGGTGCCAAGCGGGATGGAAGAAAGCTCTGCTAGAAATCACCGAGTGCCTGTTTGGCTTCAAACAGCCACGCCACAGTTTGTCCTGGGTGATGACACTTGGGAACAGATGTTGGGAAGCTGAACAACAATTTCATCTCTATGTTCCTTCTGTATTTTTTCCTCTCAGAGCAGCTCATCTTAAATTCCAGGAACAAACAAACCCCAGGCAGAAGCATCCCAACAGCTTCTTAAATAGAACCTGATGCAAAATGATAATTTGTCTCATCGGGAATCTTATTATTTGCTCCTGATAATATCAGACAAATCAATTTTTTGGAGGCTTCATGTTTCTGATATACACACAGGAAACCAACTGATACTGTGTAAGTATTTGCTCTTCACATTCCAGTAGAGCTCATGTAATCTTGTATACATCAACTGTGAGTCATTAGTTGCCCTTGTTTGCATTAGGGCAAATTTCTGAATTGTGAGGATGCTCCTTTGCTCAAACAGAATCTTGAAAAATTTAATTTGTTAGGTTGATTTGTTCCTTGCTTTCCTAGTGCCCCTCTGTTCATGTCTCTGAAATTGTGATTTCTTTTAATATCATTTAAAAGAGCTTTGTTTCTTTTGACTTTAGGACCTAGCATTTAATTAGTCTCCTTTTCTCTTGAAATGCCCTTTTCTAAAGATTAGTGGCAAAGCATCACATTTTGCTGTCCTTCCTTTTCAGCAGTGAATGTAATCATTTGTCCTATGACTCAGCTACAGTTGCTCTAGGAATTACCTTATGTGCATTATTTAAGAAAGGCACACAATGTTTTTAGTAATGTACACTCATTCTAGTAGTATCAATTTTAAAGCAGGTTAAAACACAGTAAGGTGCCACATAATTTAAAAAAATCTGTATCCTGAAAAAAATAAGATAATTTTAAATCACTTTATTGACAGGTCTTAAAAATGGTATTTTTCTTGGGGGTAACGTAGAGCTGCTACTTGATCCATGGAGTAATAGTAAAACTGACAAATTTCCTCCAAAACAGTGAACCTGAGGCAGGCGGTATTGCAGTACAACACCCCTCTAATACTTCCTTTCTCTGGAAAATGGCTCGTTGGATGGTTTTGATTTCAGAATCTGCTTCCTTTAGGTCCAAATCCATAAAACAGCTCCTCCTCTCTAAAAGTTTTCACCCTTCACATAAAGTGAAAAAGATGTCCAAAAGCAAGTACTTGTGTTCAGGGGCCATTGAAGACGATGAAGAAAGGTGACAGTCACAAAACACAAGTTTAGTCCAATGAAGCTCATCTGTGCTCCCTTTGCAGTCCATGGAGAAAGGCTAGATCCAGAAGATGTTTCAGAGCAGCTAGCTGGTCTCTGAAAGCACAGAAGAGAAACCACCCCAAACATTTCTCTACATTGACTACAGAATACTCCATCTGCCCAAATGTTCAAATCTTTGTGTCTGAAATGGGGCCAACACAACCCCCGTGTTTTGCCAGGTACAGTGGCTGTGCTCCCCAAGCCCATCGCCTTCCATCACCCCATCAGTGTGGAAGTGGGGGCAGAAGAGGAAAGGACAAGCTTCATATTAGGTACATGAGTGTGGAAAACCTTTTTGCTTTTCATGGCATGAGGCATTCTTTCTGGACCCATGCAGGTGGGTGCAGTGTTAAGCAGCTTCCCTCCGGGGGCCGGCGAGCAGGAGCAGCAGTGTGGCTCCTGAGAACGGCAGGCAGAGCTCTGCGCTAGGGCACTCCAGTTAATGAACTGAAAACATTATTAACTAAGCCAACACCAGCCTAATGGGAAATCTGCTTCTGCATATGTTGCATAGTTTTTATATTATTGAACCAGCTAGGAATTGTTTAATCAACAAAGCCAGCAGGAAACCTTCAAGTAGCAGGAGACTGAAGAGATGTGCACTTGCTTGCCAATTAATTTTGTGAATGCTCAAGCCTCTCGGGTTCCCTGTCCTGAACATTTTTAGTTGGGCGACATCTTCAGTTTCTCTAGGAGGGATTTCTGTGCTCAGCTGGGGACAACAGGGTGCATCTGAGTCCACCAGTTTCATCTTCCCTCTCCCCTTGCGACCGGCTGCATTACGGGAGCTGCTGCCGGGTCAGCTTGGATCTCACTAATAATGGCCACAGCATCCATTGGACACGTATTTTCCATTCAGGAGGACTGAAGATTTTGTCTGTATTGGAGTGGTTTGCTGACCCCGCTGTGATTGTTTTATAGGAAAGATTAAAACTGAAGACACAGGATATGCTTGCACTCTCCTGTAAGAACTCTTGCATGGGAAGAAAACTGTATTTTTAAATTCCAATGTACATTCATTGATCCATTTCCATGCCTAAGTCAAAGTATGGTCAATATGTCTGGATTTTAAAATAGTTCCTCAAAATCCTGGGTTTGTTCTAGCCCTTTATTGTTATACACACTGGACACGTGAAGTGCCATGAAACTGTAACCCGTGGCCTGACTTGTTTGTCTGATTGTCTCATCTCCACTTTCTAGATAACTCAAGTGTAATCTGTAAACTCTTCAGAGCCAAGACATGGTCTGACTTCTACACCCAAAATTCTACCAGCTCTGAGACACCGTGGAGTCCAGAGACAAAACATTTATAATTCCTAAAATTATAAAAAACTTTATGCATTCTCCACTGAAAGCTTGACATTAGGAATGCACATAATGTTCATCCTGTTAATAATACCTGGTTTGACAGAGAAACCAACAATTTCTTTTTCAGTTCTTATATACACATTACCTACTCCTCATCGTTGCATATTTTTTTAAAACCTACCAACTTGGTTTGACTCCAGAAGGAGTTCAGCTTTTAGAAGGAGGTTTGCATAAATTGAGACACCAACATTAATTTCTAGAAACAACCAAGGAGTTTCTCTTAGTTATAGTACATCACACTGCATTTTTGCATTGGCTTCTTTTAGAAATGAAGAATAAATGTTCTTAAACTATTTTCTTAAACTAAACAAACTGAAAGAAATTTTACATTGTAAAAATTTTACATTTCACTTTTTACCAATTTTGTTATAGGGATACAGCTAAAATTCTGTAAAAGAGTTATATGCTGTAAATGACATGTACTCACCCTTGTGTAGCCTTTTGAAATATGTTAAATCAATTTTTGAGACTTCTGCAATGTGCAATGTATTCATCTTTATTCCACACAAAATTGAGATGCAATATTGAAGATTTTTTTAAAAATCAATTTTATTTCATTTTTCTATGTATTTCTGTGGAAGGGTTTCCAACATTATAAAAGACATAATTGATAAGTTGAACTGATAGATTGGCATAAACTTTTAACTAAATTGTGTTGAGTAATGCTGACAGACAGGTTGCAAATACCATAAAGTTACTAAAAAGAAACAAAAGAAACTCCTAAAAAAGTTTCTTCTAAAAAGAAACGAAATATTTAATGCTAAAGCTATCATGGATTCCTTAAATGAAAAGGTCAATCTAAACACTTAATGTAAACAGCTCTTTCAATCTAAGATATTTAGTATGAGAAATTATTTTAAGACTGTTCCATAAAGCCTTTTAGTTAAGACAAACAAAAATAGACTATAGATTAAACACAGAGGCTGATTCTTCAAGGCTGATGGACAAATCTTCCCTGGCCTTCAAAGGAGTTCCTTCCTGGCTGTACTTTCACTATAACTTCTTCTGAAAATGTTTTGCAACTGTATTTTTTCATACAGACACAAAGTTCATCTAAAAATAAGCATATCTGCTTTCTTTTTCCTCTGAATTTGACACCAAAGCTTTTGCTAAGAACTAAAACTTGAAATCCCATTTTTAGTAACTTGCTGCCCAAAGCAGATACTGCTGATTGCACGAATCCAGATACAAATGAGTGATGAGGAATTAAACTTCTAAATACTCTAAAGCTAAATGAATTAATTTTTCCAAAAGAAACCCAAACAGCTTACAAGCTGTTTGCTTACAAGCAAGTAATTCATAAATAAAAGAAACCACAAAAGCAATAAAGAACATCATAAACCTATTAACATTATGCAGAATAAAATGTTAAAGAATAATCTCCATTCCAAAGTAAAAATGATTTGCCAAAATGTTAACAGCAACAAGTAAAAGGCAGCCTTGTATTAAAGCCAGAGCAGGAACAAAGCACGCTTTGGGTGAACACAGATGTGCCCTGCGTGATTGTGTCCTTCACTCTTTGGTGATGTGAAGCCCGGTGTGGTGCTTTGAAGCCAGTCCCAGTGCCCCACCTTTCTCTTAGCTCCCATCACCAGATGACGCAAGCGACTGCGAAATGCACAAAGCAAACCATCTATCTAATTCCCTGTTGCCCCCAGAGCAGTGCTCGAGTGCAGTTTGAGGGGGGAAAGCTAAGGCATTTCCATTTCATTTCATTCTGATCGTTTCCTGGGGAAGTAAAGGGATCCTTGGTGGTCACTGCTGCTTGATCTTCTAGACAGCCTCAGGATGCCCACGTGCTCTTTTTCTGGTGGGTGACTGTGGGTGCGTGTCCACAGATGACAAGAATACAAGCATTTTCTCTTTAACACCATTTAAATTAAAACTCTAAGTGAAGACCATGGAGGGAAGAGCGGCAGGCAGGTGCACGCTGCTGCTTTGCTAGCTTCTCCCTCTATTTCCCTACAAAACCACCATGCTGAGGCTCGTGCAGGAGGATTACTCCTCAGCACAAGCCTGCCTGATGGCTACTGACATACCAAATGCATCTCTGTAATCTCAGTACTCCTTATCTGGTACTATCTTTATGATTTCCTAATGCAGCCCCTCCTGCCCCTCCTCTGAGTGACTGGGCTGCTCTGGTATCTATTTGTCATGGAAGGTTCCCCTCTTCTCAAGGACCCCCCACTAAACCCCAAAGAAATTACAACAAAACATATCCTGTGAGCTTATCCAACTTTGAGAATAACATATCTAGAGTCATGCTTAAAAGGGATGGATACTTTCTCACAGAGCTGTGAGATTTCTTGGTTGGTTTTCTTGAGAAATTTCCCCAGTCCATCTTTTGAATCTATTATCACAAACCTCTTTTGAAAAGTTAAGCTTTCACCCCAGCCAAGACAAGCCAGACAACTGGGAGAGGGAAAGAGAAAGAACTTTGAGAGCTTTACAGATAAGTCTATCTCCGATTTATAGTGGCCAACCAGGGAGACTGATGCGAACCTGGGACTATTGGCTGCTAAGGTTGTAAGAAAGAAAAAACATGTAACATGCATATCTGTGTATACACAGATGCACACTATGTTACAGCTAAAAAATGTTCCTCTAGGATTGCTAAATATTACTTTTGATAGAATCATAGAATTGTCTAGGTTGGAAGGGACCTTTAAGATCATGTAGTCCAACCATCAACCTAACTCTGATAACAAACCATCACTAAACCATGTCTCTAAGCACTATGTCAACCTGTCTTTTAAATACCTCCAGGGATAGTGCCTCAACCATTTCCCTGGGCAGCCCATCCCCTTATTAAGTGCTTAATAACCCTTTCAGTATAAAAAATGATCTGTTTCTCGGTTTACTATTTAAGATCTTTCATCTAACTTTGCATTTTGGAGTAATAAACATTTTTATTTACTTTTTCATTGGACTTCTTATTCCCCCAACAGTTACTTACTATAATCTTAAATTCCTGAGATACTGCAGCATTCCCTGTCACAACCTTTAGTAAGATAAAGCAACTATTTGTTACACTTTCACCTTCTGCAGTACAATTAATGCACAATGGTTACGACCAAAATTGTAGTTATTGCTGTTTATGATAGAATAAAGGCTTTTGCTTCTAATTTTTTACTATTTGTTGAAGACGTCTGAGAGACTCGATACACATTCACAAATAAATGTACAACTTTTAAAGCCTGCATCAACAGCCTTGTATTTCCAGTTTAATATTATCATCATGAAGGCAGACAAACTGGACATTCACACAGGATCTGGTGGAACCATCCACCAGGAACAAGCACATGAGCAGTTCACAGAAACGAACCATGTGAATTTTCCTTTTTGATCTATGATAACTTGATTTGCGTGGATTGTGCAAGTGGTTTCACCTTTTGGACCTCTATCCTTGCCAGGGAAAGAGAACTGCTGTGTTAATGGCTGAGATAACGTCCACTCTTCCAACAGGAGAGGATATTGCTGTGATGTTCCTGCCAGTGGCCACTATTAAATCCTGCGTATTGTGTATGTTACAGCACAGGGTCAGACTCCACAGAGGAGTAAACAACTCTGCTCCCTAGAACAAGGGTACTTCCGTATAGAGGTCAAAAGTGACAACAGTTCTGTAAACCAAACTGATTGCCCTAGGACGATACAAAATTATTGCATTATAATCTGGGTTAACTAAAGTTTAACTATAGTAAAAAAAAAAGAGTATTTTTGATTCAGCTATTATGTAAACAGGACAGACAAAACCCACTAAATAACAACATTTGTAGCATAAGAACAATGGACTGCTTTAAAAAGGACTTTTCCCAGCTTGCTTCCACACTTCTTTGGCTCCTTTAATGCTTTCTCTTTTCACACACTTCCAGTAACCTTGAACACCTTGCTGTTGTGGTACCTGTTAATAAAGTACAAGTATGTTTAGCACTTACACAGAAATGATTCAGTCACAGACTGTATAAATCTAATCTGTAATGTAATGCTGCTGCTCCCATAGTTCACATGCATCATAACAAGCTCTCGGTGGCAGCACTCCTCCCAGGTTCATAAGCAATAAGGAATAAAGGTTTAAAATATAACTTCTTTCTATTCACTATTTCTATAAGATAGTTGTAGCAGTCATGTGTTGTACTTAAAAAAAAGTGATGTTAGCTTGTTACCCTCAAACCTCGATGAATTCGGTTCCTCAGGACTCCAAGAAACTCGCTGTGGCTGAGGCAGTCATCTCCGTCTAGATCGAAAATCTTGAAGATGGTATCCAAAACATTATCTGAGAGCTCCTGTCCTGTTGCCACCTTCACTGCTCTCTTGAACTCAGCTAGTAAAGACATAACATTACATCACAGGTGACTGTGAACTTGGAAAAGAAATTGGAAAACACATAAATAGCAGGGTTCTACTTATAATGTCTCGTGGGTACCCTAACTGAAGAATTTGTGATGTGTGAACTAGTAACCTATTAGGAAGCCTCAGTTCATGCGTTCTTGAGCTCGCTTCATCTTTCATAACGCTACCTTTATGAATTGTATGATAAACATTTGAAATGCACGATTTCTCAAGCAACAGTAAGTGATAATTTTTGCGAGAAATAACTGTATGCTGAAAACTTACATACTTTTGGCTGTGCCTATGGATGGTAAGCGTTTGCCTCACTACAGTCTCATAAAAAATACTACCATTTTATCTTGAGCCAGTTTCATGCCAATTCATTCTGCAAGAAAACTTCTCCTCAGAGAACAGTATTTTACGATATGCTCCACCTCAACTAACAATCCCCTCAGCAACTCTGGGCACAGACCATCAATACTCAATGAACTGTTTATAGCCCATGGCTTTATATACCTGTAGTTCTGTTTGTTAAAAAAGTATGGTACCTTTCCTTAAATTATAATGGAAGAGTTTATGAGGATTTTTGGCAGAAAAAGCTGTCATACCTCTCTGGAGATCTGCTTTCCTTTTCAGTTTTTTGGTCTTCTCTCTTTTCACTACCATGAGCATTACAGAAATACCTACTACCCCCACTTCTGGTCTTGTGGTGTAAAGAATGAGGAAGGAATTCGACTCAAGGAGGATGAGGAAAGGTGTGGGGTTGATGTAAAACAGCAGATAGTAGCAGTCAAATGATTATTGTTTATTACACCAAGCACAACCACAACACGTGAATGGGATGCATTTTTGAAGGCATCACGGAAGTAGGTATTTCAAGGAGGGACTGGAGGTGATTAAGGTGTAGCAGTATTGTAGGTTTTTATAGCAAGTTGTCCAAGTCAGAAATACAGTAAAAACATGGTTCTGCTTCATAAACAAGTGTTGTTTATAAATCATGTTATAAATATTAGTTCTGAAGCTTACTAGGGGAAAGAGCACTCCTGACAGCCCTCATCTTTGCCTCTTTGAACAATTTCCGTATAAATGCAGTTGATTAATTTACTGTTGGTTTAAATATAATTAAGTTGAAAATTCTTCCATAAAAGGACACACCACGATTTGAAAAGGAGTCTTAAGTAGAGTCTTCATTTTGGCTTTAAAAAGGTGTTAACTGTTTCAGCTCTTGAAGCTAAATATAAATTCAGAGATGGTACTGCACTTTTTGGATAAGAACACAAAGGAGAAAAATCTAAAATGTGCAGCATAATAATCACAGAATCACAGAATCACAGAATCACCTAGGTTGGAAGGGACCTTTTAAGACGATCTAGTCCAACCAATAAAAAAAACCAAACCCCAAAAAACACCCCACCCCCCGCAAACCACCAACCAACCAACCAACCAAAAAAAAAAGAAGGGCCACCTTATCAGAGAGAAAAGATGAGCTGCTAACTTGGAAGAAAAAAAGTCTAGAATAAAAGGAAGGACTAAAGGACTGCCTTATTTTTAGGTAAATATTCATATGTGTGTGAATACACACATGTATGGACATGCAAAGAGCAAGACACAGAATTTAGTGAGATTCAGGAAAGGATTAGACACATATACATGTAATATCCATGAGTTACCTCAGAAGCTGACTGGTTTTGATCACAGTATGGTGCAGTGTGTAAATAGTCACAACTGCCTGGTGGTTAGGAATGAGATTTTACAAGGAAACATTACCAGAGTCAACACCAACTGTTGGCCTCATCATCCTGGCACTTAAAAATGTGGTAACAGAGAAGTGAGTTAAAACTGTCATATCTCACTTAAAACTATTATTTCACCATTAATTCATTCTCATTTCTCTCCACTCTTTCTATACCTTGTGCAAATAAAATCTGTTTCCCCACACAGAAGAAAGATGTTGTCAAACTAGGCAGAGGAGAGCCATGAACCCAGCTGGGAAGTGGAGCACATGACTGAAGAAGAGAAGGTGAGGGAGCTGGGGACAACAGAAGTGTTGGGGGGATCTTGCTGCAGCATTCAACTACCTAAAAAGGGTTATAGAGAAGAGACACACACATTTTTCTCAAAGGTACACGGGGATAAGACACAATCATTGTAAGCTGCAGCAAGGGTTTGGCACAGGAAAGTCTTCATGATGAGAGTGGTTAAGCACCAGAACAGCCGCCCGGAGAGGCTGTGGAGGCAAAACTCCTCCTGAAGGCTGGACTAACTAGTGATGAAAGTCCCAAGCTGTAACCTCCCAAACACTTCTGTCCTTCTTTGGTTCAAACCCCATCCAAACATTTCTGTCTAAAGAACAGTGAATTCTCTTCCTGTCTTCTCACATCTCTCTCACCTTTTCCCCACGAGGCAATCAAGTATTTATTTCCATGAATGTTAGTGTCTCATCAAATTTCCTTAGGAACTTTTAATGTTACTATTTTCAAATAACTTCTGGGAGCTGCCTTTCAAGTGTAACAAGTAACAACCTCAGGATTATAGCAAACAACATTTCAATCTCCATGAAACTTTTGTTGCATTGCTCCTACTTCTACTATATGGCAAAGAAACTTCGTTACCAGGAACTGCTTGTATTGTTTCAATAAATCCTTCCTAATCTAGAATTTAGATTGGACTGAGAACTACCCTGTGGAGAAAGACTTGGGGGTACTGGTGGATGAAATATTGGGCACATGCTGACAATGTGCACTTGCATCTCAAAAAGCCAGTTGTATCCTGGGCTGCATCGAAAGAAGTGTGGCCAGCAGGTTGAGGGAGGTGATTCTACCCCCCTACTCCACTCTGGTGAGACCCCACCTGGAGCACTGCATCCAGATCTGGAGCTCTCAGCACAAGAAGGACATGAAGCGAGTCCAGCGGAGGGCCACGAAGATGATCAGAGGGCTGGAGCACCTCTCCTGTGAGGACAGGCCGAGAGGAGTTGGAGTTGTTCAGCCTGGAGAAGAGAAGGCTCTGGGGAGACTTGATTGTGGCATTTCAGTATATAAAAGGGGCTTATAATAAAGATGGAGAAACTTTTTACCAAGGTCTGTAATGACAGGACAAAGCAAAATGGTTTCAAACTGAGAGAGAGAAGATTTAGACTGGACATAAAGAAGAAACTTTTTATGATGAGGGTGGTGGGACAGTGGAACAGGTTGCCCAGAGAAGCTGTGGATGCCCCATCCCTGGAAGTGTTCAAAGTCAGGTTGAACAGGGCTTTGAGCAACTAGTGAAAGATGTCCCTGCCCATAGCAGTGCAGGGTTGGTAGGTGATCTTTAAACATCTTTAAACAACAAACCAAACTACTCTATGGTTCTATGGTTTACTCTGCTGTGAGCGGTTCAGCACATCAGAACTTATAAATCAAAACATTTTGGGAACTTTACATTTTTTCATGCAATAATTAATTCAGAATAAAGAGCAGCATTCTATTTTTGGACTTCATAGTGCTACTTTGGGATAACTTATTTGCCTTAATTCCATAACAAAAATGCATTTTTTTATTTAAAAAAAAACATACAAAAGGTGTGCAGCACTTACCCCGTTTAACAGGACGATTGGCTACAGTAAACATCTGCATGGCAATAGAAAAGTCTTCCAGGTTGTTTGTAAACTTGCAGAAAGTCTTGAATTCTTCCAAACTGATATTCTAGAGTATCACAGAATTCAGATGATATATAATGAGTGATACCTTCAAACACAAGTAGATCTACTTCATTAAATCTAGTGGGATATAGTGTTTAGGTGTGTTGACTTACTCATCATCAGTATTTGTATTTCTCAGTTGGCACATTAACATTTTTCTTATTTGCATAAAATTCCAAAGCTGACATAATTCACTTGGAAGCTAGTTATATTATTAGATACTTATACTGAAATGAAAACCTGTACATATAATCGAGGAAGCAAATCTAAGCATGCTTTATGTACTGACCTCTCCTGCCTCAATTCTGTCTTTCACGTTCTGCCAGTAAATTTCATTGTTTTCCTCATCGGTGAAGTACAGTAACCATTCTGCAAAGTCTTCTTTTCTCATGACATTCAAACCCTTTGAAAACTTTATGAATTCCATTTCTTGGACCTCTGTTTGCAAATTTTCCATGAATCTGTAAGTGTAAACAGATATTATCCAACAGCTGATACTTGCACCGCTGTATCACTACTACTACCTTAGCTATTAAATGCAGTAAACACTAACTCTTAATCACAGATACTATCAATATAATTCTTTGAAATGTCACTGCTTTAATTTTATTTGTGTGTGCAGATTTGTTCCCATGACTGCATTTCAACAATGACACCAGTAGGGTGCTCTCTAAGTCTGCATTCATAGATTGCTGCTGCTAAAATAATTTCCAGGTCTACTTGGCATATAGCTTTTACTAATGTTTAAAAATGTGCAGATAATGAGATAAAATGATTGGTAAGTCAGTATTATAATGAATGAATGAAAAAGGACATAGTAACTAAAGGCCTGACACATGATTTATGAAATTTCATATTAATAAGAGAGGCATGACAAGGTTGGAAAGTGCCTAGAAAGACAAGACCCTAATAATCAGAAAGGTGAAAGAAAAAAGGAAACTTGAAATCATCACTGCAAGAAAAGATGACTGAAAGCCTCCAAAATTACAACTGCAGAGAGGGGTTTGGCAAATCAGTTCTGCGCTCCCTACAGGACAGATTAGAGAGAATTACAACTGACATGTACAGAGTTTGGAAGAGCAGAGAAAATGATGCTGCAGGTGTTTGGGAAGGTAAGCATAGAGCTGTCTGAAAAAGGAAAGGGTGAACATCAAGGTTTTCAGGAGACGCCCATTCTTTCAGGAAGAAAAAAAAAAGGAGCACGAGAAGCAAGTAACAACTAGTACAGAGCTAAAACTGTAACCAGAATTGAAGCTTTGAGTTTCCCCAGGTAGGATTGTGGCCATTACAATTTATTCTGGCTTGATAGGAATTTTGATAAAGTAAGAGACAATACTGTGCGATCCATTTGGTAATTTCCTCTTCAGAAATGAAGCAACCCAAAACATGTGATAATTTAAAAATATAAATAAAGGCTAAAAGCACTAGATGCTTGCCAGAATCCCTTTAGTACTTAGAAACCTGCTTTATTAAGTTGCAAAAATTATTGACAGGAGAGAATTAAATACTCCTTTATTGGGACAAAGCAATTAGCTGAAGAAGAGGACAGCTAAGGGTCTATGTAGAAAATATCAGTAGAGGCTCATTTGCTCATCAGTGTTTGCATGGCCTCACTGGATTCCAGTGCTTTCCCCTGAAATTACAGCATTTCAGTCCGCACAGCTATCTTTAGTTCTTTAATGAGATCACTTGGACAATTAGTAGCTTGAAGCCCTGCGAAGTCTATAAGGGGTTAGCTGAAGACTGCTGTTGCAGCATAAGCTCACTCTTGTATTTTTTCCTCTAATAATTAGAGCTGCACATGCAAATAAAGGACCAACAAATGCTTCATGGCTTGGGACTTACAGGTAAATGAAAGCCTGGCGTTGGAAGTGATTTTAAGTTTCAGGCTAGAGTTTCATTAAGGTAATGCTGAGGAGGGGTATGATACGCTCTCACATTTTATATGGACATCCTTCTGGTCCAGTAAAGGGTGTTACAAGGCTGCCACAACACAGTCAAACACTGAGGTATATTCCTCCACAGTCCACCTTAAAACCTGGTTCACTTTCAAGTCCCTCGACTCTCCCTCTCACAAGGGGATGAAATACCAAAGGACCCAAGGACCTGTTTGTGCCACCAGTGTGAATGGGAGGCCCCTGGTCCTACAGACGAGTGAGAGCATCCTTGCACAGCTTGGAAACCACTCTTCATCTTTCAGGTGCAGCTCCTGTCCTCATAAACCCTGAGGTGACTGCTGCCTCTGGCCAGTCCAGCAGTCTGCATGGGCTGGGGAGACTAGCCAGCGTGGGCTAGCAGAAGCAGTCCTGCCCCACTGCCTGCAAGAACCTTCCCAGATCCTGGCACAGCAGAGAGACCAGCATGGACCAGGCATGGAGTCAGGCCGGCAGAGACTGATTAGTGCTACTTGGCAGCATTTTGGGAGTGGCCATCAGTGGCAAGGAGTAGATGGTATCTGGGATGCATGTCTTGTGCTTGGCTGGAAGTCACAGCAGAGACCATGCAGAACAGTAACTGCATCTTTCGCTGTCATTTCCAACCCATGTAATGTCTGGTCTGGGGGAGGAGAAGCTGCTGAAAATGAGGTCACTTTCAGAAATATGCCTAAAATGTGGATGTAGAGAAAGGAGATACCATGCATTTTATTTTCTTGGCTTTTAATCTGTGAAAGGTGGACACACTTTGCAACAGACTTAAGGTCTGTAACTGAAAGTATGAGGTATTTATCTTGGAGAGCTAACTCTCAGTCATTTGCTGTGCTGGTCAGTAACCACAGGTGATAACAAACTACATATTTTTCCATCTTTTCTAAATACTTCACTTCCCTAAGAAGAAAACCCTCAGTGACCTGCCCTCTAGCCATACCCAATAAATGCAGGACAGCTGAAAGACCAAACCTTTCTACATGCTGAGGAAGGAGCGGGTGGCCCAGCAGCCACACACATCAGCCAGCTGAATGGTGCAGCAAAGCCAAAGAGGAAAGTGAAGTGTTTGGCTGTGGCATTTTTGATGTGTTCTTGCTTCTGCACCCTCGTCTACTCGGACAGTGAATGAATTTTTTTATTTTCCCAGCCCCACTGTGTGTTTTCCACCACCTTTTCTCAAGCCTGGGTTCTTGCCCTCTCCAGTTGCTTTGGGGCAGTGACACTGCACCCTTCCTGTGGCTCAGGAGCTGTGCATCTTGCTGCAGTATGCAGATTAGGGAGGGAAGCAGGAATTACTTATTCAGGTACAAAAAAATTAACAGATATTTCATGTCAACTTGTAGGCTTGCTCCTGGCAAACCAGAGTGGGAAGATTTCCTGCCATCCCAAACGCTACGTGGAGCAGCAGCTGAAATGTGTAATTTAAAATTTATATGTGATAGCCTCCCATATTACAAAAATTAAAATACTATGAATCATCATATCAGCATTCTAGGTCACTCTTATTCCCAGATGTGAGAGTTAAAAATCCTAATGAGTTTTTTTTTTTTAAAGTGAATTTATTAAAAGTTATTAAAAATAACTTTCTAGTTAGGAAGTAAAACTTGATACTTCAAGGCCAAGACACCACTAGGGATACTTGCTTTTGTATCTTCTGGACCACGGTGTGAAGAGTTTCAGCTGGAAATTCCTTAAAAATTTATCCAGATATTAGGAAAAACAAGCATAGGAATGAAATTCCTCCTCTCCCAAAGTCAGTGGGAGCTTGGCCGGGGACTTTGAAGGGAGCCAGAACTCAACTACAGGAACTGGATTCTGGTTGTAGATGTGCTCTACAATTTAAAAATGATTATACTGGGAATACTCTCATGCTATACTAGCTTGAAAATAAAAGCAAACCCTAAGTTTTCAAATAACAAAAAGGAAAGGTAATTCATACATTTATAAGATGGGGGAAAAGCTGGGAACAGAGAGTACTTTCTTTAAGATAGCCTGTTTTATCCACACTCTAAAACACCCACATTGAAGGCCAATGGCCAAATTCATTATCAACTTACAACAATATCCAGCAACCTTATCAGGATTTATTCCTGATTTTGTAATGTGCTCCACTATAGAAAGAGGGAGTGTCTCAAGACTTTTGGCAACTCAGCTTTAACAGAAGTGAAAATGCAATAAAAGTGGGGAGACCTCAGGAATGCAGCTATTCCCCCTCCAACCTGAGCTGTTGCAACTAAGTGCTAGTGTTGTATTCCTTACAGCACACAAAGTTGTAGAATGAATCACACAAGGAAAAGTTAGGGAAGGTTGTTCTTCCTATACCTCTTGACCTGAACTGAAAGTCTGTTCAGAGCTTTAACACTCTAATACAGAACTAAGCAGTTCTTGTTGCACTGATTTATAGGAAAGAAACTCAACAACAAGGTGGTGGATATACCACACTGGCATTTGTACTCTGCTTTGGCTCCTATTTGGACACTGAAGTAATTTTGAAGACTTGACAACCCTCTCTGCACCAAAAGACTGTGGCAAACCAGCTGCAAGCTTGCCTTTTTGCAATCTGACTTTGAAAAGAGAACATCTAATAAGGGCTTGACCATTAACCTTTAGAGAACATGTAGATTTATGCTTGTAAATTCAGTTTTGCAAGCAGCAAGACAGTTAATCAATCTCACCATTTTCAGAATTACAAGCAAAACCCTCTTTGATTTACTGCCCTCAATGTTTCCAAACCAAAGAAAAGTGCTCACTTTCATTTATAAGCATTCAGTAGAAACTAATCAAGCTATTCCTTTGTTAAGTATATAGGAAAGGAAGAAACAGAGATTCTTCAACATCTTTACTAAATATTCAGGAAATATTCAGATTCTGCTATGATAGGAATATACAATCATGAAGCCAGATTTTGTTCCCATCTCCACTTCCTTATTGTCTGATCCTGTCTGCATCTCATGTCTACGAGATGTCTATGTGGATTATGGCTCTATATACATAGACACACACATAGATCCAAGTGTAGGTTCAGAGACAAATATAGAGGCAATCATTCCCTGTTTCTGCAAAGCACTTCCAAATCCCCAGATGAAAATCACTGAAAACATACAAGCTGTCATGGCAGCGAAAGCGCTATTGGCTGATGATGGTACCTGAAAGAGATTCTGCATCCACACATTGGAACAAACACAGGACGGCACCAGACAAATGTCAGCACTAGCAGTGTGGCTCAGCCTGGCTCATTCTGGTTTCTTAAATGAAAGGTTTCAAATGAAGTATATGAAGGAATTCAAAATACTGAAGTAAAGAAACAGGACAGGTAGGGAAAAGGCATGTTTTGTGTGTGGTTATACAATTTATGACCTTCAAGCTAAAGCAGAAATTAAAAAAGAAACCATGATTAAAGAATATTTCTGGTGCAAAAAACTGATGAGAAGTTTGGAAGCAACAAATGAGGTAAGAAAATGCTGTGAATTGGATTTGAAATGTTATTTTTCCTTATGTGATTAAAAGATGCCCATTGTTTAATGGAGAAGTTACTTTTTTGTAAGTCATCCCAGGAAAAATACAATGATCAGAATTTTTTTTATATATTATTTTCATACCCTCTGCACTTTTTTTTTTTTTTTCCTTCAGGGACATTGTGAGAGATTTAAGCTTGCTTGGGGACAGATTACAGAAAAAAATCATAGTAGTCGTAAACTGTTTAGGGAGTGAATTACTGTCTCCTCTTTTATTTGGGATTAGACATACTTAAACAAGATCAGTAAGGGACTTTTTTCAGGGAAAAAAAAAACAGTAGCTGTCAAGAAGAAATATTTGCTATACCTAGAAAATGAAATAATTTTCTACTCCGAATAAAAAACAGTACATACAATATAGCTGGAATTAAAGCACAAGTAAAACACTATTTGGATGGAAAAGACCAAAAATCTTTTGTCTCAAAAAATGTGGGAAACCCATGCAAAAGAAGAAAAAGCCTGTAATCCCAAGAGTTTCTGGCTTCAAGTTTGAAATCTGACATTCTCTAAGATAGGTCCTGGTATCAGAAGCGATGTTGTTGAGGTGTAAAACTGAGTGGTGGTCATCTGAAACAGAAACTTGTTTACGTCTTTGGAGAATAAAGTCTCACCTGGTTACAGCTTCCTGTATTAAATCCTTCTTTGTTACCTGATTTTACGCTCACTGCATTGTTTTATAGTTTCTTGAACTGATACAGGAAAATAATGATTCCAGCTGCATTTAACTGGGAGGAAACACTTTTACTAGTGACGTACATAAACACACTCCAGAATAATTTAGATTTAAATTTTTTAACTTTTGCTAGGGAAACAAGCTGTTGCTTTTGAAGTTGTGAATTATTATTAATAATTATCATATTTCTGTATGTTAAAGACAATATAACTGGCAAGAGTTATAAAGACAATATAACTGGCAAGAAATCATGTAGCATTCTGGAGCTGAACATGTGTTTATGTGTCCAACCTTAAGATGTCTGAAACCACCTTGTTACTATGGGAAAGACATGGGATGGTGTGTGTCCTGGATTGCTTCCACTACTTCTAAGCAGTCTCGGGAGAAGCTGCAAAAAGACTCAAGGGTGCCACCACTGCTGCTCAGCAGAGAATGAAAAAGAGTGCTTTGATTGCTGTTTTGATTACGTTCTGGAAGGTAGGTGAGAAAAGAGCTTGACTGGTGTCACAAAATACCTATGAAGAGGTTACTTCTTCCAAGTTTCCAGCAGCAAGAAAGGTTGAAAAGTGATCTGATATTCTCATTCTTTATGTCCTGTAAAAAACAGCCAGGGGATTGTCCTTATGTGTATCACCTACCTATGATTTCTCGAGAATCATGCAACACGTGGAAACTAATGGAGGAGAGCATGCTTAACTATTTTTTCTCCTTATATCAGTGTGTTTGGGGCAGGAGGAAGGGAGGCACAAGAGCTCCCTGAAGAGATGTAGACCAGTTTCCATTTTTTTTGTGCATCTGAGTGCAAAGAAAGGAGAACAGGGCAAATTCATTGCCCTGATATATTGACTGAGGTTGTCTGACATTTTTTAAATGTTTGGACAGTGGGCTAAAAGGGTCAGACAACACTGGTGTACATGTAGATACAGATCATTGCACAGTAACAAAAGGATTTTTTAATGTCAGCCAAACTGAAAAGGAGGAAGGATGAAGAAAATATACGTAAGTAATGAGGTGAGAACAGTAGTCTCAGCTTTCCGAATTCCCATGTAAGTACAGTGAAATTTCACAAAGAAAGCATTCCTGCCTTTTTTTTTCTCCAGTTTCAAGGACTCAACAGCACAGCAGTATCTGTGTATTTAACTAATGTGACAAGTTTTAGTGTGTCCTAATCAAGCCTAATCACCCCTACCTTCTACTAGGTACTACACTGATCAATGGAAAAGCTTTCTAGGCAAGAACTTGGAAAATGATAAAAGCATTTACCATCATTATTTTCTGCTTTTGACAATGATCTATGTCTGTACAGCTCATCAGTCATCTCTTGTAAAAACAGCGTGGCACTTTGATCAAACAGCCAACAATAGCTTCCCGCATAAGGTAAAATGTTATGAGGCCATCAGATAGAAATCCCATTTTCTCTGAACAATAGGCACCCAGAAATGATGTGCTTGATTTATTCGCAAATAAAATCATGTGAAAGGTGATATCTTCACACAGGTTAAAAAGACAGTGATCCTTTTATTCACCTTTCTGTGTGTTAAACAAACTTCACTGTCACGTTGCAACTGAGATGGAGTGTCTACGCAGTGATAAAGAGCCACATTCCAGCTCTACGAAACATAACTGCCACTGCTGAAAAATTACCTGCATTAAACCTTACACTTATCCCACAGATTTTAAGAGCAAGATGTGGGAGTTTGATTTTGATTACAGGCCTCTATCTGTGTGGTAGGCAAAGGTCTTTAACCTACACGTTCTGAATGTACTAGGTACATAGTTTCATCAATGTCATGCCTCATTGGGTCAATGTAGGATTTTATCTAAAACCTGAGGCTTTTCAGTTTACACTGTATATGCAAACACAACCTTTTACTTGTGCTCTCTGCCTTTTGTTTCATTGAGAGGATCTATGGTATTTATAGAAAAGGGAGCTGGAAGCATCTTAAACTTATTTTACTCCCTTAGATTCCTATTGAGTCAAGGTCTTCAAAAGAGAAAGGTTGTTTATTTGAAGACTGGTGTGTGCCAGAGCCAGAGCCAAACACTTTTTAGTGTTAGAAAAATTGCCACTCTTCCTTTTCTACTCTGGCTTACCCCAAACATTTACTGATTGCAACAACATTCATTTTTAAGAGGGCTGACAGATTCTCTGCTTCTGAACACAAACTGAAGTAAAACATATTATCCCGATTTATTTTTGCAGTCTGTAAATGATGGATCATTTTTGTAGGAAAGCTAATACTGATGTAGGTAATCTTCCTTTGGTGCTGTGATGCAAGACGTGTGTCAAGATTCACACAGATATTTAGGCACTTAACTTCCATGTATCTCAAAGAAAGACTATGCATTTGGATTCTGGGCCCAAGTTCACGTTGCAAGATGTGCGTGGAGTTCATACTAACAGGAGAAATTGATCTCTCAAGTAACAGAGAATTTAACCAGCTGAGTTGTGATGGTATGTAGGTGGTGGTCATCATTACTGATTAAAAAACTAATTGGAAGAAAGAATCTCATCCAATTAAAACACTAACAGCTGATACCTGGTTGGGTTCTTAAGTCGAAAGCAACCACAGCAGAACTTCACGCTCTGATGTAGAGAAGGATTACACCATCTTTCTGACAAGTATATGACGTATAAACTGAACACTTCCTTACACCAGTCTTAGAACTTTCTATTAACTTCTGATTTTGCAAAGCTTACAGTTAAATAGACAGGCATACAGTGCTATGTTTCTGGGAGTAATGGCCACTTGGTTCCACTGCAGTTTCAGTCCAAATTGATGCTTACCATCTAGCTCAATTCTCAGTTCTGACATAAGGGCCATGAAGTATCTGCATAGTCCCATTGCAAAAGTAGTTCAAAGGGTAAAGGAAAAGGCACAGGTAAAGTTCCAACAGAAGTTGGAATTGAAGCAAGCAGAGAAGTTGCCTGTGGCCCACCATGCCAGTTGCAATGGGGAGGGAGGTGTCTCAGCTCAGAAAAGGTCTTTTAATTGATTAAGCAGTCACTTCTTTGGTGATTTGATCAAGAAAAATATCAATGAATCATATTGCCTTAAGGTATACCATCAAACAGCTGCCAAGAATGGTAGGTAGTCTCAAGCCTCATGGCCTCCAGGCCCATTGCTGCTTTGGAGTTATCATGGTGCTCAACTCCTGCAGATAGCAGGCTCGAGGAGCTAAACTAGAAATGTAATCATGCAAAATCATGAATAATCTCCTGCTTCATTACCTGCTTAACTTTCTGAATCAGATCAGTGTGGGTCAGATTGTGCTAGTGTAAAGTAGAGGGGACAGAACAGGACTGGCTGTTGTTAGGCTTGCCTAGCTGAAAAAATACCTGAAAAACTCAGAATAGCGAAGTTTTTCTTTTCCTTCTTTTCCAAAGAAATGTACCAGCAACATAGTATTAACACCAGAGCTTTCCAGTTCTGCTCCCTATAAAACAAAAAACTGTATGATTAATTATTATGCATTGTAGAATTATTAATATCTATTAACCACAAATCTGGAAATATTTTTTTGAACTAGAATTTCACAAGACATACTTGCAATTTAATTATTGTTCCCAAAGTTATCACACAGGATCTCAGAGCTGAGTAATTCTTCCACATCAACTGGTAACACTGTGTATTATATGTTCTGCTTCTAAATATTCTGCATGAAAGATGAGTACAATTTACAGCCAACTCTGATGTATTTTATTATTAGACTTGAGAAGGCTGCTTTAAAAACCTTTATGCTTAGGTGAATAGAGGCTTTAAATAAAGTTAACATCTTTGTAAAAAAGTTTTTATTCAGATATTTCTAAATTGCTACAACGATTTAAGAAACTTCATGAGAGTCTAAGAAACAAAACTAGAAAAATACAAAAATTCACAGTGCTCTTATAATATGGTCTTACAAGGCTTCTTGCAAGTTTTCAATGTTAGTGACTTTTATATATATTTTTTAAATCTGGTGAAAAGACTTCTGCAGAAAAAGGATGCACATTATTTCAACTCAACAGCATCTTTAACAAGCCTAAATCCACACATAATGCTGGATTTCTGTTCCATTCTTCTTTCAGCACTAGCATACTGGCATTTCTTTGAACGCAACAAAACACTAAGCAACATGAAGAGAGACTTTTTTTTTTCCTAAGTCCGGAGGGATTTCAACAAACTATTCTTATGACATCTAAATAGCCTCTGTGTCTTTTATCTGGTTGAAGAGGTAAGATGAAAGACAAGAGTCTATTCATAAGATTTAATACTAATGGTTATTTAGCTTTCAGCATCATCAATAACAAGTCCCATTAGTCCACTGTGTGTTTCATGCTTACTGCATATGTGACACAGTTATTTTACAGTTAAAGAGGTAACATTCCTCATTTCTACTGCAAGCTACAATTCACTGAATGCCAGTGATACAAGTTATGTATGAGTGAACCTAGAAAAAGAAACTTTTCAATCCATATGCAAACTGTACTTATTGAACTTTTATCACTTAACTGCAGGCAAAGAATATTTAAATACCCAAAAGATCTATCCTTTTAAAGTTTAAACACTTCAGATTACTGTGAAGACTGATGCATAAACATTGGTATATGCTTTTTTGAAAGTCAAAAGTCAAACATTCATCTATGCTTATTTGATATTCAAACCCAAACTACTTATGTCAGAATGCAGAGTTTTCCAAGAAGAAACAGAGAAGAATCCACATATTTCTCACTGCAGTGAGACTCTAATCTGCTTTTTGTGGTTTTTGCTTACATGTTTGAAGAAGACTTGAGAAATGCAAGAAATAAATTTGATGATGTAATTTTTAAAACTGAACTCATAATTATACAATTTAATTACTCCTTATTAAAATCAGTGTTACATTGAAAACAAACTGAAAAATTAGGTTTAAAATAATCTTTCAAAACCTAAGTCTGTGACAGAAAAAGTTTTTTTCTTCTATTCATGTTTCTTTCGTTATAAGCTAGAAGAAGACATACAAACAATACCTATCTCATCTTATCTTAGATGACAAAGCCTATCCTTGGATTTATAGCAAATATGCACCTACTTGTTGGCTACCCTCTTTATCAGTTGAAATTCCAAAGTGGACTTGGCAAATGTCCAAACACTGTGTTAGTGAGAGTTAAATCTATTTTGAAACTATAAAACAGTACATTTCTTTAAAACAGAATATGCAATAGGAGAACACAGAGACTACAGCTTAAGGGTAAAATTTCAAAAAATTGCTTTTCCTAGAGTTAATGTTATTAAATTAAAGTACATGTTAGTACATAATTCCTTTTTGTCCACAGAATCATTAGGAGCTTTTGCTGCTGAACTGTATAAATTAGTACTGACATGACAAATCTTTGTTAGAAGATAATGAGAGCTCTGTTAATATTACCAACACCTCACCCTCCTAGGCTTAGGTAAAAGAATAACTTACATTTGGAATGTCTCTCTTGGCAAGGTGAATGAATTGGTAACTTAATCCTGGAGCTCTAAAAAGGACCAGACTGGTAGCTTTGTGTCACAGAGGTACCACCTAAATTGAGTGAAAGTTTGTATTCTGGTGTATTTGGTGGCTTCAGCTCCAGGAGGGTGCATCACAGCACCCTTTGAGGCTGTGTTCTTCACAAAAAGCTGAGGCACAGAGTGGAGAAAAGATGGTGATGTTCTGAATTTCATCTTGATACAAACACAGGATGGGGCAGGGACATGTAGCTCAACTGGGGAACTCAGACATGTTCCAGGGCCCATTGACTCCAACAAAGAATCCCAAAGACCAAGCTCTTATGCCACACAAGTCTGTATGAACTAATGAGTGTGTGTACATATTACAAACATAAGCTTATTTTCCTCAAGTAATATTAACACCTCATACACTTTTCAAAAGTGCCATGAACTGCTGAATTATGCAATTATTTCTTTTAAAGCAACATCAGATAACATTTATTCCTTACTACACACACTGTTAACATAGAAGCCTGATGCTGCAAACACTGAGTCACGGGCACAGACCTACCTAATCCTGCAGCTCCTCACTGAGCTTCTGACATTTAGGACTTGATACTGCAGCAAGTAGCAACAAGTGCCACTGAGAAGAAACATCACACAGTGAGACAGGATTTTTGGAACAATGTACCTAACTGATTTTCAAAACATCTGAAATGTTAATAGACTTACTGTCTCTAGATTCTTTCCACCTTTCATTGCAGAATTTGCCTGAGGCACGACTGGAAACCATTCGTCACGATTAAAATCTGTAATACGTTCCTTGTTCTCTTACTTGCTTCCTGGGAGATGGTATTTGCTGTGCAATGTCTTGTTTCAATAGAAATTGTAAAAGTAATACATATTTGGATTATTTTTTTTTTGTGAAGACAGAAGGAGATTGAATAGATGAAGATCAGGGGCAGAAAAAAGGGCGAAGGAGAAAAATATAATAGTTTCTGTCCACTAGCAATATGCCAAATCTTTCCAAAACTGGGACTAAATCTTTGCAAATTTTTCTGAGACCACTGAAATGCTCTTTGTTTTAAAGCTTCTTGGTCAGTCAATTCATCGTGTCAGGCTTCTGGCCCTGGAGGCAATCTAGACTTCAATCTAAGCAGCCTAGCCTCAAACACTGCTCAAGAGCATCCAGCTTTCTGTCATTTTCAGAATCTCCAAGACATTGCGATACATCCTACAACTCATTCTGGGAAGAAGGTTTAAAAGAGGTATCCATGATGAAATTAATCCTGCCAGGTACAGCTAGTCAAAAGAACTGTGAACAGGCAAGCTAGTGGGACTAGGAGTCCCAGATGTCCAAAAGCAGTCTTTTTTGGCAAAGCCCAGAGAGCCTCAAGTGGACACCAGAATGAACCATGTATCATTTTATGATGAATTGGATTTAATCATGAAAATTCGTACTAAGGTTTTTAATGTTTTGCAAGGCACTTTCTTAAGAGGTAGGATTCAAGAATACATCAGGTCTGATACAGCCAGGTTAAACTGTGCACATTTTTTTGCTACAGAGGGTATAATTGACAATATCTGTGAAGAAATCTAATGGAGCATTTTCTAAGCAACAGACAGCTTATATACAGCATTGAACAACATCCAGCATTTTCATTACCTATGGATTAGTTGTTTTTTAATGACAACTAATGCCATGGATTGCTATGCTGTACTGTCAGTGCCTCTAGCGAGGAAGACATAACTTCATGTTCTAAATAATATTTTCCACCAAAAGTAGGGAATCCATAATGAGGACCCCCCCTCAGGAGTTATGACTTTCAGTGAAGTGTGCTCTTTTGAATAACGTGGACTTGGCCTCGAAGGCAGAGCACACCCATTCTCAGCATGTGTAAACCTCCTCGCTCGGCGCTAAAACCAACTCAGAAGGACGGTGACCAATTCCCCCACCCCCTGTCCGAATGCATCCCCAGGCAGCCCGTGTTTGGGCTGACATCCCAAGTTTCGGTTATCACAAAGTGCCCACTGAGCATGCTTACGTGCACCATTTCCAATTTATTCCAATTAATTTTACAAGGAAAGGCACTAGGTAGCCTTCAGAGTTTATGACTAGATTCTTATTCTCTTGCATCAAGGACTAGAGCTTTCTGTGCAAAGCCAAATGGTGTGTCTTCCCTGGCCTTCCAGGAGCCCACACTGCTATCTGGCTTCTCTTGGTATATGATGTAAAGCGCTTCAGACTACGTTGAGAAATTAAAGGCGTAGCCTTGCCTCACACATCCGTGCTATGGTAAGCAATGCTACCATTAGCACAAGGGATTCCAGATGAATTCCTTATGGAAGGCACTTTTCATATCCAAGCCAAATGTAATGAACGTGCAGTACAGGTACCTACAAAGATGTCAGAAAGCATGTATCTTTGTCTCTCTTGAGCTTATGATGTCATCAGATTATGTGGAAAAATGAAAATAATTTTCTTCTTCCTGAGGTAAACAACGACCCAGTAATTTTTTAATAGCTTAGTATTTTGATGCCCCATGGCATAGTTCTTTATTTCACTGAATTTCACTGAATTTTTTTTTAGAGTTGGAAGGGACCATAGAGATCATCTAGTCCAACTCCCCTG
>JAOTQQ010000001.1:187245218-187267128 GCA_026546715.1 Gallinago undulata | reverse complement strand
AAAATCTCCAAAGAAGGGGACTCCACAACCTCCCTGGGCAGCCTGTTCCAGGGCTCTGTCACCCTCACTGTAAAGAATTTTTTTCTCATATTTGAGTGGAACCTCTTATGTTCCAACTTGTGCCTGTTGACTCTCGTCCTCTCACTGGTGACCGCTGAAAAGAGTCTGGCTCCATCATCCTTCAAAACACCTTTTAGATACTTATAGGCATTGATAAGGTCTCCCCTCAGCCTTCTCTTCTTCAGGCTAAAGAGTCCCAGCTCTCTCAGCCTTTCCTCGTAAGGGAGATGCTCCAATCCTTGAATCATCTTTGTTGCTCTTTGCTGGACTCTTTCCAGTAGGGTTTACCTGCCTGAAGAGCTTCTTTCAAAGCACGCAGGAACATTGCAGTGCTCTTTGACTTAAAGTATCTAAAAGCTTTTCAACAAAATTCAGCGTTAGTCTGCTGGTACTAAACATACACATTCGTGTTGGAAAAGATAGGTCAAGAAACAAAAAAAGTGCATTTCTTCTGAACTGAGAGGTGACAAGATTAATGACACATTTTTTTGGGGAAGAATAGTAATTTTAGTCTTGCAACCAAGACTAGACTCTTGCAACATTCGACATGCTGCACCCCTGTTACTGAGTATGACCGTACTAGAGGAGCATAGCTCTCAACCACCATCTTTCTCCCTTCAGTTTAGGCATTTTTTAGTTATTCTGGGCCCAGGGCTCTCCAGACTTTGAAGCTATGGATAGAAAACTTCAAACTAATTAAAAATTCTAGGGCGGAGGTGGGCAGGTTCCAATGGTCTGCAGAGTCTCTGCGGCTGAGGAGTTGCATTGCAATGCTGCAATGTCTGAAGGTCCAAGTGTAAAACCTTGTGCTGACCAGCTAAGTGGTGACAAATGTGTGAATGACTAATGTCACCCCTCTTAGGACAAAAAAAAGAAAAAAAAGAAAGAGAAGTAGACTGCTTAAAACAACTAATACACAATCAGTAGGAAAATCCATGTGTAGATCTAAAAGTATACTTACAGTCAGACTGAATTTTAGTTCAAAAGTTTTCTGTTTAAAAGAGATTAAAAGCTGTGTCCCCAAGTACTAGTTAAATGTTTAAAAAAAACATGTAAATGAGATACTTTGTATGAAAATGTGTTCATTATGGAATCCAGAAGTGTATGTTTAATCATTTGGAAATGAGACAATGCACATATTATTTCCCAACATGAATTCCTTTTTAAGAACAAATATAGAACATTCTGTATTGTCGTTCTTTTCCTAACAACAGCTGAAATTAATTTCTAAATTTAGCCATTACACAAAGCATATTAAATTAGAAATATTGAAACTACTTGATAACTCATTAATCTAAACTGACGGGCCCAAGAGCAAAGTCCCTGATCTAGACAACTGCACTGTGCTGTAGATACCTGCAACCATTAGCATTGTTTCCACTACCAGAAAAGGCACATGACAATATTAAAATATCCTTTTAAGGAACTCAGGGCATTGATACAAAAGCAACTTGTGCTGTTCACTGGGGAACACCAAACTCTCCTAGCTCATGCACTTTCCTGTAACACTCTACACCACTGCCAGGCAAGGACTCTGCCTCTCCTCTTCTGTGGAGCATGGTCAAATGCTCAGCTGGATGTCTCAGGTGAAGCAGAACAGTTGCAGCGTTTCCTCTGGGCTATGGGAAGATGGGTGAGGTGAGATAGGTGCTGCCTCTGTTGACTTCTGCATCATTTTCTCCAGTCTAGTCATAAAAAACAGGTCACCAGTCTTGTAGGTCTGCCTGCATCTCTCCTTATCGATGTGCACGCATGCCTGCCCTACGAGTAAATCAGATTGCCTGCTCTGCAAAAGTCAGCATGGAATTTTGCAGAAGACTGCATTGGTTAAGGCTGGGCAGATTTGTTTTTTTTTTTGCTTTGCTTCCAACATCAATTATAATAATGGAAAAAGAAAATCCATCAATTGAAATATATTCATCTGTGTAACCAAGTCCACTGCCATCCCATTTGAGGGCCATTACTAAATGCTGAGATTTTGAATTTTAGATGTGTAAGTTAAAGCCTTAGTAAAAGAGACAACCATACAAGTACCCTGGGAGCACAGCAAATGAACCACTTCTTCTTTTCCTAACACAGTATCTCAATGGTATCCCCATGCAGTAAATGAACTGCTTTAACTGCTTTGTTTTTATGCTTTATCTGCTTTGCTTGAAAGTAATACTATGACTACCATAATTATTAAAAATAAGAAGTAAAAACATATGCACTGACTACATCGTATACCCAGATCCACTGCTTAGAAAGATAATCAACTTCTTTTGTGAGAGACAGACAGGAAAGGAAAGAAAAATTAGAAGAAAATTGAGAAGTTGGACTTTGCCAAGTAGAAATACAGAGAACAGAAGAATTTCAAGATAGCTGTACTCCTCAAAGCTATTTAATTCTTCTTTTGAACAGACTATCATTCCATTTGTAATATGCTAAGAAACCATATTAAAGAATATTTTCTGGTTACAACAAATACAGATTTTTCTCAATGGAGAATTCTGAAGACAAAATTTGAAGCAAGTCAAAAAACCAAATAGAGACATTCGGGCTCAGGTATTTAATTAGCTTCCAAGAAGCTTATGTGTTTATAATGAAATCTGTCCAACTGTATCAAAGTTTCTCTGGAAATTTTATACTACAGCTGTGCATTCATGCAGAATAAAGATCCTTTTTCTTTTACTGTCATGGAAGTTAAGTCTCAATTGAAATTGGTTTTGAGGAGCAGACAACCCTATTAATCCTAGCTATTTTAATCTGGTGATTGATGAAAAAATTCAGGAAGGGTGATGGATGTTAGTCAGTCAAACAATTTTAAACTGAACTCTGGATGCATATTGAGGGAGCAAAACCTTTATGCATCAGAAGACAGTTTTTTAGTTTATGCCTAGTAAATATTAAAGGTGTTAGCAACACTGCCACTTCCATTTTTTTCCTCAGAAAAAGTAAAGAACAGAAGCCGGACCAACTCTTTGTAGAAACTGCTGATGCATGATACATTTATAAAGCAGAGCCCTGTAAAAATTTCTTATTGAATGCTTCCGGCCTGAGCAGTCACTGTCCCATGCCTAATTACCCATTTTCAGTTTATGGCTAAAAGCAAGTTTGTGGTGAGAAAAATATCCTTCAGCCACACTATCCAATTTAAGCACGCAAGCAAAGTAGCGCTGCTGATGCAAGCAGCACCTTATAGTAATAGCTGGAGATAACCCATCTGTACTCTCCCCCTCTTTTGCTCCAGTTCATCAGCTTCTGAGGTGCTTTCAGTGTGGTCAGGATTTCCCCCTTTCTGTTTTCCTTCTCATTCGGTCTCATCCAGATTAAGTTGTCTCTGTGCTAACTAGAGACTGAAGGAGAGATGGCAGCTAGCAAAGACTCCACTTGGGGAGAGAGATGGCAGCTAGCAAAGACTCCACTTGGGGAAGAACTAAAGTTACACTGGCAGGATTCAGGGCAAAAGAAACAGAAGAGAGCAGGAATTTGCCTGCTCCTCTCATTGATGGGCCGTATTTGCTAATGGCCCGCAGTCCAGTGAAACTGCTAACCTAGCTGGAAGATCATACTCTAAGATTGTTTCCTCTTCTGGTCTGCACCTAAGTTAGTTCTTTCTGGAAGTGGACCTGACCTTGCCTTTGTCACCTCAAGGACAGCAATTACATTTCAAACCAACTCATAATAAGCTGATATTACTGCAACAGCAGCACTTCAGTTTTAAAGTATCAATTTCTAATTGCAAAGCCATCTTCTCTTATATGATAATATAGATTTTTTTCTGAGTTTTTCATAAATAGAAGAGAGATACTTTGATACAGAACCTTACAGAAACTAAATAGCAGAATGACCACACAGCAAAAAAATACCTTAACTGCATACATTTCATCAGGAGATCCAGAAATTGCAAACATTTTTCTTTCCCAGTTAAAAAGTAGTTGACAAATCATGCACTTTCATTTAATTAAAGTGCTAATATTGATGCCTATATACTTATCTAAAAACTCTGAAAAAGTAAAAGTTCATGAGAAATATGACAATGCTTTTGCAAAGAAAAATGTATCTCTTTTTCATACCCGAAATATTGTTTCTTCTCCAGCTGTTTTCACATCATCTTCCTTCCCAATGATTCTCTGCAGCTAAACGTGAAAAAAACCCACAGGAAAATTACAAATCTGGTCTTACGTGAGTCTCCTTTTTCAGAAACTTGCATTAATTTTACCTTTTCTTAAGCATACAGTCATTACGCTTCTGCAAGGTTCTCTAGTCATGACAAAGTATTTGCATACTTAAGGATATTTTGCTATTCAGCCACACTTTTTCCCAGGAATGTCTTATCTACTGTGGTTAATACAGCCAAGCACAGCATATGAATCTATCTCTTGCATCCCAGTGCTTACTCTATTTTTAGAAGAGATTTTCTTGGACTAGAACCTTTGCATTCACTCCATAAGATTTTGAAATGCAGGGATATAACACCAAGAGTCATTCAGGAAATAAAAATTAATCTGTGATTTTCATGCTCTCCTCCTAGGAAGCCTAACATAGTTCTGCTACAGAGATGATCTTCTAGACATGAAAAACATACCTGTTCAAATGAGGCACTATACAACTAACAACGAAGAATAATTTCATGAAATAAGCAAAGGTATTTTCAGAACTTGCATTAAGCAGAATGTGTTTGAGTTTCTCCTCCAGCCCACAAAGAAATGAATCCTGAATGTGTGAGCTGAGAAGATTTTTATAAGTAGCGAAAAGACTCACATTTAAAAATGTAACTTTCACTGTCCCAAGTACAGCTTTAAAGTAATATAGAACATGCACTAATTTGCAGTACCTCAAGCATATCTCAGCTGCAAGGTTTCTTTGACTGTATTTTAGCTTGGGAGGTCAACACTGCCACAAGAATGACTGATATAACATAGCACAAGGTATACTTACCTTTCACAGACATTTGCATGAATCCTCAAAAGGACAGCAAAAATGAAAGAAAAACGGACTTATTATTATATTTCAGTATAGATATGCCCTTACAGTGAGTACTCTGGATTTGGGGACTTTAGGAAAGATGCTTTTAAAGCTCAGAATTTTTGAAGCTGCTGGCTTGCTTCTTAAACATTTCTGAGTAACAACTCACCCTGCCCATTGAAACTGGAAAAAAAATCAATGACCAAATTTGCATAGCCATGATTTTGTGAGGTTTTCAAATCTCTTCTTAGGGCCTTACTTTTTCCTTTTTTTTGTTATGTTGTTCAGAGAAGCAATATGTAAGTAAGTAGTGAGCAGGAAAGAACTGCTAACTGTTCATGTTGCCAAAGGTCTTCCCTTGGCCTCCAAATTTCCACTAATTCACCTGTGCTGGTTTTTTTTATAGCCTCAGTTTTTGAGGTCTTCAGGATGGTTACTTTCTATTATTATTTTTGAATGGCATGCCTTGACAGTATTTATAAGTACTGTAAAACAAGACAATTAAACAGTACTTGTTCTTCGAAGTTTCTTTAAATTATATTTTATTTTTGATCACTTGCAAAATGATTGACTAGTACAATAAAAGCATTATGAATTTCTTCATAGCAAAATAGCAATGTAGAGGTCTGGATAAAAACACAACCGCTCATCCACATTCTCACGGAAAAAATACATTTTTTCTTAACTGAAAAATCCATCTTTTGCTCACACAGAAGAAATATAACTGCCAATACTTTCCAAACAAGAGAAAATATGATTTTTTTCCCTTTGTATTTTATTTTTAAATAACTCTTTAAAAAATCTGCAGAGACTACTAAAGAGCACAGGCACACAGTATAATTTTTTTTCACAAGTGTTCTGGAGGATTTAGTTTATACTGTATGTAAATCCCTATAGTGCTTGAAACTATTTCCAGTAGTTTGCAGATTTTTTCCAGCACAGTGCAGCAACTACTCACAGAGGGAGAAGAATTCTGCCCTCGAGAAATGGACTCTATTACTCAACTGCTCCATGTAACATTTATCTGTATTTAATATTTATATCTGTTCATCACTGGAAGATACTAATGGCTAATTCAAAGATAATGAGAACTATTATGCACAACTGATGCCTCTTTACTAAGTAGACTACTAAGAAGTAATCTTTTATAAAGACAAAAGCTGGCAGAAAGGCTGTCAGTCATAAAAAAAAGAAAAAATAGGAAGGTGATTTTGCATCTTCCAGTGGTTTAAGAGAGGTCAGTACAGGTGGATGGTCTGGGACTGCAAAGGTGTTCTGTATCAAACCACCACAGCTGCTGACAGTGTCGGGTGCTGGTTCATTCTGTCCTAGACGAACCTCTACAAGTGTTTTTTGGTATCTGCTGTCCAGGACAAGTGTATAAAGACAGTCTGTTTAGAAAGCCTAAATCACATAGCTCTTGCATGTGCAATCAGAGTTACCCTACTTCCATTCCCAATAGTTTTGAACTGTCATTAATTTTACTTAGACAACTTTCATCGGGACGGAGTCAGGGAAATTCTTCACTTGCTGGGGATTTTGGGATCTTTAGAAGCCTTATTCTTGATGGGAGGTCTCAGATTAAGATGCATGAGTTATTATGTGCACATCTGGAAATCCCCCGCACCAAGTCTCATGTGAATGTCTTGGAAATGCGGAGTTCACAGAAGTATCTCACTGTCCTCAAAAAGATGCAGATAACATAGCTCTGAGAAACAATCCTTTGCACCCTGGCAGGGGCAGATTAAAGGATGGCAGCTAACATCTGTGAACATGCCATTTCTACCACATTTGGAGTTGCAGGCCAACGCAACAAATCCTTGTGGTTGCCCACCTCAGAATACAGATTGCTGTGATTCTGGGCCCTAATACTGAAATGTTTCTTTCATTGTGAATATTTACCACTGAAACATGGATGTATCAGAAATTAAAACCAGACTGGCTTGAATACAAAGAAGTAGGGAGAGAACAAGAGTCTGTTCCTGGTAGGGACAGAATTTTAACATCTACTGGAAAAGAGGAAAATGTACACAGAAATGGAAAGGCTGTGGAGGATGATATAAACTCTCCCTTTCAAAACATGGAATTGCATTCAAGATCTCCTTTGTTCAACATTCATTTAGGCTAGCAAAGAGCACTGAATCTACTGGGAAATCCTGCATCTCACACTCTGATCCATACAGGTCTGAACAGCCTATCTCCATCGCGTGCTGCAGGCACAAAGGACTCGGGTTGTCAAGTCTGTTTGTCACCCTTTTCCTTTCCTGAATGATTCACGTGACACACCTTGTGCCCGTTTATCCAGTAACACATGAGAGTTGAGATAGATACACACAATTCAAAGAATGATGGACATTTTGCAAACAAAAAGGCAAAGTTCTTACCTTAAAGAATTTACAGCCCAGATCAACAGATAACACAGACACACATAGATGTCTAATCAGTAGAGGTGACAAAGCAAGAGAATGAAGTAGCACTGACATTTCTTTTGCCATCACATCTTGCTTACAGTAACGGCCTATTAATTACTGCTTCTTTGCTACTCTTCTCCACTGCCCTTTCCTTACATACGTTTCTTAATATTAATGTCAGGTTTAGTAGGTTAAAAATAAAGGCCTTAGTTAGAATTGTATTTCTTTTTAATCAGCAGAATAATTAGTATTTTAACAGAGAAAATTCTTCAAGCTTAAGAGATTTTGTGTAGCAACAAATGAGTGTAGGGTATCTGCACGCTCCGTTAGAAGCTTCTGGGAACACTGTTTTGGGAAATGGACTAATTTCAAGTGATACTGTCAAATAGTACTACTAAGTCTAAAAAGTATTTTTACAATATTTTAAAATATATTTAAGTATGACTCATTAATTGTAATCTTGTAAAGACACAATTTACTGAAAAAATGGCTATCAGTGCAAAACACGTTCTAACAGCTATTGTATCATTAATTCAGAGTTTAAGGCTATAAAATTACACTTAAATAATTTTGGTAATTTCTCTATCAACAAGTGCATCTTTGTAAGTTTTAGAATCTATGGTTCTCTAAAGTAGTAGCATTAATGATCGTCTCTAACTTTATCCTAGTGATAGAATATAACTTGCATTGTAGTAATTGTTTCAGCTTCTTATAAAATTGTCTCTGTAGTCACCTCCAATATGAATGAAGGATCTGAAGTAAGCTGAGGGACTCCATTAAAAATTATGTTTGTTAATTTTGCATTTGACTTTTTAACAGTCTCCTCTTAAATACTTAAAAGTTGAATAAGCTATATAATTCAGCCTATTCTTCTTTAAAACATCAGAGCAAGGCTTTCTTTGTTTTTAAAGCAACTGCCTTTTTCCTTCGTATTTCATACAAAATATGAGAAACACTGCTATTGCTCTCCAGAGTGTGAATTGGTAAAAAAACTGTGCAACAGCAAGAAAAATTAATAAAAACCAAGAGAGGAAAAAAATATTCAAAAATATTTTAAAAAAATTCAATATATTTAGAAAATAAAAGACTTTTTCAGATCATTATTTAAATTAGCTCCTGCGATAAAGGGATCATGTACTAATGCCTACCTTCCCAGTAACAGATTTTTAGACAGAAGTCAAAGGTAACATTTATAAAAGTGGATTCAAATATGAGAAGTACTTCTACAGCAATGCTTTGGTATGTGCATAGATTGGGCTGAAAAATAGGCCTGAAGGTTTTAATGAATCTTCATTTAGCAAATATAACCCATGGAACTATTTAAATGCTTTAAAATTAATATGCATATAAATACACATACCTTAAAGAATTCTTTCTTGTCAACTTGTTCATTGCCATCTGTATCCAACATTTTAAAGGCAATCTGAAATCCAGTCTGGGGTTCTGCAACAAATTGCGAAAGAACTTTATTGCAAATACACACACATACACATAGCTTACACTAATACTTAAATATTTAATGCAAAAGGAATATTGCCTATGGTTCAGTTCTCCATTGTTTTGCACATACATGGCATTTCCAGTAAACCACACGTACCTTCTCCAGTATAAGCAAACTTTATAAGCAACACTGTTTTACTACCATTTCAAGGGATAATTAATGTGATGGCAAAACAAGTAATGCCAGCAGTGCCTAAGTACAGGTCTTAGATATTCTTTATAGATGTCTTCATAATCCCATGTCACTTCTGAAGTCTAGCACTACCTTAGAGCTTCTTTTCAAGTGAGAAGACTGGAAAGGGCTGGTTGAGAAAACCAGCACTGGTTTCAACCAGTACTGGTGGAGAAAACTGTAATTACTCCCAAAACTGTGTGAAAGAGCTAGTGTACTCCTCAGGTACTTCCTGCCGGCATTACTGTATGCCGGTATTTGCAGAGTCTTCCCTGGTCTTCCCCAGCAAACAGACTGATCTTGTAATCGTGCCCACTTCTTGGCTTCTGCTCCCGCTGTGTTACCCCCCGGCCTTTTTTTTCCTTCCCTTCTCCTTCCTCCCTAAACAATGTACTTAAATGTTACTGAGATGTAATAAACCACTTTTTCTGGCCTTTTTGGACAAAAGCATGTTTTGTATGACTCCCCTCAAGCTGATTTTTCCAGGAATTTGATACAATTTTACCCTGCATTTCCTTCACCCAGTGGACGTTTCTTTTCAACACAGAAATGTAATGAGTTCTGAATCTTGCAGGCACTATAAAAACACAGCGTGTTTTGAGCTCCTTCCCACAATTTCCTGATCTTACTTTGCTTACAGGAGGTGGCCTTGCACATTAGCAAGCCCACACAGGAGCAGCATGATGCTGAAATGTAGTTACAGTTCACTGCAGTAGCAAGCACTTATCCCAGTAATTTCTGGAGCAGGTGAATTAATTCCACAAGCCACTCAAGTCAGACATTAATATGAAAGCCACAGACTTAGCGTCTCTAGAATATATTCATGTTTCCGAGAACAATGTTGGACTCAGGAGGGCAGTGAAGCAATATCTCTAAAAAACTCTAACGCCTTCAGAGTTTTTCTTTTGGAAATATATTTTTTCCAGCTCTGTCCTGTAAAGTTTTAAGTCTTGCTTTTTTTTTTAAAGAGAATCTTTCTGCAAGTGGAATAAGTTAAAGAAATAGTCTGTCTCTTTTACGTGATAACAAGACAGTTAAAGAAAGTACTATTTTTACATTTTAGAAGTAGCTACATATTCAGCAGCCAACTAACGCTCTCTGTGGAGCAACCCTGTGATGCAGGGATATTTTATAAATACCATTGAAATCTGCATAACACAGTCCTTCCCCAGCAACTGCGTTGGAATAATCAAAACTGGCTTTCTTTCCATGGAAATGCCACACACTACATTTGTGTTACTAGTACAAAAGCAAGAAGTGCCTGTCCTATAACTTATTTAGAGAATAAAAGTAATTGATGTATTTAACAGTAATTCATACCATCTGGCTTGCAATTTTCAGATAAGAGAGCTGTTACTGAAAATATAGGACCTAAAGCTTCTTATACTGTTGAGAGATGACATACTTATCTGATATGATGTAACCCCAAAGGTATGTGTTCGTAAAATAAGCATAGTTCAAAGACTACCTCAGATATATTTGTATTTAATTAGAATCAGGCAAAATTCCAAAATCTGAACAGAAGAGCTTCATTTTGGCTGTGAGTGCAGGTTAGACTTAGGTGCTTCCCCTCCAACTATTCCTACATTGACCAAGCTGTCAACTTGTGTGACTGGCTAATTGAAACAAAGCTTTGAGTAAAGGTGACAACTTCAGTTCCTGGGCTCCTTCACCAGGCAGGGCTTTAACAGCAGTGCCTTCAACCAATTGCTGGAAATTAAATTCAACTGAGCACTGGAAATAAAAAAAGACAGTGATGATTCAAGGCACCCAGAACAGAGAAAAGGGGATCAGGGAGGGTAAAATAAAACCTTTGTCTACTGCAAAATTACATTTTCAAGTTCAGTGTTGCTACAGTCAGTGCTTTTGTACGAGAGGAAGCATGGTCTGGTCAGCAGCGTCCCAGAACTGAGACTCTGGAAACCTGGGGACTCTTTCCCTGTTTCCCTTTAGCTCTGTTGGTGACTTGGAAGACATCATTTAAATATTAATGGCCACTTTAAAAAATTTCACATTAATTGTCACTAGTGAGAGACACTGTATAGCTGGGGGCTGACTAATATGGGATACTTGTTAGGCAAACACAGAGGCACTAACACTTGTTGACATTTGCTTTCAAACTGATGGGTTATGATAACCAAAGCAGCAACATTAGCACTGCATTTCTACCCTGCATCAAAAGGCGCCTTTGTTTTTGCAGTTCAATACATTCCTATATAAATTCTGTGAAAAATAATGTTACTTGATTGTCTGGAGAAATGGAACAACTTGCCTTGATACTGCTTCAATTTTCTAATTGTTTCAGCCAATAAATCAGCATGAGTTTACTTTTAGCCGCCACAGATTTTTAAAGAAGTAGAATCTTTGGCACCTATTTCTGCAACTTTAATTAAGGTATTTTCTGAAGTTACGTGGTTGTGCTCATTTAAAACAAAATCCCTCTTTGAGTTGCAACAAATAATTTTAAATCATCTTTCTAACTGGGCTAGACATTATTTCTGATTTTAGAAAGCATTTGAACACATGGTATAACTCATGTTCAAGTTGCCTGTAGCACTGGCAAGTCACTACTGGTGAAATAGTACATTTGTGTGGTAAATAGGTTATATTAATTTATATATACTATGCAATATTGTGTACTAGTTGAAACTCCTAGTAGGAACCAATGCAGTTCTGCTGAGAAATGACGTAAACTGTAAAAAGGCTGTGTAAGAGGTGTGCACCGACAGTCATCATCTGTGAAGACTGGACTCCAGAGACCAACACTACTTGTTCTTACTACACCGTGACAGAGGGGGTTTCCAAGGAAAGGAAAGGAAAGGCAGGAAAGCAAGCAAGGAAAACTTGTCCATTTGTTTAAATCCCTGCCACGGTCCTCACAGCCATGGAAGTGATGAGGTTCAAGCATTGCCAGCCCATTGGTTTAAAAATCATAGAATCATCTGGGCTGCAAGGGACCTTCAAAGGTCATCTAGTCAGACCCCCCCCCGCAGTCAGCAGGGACACTCCCAACTAGATCAGGTTGCCTGGGGCCACGTCGAGCCTCACCTTGAATGTCTCCAGGGAAGGGGCCTCAACCACCTCCCTGGGCAACCTGTTCCAGTGCTTCACCACCCTCAGAGTAAAGAACTTATTCTTAATGTCTAATCCAAATCTGCTCTTCTCCAGTTTAAAGCCATTGCCCCTTGTTCTGTCACTACAGGCCTTTGTAAACAGACTATCTCCAGCCTTTCTGTAGGCCCCCCTCAGGTACTGGAAGGCTGCTATTAGGTCTCCCCGGAGCCTCCTCTTCTCCAGGCTGAACAACCTCAGCTCCCTCAGCCTGTCCTCATAGCAGAGATGCTCCAACCCCATAATCATTTTTGTGGCCCTCCTCTGGACCCGCTCCATCAGGTCCATGTCTTTCTTATATTGAGGGCTCCAGACCTGCACACAGTACTCCAGGTGAGGTGTCACCAGAACAGTGTAAAGTGCCAGAATCACTTCTCTGGATCTCCTGGCAACACATCTCTTGATGCAGCCCAGGATGCAACTGGCCTTCTGGGCTGCAAGTGCCCACTGCCTGCTCATGCCCAGCTTCTTGTCCATCAGCAGCCCAAAGTCCCTTTCCTCAGGGCTGCTTTCTAATACCTCATTCTTTGAGGTATTCCAAAGAACAATTGCTTTCTCCTCTCCTTTCCCCATCCACTGATACTATGAGATCTAGTATGCTTGGTTCTGCCCCTTGCTTAAAATGTTATACCTGTGTCAGTCAGTCAAACAGTCAGCTATTACACAGACATGCCTGTGGACTACTTCACTACCTGTCTATGGGTGTCGCTGCGTAATGCTCACTACACACCTTATTTCAAATCTCAGTATTTTCCAGCATCACCGATGCTTCATCAGAAGAGCACAGGTGGGTGGCAAGCATGGCACAGCATGAGTATGGGTGAGGAAACGCAGAAAATCCAAGAATGAGTACATGCACAAACAAAAAGTGCCTGCTGTTTGCAGATAAAGCAAGTATCAAACAAAAACTTTTTTTTAGAAAATTGTCTGATAGAGAAAAAGGAAGGAAGCAAAGGAGGGGGCAGAAATACAAGCAAAATACTTGGAGGAAATAAAGTCTAAAGGAACAAAGCAAAAAAAAAAATTAAAAAGTTAAAAAGACACTGCAGAAGTCAGCTGTTTATGTGTATCATCCGTTGCGTGTCTGAACACATGAATAATAAGCAACAACCTTTCAGGCACCACTACAGATTTTACAGCACTGCATGAGCTATAATGTTAATGTCTCATTGTCCAAAATGACTAAAACTACTATCCGGAAGACAAAGTACTTATCTTCCTCCACTGTTCTTCTTCCCTCATTGTATAGTGTGTAACCAATGACTCCCCTCTGTCAAAGTATCTTGGAAGACTTTACAGATCCCGTGGTACAAGGACTACAATGGTTTTTGAAGTACTGCTATGGACCAATGATGACACTATGGAAGTAAGTTGCAATCAATTAAAATTATATCCATTTACATTAATGCCTTATCATTCCATATACAACAGTTCTTTAGATTTTACTATAAAGTGGAAATTCAGAAGTTAAAAAATATCAGAAAAAGTTGAAAAGAAGAAGAAAATCTGTTAGTAGCTGAGTATTTACACATATGTATTTGAAATATAGAATACTTACTTGTAAGGATTGTCAGCAAAAAGAGGTACTCTGCATAAGATATCAACCCTGAAATAAAAGAGTTAAAAAATTACTTGCAAAAAAACCCCAAGAAAAATTATAGCAAGACTTGAAAGATCAAATCTTATAAATATAAAAAATGTAGTTTAACATCATATTAAATAGGTTATTAAAGTAAGCCACATTATTATTTAATAAAGTTTTTACTTCTGCTTTTAGTGTTCTGAAGGTAAAATTCCCTATCCAGAGACTCATCAATGTTCATGTCTAATCAAGAAAGTACGGTTTATTTGGCATTAATAAAAGGCCTACACTAAATCTTTGGATTCTCACTGAAAACATTTAATGTTTATATAAAAGGCAAATAAATTAAATGCGCTTTGTCACATTTAGTACCTGGGAGGAGAACTACTCTAACGTTACCCCGAAGGATCAAAGTCCTCCATCCTTTGGCAGGCTCATGAAGGTGGAGAAAAGCTTCCTTCTAATTCTCAAGGGGAACATGGCAACATGCAAAGCTGCCAAGCTGCTAGATTGTGCTGATAGTACTGCTGGGCCATGTGCCAAGAGGAGGCTTCTGTTTTTTTTTTTGTTTTTTAAAAATAGGAACATGTCCTTTCTACAAGGTGAAAGTATTTTCCCCCCTTTTGAAGGAAAATTCCAGTGTTTTCCTTTGAAATACCGCCTTAAGTGAAAAGCCTGAACAAACACAGAGATGTGATAGCGTCAAAATAGAGCGTACAAGCTAAAGATAGAGCGCGCATAACGAGGGTGGTTCAACAACAGAATCTGAACCATCTGCCCTGCAATAATGTTTGGAGAAAAAATGTAAAGGGCTTTTTTCTAAATCACTTTTCAAAATAACTGAGCTACTTTTAACTTGTGAGCTAAACACTGTATAATGCTGAAGCTGCTTAAAATAATGAAGTTCAAACATGCCTATCTGTGCAAAGATAAACTATTTTTTATAATTTATATTTAGTTAATTGATAGATAAGAAATCCACTTAAACTTCAGTGATAAACAATTAACTTCTGATAAATCACTATGCAGAGCCAGCATCATTTGTATTTGACCTGAGATAATGACTTAACACTTTAAGTTTAAAGTACCAGAGTTTAGCAATATTAAATTGCTGAATGCAAGAGTCTGAAAATCCAAGAACAAGTCTTAGCTAAAGACAGGTCTAATGCTGATCCTGTTGCCAATTCATTCTGGTTCCATGCTTCAGCTGTCCTCTCCATCAAAATAGGGCTATTCACCTTATTATCCAGCAAGCATCACATATAAATCAGCACAGTACTACAGTCATACAATACACCATGGAAACAAAAAATACTTTAATCTCAAAGTCTTAGTTTTGCTTACAAGTTTTGGGGTTACTGCCATTGCAAGAATGTAAATTATTATTTGCATTGCTGTAAAACTTGGGGTTGTGTTCCTAGACAAAGTGTCCAGGATTTCTACAAATTTGAAACCAATCAAACAGAAATAACTCCCATCCCGTTTTTTTAGCTTCAAGAGAAAAAAAAAATGGATAGAAACAAATAGGGAAGGAAAAGAAATCAAGCAAATAGTGTTGTGGGCAGTGATCAAGATTCCTACTCCCTAACTTGGTATTTAAAGGAAGAGAAGGAGGTAACTTTTCAAGTCTGTCTAGAAAACACCTCCCAGTCATGGACTGCAATGGCATCAACACAAAGAGCCCTGCCTCAAAATTTAACCAGTAAGGATGAAGGAGAAGTGGGAGTCTGCCTCTTGGTTGTCTTGAGATGTGCTGCCCAGGGAAAGTCTAGGGAAGATCTGGAAAGTGAAGACAAGCGGCTTATGCCAGATAAAATGGAATAAGGAGAGCCCAGTGTTGGGCTACAAAAGAAGAGATGACACACTCAAAGGAGTCATGTAAGAAAAACATATTTATCAAAGCATTTGAAAGGATATTAACAAGGCAGATTATGTTTGTTAAAGTCAGAGAAAAAAAAAGTTGTTGTAATTGAGATACAAAATGCTGAGTGCCTGGAAAGTTCTATCTATATGGGTAGACAGGAAACATTGTACCTTGTAAAATTTTGCAGAAAGAATCTGCAAAATTTATATAGAGACAGTAGGACGTAAAGAAAAGACCAATTTAAAGACAACACTCTGCTTATTGGCTCAAGGGAGAAGCCTGACGCCTCTAGTCACTCGAATTGCAGAGGGCTAGAAAGAGCCTTGCAAGAAATGGCAGGGGCAAGACACAGACTCTGTTTTCATCACCTTATTGTAAGCTGATTGAAAAGTCACTGTAATGAAAAAAGTAAGAATGTAAATATAATAAAAATATGTAAAAAAAATATTGATTGTTCTTTAAAATCTGTCTCAGTGCCTTAAAGCAAATCTACAGCCTGTCTGAAATTTTCTGGCAGAGTGATTATATTAAAATAATTTGAGATAAGATTTATTTTTAACTTGTGGACTCATTTCCGTAAAATTTTTTCTGTCAATTTCATTGTCCTTTTATTACCTGTAGTGAATGGCCAATTTACCTTACCCATAAAGTAAGTTAAATATTTTGGTAATTTTCTTTTTATTCTACAGTAATAATTACAAAGTTACTCAAATTAAAAGATGCAATGCAACAAATTAAAAAAAAACAAAACCAACATAGAAAATTATATTCATGTCCGAGCAAAACTAAAAAGATAAGAGCTTCATATGCTTGAGTTGAATGACTCAGCACACTTACAACCAAATATTAGCAATTAGCATTGGCAAAATCCTGTCATTTTCTAACACTAAATGAACCTTACCTATCCCTCCCTGGAAATCTCAACCATCAAACTTTATAGTAAATGCCGACAGTACAATATTCTTATTGCTGAAAAAATCATAAGTATACCCACAAAACATGACATGAATTTTAAAACTGCCCACTAGAAGGCAGAATTCCCCAGCGTTATGTTTTACAAACTGGACAGATGACAGTTTTCCCTCTACTTGACATTTAAATAGCAATTTGAATGTAGGTAAAATAATCTCAGCTAAACAGTGGAGCAGGTATAGATTAATTTTACCGGTACTTGTAAAAGCAGTATTTAATGCATAAATATTTTTAAAATGTAATAATAATGCTTCTCAAAGCAAAAGCATCAAAGTCATTAAAGAGGCATCATGACCCAAAACTGTAAAAACTCCGTGTGTTGTGGAGACATACAGATGACTGCACTGAATGTTTCTACATCACCTCAAACTCCTACCTGACCTTTGAAGGACAAAGTATACAGGCCCACGGTCCTAAGCAAGGGGAGATCAATGCTTTGTGCAGGATGCAAAAGATGCTAGGCTGAGCATATCTCTGAGCCCACTTTCTGCCAAGCAGTCAGCTGGGAGAGGTGCAATAAAAGGAGGATTGTGCTGATTTGCTGTTTTCACTTTCTCTTAGTGGATTCCCAGAGTTCCCAGGCAGAGTGCTTTGGGGATTTGCAGTGTCAACCACTAGAAAAAGAAAGGTTCTAAAAAAATGCAGGGACAGAGAAAGAATATCCACGCATTAAAGACTGGGAATCGTTTATACCCAACCCTGGGAAAGCACATGCTGATCAGTAATTTGAAAAGGCAGGGAATGACTGTTCAATACAAAATCTAGCCTTCCCTAGGACAGGAAAAAATTGTTCAACCTGTTCACAGATATTTCAGGGCAGCTGGGCTATGTCGGGGCTTGCAGGCAAGCAAGGCACCCAGCTGAAGACCCCTCCATGACTACTCAAGGATGGGAGAAATGAGCCGCAGGCAGAAGAGGCATGAGGCCAAAGGGCTGCAGGCTGAGGTCCAGGGCTGCTCTCTTGGCACAAGCTGCCAGCCATGCCCCTGGAGCTGCTGTGCGTGGAAAGAGCGTGGCTCATGCCTGCCAAGGAACTGCAGCAGTGCAAAGGCAGCTTTATTTTCCAGAAACGTCCACGGGGTAAGGGATTCAGGCTGAACTCTACCATACAGAGAGTTTGTGAATAGACACTGTCAGTCTTTCTCATTAGTTTGCGGATGTCAGTCTTTCTCATTAGTTTGCGGATGTCAGTCTTTGTTACTGGTGAAATGGTTAATTACTCATCTATTTGGTTTCCTTGATCCTCTTGTTTGTTTTCTCCCTTCAATTAATTTATGCTAATGAGGTGTTTATTTGGTGTTCTTTAATTCCCTGTTGTTATACAAACAATATCCCAGCTCTCAGAGTTTTCTCTTTATGCAGCCCAACCTAAGGTGGAAATGCTGGGTGAAAAGAAAGAAAACACTTCAGTGCTGTGAAGGGCCACTGAGCTCCTGAAGAGGGAGAAAGAAGTTCAACTGCTCTTAGAATCAGGGATGCCACTTTAACATAACTAGATACAAATTTTATTTTTATTCTTAGTTTCCATGCATTTAAGTTATATAGTGAAACAGCAGCTTATTAACAAGTCCTAAAAATACATTCTGTGCTGAAGTCATCCCTTTAGCTCCTTTCTCTTCCCCAAGTAGGCTTTCTGATTTCTTTCACATCTCCTCCTGCACCTCAGAAGGCTTTCAATTCCCAGCTCTGCCTCTTTACTCTCTCTTGCATAACAGAGATTTGCCAAGCAGGCAGCTACTGGCTAGATGGGGATGGAGTCAAATCCATGAAACCTTCTTTAAAAATATATTAAATGTATACCATATAATATAAAGCAAGATGTATTGTTCAGCATCAAAAGTGGTCATTACCTTTATCACCAAGGTCTCTAAAAAAGGTCGGTCCTGGTTTAGCTTTGGCAACACGCAGCAGTGCAGCATCTACCTCCTTGAAAGACACAAACATGAAAATATGAAGCCAGTTTTGAAAGAGAAGTCTATTCAGTTGAGTAACAGAAAGAATGCAAGTTCTTTTGAAGAAGGAAAGAAACATTTTGCTTACCTTTTTTGTCAGTTTCTTGGCTGAGGCTTTACCTATAATAAAAAAAAAAATCATCATCATTCAATAACAAACTGACTTTAAACTTTGATCAGGTTCTGTGGCATTTCTTCAGATTTTTATGGCAAAATGCTAAGTAATATGAAACAGAGTATTTTGCAACAGGCAGTTTGTTTCTAATTCCCACAACGATCAAGAAAGGGCAACTTCTAAAAATAATATGAGCAGTCTGTTCAACTGTTCTTGCAACCTAGATGAAACCACAGCCCACTTCGGTCTCTATGACTGACTTACTAGTGTGATTTTGCTTACTGTAAGCTACAAACGTAGCACAGATTTCGAAGCAAGATTATACAGTAGGAAACAACTGTAGTATTTACAAAGGGATTTGCATGCACACAGAATAATCCTTCAAGTGCAGTTTGAGTATGCAAAAGCTAAGAATCATAGAATCGTCTAGGTTGGAAGGGACTTCTAGTCCAACCATCAACCTAACTCTGATAAAAAAAACAAACCCAAAAGAAAACCATACAAAAACCACCCCCACATTGCTAAACTATGTCTCTAAGCACTATGACAACCCATCTTTTGAAAACCTCCAGGCATGGTGCCTCAACCACTTCCCTGGGCAGCCCATTCCAGTGCTTAATAACCCTTTCAGTGTAAAAATTTTTCCTAGTATTCAATCAAGAAATACTAAAAAAGAGAAAAAAAGAATGAAAACGTTGATGTTCCTATTAAGCAGATGTAAATTGAACAACTCTGCCTCCTGAAACAGCATCAGATGAAACCATGCAAACTCCTAAGCACTTCTGAGTAGGTTCAAGTCTGTGCACTCGAATGGCAGCAGTATAGATTGTATTTCCGTGGAAATCACCCATTTGAGGAGCTGTGATGTACTATCAGTGGAATGTTTCAGATGGTTAGACAAGGCCCTCAGAAATCCTGCCATCATGGACTGGCAGGAGCTGTGCTCTGTCCCTTCTCAGTCTATCTGCCCTATCACACAGGTCTGTCTTCTCAGCACTTTTCCTCACACGGTTCTTATAACCCCGTGTCCTTCACTTTTACCACTCTCAGCCCATCACTCCCTTCCTTCATCACCAGTTCCTTGGATTCCAGCCAGCCATTCCCTCCTATTTATTCACACTGTCCGAGTACAAGGGGAGCTGCTTGCATTTGCCATGAAGATGGTGGCCCTGCGTACAGCAGCCTGCTTTGCTCCATGCTCACACTCCAAAGCTTATTTGCTCTGCCTCTTCACAGGCATCTTGCATCCAGAGGGTCACCAGCGCAGCATTGTTAGTTTAGAAACAGGCAGGATGGAGACAGCCTGGTAGGCAGCTGCCAACAAACTTCCACCAAGCATTTTCACAGGCCCATGATTTAGCCAGGTGGAGGTGCATTCTCAGTAAAACAGCAAATTTCCATAATGCTGGCAAAAGACACGGCCAGCTGCAGGGAGTCTCTACCGGCAACTTCTGGCTTCGGCGGGGGGAAGCTGCTGGCACATCTCAACCAGCCATGGTTCATTTTCCAGCACAGGCAAACCAGCGCCCTGGCCTCTGCTCCCTCAACTGGCAGTAACTGAATTTTGCTGATAAATTCCTCTCCCCGCCTCCCTCCCCCCAAAACCAGCCTAAGGCAGACACCTGGCACATAACATTGCAACCCAAATGTTTAAGTTTGACAAAAGTTATAAGCAACTAAAATTAGGGTTTTAATACTGGCGTGTTGAGTGACCCCAGCAACAGGTGTTGCCAGCACCACCTGTTACTGTGGATGAATACATTTTTGTGCAGTGCCTGTACATATATTTGCACACACACACATATATAAAGCTTCACAGATAGATACCTTCTAGCTCAAAGGAAGTATGAAATCCTCTGCTTTCCTTCATTTGAGCTAAAAGAAGTCAGACTAATAACAGCCTGAGAGAGCAAGTGAAAATCCCTGTTTTCAGCAAGGCTGAGCCCTGAGCAGTCCAGTGTAACACCAGCAGTATAATTCACCACTGCACACTTCTGCAGAGCACTTTAATGAATGGCTATTTAGCAAATCAAGTGATTCAGAGATCAGCTTTGAAATGCCACCTCCTCAATACAGAACATTTCAATGTGGAATTAAATTACTGCAGCTCTTTCGGCTCTGGGAGACCCACATGGCAAGAAGCCTTACAAGAAGGAATGAGTCAGGCTGTAGGTCTGTGAAAAACAGTACCTGAAAGAGAAGAGGGAAAACCACCCTGCAGTGATTTTCACTGCAAATGTTCTCTATAGTCGTCTGTTTTGAAGCCAGCCACGCACTTTTAGTTGGTTAACAGCAGCTCCACTCATTTTTTCTTGGCGGCCCCAAGAACATCATATCTGGGACAGCAACTGCCACTGGGCAGCAGCCTTTTGCCAGCATCCAGGAGGACGATGGAGGGAGACAAGCTGAACTGTGTGAGCTGGAACAACAAAGCCATAAATAAATGATGCAAGGTAAGGAGAAAGCACTGGGAGCTACAGCTCAAACACTAGTTGGCCAAGTTTGTGTGGCTCTACACGTGGTTAAGTCAATGTTTCTCTTCTTCACATTGCATTCAGCAGAGTAACTCTGAAATGCTTACAGCTACCCAGTTTTAGGGAACATATCCTCAATGAGAATTACCCTACTGTGATAAAAATTAAGAAAGGGAAGGAAAATCTGTTGTGAACATGGGGACACTTTTTTCACCAGCCCAGAGTCACAACTGCAACTGCCTAGAGCTCATAGAAACAGCTGTGGCAGCCATCAACATTTGCCCTCTTGCATTCAGCCATGGCCATCCTCCAGAGGACGCTGAAGATGCTGAGATGCCAACTGACCTGTTTCAGGGATGAAAAGACAGCAACAATGATACAGAGGTGCTCATGATCCTTTGACTGGGGCATCTTGGCATGTGCGAAAGGACTAGCAGAGGAGAGGAAGCCTCTGCTGTGTGGCAGAAGAGGAGGAGGAGGAGGACAGTCACATCACCCCAGGTGTGGTGAGGGGCAGATCGAGGTGGGTGAGGGAGCACAAGTCTTATGAGGAGAGGCTGAGGGAGCTGGGTTCAGTCTGGGGAAGAGGAGACTGAGGGGAGACCTCATCGCTCTCTACAACTGCCTGAAAGGAGGGTGTAGAGAGGCGGGGGTCGGTCTCTTCTCCCAAGTTACAGACGATAGGACAAGGGGCAATGGCTTCAAGTTGCGCCAGGGGAGGTTCAGGTTAGATATTAGGAAATATTTCTT
>JAOTQQ010000001.1:187220879-187245118 GCA_026546715.1 Gallinago undulata | reverse complement strand
GGCACCATCCCTGGAGGTATTCAAGAGACGAGTTGACATGGTGCTCGGGGATATGCATTAGTGTTGGGTGGTGTTTTTTTGTGGGTTTTTTTTTGTTTGTTTGTTTTTGTTTGTTTGTTCGTTTGTTTTTATTGGTTGGACTAGATGATCTTAAAAGGTCCCTTCCAACCTAGGTGATTCTGTGATTCTGTGAGGGTCAGTCCCTGCCACAACTGAGTGCACAAGGGGCTGCTGCTACAATAGAAGAGGAAAAAAGGCAGGAGAGAAAGGGGCAGAATGAGAGATAAAGACATTTCTTCTTTTCTAAGTAATAAATACATCAGAGTAATAAATGTGGGGCCTTTTAATGCTGGTCTTCTCAAACGGGCTTCAAAATTAAAAGATTTAATAATCTAATCAAATGCAAATGGCATACAAATGTCAGCAAAAGTGTGTACCTATAGGCCAGGAATTTTTTTTGAAAAAACTGACATTTGGAACACTACAGTTATTTTTCATATTGCTGTTTATGTAAAGTAATAGAATACCATCTTATAACAATGTAATAATTTAAACTGCATTCAAGTAATTATTTGAATATTTCCTAAGAATTAAATCCATTTATATTTTATTGGTACTGTCACCATATAAAATCATCTGTGAAGATTCAAATGTCAGTTTTCACCTGGAAACTTTAGCTACTTTTATTGTGGCACTCATAACATTCCCTGAACACTAATTTAGCTCTTGGTGCTTCTTCTCTCCATTTATTCACTTCCTAACAATGAGATCCCTTTAAACACCTACAAGCAAAGCTCTGTTAATATCACGCATTACCATATAGTGCAGTCCTCTGAAGAACCAGGTCTTTTAAAGCCTTGTCTTTTAAGGCCTAATTACAACAATTAGGAAAAGGCACTGCAAAGGTATGAAGAGTTTTCTTAGCCAGTTCAGACACTGAAAAAAATAAAAGCCCCTTCTTTTCTATCAATTACATCTTGGTGCTGTCATTCCTGACACGTGACTACAAATATATCAGGATCTAAGTCTCTCTCTGAGGAATACAAATACAGGCAGTGTTTATAATTATTAGGAACTATTTTATCTACTAAGTAAAAGATCTGCACGATGCACTTTTCTGTAGTTTCATTCTTTTACCTCGATAGACTCTCATAATAGGTAAATTAATGTCGTGTTAGAAAGCTCTTTTGTAGTAGTAACAGTCTTCTTTGGTATCAGAAAAAGAAACTTGGAAATTTTATTGTTTAGGACTTGAATGAATGAGAAGAAAAACAATTTCCCCTCTACAGACTTACCAAGACTGTGGTGGAATTCTGGTGTAAAGGACTGTATTTTAAAGGGTCTCTACATATTTTACAGATACTATCATCTTTTCACCAACTACGGTGGATCCATGAAACAACGAGGTACAGACACACCTTTCATGGACAAAAAGCCATTTTAGCTTTTTAAGTTGAATGAATACCGAGTCTACTGCTGTGCTGTTAGCCAAGAAAGTTAGCTGACAACTGTAATTAAGAAAATGTTGCCTCGAGTAGCTACGTCAACCTTAATTTGCCCTCGGCAAACCTGGGTATTTTGTCACATCCATTTTTTACAATAGAAGTGCTTCCATCATCTATCAGTTTTTTACTGTAAGATGTAGAATGGACTCGACATCAATGTTAGGATTAACATTAGGAAAGTGCTGAATTAAACAAGTACCCACTTGCACTCAGTAACACCCATTTACACCTGTATGGCTAAGGAAAGGCTTAGATCTGACAAAAGACATTTAGAGCCAAAGAATAAACAAAATCCTAAGATAAACCATTCTAATAACAATAATTGGATGCCAAAGCAAAAGCAGAGAAGTTACTACTACCTGCAAGAAAGCATAACTTTACATGTCTGCAAGATTGCTCTATTTTTGTAAAATGGAAATGAAAATTATTATTTGAAACAATCTTTCTCCACAACCTTAATTTCAAATGAGAACAATATAAAATGTCTATTTTTTCCGAGAAGGACCACAAACTTCTGTCCTCTTTATCAGAAAAGTCACTGAGATGGTTTGACCAGGTTCTCTTTTTAGCTCCATTTCAGATAGATACAGTGATAAACAAGTAAAAAATAAATAAATTTGTCCTTGCAGTTTTTTAATTTTAACCATTGTTATCTTTGATGAAGCCTGGCAAGTTCAAAGTCATACCAGGGTACTAGGAAACCATTTGTTTTTTCCTGAAAAAAAAAAGCATTAAGTATGCTACAGCTCAACCAAACTCCAATTCCGCAAAACAATGCGTGAAACAAACCCTTTAACCTGGACGGGATTTCAGCACAGTTGTAATCTGCAGGCAGGATGAGGGCATTTAAAAACCCAAACCTACTTTGCACATCTCATGCCCTGGTCTTTACAGCAAAGCCCACCCTGCAGCCTTGCCTGCTGCGGGAACAAGAACTGTATTTCTCCCCTTCAGCTGGCGGCCACCTTTCCCACAAGCTGAACTCTGAGAATCCTGCCCCGGCGCCCTGGTGAGCTGGGTTAGATAATCATGTATGTTGATTTCCCTGGGGAGACCCTGTTAAAATTTTTGTTTCAATTACCCTAAAATAGAAGAACATTGAAAAACAATAGCTTGTATTTCATTTCCAGATTTCTCTCAGATATTTTTTACGATTCTGGATAAGTACCTTATCTCAACAAGGTGTCCTTTGTTTACCCACCTTACTTACATTCTCAGCTCTTTAAAGGTCTTCTATGCGTTTATAAAGTACTTACTGCTAATTAAACCAATAAAGTAAAGGGCAAAAATTCAAGCCAGTAATTAGTTCTTTAAGGCTTCCTTTTGAAATATGGATGATCTTAGTGATATTCAAAATAAATCAAGGACAGCAAAATAATTTAAGGCTTTTGGAAAGCATGACAAACCAAGTGGTCAGATTCCTATAATAGCTCCGGGCAAACCAATATCTGAATAATAAATGAATATGCCATTTAAATGAATTAAGAATCCACTTCAGCTAGAAAGCTTTTACTGAACTAGTGCATTGCTCCATTGAAAGATAATTGATAAAAGTAATTTCAATCACATGAATTAGTGAATTGAACCACCTGAATTAAAACTAAAGTATGCCCAGAGGAAAAGGCAATTTGCAATAATAGAAGCTTCTGATATGCTTTACAAAACAAGCTTTGCATCTGTCCTTCTTTATTTAGAGCAATCGTTCCTCTGAGGAAACGAGAAATATACGGTCCTGGGCGGAGGCCAGCACTGGCAAATCTCCATTTCAGAAGAGCAGTTGCATCAGAGCCAGTCAATACTGGAAGGTCTGTCTGTGAGTAAGGCAGCCCCGGGTAAAAAGGATGGGATGCTGATCCAGGGAGAAAACATCAAAGGATGACACAGTCTTTTCAGAAACTGAAACAGACTGAAAAATTAAGATAAGCCAATTTTCAAAACCTGTTAAAGAGACCGTGGCACCAACTCACCAGCGGTGCCAGGAGCTCCAAAACAACCAAAGGCATCTGGGTAAAAGATTTTGTTGTCCTCCCTACAGGGCAAACAAGCAGCTCAATCCTCACCACAACTGGAGTCTGTGGGGATGGCAGCGAGAGCACGGGAACAACTTTTCCTTAGGTATTATCTGGGGAAAATTAATTTGCTCCCAGATCTGCTCTCCTTCTAATGACATATCCAAAGTGTAGATTGGAAAAGCTGAGGTTGAGTTCAAACTTCCAAGCATACCACAGCCCTTGCACTGCCTGGTAGCAGTGATACCTCTCCGTGCAGAAAGTTATTTCTTCTAGAACACCAGAAAAATCTAACAGGCATGTAACACCAGGCTGTAAAAGGAGCATGAGATACAAGTTAAGACTTCACACATAACACAGAAGCAGCAAGAAGCCAGGTTGAGAGTGCAATGGCAGGTGGGCATCTCCCCAGCCCTCTGCGGGGCAGGCCCTGGTTCTCAGCTCAGGACTGCAGGCAGCATCCAGAGGAAAAATGTGTCACGGGAAACGCAAGCCCTCAAGCTCCCCAATAAGCGCCTCCTGCTTGGTTCCTCTGGCTTCATTTAGATGTCTAAAAATTAGATGCCTAAATCCGAGTTAGTGATCTCTGTGGTGCTTTGCTGTAACTATGATGGAGTAAGGACATACATAGAAAAGGGTTTATAATTAACTTTGAAATCTGCTGCTTCTATTTCAGATCTGAAAAAGAGCTCATATGCCCAAAAGCTTGTCTAATTTTTCCAACTTGCAGCAGCTGGTCTAATAAAAGATATTATCTCCATCTACAAACCTCATCCTGACTAATGACCCCAGGCTCCCTTTATAATCAAGGGAGAGAAAAAGACACAGCAAAAGAGCAATTTATTCCAGGCTACGATAGATATCTAGTACAGGCCTTAGACTTACCTGTTTCCTTCCATTAACTTTAAATTTAGAGATGCTACTATCACTCGTACTGATCTGACATTCAGCTTTTATATATTTAAATTGAGTAGATAAATCCTTTTGCACGCAACCAGGTAACTCACACCACGGCTGCTTTTTGTGCTTGTAATCTGTTTTTTCCAACCTCCCACCTATCAGCCTGACGGTAGCAGCACTAAGGGCATGTATTCTCAGTTTTATTAAGACCATCAGATACAGGGGCAAAGTGTACTACAGTTCAAGAGGCAGAGTGGCTACATAATTGGAGCAATAAAGTATTATAAAGGTCAATTAAGATTACCTGTAAGGAGCTGTATCCGGGCATGTTTCTGAGACCTGAGGGGTAGAGAACTTTATGCAGTTCAGACTTTTGGGATGGGCAGCATCTCCTGAATCTGCACAAAACCATGGGCCTTCCACAAGGAGCAGGCAGGCAGAGTCTCAACTCAAGAAGATTTCCTAGTATTAGGCCTGAGATAGCAGTCAGCCTCCTCTAGCAAAGAGAACAGCATCAGCTTGACTAAGCCTTCAAGACTACTCAACTAATGAACTTTGATCCTAACCTAAAATAAAGAAGAGATGATTTCTGTAGCATTGCTATGTTTTATGTTGTTATCTCCTATAGCTAACAAAGACTAGTTTTTTAAATACTCCAGTGCCAGAGCACATGCTAGGTTAAGGTACTAACAACAGAAGATAAACTATTATGATAGCCTTGTAGCCTCCTAGGTTTAATTCTGTTCCTCTGCTAGACAGTGTTATAAGTCATGATCCCTGGCCCAAGGGCTCTGTAATCTACTTCAGGGCTAGAGAAGATAACAAAAATTAGAAGAACATAGAAAGTAAGATAAGAAAAACAACAATGAAATGACACAGTTAAAAATCTAACTGCATGCACAGCTTCAGGAAATTGCATCTTAATTTTAAGCAGAGATTAATTTGGATTTTGCATGAAAATGTGTACAAATGAATCATCCCACAATCAAAATGAAGGAAGGAAAGGTCAACACCTTAAAGCACCAGAAATTGATTCTTACTTCACTGTGTAAGACATGATTTAAGCTCATGTGCTCAATATAAAGCCCCCATTACCACTGGAGGAACTACCCCTATCATATCTCACTCAGCCACCTCCTTTACAGTTTCTATTCTTCCATATATCTGAAGATCTTCCCTAGCAAGACAAACTGTTATTTTTCACATGCATCTTACAAAATGCCACAAAATATAATACCGTTAAAGTCTAAGCACAAGAATATTAAAGACCATTAATTATTACAAATTGGATTCACTTGTTGGCAAACACAACTGAAGTGCCAGGTGAAGAATTCATTCTTTGTGTGGGAATTTATCACTAGCATAAAGCTACCTTACTAACACTGGAACAAGGGAAAAAAGGGCACGTGTCAGAGAGGACTGTCTTTTTCACCTTCTTGCTTTGATGCAATTTATCCCCTAAGCAGGAACTGCAAATCATACCAAACTGTATAAAAATATATGAAGTAACTGTATGGTTTATTTATTGCACTTTGATATGTAACGAACATTCCAACATGGAGGAATTACAGATAACGAGGCCAGAAAAAACCACGTGGATCACCTACTTTGTCCTATTGCTCCCAACAGACTTTTGCTCATGCATTATCTCATCAGCTTACGCGCACACAAATACATGTTCACACATTAAAAAGATAGTGCTGATACTAAACTGTGGTTCAGGGTTCAAAAGACAATAGTGACATCAATTCAACTGCTTTTTTAATGAAGTAGGTTTTTTTTCTTAAACTTACTTATCCAGTAAAAACCTCAGGATGTTGTTGTTATTACTTACTCCTAGTGAAACAGAAGAAAAAATAATAACTTGATATGATTTAAAAACTAAAACTAGAAATATTTTTTGAAAAAATTGAAGTTATTCATATTATCAAATGAAAAATGCAGTGCTGTTACGATAATTCTGTGCAGATGTAGGGCATTTATAGCATATATCGTGTCCAAGCAGTAAATAGCTGACATATTAGTGCATCAAGCCAATTTAAATTACTGCAGTGGGTAAGTAACTGGGAGCACTGACATTTAACATAAATTGAGTGGGCTCTCAAGAGTCCTGTAAATATAAAAAGCTATTTAGATCCAGTTTATATAGTAGCTCACTTTTTTTCCTGTTTCACCCTATCACATATCAAAATTATTTACACCATCATTAATGCTTTCTTTTTTGTTAAAACAGTATTTTTCTTTTAAAGATTAATTTACCTTCACTAGAGCAACATGCAGTAAAAGTTCTTAGAAATATTGCAAAAAACGTTCCAAGAGGTGACAGCTGATTGGAAAAGTGTAATGGAATTTTGTTAGAAGTATCAGTTTGGGAAACTTCCATTTATCACATCCCAGCAACTACTAGTCAGGCTTTAGGAAGAAAAAAAAATAAAATAAAAAAGGCATATGGGTCCTTCTGCACTGCTATTGTGAAATCTGGAAATCTCGTCAGCAGATGTCTATTGCTGCACTATTCTAATGATGGTGGTAATCGTTGCAACTGTTTTATTCTCTTAGCGCCTTGTCCTTCCATCAAACGTCTAGAATTTGACTCCTTTAGGGCTGCCCTACATCCTCCACAGACTAAACACATCCTTTCTAACATCTTGTTCTTTCCTTCCCAGTAGCAATTCTAGGGAATATAGCACAAACAGCACCTTTTTGCTGATTGAGAAGGATGGTCTCAGGAGTTTCAGAGAAGCTTGTGGAAAGACCCATGAAGGGGGGCTCCCGCATGGGCAAGGGAAATTGCCTCATTCACAGAATAGCTCAAGTTGGAAGGGAGCTCTGGAGATCACTCTGGTAATCAGAATGTCCTTATCTTCTCATGGTGACAGCTGAAAAAAGCTCAAAGCAGGGTCAGTCAGGGCAGGTTCCCCACGACCATGTCCCGTTGAGTTTTGAATATGTTTGCAGACACTTGTTTCTAGAGAGGCCATGAATACAAGACATCTCTGATTTAATACAGTCACCTGACCAACTTCACAACAGGAAAATATCAGTTTAGGTGCTTTTGTAACCTATACTAGCACCAAATACAAACAATAACTGGTAGGTTTCATATGGAGTTTCAGGATTTTTCTCCCTTGCTTACATCAAAGGCAACAATATTTTTACGCAGTTGAAGACTGTATCCTGCTTCAACTCCCACCAACGACCTATGAAGGAAGAGACAGCATTTTTGCCTTATTTGTCAAGACACAAGAGCACTAAGTAACAGTGAATTTGGGCATTTTATCAAAACAAAATAATTCTACACTGGAAATTTTATTAAAGAGAGCCCAGTGCTTAAGCTCAAGGCCTGACATTTCGTCTTGCTGTCCAGAGCATGGTAAACATCAAAAAAATTCAGAACCTTATTATGCTTATCTTGCAGAACATAAGCCCTATACATGAACATGCAATTTACAGTGACTAGATGTCCAAGGCCATTGCTATTGAGTTTACAGAACAGTTAATTTGTAAATTATAACCAATATAAATTCTGTTTAGGAATGAAAGGATTAAACGAACACCCACTAGATGGTGTTCAGTTACTGCATGGGGTGGCTTGGGCTAGTTAGAGCTACAGCTCCTTTTCACCTCTGCTTTGCAGCAGACTTTTCTTGACAAAACAACAAATACATTTTTATAAGAGGACAAAAAGGGATGAAATTGCCCTCTTTACTAGAAAATTTCAAATGCTTTAGTAAATTAATTACCACCTGTGTTGAATGTGGGTAAGTGAAACTTCTGAAAAATATGACAAATCTAAACAAAAGAAAGTATAAAAGATTGCTTTGAATCCACTCACTAATATTCTGTGGTTTTACTCAAGATACCTGTATTTTTGCAATTGGTGATATTATCATTCTGTTCTTCATCCTCCCAAACTCTCCTAACACTGTCCATGGAAAGAAAAGGGTGAATAAACACTCAAAGAAACATATCCATTTTGCAGTTAGCATTATTAAACAAATATACTGAATTACCAGATGTCTACTGTAATAGAACCTAATGCATCACTTTATTTTTCAGCAGAATTGTAATAATTGCAACTAACTCCCATTAGTGATTAGTGAATCTGCATAAGGGAAAAAAAAGAATAAAAGTGCTATTTTAGGGGAAGAGACTTTTGGCACAGGTGCAATACTGTAGCACTTCAGATATTTCAGATTCCTGGAGATTACAAGGATGACTAGTGATAAAGGGAATTGCTATTCAGAGCTGAATTGAGCCAATCCTGTCATGTCAGAATTTCCAGAAGGAACCTTTTCTCTTTATAAGGCTCTGAAGTGCAACCTTACAAGAAAGGCCATTTTAACGCAGATGACCCCAGTAATAGCATTCCTTTTTCCAGTTGCCATTATGAGAAGACAAGGACATTCTAACAACCATGTTTGGGGATTTTCCTACAGAAGACTGCCTACAGCTTTGGGTATTTTACTGATCCTGCACAGCCCTACTTCATTATTACCATAACTCTCCAGGTTCAGGCATTATTGCAATGTCTAGCTTTTCTTTCTTTCCTCCTTCTCGTAGTTAATCAGAGTTCCTTTCAGTGACTGCCTTGCTTTCCTTCAGTTGATAGTCCACGTCATTCTCGCTTTTGCCTTTAAATTAGCCAGGATTTTCTACTTCTAAGATTAGCTCATTCTGTTATTAGCACATACAGAAGCTCTGAGCAAACCAGTAACAGCCCCTGCTGAGTCTGACTTGTTTATACATCATTAACATCTGTCACATAGCAATTAACAGATGTTTGGGAAGTTTTCCTACAGCAGGGGCTCCAAGGGTATGTAAGTGATAACAGAATACTCCTCTATTTCAAGCTAAGAAAGGTTTATCCTATTTTCACCAAAAAAAAAGACTACTGGAGCAATCCAGTTTTGACCAGTTTCTTAGACTACCAGAATGAAGCTGTTATAAAAATAAGCCTGGGTTAGCTTAACCTAACAAGACCAGTGCTGAGTGGTAATATAATTATCTATAATGCATCATAGGGTTAATATTCAAAAGAAAAAACTCCAGTTTTAGGTAATGAGAAATGTTGGCATAACACCAAGTGGGTTTAAACAGTGCTTAATTTTAGGTTGGATATCAGAAGAGTTTCAAGCAACAGAGAAGATGCTGTGTCACCATTTTCCAATATAAGCAGTGGTTACAAATTATTTTAAATTGAGCATGAAAGATCTTTAAAAGGTCTCTATTTTAAGTTTTTAAACAACTAAAATAGGAGCTGGCTTTAGGAATATATATGATAAATTTTGACATACTTAGCCATGAAATGCTAAAAACGTGCTAAGCCATTATGTATCACCCTAGTAGAGGACACAAATCCTTAAAAACACATTAAAAGATATTATATGTTAACTTAGGTGAGCTGTGGTAATAAATAAAAGTGTTCTTACAGTGATACAACTAAGCAGATATCCTTTTTCCTCCTTACAGCAGTACTGGACATAAAGAATAGGGACCATCCTCCTGAAATGAGCATTTATTTTAGCTGCAGAGGAAAGAGATTGAATCGAAATTTTAAGGAGCCTTTTTACAATTCTCAAAGTGGGTGCAAATGAACAGCAAACAATAGATGGCTTTCTTTTAGCAAAAGAGTAAAGTTAATTTATGTTGCCCACTGTACTTCTAAATTGACCATACTGGTTTCAAAACCCCTCCTACTTTTTCAATAGAGACTGCCTTTACCACCATAAACATTCCAAAAAACATTTCTCTTTTCTGCTAAATAGTTACTCTCTTTTGCCGATTTGAATGAAGCCAGAGAAGCAGATGAAATTTTTGAATATTAGATTTTATACTTTCTACCAAGAAAGTGACTGCAAAACAGAAGTGGGCTCTCATCAAAAAATCCATGGAGAAGAAATAATTGCTATGTCAGCGGGTGTGGGTGACTGCTCAGAAGTTGTCAGACACAGTAAATAAATACAGTCCCAATGGAAAAGCAGATGTCCATCCACATGAGACAAAACAACTAATTTTAGCATTTTCTATTATAAGAATATGTTCTGCAAGCCTCGCAACTGTTTGGATCCAGTCCACAGTTAAGAACAAACACACCTTACTCTTCTGCAGGAAGAATCAAATCAAAACCAAAAAACATTTGGAGAGGAACAAAAAAAAGACAGAAGTTGTCTGTTTTCTGGAACTGGTGGTGCTCTGGTAGGACACATGACTGACCTAGTGATTGCCAATACCAATACAGCAGCAAAACACCGCGATCCCAGTAGTTCCAGCAGTATCAGAGGTGTTGGTGCAAGGGACATGAATTCAAGGTTTGGAAAGACGGCTGGCACTTGGGAGAACAAGCTGTATCACAGTGAAGACTTCAAATGTCAGCTCTTCTGAAAGAGAACTGAAATCGTCTGGAGAAAAGTCAAATGGCAGCTGGCTTGGCTATGTTTTATAATCAATTTCCATATAAGGAGCCCATTTTTTAATTTTAATTTAGCCAGGGAGGATTGCAGCTCCTAATGAACAAAGTCCGAGGATACTGGCATTTTCTCTATACTGTTAAGCTAAATAGAAAAACCAAAAATGGCTAATTAGGATGCATTTGGACATAGTTATGGTGCTGAACTACATTTCATTTGGTAAGAACCAAGGCAGGACTTGTTGGAAAACACGGTATAATTCGTTAGCTAAGGCTGAAAAACCCTTATGCTCTCAGGTGCTCAAGCCTTTTCCAGATCTGAGAGGAAAGGTATTTAACTAAAGATGCAGCCAGCAGAATGACGAGGTGGTCACCAGCACTACGGGTGGTGGTGTGAGGACCAGAGCTCTCTGATGGACTGAACAACGTTGGGAGATTGAGTCAATTAATAAGAGTTGGCTCTTGGCTGTATTCTCCTCTGCAGTAAGGAAGCTGGTAAGCCCAAGAGAGGGCACTGCACTGTAAACAGGTGGCTCTAACAAGAGAAACCTGTGTGTTTAACACATGGAAAAAAGTCTTGGAGCTCAGTATTTGCTTTTGTTTCACAGTAGATGAGAAAGGCTACTGAGTGCAATCTCTGCTATAACTTCCTGCAGGTGCAGAGCTGGGGAGTAAAAAAGGGAGGATAACCTGGGTAGTTTCTATCTTAGGAAAGCCATGCTAGTGTTTTCCAAACAGGGAGCAGTGGAACATCTCAAAGGTCTACTTGGAGACCCCAGCCGTTTGGCAAGCCAGGACAACTCCTCTCATCTGCCAAAGTAGGCTGCACACCTCGCCTGCTATCATTGCCTAGAAGAAAAGTGACTGATACTAGATGATTCTCCCTTAGACATTTAAAAAAAACCAAACCCAAATGTAACTTTTCTTATGAGAACATGCCAGTGAAAAAAACAGCGTATTTCAAGATTACTCAAAAAAGGATAAATCCTATGACTAATATAATAAAAAATCAGTGTTGGTCTAAGGAAAAGCACAGAATCATCAGCACCGAAAGAGTTACAAACAACTGAAAATGTGAGGCTAGAATGCATGCTAGATTTTGGCAAGAGCCTGACCTGCACTCCTGGCACCTGCTATCGTCCACCGAGGGTCCGCCAGATCCCCATCAGTTCCAAATATCTGAATGCAACCCAAGGAATTTTAAAAACAGACTGTACTTCTTAGGTACAAACAAATACCTGTCTGTGTTAAGGACATATGTTGCAAGAAATTAAAATACATTTAAGAGTGATAAAAATTCATTGAGTCTGATTTTCACGCTACATCTGTTAAGACTTAATTGTCAGTTAAGCAGGATGTTTCAGAACTGATTAAGTTCCACTGAATTTATTAAAAAAATAATACTGAAGTAATCTGACAAAAAGAATTCAGAACCCATGAATCGCAGAGATATTTTCTGTGGTATGCTGACAGTATGTTCTAAATGTAGTTGAAATAGTGCGTGGTATTCTACAAAAATAAAAAAAAACCCAAAACCTTTACAAATGGAAAAAATATTCAGAGACCAAGAATGATTATACAAATTCTTGAAATTTGCTCATATGTATAAAAGAAAAAGTGTCTTCTCTGTTAAGCATTTAAATATCATGGTAGCATGTCACAAAACTGGAACACTTGAATAAAGCAGAAACTGTTGCAAGACTCCTGAAATTCTAAGGCAGCCGATGTTTATACAACAAGCAGACTCCTGTTATTAATAACCAGATCTTTCCATTACTTGTACTACAAGTATTCTGTATGCGCACAATATATTTTCATTCGTTTCAAGGAATCTGTTTTCCATTCAGATGCTATTAAATAACCAATAACTTTCACACTTTAAATAACTAAATCCTTCAAGATGTGTGTTGAGACCACTTGCCTCTTGCTTGCAACTCTGCTGAAGCCTGACCAGTTTTATTATGGGTACTATTTTTTGTTGAATTTTTATAAATTGCTTTCATTCATTGAGAAGTTGCAATATATCTTCTCATTAACAATTATATTCTAGAGAGCTAAATAGTTAATATATTTTCAAAACTTGAAGTTTTTACCTAATCAGTAAGCAGTCAATCAAGGTAAGAACTTTGATCTGCATCATTCTCCAGCTAGTCAGCAATGCCACAAAGGGAAAAATAAGAATGAATTACAACAAAGCCACGAGCTTATTGTAATGTTACTGTCATCTCACGCAGACGTAACCACAAAATACAAATGCAATTAACACAGTGTCAGTATAACTTTAATGAACAAAACCATATTTTCCTGTTTGACATTACAAGGAATGTATCCCAGGTACCTTCTGCACTGTCTCTGTAACATGGTTCAAGGCATGGAAAGGGAACGGGGGCAAAAAAAGGACACCACCTCCCTGTGCAATTGATATGTTGAAACCTTCTTCTTCCGAAGTGATTTTGCTCCATGGTTCTCTCTCCTCCAAAGTCCACTGCTCAATCCTTCCCCCTGCTCCCCACCAGACACCACAGGCTTCCTCACTGACGCAGCTGCGGGGGCTTCAGCGCTGGAAGCCAGCTCTCCCCTAACACCTCTGCTCTAATCCCCGCGCCTCTTGCGTCTATTTTTCAGACCCTCTACCTGACAAGTGTTTCTGAAAAACGAGAGCAAACAATAAGTTTGCTTGGCCTGGCCAACACACCAGATTTGATTGCTGTGGGGTGGAAGACCCCATTTCCCCACAAGAATCCCATTTCCCATGCCGTTACGTAGTACCTCTTGATACAACCGCTACAAAAATGCATTAGTCCTTATTTTGATTTCACAACAAAGCTTACGTCCAGACAAAAATACACATTATTAAGATTATGGTATTTTCTGAAGTATTTCCTACTGTTTCTAGATAAAGAACTATTTCAAATTAATTCTTAGATAAACCAATCCCATGACGATCTTCGGTGTTACATCAGACAGCCCATGTAACTAAGGTTTCAGTGTTTAACATGCTATTGATGAGGATAAAAGAAGGAAAAAAAAAAGATCTTATTTAGCTTATCTATTTACCAACAATTGGCTAAAGTAAAACATTTTATCCAAAATGATCTAATGTTTTATCCAGAACATCAATTTTAATGTTTTAAAGTTTTTAATGTTTTTTAATGTATTTGGACACTTAAGGGAGAGTAAAAGGCCCACTGGATACAGTATGTTACTTGAAAGACTTTCTTAGGGTTGCGATAGGATTTCCTAATGCTGTTTGGGTGATGAGGATGAAAAATTCACAGTTTGGGCTGGTTACAGAAGCAGAAATTTTCAGCAGTCTGCTTATCTTTGCTTATGTGTGCAGATCCCTCAACAGGAACATTACCTTCCTTCACTTATAACTGCACTTTAAGAAATGAGTAAACAATGATGACTAAGAAGCTTTGGCTAGAAACGCCTGCTTTTGTTTCATTTTTCTAGAACTCAGAAGAGATTCATATAATGACCTTAAACCATCATGATGCTTCTTTGTCTTTGTTTCACTTTACCTTCCATCTAGCACTGGGCAAGGGCTCATCTCTGTCCTGCATATCCCAACTTGCAGAATTCTCTACTGCGTTTGGAGGAGTTCAGTGACAACTACAACGTAGCAATGCTGAAAAAGGCAAAAACTCAAGATACAGAAAAAAACCTGACTGACTCAGCTGGTTCCAAAGTGTCCATTTACTGGCTGCTCCCTCTCAGCTCTCCAAACCCCACCGACTGCACCAGCACTGCTAAGGACTACAGAGAATTCAATTTTCTATCCATTGTAGCCTTGCCCTGTACCCTTTCCTCAGATTAATTCACATTCATGACCACGCTGATGCTGGGGCAACATGAAGCCACACATTTTACCAAACCTGCCAATATACCACAACCTTATGCCAACCACGTTTTCATAGCAAATTTAACCAAGTCAAATAACTTGTCCCCAGCAAACTTAAAATGTGCTAATACTCACTGGCATGTAGGCTCTCCTGTGGAAATACTGCCTTGGGCAACCTTGGTGCTACAGAACACAGGAAAATCTGTTTTACCACAGATAAAGGAGTGGTTTGGGACATGAAGATACTACAGTACATTAAATTTGGACTAAGTATATACAGAAGGATCAAGAAGTCTATCTGTCAGGTATCAACTGTTACCAGACAAGCTAACCTGAATGTTAGTCTCCTACGTGAAAGGGGAAGGTATTTCTGGAATAGAATAGTCTTCTCCAGAAAAATAAGCATAAACGCAGTCCAGATTTAATGCAATGCAAAAATCTTCATTTTCTGAATGATGCTTGTATCTGGAGTCCTTTTCAAAATTTAATACAGATTTTCTTTTATGTTCTACAACAACAGCCCACCAGAGATGATATTTCCGTAGAGAAACTCTAACACAATATTGTCTGTATAATCTAGAATATGAGCCTAAGTATGCACAACTGTTTAAAACACAAGTTTAAACGAAGCTGGAAACATCTTTTAAAAATACTCCTGCATTGCAATGAAAATTCAGTGTAAGTCAGCTGAGCTTTATCCTTCTTATACCGGTCATCTTAAAAATGCTAGCATTTCTGATGCAACACAGCAAGGTCATATTATTCTTGTTACATATTACTAGACATTGAGAAGTTTTTACAACATGATCAGAAGAGTAACAGAAAACATTTTTTCACTAAACCATCATTGCATCAGATATGATGGCTTCCGTGAACACCTCACAGAATACCCAGAAGAACTTGGCTGGTTCTGCAATGGTTTGCTAAACATCTCTGTGGTAGCATTCCTTTAACATGAGATTACATGGCATAGAGCCATGAATCCAAAAATCCCAATGGTGCATTTAGTATGCACTAGGTTAACTGGGACAAAACACCTATGACACAAATGTTGTGCCACTTCTCATTTACTGTTTGCCACTGCTATAAAGAGGTGGCTGCTTCCTTCTATAAAATAACTAACTGTAATAGAATTAGGCAAATATTTACAAAGGTAATCCAGTGTGAAACACTGCATCTAAAAGCAAGCAAATTTTTTTTGGACGGCGCCTTTCTTCCTTCGTAGAGCTCTTTGCTTTGTCAATATGCAGAACAAAATAAGTCTGTCAGAAAACTCTGCATTTGTTATCAGCTCATTCTCCTTAGATGGCAGGACTGTAAATATTTTTCTTCATTATCACCCTGACAGTAAATAACTTTGCAGGTGTGATTTAATCTACAGGAATGCCAAGATTTCACAATTTTTGGCCTACCTTAAAGCAAATGAGTAATAGAGAAACCCATGTACCAGGAAACAAATGAGAAGAACTAGTGAACGTAGGTCTATCAAGCAGGGTTCAAGATCACTTGGGTTGGATGACTGTTGATATATTTGCACTACAGTTCATCTGTTTTCTTATCTGGGAAATATGTTCTATAATAAATTATAATTTATTGCATGTTTTGCAACCTTGTCAAAGGGCACACCTAGGATTTTTGCTTCAGTAATAAATTCCACCCAACTGTGTACAGGAATTCACTTGAAAAGCTGGACATAGCTAAAATATTTTGGTATTTTCTAACGCCAGCACTTTTGATCTAGCATCAACAACTCATTCGGTTTACACAACACCTTATTTATTTTCTTCTAAATTTAATTATTCTTAAAAACTAACAGGAAATTTCAAAGTAATTCTCAAAAGATAATCACCAGTGGCTGTTGGACCCCTATTCCCAATCCATAACTGCCTCTCATCCCCTCTTTTTGCTTGTCTTTTACCCCTTTCAGAGTGTTTATCTCTGAACAGGAACAAAGGAACAGAATATCATGATCATGATCAACCTCAGCAATATTTCTTGGTGTACACAGCTGAATTGCTCATGAGGCTGGTCATACGTTTGGGCTTATTATCTGTAAAAAAGCTAGCAGAAACAAAACTTTAGAACAGTCCTAAGCCTTCCATATTATTATATACAGCAACCAATTGGCAAACTCCACATAAATATTTATGAAGATGAATGGTTACTGCCAGGGTGCTTCAAATTTTTCCAAGAAGGTTTTTTTTCATTAGTGATTAACCAAAAATTGGTAGAGAATAATCAGATCATTACAGCTTTAAGTACAGCATTGTAAGACCCACCACTTGTATGCAGTATCACATGTTAAAATTGCATGTCAGTATGCCAGTAACTGAAGGGTTTTCTAGGATTAGGGATGGCATGTTTGTTTTCCTTTCTAAAGCCACTGTTCAGGGTGAAAGGGAATTAATTTTTTGCTATAAGCAGAAAGTCTCTGAAAAAGATTTGCTGCTTTGCTATGAAGTTCACCGTCTTGATCTACTCTGATTATACCGGGACAGATAGGTCTGTACCTTCCTCTCATGAAACTCTCCTAAATACAATGAATGAACCACTGCCTTGAAAATACTGAAAACACTGTATTTCTCTGCTAACAAATGCTTTTCTGTCTGCAGTTACAAGAAAACCTAAAATCCCAAGCAATATGACTTGAAGAGAAATGCTTACTGTTGTGTTTATGCTACTGGCCAAAGAACCCACACCAATAATGGTTAAAAAATGTTTAGAAGCATTAGATTCAAGTATTAACATTCTTCTATGAATTGTCTATGATGCTATTGTTGTAAGCCTGACCTCAATTTGAAATGCTAAATACGCATTAGTGCAAAGGTTTTTTTTATTTCACGTGTTTTTTGTGTCATTATTTTTTGTTTTCTATTTAACGCTGGTTTCTTACTTATATTAGCAAAGTAATTGAAATTAATTTGGCTGCAGTACAAATAAATCTTACCCGCATACCACTTCATTAAAAATCCACACGTGTACTACTATAGTTGGAGTAACCAATTAATATGTATGAACTGCTAAGACTGAAAAACACTTATTTCTCTAACCTTGCTTTCACAGGCAACTGTCTGAAACCCACACCTTCAAAACTGAAAATTTCAGTATGTACTGTCTTTCCATGTTTCAGGCTGGAAACCTCAAAAGAAAATCCCTTCTAGGTTTTTAACTTAATGACCTAAGTTTTGAAGGGGAAAGAACTCCTTCCATTAGCCATATATTAAAAAAAAAAAGTTATTTTGAGAGTCTTCATGACTGTCAAGGTCATAAAGTCCTTCTAAGGATTTATATTCAGCTTTGTATAATATTAGAAGTCGTGTGTCAGCAGCGAAGCCATGTATCCTTATCACCTATAGATTTTTGGCAGACACAAGAAAACTTCTTTCGTTACAGATGCTTGTGTCCTATCCTTTGACCACTTGCAGGTCAGCAAACTCACTTCTGCCCCAGGTTTCCTGCAGGCTTGAATCACAGTACGTTCAGGTCTCCTGTTTCCTCCCTGTCTCTCAAGCTCTTCCACATTACCTTGAATTCCCTTGAATTGGGGGTATTTCCTGCTCAACACCCTCCAGTCACTCGGATGGTTGCTGCCAACTGGGCAGAGCACCCCAGGCTACGACTGCCTTTTGCTAGAAAACATGCTGCTCTCATCAGTATGTGCAGACTGCAGCAAACAATAATTAAAGTTGGTATTTCCCTCTCTTCCTCTCAGCAGAGGTACTAACAGAGCATTTGTCCTCTGAGTGACAATCCTCTCTGGAATTTCGACAGCTTCACCTTTCTAAAGCAAAAAAAAAATATTGGGAAAGCTGTAAAAGCCAAATTCTTGGAGGGAAAAACATATATTGTTTTAAAAATTACTGTAGCGTGGAAATTATAGAAGATGATACAGATAAAGATAAAGGAAGCCTAAGATGGTGCAGAGTTAATGGTGCCAGAAAAGCCTAGAGGAAAGGAGGACAACAACCTATGTGCTTTTTATGTGTCTCCTGATCCTCTCTTCTCTTCAGAAAGCATGCTTTTAAATGTACTGTTTTAAAAACATTCATAGAATTTTTATCTGTTCTTAACTAGGTTTTATCAAATCATTTATCTCTCTCAGAGGAGATTTGAAACCAGAAATCTCGAGCTGAGCTCAATGCTTCATTACACTCATTCAAGTCACTCCCATCATTGCCTCTTCTATGAAAAAAGGTCACAGAGTACTTACTGGTGAAGTGGATAGGCAGATAACGGGGCCGGGAATGGTATGAACGCTATTATATTACAGTGCTAGCATTTTCTGTGACATGCAAGTAATTGAGGAACTACATACTGATCAGACAGGTAAATTATGCAGAGATGTAATATCATCATCAAGTCACCAGAATTCTAATCCATCAGCGTCACTTCACTGGTGTAAAGGTGGCTCTGAGAATCCATATGCAAAACATTTATAAATTGGCTTCTGCTGATTTACATCAGATAAAAGATCTTATCCCAGTGATTTGCAAATTACATCTTTAAGGGGACCTGCAGGTTTCTTTTCCTTCACAAATACAATGATGAGAAAACAACTTACGTTCAACTTGATCAAACATTACTGAGAACAAGAAATCTCTTGGTGTCATGTAATATTCTCCTTCATATTCCAATGATGCAAAATGCATGAAGCGATGCTTCCGAAGAGACAGCCTTTCGTCCCTTTCCTCATTAATGACATCTTCCTTCTGAAACAGAGAAAAAAAATCATTCAGAAAGATGGTTGCATTTGTACACCAACTCTGCCATTCAAAAGAACACTATACTCGATCTTGATTAACCTCAGTGTTTTGTGGGTAGCCACAACAAGAGAATACCAGGAACTAAAGCTTTTATGCCACGGTCTTAATGAATGACATGCTTATGTGACATCCAAAGTATTTTTTGGCTTCGTTGAGAGCATGCCTTAACAACACAGCTGAGCCAAATTAATGGCTTGGTGTCACCAAAGGCTGCCTTTGCTTCCCACTCCCTTGCTCTTGGCCTTATGGTCCTGCACCTCCTCATTTGCCAGCTCGGCTACTTGTCAGTCTCTTGCTGAGCCAAATTCAGCTCGCTAACTCAACCAAAAACTAAACTGACCAGCCAGCAAACAGTATTTTGCCAACTTAGTGACTGGCTCAGCAAAGGTTGAAATGTGCTCTGTATCCATGCAAATGATCCACTCCTGGAGCTAATTATCAAGTTCTGGAGCAACTCCTAAGATGTGAGTATAATGAGATTCTAGCAATGAAAACACCAACAACTGAGATATTGTATCATAGCACGAAAGATTCAACTAGTTAAGCAATCAAAAAGCTTCCAACCCCCCACACCTTAAATAATGAGATGCATCATCGAAATCATACAAGTTGGCAGCACTCTGATGAGCAGTAACAGCGTTTCTGGCAGCAAGAGAGGATACAGACATACTAAAACAGGGACTTTTTAGGATTTCAGAGATAGTAGGTGACAAAAGGAAAATGAGACACTCTAAAACTCAGAACAGTCTGTGTGTATGTGAACATTAATCACGGAACAATTTTTACCACTAGCATCACTCAAATTTTAGGACTGTTCAAAGATGTGAGAAACTGCAGGAAAAGCAAAAAAATCCAAGGCTAAGTACCAAGATGCCAACCCGAACATACTTGAAACAAGTCAGTAAACAGAAAGATGGATCTGCAGCAAGGTCGGTGCCCGTGGCATTACTCAGTGTGTGACGCAGCTGAGCTGGTACAGCCTACTGTATGGCCTGCTGAGGTGCTGCATCACGTCTTCCAGTAAACGATCACTATTCGTTTATGCAGTTTTCAGTTTCTGGATCATTCCTATGGACTGCCTGACAGTTGAGCAGTCCAGTACGGTGCTGGTGTATGCTGCGTTTTGCAAACAGGGTTACTCCTGAGACAGGGCAATGTAAGCGGCTCCTGGTTACTCTCAGACCAGCTGTGGGTGCAGCGAGGGTCTCACCAGCTGATGATACAACATGGGGTCTGCTGTGCTGAGCGTGTGGATGGGGTGAACTGTGGGACGCAGACAGAATGTTAATGGAGAAGGGGGAGACCAGTGGGAACACCTCGCTTGGTTTTCCTGAAGTCAGCACTGGTTACAGTGACAGGGGAGGTAACAGGCACCCAGAGGCACAGGAAGTTGTTATGAAAATTGGGAACGTGCACAGATATTTCCAAACAGCATAGCAGGTAGTGGGGCACCTTTGTGTGCACATGTCCAGGGAGTGGGCAAGTGAGAAGGGTATGGGACTCTCTGAACCACTTAAAAGCTGTGATCAGATTTCTGACACTTCAGTTTTAACTCGCTGTTCCTCCAGGATGGGGACTGCTTATTCAGTGTCTTCTGCTGAGTTCAAACAATCGCAGAATCCAGCGCTAGCAGTTACATTCCCTGCACCCATGAAGTGGCAAAGACAGCAGGGGAGCTAGCTGATATGATGAATATGCAAGCTGCTTTGGGACAATAGCTTCTAGCTCACAGACAGGGCCCTGAAGTTAAAATAAAAAACGTTAAGGCTTAGCGTCAGGCTTATGAGGTAGAGGAAAGAGATGGAGGACTGATATTGATACAGGCAGCTCCAAATAATGGGACTCAGCATGGTCTGAAAGTAATGACCAACTCCTTCAAATTGAAGGCCTCCGGTAACAGGAGGGTGGACCTCAAGCTGCAGGCAATAACTAGACAATTGAAGGGAGTGTGAAGGAGCAGTTCAGTGGACAATGAGACACCAGAGAAAAGGATGGAGCATTTCAACTTTGTGTCATTAGATTTCCTTATTCTCTACACACCGTGGTCCCTGACTGGCTAGGGGGACCAAATGTTCGTACGATTTGGGGATCTCAAGACAAGGGGTACAACTGGCAAATCTACAGCCAGCGCCTGGATACAATTATTACTGTCATACTAAATTATAGTTCTAAATAGAAGGCTGCAAATTGCCATTTAATCCCATGCCTTGTACCTTTGTGTTAGCATTCAGCCATTGTTAAAATGCTGCACTGAATGATACAAGCACCTTGTTATAATCAATTTTAGTTTCCCCTTGTAGCGCATTCACTTCCCTCAAACCTTGGGTTTTAATGAAGGTGGTAGGGAGGGTACCAACAAGAAAAAACCCAAAATACTCAGAATTAAACCAGTCATATTTTGATATGCAAGGAGAATGATACTTCTAACTATCTGAAGCCAAGTTTTGCTTTGTTTTAGATAGGACCATTTTGTACCAATATCACTGCTTCAAGCTTCTTACATCACAGCCTACAACACAAGCTGCACTGATGCTGTTCTGTGATTCAGATCTGTATGTTCTGGAAAACACTGTTTAAAACTAAATCTAATGTAGTAAAAACTTTAACTTTGTTCTTTTTAAAACTTTGGGGGACAGGTAACTGTAATTGCTTTGTTAACAAGATTCAACAAATATTGCAGATATCAAATGCATAGTTCATAGTTGCTGAGTATTAACATGCAGCATTCTTATTAAAATCATCTCCTTCTCATAATAACTTAGGCAATTTTTGCCCAACGGCAAATTAAAACAAAAAATAGTAAATTGTTTCACAGTTGTCCTTTAACTAAAATTACGGAATGAAAACTAATCTTTCTGCACAAATACAAAATTAAAAAGTTTAGACAAGAAGGAATGAACTAATCCTATGATGTCTTCAAACCAACTGGATTTTCAGGTTTCTTGGGTGCTGCAGTATATGCCTGAATTCTCTCTCAAGCTAAACTTGTTACTGATATCAGCACCGAATTTCAGCAATCCACAATTTTAATTGAAATAAACAGGTACAAGTTCACATATTAATTCTGAAGAGTGCCTTGTATTTGGAAGAGAATGTATTCCCATCACAATTACAGCAGCGTGTGACTAGAGACTCATAAAAAGCCCCTTTCTGTTCATGTAATTTCCACCCCTAATTTGCAGAACAACCTCAGGAACATGGGTCAATTCTTACGGAAGTCAGCTTCAAATACTAGCACAAACGAGATAAGCAAACCTTATGGGATGGAATGCATCGGCTTTGCCATCTCCTACTTTATTTTCAAAGCTTTTGCAAAATTCTTGATGTTCTGTCACTGTATGAGAAGTTCAGAATCTGCTGAAAGCACTCTGACCCCTCTGGAGGCCAGCATGAGCTCAGCTAGAGCTATACTAGACCTCAGCTGCTCACGTGCAACTGCTTACTGCTTCTGAACAGCGTATGGTCCTCAGACTGAGAACTCATGGTACTCCAGGGGCAGTAAAACAATTTATACCAGCTACAAAGCTGACCTGCCACCTTTATGATGACAGCTATCTTTATTTCTGCTTTCCCCCCCTGTTTTAGTATGGTTATTGTGACACTCTCTACAGCACACTCCAAGCATGTTAATGTTAAGGGAAAAAAAAACCTGCAACAATCAGGAGTGCGGAAGTATAACATGAAGGCAAAATATTTGCAATTATCTCATATCCCATTATTTTACATTTTAATGTATGGAGGAGCACAAGGCAGACAGCTACAACACTCAGTGTGGTTAATCTGGATTACCTTTGTAACAAGTGGTGAGAACGGCAGTTCTGGAGTGCAATCCCAGGGACTTCTTTTAGCTGTCTTGACAGACAGTTCATAAGACGCAGGAAGGGATAGAGCACTACAAAAACAGTTGACCTTTCTTCACACCAAACATGTTTGCACAATTTTATTGCATGAGAGACTGAAAATCTGGGCAAACATAACTGGACAGTGGAAGCTTGGAGGAGATGAGGTGGTGGCAGGGGTGTTACACACTTCAGCCAGACGAGAAAGTGTGGAAGGAATATGACGATTTTTATTGCCCAGAGTGAAAGGAGGTAGCTTTAACAGCCACATACTCAAAAGCACATCACGATGACGTAAGGCCTTTTAATTGCCATCTTTCTCACCATGTTTTCCAAAACCAACAATAATACTGTTCAAATTGGTTTAATATCAATTAAGGACTTGAACCTGCTACATTTGGCATCAGAGACTAGAAATTCACAATCAAATTGTAACCACATCAAAAAAGTGATGACACTTCAGGTGTAGGCTGCATAATTTATAATTTTACAAAAATACGCAATACAATTATTTGGCATATTTAATTAAATTGAATGTAGCTGGATGATTGCCCTGTGAAGATGAGTACTGATGATCTTATGCTTGCTCTTTTTAACTTCTTCCTTAAACATACTGCCAGCATTTAATTAAGCTTTGAGTGACATCTTTCTCTGTGGTCATCACACTTTCATTAGTCTCACTGCCAACTACGGCCCTCATACTGCCTCAGTTCTACTCCATTTCACCACACAAAACCACTCTCATAACCTAAATAAACAGTACAAACATAACTTTACTATGATTATTCTCCAAATCAAAAGGATAATCTCAGAAGGTGAAGAGGAACTCAAAGCTGGAGAGGGACTTTTTACAAGGTCATGTAGAGATAGGACGAGGGGTAACGACCTCAAACTGGAAGAGGGGAGATTTAGATCAGATATTAGGAAGAAATTCTTTACAGTGAGGGTGGTGAGGCACTGGAACAGGTTG
>JAOTQQ010000001.1:187180795-187220779 GCA_026546715.1 Gallinago undulata | reverse complement strand
AGAAATTCTTTACAGTGAGGGTGGTGAGGCACTGGAACAGGTTGCCCAGGGAAGTTGTGGCTGCCCCATCCCTGGAGTTGTTCAAGGCCAGGCTGGATGGGGCTTGGAGCAACCTGGTCTAGTGGGAGGCATCCCTGCCCACGGCAGGGGGGTGGAACTAGATGATCTTTAAGGTCCCTTCTAACCCCAAACCATTCTATGGTCTAAGGTGTTCTGAAGCATAATTACCAACCTCTTTGCTTTAATTATACCACTACTTTCCACCAAATTGTTTGCTGTTTCTGGACTACTATTGCCAGTGATCAAGTTACTCCTGAAACTATGCTTTAGGACAGTCCCTAATCCTGAGCAAAAGCACATCTACTGTCTCGGAAAAGGGGATATAGCCTGTACCTGCTTCAGGATGCCCAGGCCAGATGTCTAAGTGCAAAATATAGAGGAGTCTACAATAGCAGCTTATATGGTCTTCTAAAAGCTGTGTTCCCTTCCTTCACCGTTGTTCTCTTCACTAATACATCTCTCTGCCTCCAGCAGCAGGGATGCTGGACTCAATGAACATGGTTGATAAAGGATGGCAATATATGGGAAGAAGTTAAGAGCTATGGATTTTTGAAAAAAAGATTAGAATCATAACTCTCATTTGCTCTGAGAAGGGATAAATGACTGAATATCTATTCTAATCACTATTCCAAATGCCTAACCAAAGACTGAATAAAAATTATGTTTTGAAGGAAAGGCTGATTCAATCACTTAACATTAAGATTGATCTTCTTTTAAAGTACCAATCTAAACTATGCATAGAGGAGCAGGCTCTCTCTCAACAATTCAGTATCCTTCTCACTTCAATTAAGCCCTGACTAATTTCCAAGTATGTTTTCCTGAGTCATCCAAGGAGTCCTTCAAACAAAAAAGATTTGACATTCCTGACGTTTCTAAAAACACTGTCAAAGTGTCTCATATTGCTCATAAAAATGCATGTACAGGGCAAAAAGCAAATTTTTCCTCTTTAATTCTATTCCACAAAATGAGTTTCAAGTAAAGACAGGTATACTGTAGGAAACAATTATGTATTTAAGGCTGGACTTCAGATATTAAGGTATCTGTAACCTAACACCTCAGCAGTTTCCAACAATGTAAACTCAAAGCAAGCAGGGTAGAAAAATTCAAATTTACTGAGAGGCAGTGAGTGAGAAGAACCTATTACTATTTCTTGCACAAGATCCTTGTAAGCATAATTTAAAATGACTCTGAGATTGACTTGAGCTTATTTTTGTCTTTAACAGTGCTATATAATAAGAAATCAAACCACAAAGAGCTATGCTGCATTAATGTTGAGGCTTGGGCTGAAATTCCATCCTTAACTTGTTCTATTGTGTGTGGGTACGGTCGGGGCTTCAAATGCTGGGTGTTCCCACATGTTCCACAGCACTCCCGCACAAATGAGGGAATTAAGAATGAAGTTTCAGCTTTAAATTGGCATCGAGTTCTCTTTGTGGTTTTATGTCAAGCCTTCGATGCCAGTTTGAGAATGTCCCTGGTAAAGCTATGACAGCTGATGGTAAATTAGAATTGAATGACATGAAAAGGGCTCTAGCAGGATACAAGTCTTTTCCTCCGCGGCCGACACGGCAAGGGATCAGCGGCTCAGCAGCCACTGGCGTCTGTAAGCACTACCGAAGACTATGGTTTCCTTCTTGGCTTCCTGCACTGCGAAATGCCTAAGGGCAACAACATGACTTCTTACAATTAGTTTTCAGATTGAAGTAATGAATCTGTTTATCAGTATCTCAATTTATGATGCTAATAAAGAATTCATGATGTTCAATTTTTGGCTTTAATCTTTTTTTTGCTATGTGAAACAACAAGCTTAGGTCAAGTAAAAACTTTTTATTTACTGTATGCTTGAACTTTAAAAAAATATGTTAGATAAAGATGAAGGGTTACATAAATAAAACCTTGACAACCCTTACTTGTAATTTATTAACGCTGCTAAGCAGATCCTGCATCCATTCAGAATGTAAGTAGTTGTGTACAAACTCAAATGTTTCCAGCTGATGATGAGTCAGAAATTACTTAAAAATAAATATATATACTCATCTCTCCCTTAAATTTAAAATTAGGCCTTCCATTTTCTTCCATTTTACTTTTTCCTCCTTTTGCAAAGAATTTGGTGTTTCAATGTGCCTGCACCTTTTGTATGTTTTCCACGTTATTTTTTTCTGCTTATAAAATAGTCTACATTTTCCAGTTAATTTCCCCCAACACAATTTTCCTTTCCTCACTCTACTCCTTTCCATATGATTTACTTTATTTTGCTTCTTCGTATCTTTTCATTGCCTTTCTTTCCTCCATCATCTATACACCTTCTTCCATTTTCCCTTGGAAAAAATCCTAAGCTATAGATCCTTTTTTTCCTCCCTCCTCTGAAAAGAGGATCAATGCTCTTTCCCCCCGCCCTGATCTGGAAGAATTAACTTGCACCATTCATTTAACCTGCTATAAGGATAACTAAACCAACGTGTGGGATGCAATTAAAATCCAGTTGGTGCCAGTGGGCTCTCTGGGAGCCTTAGGTTTGGATCCACTCATTCACACTAGATCTGCAGATGGATTTAGCAACTCTATATCAAATTTCTGTAAGACTGATCAAAACTTTGCAGTTAACTCATGTCATTATCGTATCTCAATTTCAACTCAAACCAATTTGAAATGATCAAAATAACCAAAAATGTAACTTAACCTCAAACCCTGCTGCACATATTAACATGAATGCTGAATGCGCACAGGATAATGCTTGGGGCTCAAGGTTTGAAAATTTCATATGATGCAATAATTTCTAGATGAAAAAGGGTTTTGCAAGAAATCCTTTTGATAGAAATATGTGACTTACAGAAAGCTCAAGATTGAAATATTTAAGAAAGCTCGTGTAAGTATCTGCGAAAGCGTATGCCATAAAGAACGTAAGCCATGCAGTGTGCACCAGTTACCAAAACCAACATCGAGTTGAAGACATAAGATCAAAAGCCAAATGTTCTTATAAACTAATCTGTATTACTTTTTCTCAACTTCATATTTTGTGACCTTCCAGATCAAACTGCAAGCCTGAACATAAAGTAAGCCAGGGAAGAAGAGGATAAAAAGCACTGATTTCTGTTTGGAAATAAGTTGTAAGTATTTGAATGAATGTTTAGCAATGTGAAACTAAATAAACAACTATGTTACTAAAAGCCCTAACAGCCTTGAAATCCTAAATATGATTCCACATATGAAACTGACAAAAGACTGAAATACCTTCACAGGAGCTACTTCAGAAAACAGAGAACAGGCTGCTAAAAGAAGGACAAGCAGAGAATGAGAATGCAACAGCCTTATGTCTGGCTACTCTTAACACTGCTGAATATAAATACACCCAAATTAGATGAAGCCCTTTCTATGCACTAACAGGTGCCACTCCCCTCCTTTCTTCCAAATAGCTGCTCAGACAATTCTGCTCTGCGAGTACTAATTAGTGACGGTTACATTTGAAGCAGCAGCTGAACAGTTTATTTGCATCTAAAGCCCTGACATTTTTGGTTTTAATTTTTCACTCCCACTCCTTGTATTTCACTGAGTTCGGACTAAACTGCTGCACACGGAGCAGGTCTCCCGCTGTTCCTAGAACCCATGCCACATGGAGAATTAACCCAAATATAAGGATAATGTAGCAAGTAGTCTCGTTTGGTAAGGTTTTTTTAATTTCACGATTCAAATCCAGAAAATTCAGCCGTAGCGGAGCTCGTTTTTAAACACCGACTTAGAAAGAAGCCGGGAAACGAACACATTTCTGCTGCGGGACTGTAACGGAAGGCAGATAAGGTGCCCAAGCTCTAACAAGCCAGAGAGCACCAGTTCATTTAACAAACCATACATTTACACCTCAACTTGCAAGTTATTGCAGCGCCCTGCTTACACCTTCCCCTGCCGAGGCTGAGGCGCTGCTCCGGCACCGCGGGATCCCGAGGGACAGAGGGACCACGGGGACACCTCAAAGGCAACGGGCCCGGGAAACACGGTCACGCAGCTCTCTCGGAAAGCTCAGCACACGGCTGCTGCATCTGACAGTCAGTGGATTTAAGTGAAAAATGTGTTGAACTTACTTCTCACTGATCTTTTTCAGCCCATCCCTCTGCATGGAGGTGCAGGCACAATGGGAAGACGTGAATACATTTATTTTTAAGGGTAAGAAGAACTAGATATTTTTGAAAGGCGCTACGTGCAAATGTATCATCGATACACACAGTTTAACCGTTTGCCTCCAAAATGCCATAATATCTTCATTTTTCCTCCCTGTTTTCAATTCAAATAGTATCTGGAGTGTCTCCGAGCACACTCAGGAGGAGCTGGGAGAGGCCCTAAGCCATCTGAACCTTTTGCTTACCCTGGGCTTGCAGATCCTTAAGGACTTCTCAAGTTAATAAGAGTTTTCCTCTTACATCTGCTTGTGCTGTAGAAGGAAACCATGTGCCCTTTCCAAGTAACTTCTCAGACAGTAGCTCTACCTGATCTGTCTGAACTACACCAAGAGATAATCCATTTATTACATGGTGGTTCAATTTAACTGCACGTCCTTCAAAATGGGACCAGATACGTCTGAGTTTGAGAAGTCCAACTGCAAAATTTGGCAATTTTTGAAGTCCAACTCATGCCAACTGCACGGTGCCATATATTTACATGATGCTTTACAGCTTTAAAAGTTTTTTACTGTAAATATGGTGGAATGGGAAATAAGATAGCAAGGAGTTTTGTGATAGTGGGAGGAGAAAAGTTGCAAAAAAATAATGAAATACCAGAAATATACCAGAATCGGTCTCACAAGCTTTTTAACACAACTTCAAAGCGCCTCTGTCAATGGTTACCTACACTTCCAATAGTTCTGTACACCCTACATTTGCAACAGCGTGCCAAAAGCATTCCTGAAAAGGGATTACACTGGCACGATTTTACAGACAATGTAGGTGCTTCAAGGGAAACACTGTGAAAGAAACCGCCTCCCTGTCATCAGAGAAGACTGTCGCTTGCGTGTTTTTGAAACACGCTTCAGAATACCAATCTTGTTTAAGCACTATTGTTAACACGTTTGCACATTCACAATGTTTTAAACAGTGGCTGAGTGCACGGTGCTTTCCACAAAAGTAGATGTATAACAGCCTTAGGTTTCTGTATCACTCACTGAAACACGCTACGTGCCAAATATAATTAGGTGTTAAAATGTGAATCCGGTTAATTTTTAACCTGGGTACTTTGGACTTGCCCTGCCAGGGAATTTTCATCACTACACTGGGATTGCATTACAAGAAATACACCCCGTGTTCCAGTTGCTGACCAGGCTAACACAGCACTGACCAAAACCAACCACGCAGTGGCAGAACCTACAGACTCACAATTAGTTCTCTACCAAGGACAAGCACCCTCAACGCAGAAATACCCTGTGATTTTGTCTTCCTGGACTAAGAACTATGTTTCTGTGGAGAAGAGTAAACCAAACCAAATAGGATGCCAACATCAGGCTTAAAAACTGCTTATATTATACTATCAGAGATTGAAAAAAAAAGATTACAATCTTAAATATGCAAGCATTATACATGCCAGCTGTCATCAGTTTCTGTAAATGAGTGCTTCTATTTAGTCAGCCTGCAAATACTTTCAAAGAAACTTGAAGTTGTTCATAATTTATCCAAATTTCAGTGTCTCCCTTTTTGAAGGCTTTGACATACGGAAAACTCAGATAGTTCAAAATTGCAGTGAATCTTGAAAACAAGTTTTGTTGGCTGATGCTCAACTGTGACCGGAGCCCTGAATTTATTCTTCATGGAAAGAGAGATCTCCTTGGTCACAAGATCTACAAGCTGGTATTTTAAGGCTCTTGTTTTAATCCACACATGTATTGAACAGGATCACAAATCACTGTACCTCACACCAGCGTACACATCAGTTGTACACACTGATATGATGGCTTTACACAGCAAAGCTACTTAAAAATATTTACCAGTAAAGGAATCAGGAATTTTACAGTTTGTGGGTTTTATTTAAAAAACAAACCAAAACCAAACCACAAGAAAATAGAAAATGGTATGCAACTACAAAAGTGCTTGCTACAAATATTCTGAAATAAAAATAAAATAAAATAAAATAAAATAAAATCACTGTTTAAAATAAAGAAAAACCCAAATAGTAGGCAATGCTAAAAAATATTATTCCCTTAAAAACAAATATATAAGAAACCTAGATGAGACAGATTGCTGGAAAGACAGGAAAACTGTGTTCAGAGTCAGAATTCTCTTCTGTGATAATGTGAATATTACTGCTTCCCCTGAAGCCTGAAACTTTAATAGAGAAAACAATGTTTTCAAAGCTTTTCTCCAGCCCTTTTATAACAAAATTTTCCAAGTTAAAGACACAGGCAAACAGCAAAAAGAAACAAACAAACAAATCAAACTCAGATATGCTCCAGGCTCTTTTGCATAAGCAAGCAAATTGAAAACAAAATAAATACTTAGCTGAATCTGTCACAATACACTCTTTACAAAAAGTCTATCAGATTTTTAACCTCATTATTACCTATGTTACATGAAGATGTTTTCTCAGTTCTCGGAAAGCCTGGTACTTAAAAAGGTGCCATAAGTGATGGGGAGTTAACTGATTAGGTTGCCATAGAAAAAGACTACCACCACCAAACCTCCCAAAGCATCAAGAGCATCTGGGAAGTGTGAAATTCTTCACTTTTAAATACAGTGAACTAACACTATTAGATAAAACTTCCACAATGGTAAATTAATCAGAGAATAAGAACATGTAAAAGAAAGAAAACAGCATCTCTTTGAAGCTTTCCTTTCTTTTTTTATTTATTAAAGGCTTAGTCACGTAGATGAAAAATGACTAACAAGTTAAGCTCTTTAGAAGAGGGGTCAGAGTTATGCTCAGAGGATTTAGCAGGTCCCAGGAGGGACCCGGAACAAACATCCATATGTCCTGCAAGATTAATACAACAGTAACAACAAAGTCATTGCAACCACAAGTAATGTTTATACTGTAATTAAGTTGTAAAATTATATTTATTTCTCCATAAAGCTGCTGACTTCACTTCTAAACAAATGATTTGTTTTCTGTAGGAGCCACTGATCTTGTGACAATGTTATGTGTAAAACCTGAATGTCTTAAAACACACTATATTTTCCAATGACCAGACATATTTTTCCTAGTCTTGCTTATTTTTTTAAACTTTCTACCTATGCAGAATTTTTCTTCTAAAGCCTTTTCATTTGACACAGAGATTACACACAGAAAGACTGGGTGAAGAGAGACAGCTTAGGCAGTTCTGCTGTGCCACTTGTCCAGAAACCACAGTGAAAGTTTTACCTAAATCCTGGTATTCCCATTTACTAATTAAACATTTTAATCAACATTCTTTTCTAAAACTATATCATTCACAATAAATTCAAAATATTTGAAACAAGAATTCAGAAATCTAGAATTTTGCTTATTCAAATTGACATACTTGCTTTGAACTAAGCACACACTATTTAATCAAAGGTTTGTGTAACGTTTTAAGTTTTCAATAGATTGTAAAATGCATCACATTCAAAAATGGTAAGTGTAATCCAAAAGATCCAGTAGATTGCTGTGTGGACCAGAACTTTTAAAATCAGTTGTTGACAGCCTCTAACAAGAAAACCACAGAAAACAGAAGAGATGAGACAGATCAGACATGCCCCAGCGGAAGGTAACAGAAGCTTTAATTAAACGTCTCTTTTTGCAAAGAGAAAATGCCTTACTACCTCTAAACCGGGCATCAACGAGATGGTTGTCCAGGACACTAGATTTACATCAGAGAAATTAAAAAGATCTCTTTTACATTCAGCAGTTTCATTAACAATTATCCTGAAAGCCGAAATGAATTTAATATGAAACACTGTGAATAAGGTAACACTGTCAAACATTTGTTCTAATTGGAGCCATTAGAGTGTCAAACTCGTGTACTCCTGATTACAGCAGAGTTGTAATGACCTTTCATTTTTTACTAGTGTTTACAAATTCCATCCTCTAATTTTGAACTTTCCTTCTGTAATGAAAGTTCAAGTATGTTTTCTCAATCCTCCTTTCAGAGCCCATCACCGCAGCACCTTCAGCGAGACTGCAAGGTCACAAAGCAGCGCTACAATTTTCTTCTCTGCAGCATCTGAATCCAGCAAACCTCTGTACCTGGGAGGTCACCCATTTCTCCGTGCTACATTCCTCCCTACCAGAGATAAAATTGTTTTCAGTCATCCTGGCTGCACCTTAAGCGGCTTTTGTAGAGGTTGTAGTACCATTTAAGCATGTCATCAAGCATCTGCTGATTTTCTTTTTCAAGACCTCGGTGGTTATCAGTGTTGCTTCATTTATCAAAGCTGCCATATTCTTGGAAGCAGATTGTGCTATTAGCACAAACATTACATTTCTTTGGGAGGTCCAGAACTCCATCTGATGCAATTTTCTCTTCTCCTCTTCAAAGTTTTTAAGATTATCTTTATCTCAGACTTCTTTTATGAAATAGTTTGACTACAGCCTTTAGTTCAAGAAGGACAGAATTGTGTAAACCCTAGATTGAGTCAAATTAATGCTGTATTTGTCCATCCTCTTTTCTTGCAATAAAAAATAATTTTTCTGACTTCCTAAGACCTCAGGCATGCCTACACTTTTCAAAGACAGACTGCCTATTGGAAAATGTTTACAGTAGTAAGAAAAAATAACACAAGTTAGTTTTCTTGTGCTCTGCTGGAGAAGATTCAGTAGCCACCACTATAATTCAATGCCAATTAATTAATTAGAAATCAATGAATTGATTTCTAGCTAGTACTAACATCCACAAAAAAGATTCATTCTGGATCTGTAGCTGGACGCCTATTCCTACATGCATTAAGTAAAAACTGAATCATTCACTGATTTATTAAAGTCTTATAAAACTTATGTTGGAAATAACTCGCACAACCAAAGAAGACAGAATGCTTACCATGCCAAACATATTTTCTAATTCAAGACACTGCTGAAATTCTCCAGAATACCTTTCCAGAGCCAATGACTTCCATGTGCTAATTCACTATTTGCCACAGGATGACACACAGAGAAAGAGCCCAGAAGACATTAAGAACAAATACCAGGCTAGTTGGATGAGCAATAAAAATGCAGAAATGGCTTAATTTAAAAAATAGGGATATTATGCATTTGTCTATACATTTATCTATAGCATCTGAGATGGTAATGCCATTTCTTTTTTGCAATACTAAAACGTGACAATGCAATCAGTATGTTATTAACACCACCACCAAACAGTTCTTCAAGTCCATCTCTGGCTTTTGTTAAGTGGCTTGTTACTATGAGAGGAATTAATTTTGTACAAAGAGAACAGCTTAACCAAAGGTTTTACAGTGTAACTCACATCAAGTAACTATTTCTCTGCTCTGTTCTTTTCCATGTTTTCCCAACCATCTGCTAACTGGGAAGAAAAAAATAGAGGAAAAAACTAACTGGTGCTCGATCTTGCAGTGCACAACACATGGTTTTTGAGATTTAAAATAGGAACCCAAACATTCTTCCATTAAGGTCTTCAATAAATATAATCTCAGTTTGCAGAGAAACTTGAGGCAAATATCACCAAAAGCTGAGCTCTTGAGACCAAGTGTCAGAGATGCAGATTCTGTTACATCTGCTGTTTTGCCACATGTGCCCAGCAACTGAATGGAAGAAGAAAGGACAAAAAGGAAGATAAATATGGTCTATCATGCTGGACCACCCCATTCTCTGTCCATCTACAATTCCTGCATCTTGATGGCAGAGGATCACAAGTGACTTTTTGTCAAGAACAGGGAGACACTGTTTACTCTACAACTACCAAATCTGAAAACAGTTCTGGGGTGGGAGAAGAAGTAGCACTGAAGCCAGGAGTGAGATGGGTAGAAACTAGTTACAGTCACTGTGCTCAGGAAACACTTTGTTCCTTCTGAATGACAATGAAAGAGAAATGCATGTTTCTGAGGTATCTACTGCATCTAAAGCATGGGCTCTGCCAAGCTCAAGCTCTCCTTGCCATCACCTGCATTGATGTAGGTGACCTCTGTGGAACATCTGCAATGAAGAACAGGGTCCTAAGATACCCTGCAAACAGACATACAGGGTTGCATAAACTCCACAGCTAGCCTGAATGTCATCATGTCTTAATATTTTTACTGCTTATGAAAAAATGTGTGAAAGGAGAAGTCAGCCTAAATAAAAGTCCGTTGGTCAACTCAGTAATATTTGGATTTTTTAACTGGGGAAATATTTGGAGCATATGTATGACATTAAAGCTTATTCCATTATAAAATATCCTTTTAAAGTAGTTACACAGATACCCTGCTTCTAACTGCAGAAAAAAATTCCTTAGGACCCTCTTTGTCCAAGGCTCTGTAGTGCTCCATAGCCTTGACTTCCCAGTCACGATATATTAGTTTTGTGACCTGCTAGCAGATACAGAGATTCCAAAAGTACTTCTATTTAGAAAAACAAATAAATGCACACATACACAGTAAGACTTCAGCTTATGCTCAGAGCTGAACTCATGGATATGACTAGCCCTATCCTGCAAGCATTTAAAAAATATTTACATCTTTCTGAATTTGGTCAGAGACAGCCTCAGAAGAACAAAGGAATGACTGAGCTGGGTCAGAACAAAGGTCCACCTCATCCAACATCCTTTTTCCTTCCGTATGGTCTGTGGCTGTAAGGTTAGAGCATCTGAATGAGTCAGACATTGTACTTAAAATTCAATAGCAGTGTGTCTGCATCAATTCAAACATTGCCATAAGCAAAAGCTTAGGAAGGAATAAAAATATTCTCTGAGTATTAATCTATTTTGAGCTCAGGGACATCCTGAGCTGGATGTGGTTTCCATGTATTTAACAACCCTTGGTTATATCACTTTCTGGCACTTACCCAACATCTCCTTCAGTCCATGCAAAGTTTTAGTGACTTTAATGACTTTTGGCATGGAGTTTCACACATCTATTGCCTATTGTGAAGAACTGCACAATGGATAATAGACGCTGAGAATGTCAAGTTCATGTCAAATTATATGTTAGTTTTGTGACTAAGGCAAACTTAAATATAGTTGATTATTTCTCTCTCCAGGATAGCTGTTTAACACACATAAGGTTTTCAGCCTCACAGAAGAGGTGAAAAAAACCTCCGTAAGTACAGTTTCCATATCACTTCACAAACTGTACTAAATAATAAGATGATATCACCACCATCTTTTTCATTAATGACCTATCCAGGGACATAAAACTCTACTTCTAGGAGAAAATGCTATTTCTTTATTCCACTAACCAGTCTTTTAAAAATTCTCTTTTACAGGCCACCTCTTAAGTTCTTTCTTATCCATTTTAATAAACATTACTTAATAGCTCTGCACACTGCCAAAATCCATTATCTTAAGCTGTAAATTGATAGCTGGAAAAAAATGCTTGAACTTTAAGCTGAATAAAAGCATTGTGCTTGCTATATACTTTGTTTTCTGCAAAACTGCAGCTGCATGTTTCAAATTAAACTATACGTGGTTGTACTCAAAACTGATCTATTTTCTCACACTTCATTGATCTCATTGATCCAGCTAGAGCAGTTTTATGATTGCCAAACTGTTTTTAAGGTAACATCTGATGTTCTTCAGACCTGAGTCTAATGATTATACATGCCACACTCCTCTGGCTCTTAGAAACAATCTGAAGTGATGTTGCTTTCAGAACAGCGTCAAAAGCAATGTGGTTGAAAAGCAGGTTTTCTTGCATTTAATTATTCAAGATTAACATTTTAAAAGATATATTTGATTTAGATATATTCCCGAGTTCAATCACTAATTGTGAGGTTTGTTGATAACAGAATACATTTTGGGGATCTAAACTGCAAAGATCCTCAGCAGGAGACTGCTTCTTCCCACTGACTCCAGGGCGACTTAAAGACCAAATTCCTCGATTAGGTATCTAAAGGTATGTAAATGCAGATGAATACAGTAGCATGAATCTCTCAGAAAGTAACAGTTTACTCAAAGGCTTTGACTACACTCTGAGCTATCAGGACACACTCACCAGCGGAACTATACCAAAAACTTCAGTTCTAGTTCAGCACTGTGCCTGCAACAGCATTAACAGAATAACACATTCCCAGAAGGGCTCAAGTCTTCCTGTAGGAAATTCTGCTTGGCCAGAGATGTTTCTAAGTGTAGTTAGAGCCGAGCCAAACAACGTGGGTATGGCCATTTGGATAGACCATCCTCAGGACAGAGAAGGGAAGAGGCAAGCTTGCTGCCTCTTGGTCATCCAGTTTGCTGAAAGTAAGGACACATTGGCAAGGACACAGAAGGCAGGGGAGACCTGTGTGCAAATCTCTTCATTTTGTCTCCCCCAGTTGCCTGATTTTTCTCCGTTTTAAGTTTCTAGCTTTTATTCAAATAAAATCAGTTTGCTTTTTTTTGTGGAGCCTCCTACAGGAGATGTTGCAGACAGCTCCCTTCCAGACTGTGCTTGACTTGCTGTCCCATCATTACATACCATTAAAGATACTGAATAATTCAAAAAAGGAACCACTGGCTTGACTTGCTTTTGGCAAGTCACAAAGTTTTTAATGATCTGCTTTAAAGTGATTCTACCCGTATGTAGAAATCCATATTGTAAAAGCTGCTAGATTAAAAATTGTGAGAAAAAAAAATGCAATAGAAATTTGGTTTCTATTAACTATCCCAAAATCAAACATTTGTATATATGAAGCTACTGCAAATATGACCTGGTTGCTGAGACTGCCTTAATATGCAGCACCAAGTTCTTTCCCATTGACAAACTAATCTACTGACAGCTCCTGGTGAGATGACTAAAAGCAGATTTCTGACATGGCAGAAGCACAACATGGGGAAGCAAAACCCTCAGCCTACGGGAAAGTCAAAATCAGCTTGTTACTGCAAAAGAGACACCCTGCTTATGATAGAGGTGACAAAGTCATCCATGATAAATAAAAATTCTTTGTCTATGTCAGCATTAAGCATAGAAAGGCAATGTATTTTGGTTACCTTTGAGGACTACACTGGCAGTTTAGGAGCCACCACATAAATGCCCTAAGCCCTGTTCTAACCAGTAATTTCATTAGGGACTTGGATGATGGAAACAGAAAGGAAAATAAAACTGGAAGTAATAAGTATGTCTAGAAACCATGATCTATGAAGAAAAGCTGAAGAGAGGCCTTTATACTGCAGATAGCAAAGCTGCTGTTAATTTTTGAAGTCCTTCAAGTTCTGCTTCTGCATGCTGCCAGGAGCAACCTAAATCTGCCTTGTCATAAGCAAATCGGTGTCAGTGCCTATGCTGCTCCACACCAGCAGAGACGAGTGAAGAGGCAATGTCACACCCCTGCACCAGAGCAGCACCTGACCAGATTTTTGCTGACACATGGTAGGACTTGCATAGAGCTGGGAGGTAAAGCAGCTCCGTGACGCTGCAAGATCTCTTTTAACATACACACACACCCTGCAAGATGTCAGCAGTATGTGTATGGCAGGTTCTTTGGTGCTCTGGAAGTCAATAGGAGCTGAGAAGGTCAGGTGCCTTTCACAGAAGTGTGATACTACCCCACAGTCAGCAACTTGCTTTAACGAGGGGCTACCTTCCAAAGTGCACTAAATTATCATTCAGACTTAACAGCAGAATTGCTATTCACACCGGTTTCATTTTGCCGTCTACAAAGCTCCCAGGCTTCCCCCTTTTGAGCTTTTCCACTCCCTTGGCAATGCATATGTAATGTATATGGAATTTAGGTGCCTGCCTTGGAGGTAGTCTATTCCAGTTTCAGGAGTATCTACCTAAAAAATAGAATCACAACATTGAGTGCTGGGCTCTTGTGTGCCTCCAGAGATGTCTTGAGAGAGAAATGGTCCCACCACATTGAACACAGACTATTGAAGAACTGTCCTCATCGCTGCAGCTGTGTGACAGCAGAGAAGCAGCTGGGACCAAATCAAAGCAGGGTATCAAAATGGAAAAGGTTCCTGGAAGGAGTTAACAATTTACATCAGGTTTGACAAGTTGCTTTCTCAAACATCAGTGCAGTGATCCACTGCATCTGACTTAGATCCAAAGATGCGCACAGCCAAGCTCAAATCTGTGGAGAAACTTTCTCCACAGAACTGAAGTCTATGGAGTTATCCCTTATGTTATTCACATGGTGTCTTACTGTTCCTGCAACAGCTAGCTAGGTATTATGAAGAAGAAAAAAAAAAAAAAAAGAACTAAATCAAGTGCTGAACACTGAGAAAAAAAATAAAAGGTGCTTTATTACCTAAAATAGTTTAATTGCTTTAGCATATTTCCTCTTCTTAACTATAATTTTACCACTTACATATACTTTGAATGCCATATTCTTTAATATGCTTGGTTTTCTCTTTCCTTATTTTTTCAATGGAAGAACCAAAGCAGACAAAACAGCTAATGCTCAAAAACGCATCTCCAAACCTATAGCATACTGTGTAAGTGCAACATTATCCTGAAATGGCATTACAGATGCACAGGAGAGTCAGACTTTGCACAGGCAGAATGAACACGTTATTCCTAATACACAGCATGAAGAAGTTGAGTGCTCCCCAATGTACTTAAAAACAATTTTCGCAGACACAGAAGGATAATTCCTAGATACAAACTGTGTGCCCCCTTCCCAGTTACAAGCTGTAGTTAAGTCTGAAAACTGTGGTCATCCAAGTCACGAACCTTTAAGAAGGGAGGGAAGGGAAAACAGCTTAATGTCCCTGCCTTCACATTTAAAAAAATCAATCACAGATTTATCACAGTTTGTCATTCCTTTTAATTCTCTTTATGAACTCTACAGCATTTGTGTTTATTCTTTATACCAACAGACTTTATGAAATAATTTATTCCACATCCTTATCACTCTTCCTATGCAGTTCTAAATTGTTGATTTCTATTTGCCCATTTTTAAGATTACTAATTTTTGATCCCGTACAGAGAAAAGGATATGTATCCATTTTACTAGATCATGTTCCCTAATCTTTAGCCATAAAATACTTATCTTTTTCACTGCTTTTGCACTCTTTCCCAGACAATATCTTCCTTGTGTGGCACGGTGACCAATACTATGCACAGTATTCCAGATGGAGCCTAACACTCCTGTAACCGTATCGCCTCTTATTTTGTATTTTATCCCTCTGATACAACCTAGTAACTTACTTTCTTGCAGCTGTGCAAAAGCCTCATGGTTTCAATGATTTTTCCACAATAACTTTCAAATCCTTTTTCTAGTCAGTGTGCTGAATGATTGTTCCATTGCAGCACACACTGTGTTTCCTTTGGTTTCTTGCTCCCAGACTAATTATTTTACATTTTTCCACAGTGAACCGTGTTTGCCAGCTGTTGGCCCAGTCACCTAAACAGTTCTAAATCCTTTTATATCTGATTGTATCGTTCCTAATTTACTGCTCTGAATTTTACTACAAAAAAAAGGTGGTGGGAAGGATAAATCTCTGTGCACAAATATACATTACTTATATGGGGGCCATATGCATGTGATCAGTATAATTTATCATATGGTTTTGCAATCTATCAGGCAGCTTTGCCCACCTCGCTTGCATTTTTCCAATAATCCATCTCTGCTGGGACTACTTCGAACACTCCACACTTCTGAGCAGCTTCATACAGCTGCCATGAAAAAAACCTGCCACAAAACCCCCCTTTTATTTTCCCAAATGTAATCCTGCCACTTCAAATCACACTTACCTGAAAGTTCAATATTCAGTCTTGAATAGGCAGCGATATTCTGTCTGGATCTGTGACAGATTCATGGCAGCTTCTTCTGAACCCTTGAGGATGGAGGTGGGAACTAAGTTCACCAAACATCCACAAACCCCACCTATTTAAGATAGGTGCAACAGCTGTTTCCAGATTCTAGGTGCAAGAAAACTATCAGAATTTAAATAACAAGATTGACTGTTCTAAGAAAATTTTTAGCAATATTTTAATGATATTAATTTTCTTTCCTAATTATATTACTGGTGTAATTTTAAAGGAGTCTCTGCCCATCTTGCACTAGCAACAACTCAGGACATTGACCAACTAAGTGTGCATATGTAGGGAGGCCAGATAAATCACATAAATTGCTAGACCTTGTACAGCCTAGTATTTCCATACATTTTGCTCCTCTTATAAAGTCCTAAATTGCCCTTGCTCATGAATTTTTAAACTCTGGAAGCTTGATGCAGAGCTTTGCATTGCATTAGTGCAACAAATATTTCCACTTCAAAGCTTGTGGAGTTACAACTCATAGTTTAAATGATGCTCTACCACATTCTACCTCAATGGGCAAGTTTACTGAACTCACCAAGCAGCTGAAAGCCTCCAGCATCACTGTATGATCACCCTTTTCTTCCAGCGTGAAAGAACAAAGACGAAGCACCTGCTGCTCTTCAGGCTACCAAGTCAGGGAACATTTTACCAGTGCTACAGCACCTGTTACTCACTGCACTATCAGCTCAGGGAAAGCTTTAATAGAACGTGCAGGTTTTCGTGATTTCTTCCATCCAATCCCCATTCTCTGCCATTAATTCCTCTTTCATAAAACCATATTCCTATTGCAGTTTTACACTTGAGACTATCAAAAACATGTTTTAAAGAACCATAACTGATATGTCTGCAATGTTATTCCTGTGGCATTACCAGAAAATTATTTTAAAAGAACAAATACTAGTTAAATCTAAAACCTGATATAAACTTCTACTGATTTGCTGACAAAAATGGTGTGGGATGTGAATTCACTTTGAGGACTGCATGCGGTGGAGCATCAGTATTTGGCAACACACTAGTTCTAGCTACAGTACAGAAATGCTGCAGAATAGTAATCTTCAACTCTCTAATTAAATGCACTCTACTTTTTATTAATAGAAATTTGAAATAGCAGTTTGTGCTTAAATAGACTGAAAAATAACAACTTTAAGGTTTTAACTTTAATTATTACTTCTGGTTTCTGCCAGAAATCCATTAAGGCTACAGAATCTGAGCCATCTGACTATAATACTTGTCAATTGTCTGATATTTGATGAAGCATTTTTCACCTGCTTTTTTTTTTAAAAAAAAATTTCAAATATGTTTTGGTCAGTTTTGTTGGGTTTATTTTTAAACACAGGAAAACATAAGCCAACACTTCATTGTTTTATTAGAAACCACTAAGTATAAGTTATCTCCAGACAGAAGTTCAACCACCCATTATAATAGAGTACACCAATGAACAAGAAGTTGACTGGTTAACATCCCTTTTTCACTCCCTCTCAGTTTACAAACTGCAAAGACCATTTCCTCTGAAAGGGGCACTGAAGTGTTACATTAGTGCCACTTGTAAAGTTATTTATGGTGTTAAATAAAAATGTAAGAATTCCCCAAAAGTAGTTGAAAGTCATACTGAGACACAAACCTCACTAGAGAAAGACAGACATAAATTCATTTCTCAAAAAGTGAAGTATAATAAAAGGACGTAGAGCCAGTGATTTCTGGCCGTTGTAGCAAATAAAGACAAACAAGGATGTCAAACAACAATTAAGCAAGGTACATCTGGGATAATGGACAGGTCATTAGCTTAAAGTCCCTAGAACCCCATTCACAGATCACTGTCTACATGCTCGGATAAATTCCCAGATCCAGCCTAAAAAGTGAGAACTCTGTTACCTGACTCCTGGCTTCAGCAGAGAAAGATGGGTGTCTCTCTCCTCAGTATTTGGATACCTAAAATTTGATTTATCCTCTGATAAATCTATCTCTGACTTAACTCATTCCTAACCAGGTGTAGTAAAAAATGAAACAGAGCATGGAAATTGGCCATAATAATAATACACAGCCTACAGCTCATATAAATAATTTCAACTGCTTGGGAAAGGCAGGAGATCTTTCTTGAGTAAAATAAAAATGCAAAGCACTATCACTTTCTTGCCATAACTCAAGAAAAAGGCTAGACAACAGCTGACACCCACCCAGATCACAGCAATCACAGCAGTTGTAGCTCTGTGGCAGGGAAGAAAGTGGGAATGCCTACTCCAACCTGTTCCCACATTAAAAAATAGTTTTGTTTTTCTCTATGGAAGTGTAAATTGAGGATGCATCCTAGAAGCAAGCACTATTCAATTATGGATAAATTTGGTAAAAAAACCAAAGGAACTGTATCAGGAATTAATGCTGTCCTCTGCTTTTCTAATCCCAAAGTTATAAAAAACACTAAAAAAACCTCTGCATTAACTCCTACAGTCATTATCCAGAGAAAACCAGAGTTTTGATTTTTCTGAAAGTTTTGTGGGTTTTTTTAACTGTAATTTTTAAGGTCATATACATGTTATCTTTTCTAAAAGTCTAAAATAAATATATGAAAAATTATATGTCAGTCACTATGATTATTTTGCTTCAAATTAAATACTAGGTCATTCAAATGCTCAATCATTAATATACTCTATGTCTCTGACTAGAACGCTGCCTTTGTTTTCATTATTTTACACTATTAGTTTGGAACTCAGAGTAAACACTCTTATCACGTCCACCACATGCAACTCCAAGCAATGTGCTAGACAATGAAATGTTTTGGTTTTGACTGAGTAGCTGGAAGTGTGAACATGACCCATTACACCACTGCAAAAACACATCTCTGCAGAATATGCAGATGATGATTGTCCTTCCAGACGTGAAGATGAGAGTGGACTGACACAGTAAGAGCCTGCCATTGCACACAAAATCACCGCACCCTGCTGAGTACCACCATGCCAAGGACCCGGTCAACGAAAGGAAGAGAGACCCACTAAAGGATGGGTGGTACCACGGCTCACTGTCCCAGGGGATTCACCTCCGTCTTAGCTGTAGTAGAAGCATGCAAACTGCAGGCACTGGGTTTCACCCGCTGTTTCACACTGTGATTTATGAACAGATTTCAAGCTTCACGTATGATTGAAGGGATTTTTCAGGTCCAGTTGTTGAGTGAGGGCACTCCAACGGTAACTGCAAACGCAGTGACAACATCCTGCTGTTACACGTATGTCACTATCAAAATAGGTGCGCTTACAGCTTGTTTGGCAAGAAACCAACTGCTTTAAACAGGATGCTGTTGAAAGCAAAAAACTGGCTTTGAAACACTTAGCAGGACATTGCCCCTCTACCAAGCTTCTAAAAGTATACCTGACTCCATCCCAGCATACTTACTGTGTAAGAGTGCTTTCATTGGAGAACATGTATTAGGATGCACAATAGCGATTATTGTGAGTAGCATATTTTGTTTGCTTTTTAGCTCATCTTTGATAATGACAATGTATTTTCAAATTTTAAAAACTGACAGACTGTGATTAGTGCAAAAAGCATGCCTTCCTCTGAAGTCCCAAGGGACAAGGTTAAGATTGATGTTCTCATTGTGTTTAAACTCCTTTCTGTAACCTATCAATGTTTTATAATGGGTGAAAAAATGGAGAGGAACTCTTTCTTTGTTTAACATAATGTGTCACAAGCACATCTCTGCCTTAAAAATCAAAGAACCAAAAGAGCACAGTGATGCAAGATTGGGGGGCAGGGGTGACAGGAAGGGGAGGAGGAATCTCCATTCCACCTTCTGAAGCATTTTAGCAAAAGGAGACAAGAAAATTTTAACAGTGGAGAAAAACAGAAAAAGTAGGAACATATATGATTGAAAAGGACCTCTAATATCATGAAGTCTAGACCTTTACTTATCTTTTTCAAGAACTACTAGCTGGATCTGAAGAAGAAGTAAAAATGGGCAACACGAGGTGAGTTTACATGTGTTCAAAGCACAATTATCTTGTATGGTTAAGCCTAGGGCTCCTGGGGACTTTAGAACAAAAAATCATCTGAGTCACTACAGGACTTGAACTCTCTCTAGTTGCTTTGATCAGCAGCCACATAGTTATCACCCACACTTAAATTTTCAGCATTCAGCACTTCATTTAAATGACTAAAAGAGACCAACCATTCCTGCAGATTTATGCTTTCAGAAATTCTCAAAAAATGAAAGCTAAGCAGAGCATTGCTTATGTTTATATTTGGAGACTTTCTTCACAGTCACAGGAGATAAAAAGAATGCTATAGAGTTTCTGCAGTATTCTATGGAAAAGGTGCTTTGATTCTTCAGCTGAAAAGACAGAGATGGTGTTATACCACATCTTTTGCAACAAATTGCTACTTAAAATGTAATAAACATTTCACTATTTGAACACATGTATGAGCCATAACACTACAGTTTTCATACTTTATTTTAAATGACTTTATCTGGAGGAGCAAACAATACTTTACAAACTTGATGCTATCAGTAATTCAAAATAAATCTCAGATAACCCTCACAATATACGATGTAAAAAGTTACTAAGGTAAAGGAGACACGCAAAGGAGGGGAAAAAAAAATCAGCTACCAAAAGTAGTATCAGGGGACATTTTCAGAAAGAGATGTACTACGATAAACCTCTCTGCATCCACATACTACTTACAGCAGTGCTAGGGAATGGGAAGTTTAACAGAAAATGTTGAGTTCTACATTCAGAATTTGCTGGCATCAAGGTAGCATGTTTGAATGCTGAATTAACTCAATTAATTCAGCATAGTACTGAAGGGCCTAACCTGACAGATGTACAGCACAAGTGGTAACTGGACCATTTGAAGCTTTTTTCACACTGGCAGCTACCACCCATCAACAAATCAGGGTAAGTACAGGTGTGTAAGTTCGTAGTCCTGAATTTGAAGGATAGATGGATGATGGGATGGAGTAACAAGTCCCTCCTGCAGATGCCCACGGAGCAGTACAAAGCCAGAAACCCCTCCTAAGGCCACTGGTATCTGAGTTTCCATTGGTATGAATTTTGGGAACCCTTCATGTAGTGGAGTATATATTACGTAGACTGGCAGGTCATTACTTGAATGTTTTAATGCAGCAAAAAGGAAAGCAGACATTTCTCATACATTGCAACAAAGGAAATTTCACACTGTGACAGTAAAGGTAACAGTAGACCATTTGTGATAGATACGCCCCCAAGCATGAGTGCTGAGGATGTGAAAACCAATTTTGCCGAGTTTTGCATACAGTACTTTGAGAGCAGACATACAATGTGTCAGACCACCATTTCAGCTTTTCTGTACTGGAGAGATTCTGCTACATCAGCAGTCATATACTATGTTTCTTCAGGAACAGTTTCTTTATTAAATTTTTGTGCAACCAAAGCAGAAACCCATAAATTTTACTTCAGTAAAGAGTTAAGTCTTCAATTACAAAACTGGCAATGCAGTTACAACGCACAGAATCTGAAATAAGAAATCACCATCTGGAAAAAAATTTGAAGCTAATCCCTTCTCTGAGCATCTCTTAGCTAGAAGAGCCGAGATCCTGCCCCAAAAGGTAGTCCGCTCTGGAAAGACAGGAAGATCAAAGTCCCTTTTGTCCCCATTACACCTGATGGCTATCACAACGCTATACTGTGTGCGAGCTAAACTTCAAAGCCATCTTATGGGCTTTTACTCTTTTTTTCTAATAAATTTAACACAACTCATTGTGTTAGCAGTTTTGATTACCCCTGGATTTCCCTGAGAATACAAATGAAACAGTTTCATGTTACACATTATCTGCACAATCCTTCACAATGCCCAGACCCTGCAGTACACTGATTTTTTGCCTCTATCCATCTTCCTGCCTAGGAAAGAAGGGACCTGCCCTGTCATCCGACTTCACCAGTTAGTGTGGTGTTTTCTAAGGTTTTATCTCATCTTCCCTATTACAGAACACATTATTTCTGTAATATTTTGAAATCTCAGAATTCAACACACGCTGCTGGGTGTTTCATTAGAGCACATATACTTGAAGTGCCTTAATTTCCCTTTTTAGTTGGAAACATTCAAACTAACAGAAACCTGATAGTTATTTCCTAGATTGGAAAAGCACATTAGCTGAAACACAAAGAACTGAATCTCAAATTATTATTTGATTTCATTTTTTTAACATGAAAGCAAGAATACATCCAATTTCAACACAATAATCTTACAGAAATGTACCTGCTATGTTCATACTGAAGCAGGTATTTAGTAGAAAACCACAGAAAAAGAGCAGGTATTTTTAGGAATAAAACCCCTGGAAAAGTAGTAGGACAAGAAGAAAATGGCATGCTAAACAGCATTAAATAATCAGCCGTAGAAATGCATATTGGATGGATATACCAAATGTAACTCGATGGACTAATAATGTGACATCTGACTGAAATAGTGTTCGGTATAACAATTCACTTATCTTTCATTTATCAAAACATCATTTTGGAAAATAGTTTTTGACTATAGAAATGTTTCTGTTGCTAAAATGATTGAAGTTTTTGCAGCTTCCTTGTGAAGCACTGTTCTGCTCCACTCCACTTTGATAGGAAGCTGAAGTTAAACCCAGCTGAAGCTGGTTCACTGTCTTTTGCCCTGAACGAGCTGAAATCTCCAGTAATTCCAAGTAAGAAGTATTTTCTGTTAACTATGGAGAAGCTGCTGCACCTTTTTTTGACCTACTAGAGAAACAGGACCATACTGCGTTGGGATACTAAAGAGTATGCATTCCTTGCAAACAAGACTTAGATTTTGAGCAGCACACCTTCACAGGCCCCGTGGGAATGTGGAAACCTGCCTGCACAGGTGAACGGCCAGAGCTCACCCCAACTTTCTCATGCCAGTGGTTTCAGCTGTGGCAGGACAGCAGATTTTACAAGCATCGCAGGCCCCACTTTGATCCTTCTCCTGCCCTTTTGAGAGGAAACCGATCCCGGTCTACCAGCAGGTCACAGAAGATACAGGCAAATACTGTGTATCAGAAACACTGTAATGTATTTTTACTATTTTATTAATTCCATTCCTCCCAAGTGACTAGTTGCTCAATAGGCTTTCTCGTCTATAACGGAAGGTCTCATGACATTTGCAGTTTCTCCTAAATTTGTGAACAGGAATATAAAAAGTTATAATATCCCAAGACATAATGTTTTGTTTATAAAACAAGATGGGAAAATCTCTCAGGGACTGACTGAGCCGGGCTTTAATCCTGTTAGTAACAGATACTGTAAGAAGTGAAAAGGTCCCCTGTTCTTGCACACTTGCAAATCCCAGATCAGAGTTCATCAGAAGATGACCTTACATGGAAGCAGGCAATGAGGATGAGCAGAAGCGTGAGGTCAATGGCCCAAGGTGGTAGAGAGGCGCTCTGGGCCAAAAAGGACTCAGGAGAAGAAGGGCCAGAGACAGAGCACCCCTCACAGGCACAGCACATTCCCCAAATCAGCTCAACACATTTTTGATCTTCTGGAAGTGGAAAAAAATTACTAAAAAAATGAGTTCTGATGGGCACATGGCAGTCTGTCTGCCTCTGCAGAATATAGAAAGCGAAGTTGCATGAAGAATAATAGCTATTTTTTCAAACAACCTATGAAAGGAAAATTGACACGCAGATAAAGCCCCAGCTTGGAAAATTAAATAATAAAAAGAAAAATCAGACTCCTGTGCCTGACGGACACCACTGTGCTTCCTATCAAAAAATGTAGCATTATTTCAAATGAAGTACTCCAAGCGATTCTCATCCTTTCCTCCCTTCCTTGCAAATTTGTACCTAATTTTGTACCAGGGAATTGTTAGGACTCTTTTCACACACTACTGCTATTTATAAGATTAATACACTGTGCTATAGTAGAATAAAAACGTATCAAGCTACAAAACCTGGCAATTAATCACACTGCATATGCTATGTGTTTTTCTGTAAAACAGAAAAAAAAATATTCTGCTTGTCATCAACAGTAGAGTGAATCTCTGCACTGATTAATCAGTTTCCACTTTCAATGTTGAAAGTGGTTTTTCTGAACGTTTGATAGGAAGTATTCAATTTTAATACTAAAGTGTAAACTTGACACTGCATTAACTTGAAAAAAAGCAAGTGTCTACTTTAACGATACGGAACACTTACAGAAATTTAAAATCTCTAAGAATCAGTAAAAAACCACACTTCACTGCAACAGAAGTTATTTCACAATTTGACGTTTTGGAGCAGCTTCTGAAAGTGGATGTGAACGTCCTATAAATGTAGCATCTTACTTTTAATGAGCCAAAAAAGGACACTGCTTAAAATCAGTTTCTTTAAGTAGATTTGTGATTTAGTTCATCTTAGCAGGAGCTGTCTAAAGACCAGAAGCCAACTGTGTAAGCCCACACAACTGGCTCTCTAAAGACAAATTTCCATACAGGAAAAAAACATTGAGCTGTCTTTATAATTCACTCAAATTACTAATGGGATATTGTAGCTTCCATTATTTTCAGTACCCTACAGCAACATAGTTACTTTCAAAGGAAGTTCACTTAATGATTCTGAGTTACACTGGCAAGTTAAAAACATGTAAGACCCCTCCGTTAAGAGTATTTTTTTAAGACATCAAAGCACATGTTCAAACATACACACTTTATTTTTGCACAGAGGAAAAGATGCATGTCATAGATCCTCCCCCTTTTGTCAGAAGCATCATTCTCCAGCACAAAAAAAACACACCCATCAACTGGTGAACAAACTGAAACAACAACTTTTGCTTTAGGATGATGAAGGTGTGTGAGATTTCTTTCTGTGGCTGAGACAAGGAGAACTGGTTTTAATCTACAATATAAAATATCCAAAATGCATGCTATAAAAGCCTTCTACTCAGACTAACATTTATGTCTGTATCATATTTTATTTTAAAATAAAATTGTGTCAGTGAAGTCCTTTGATCCTTCTGTTATTAAAGGTTAAACTTCTGGGCTGATGCCTTGCATACATTTCAAGCATGTTATGACTACTATGCTATTTGACTACACAGGGATTAAATGGGAATTATTACAGGAAGTTTGATCTTTAAGGGAAAAGCAAAAACTCAATCACTTTTGTAGAATTGATTTTTAAGGTTCAGGTGGATTTCTTTTCTTTAGACAATTTTCAACACACTGATCTTGACTTAGATTCACAGAAAAGATTTGGCAAAACAAACTCTAATAAATTAGTCAAGACTGAGGTATGGTGAAAACTGCAGTGTAGAATTCTGTACCAAACCAAGTATTTATGAAACACAACTACAGGAAATGACAACATACAAATTTGTAAAATCAAATATCTTACATTTCAGTTTGTAGTCCCAATTACATTGAAAAATCAGTCTTCTGCTTTGTTTACAATGGAATAGCAGATGCAACACACTATTTAAAAAAATATGTATTCTGATTTTACAGCCTCTTGATGGTTCAGTTTATGCTACCAAGTTATAAAAATTAGAGGAAGGAACATAAATGCTATATGCGTATTTCACCTTTAAGACATTATAATAATAAGACAATAATAATGAAAAAGGATAAGTGCATTTAATTTTGCCAATAACAAGGCTCTTAAAGAACAATTTATTGTATACTAGTCCCAAATTATGGGGGATTGGTTTATTGTAAATTTTTTTGCAACCACTGGTCAGTTACAATATGTTATTGCAATGGATGGAGTAAGAATGATGGGATTATGTAAAAAGAACCCTTGGCCCCAGCTAGAGATTAAGTAGTCATGTCACACTCTTTCTATTCTGCCACCTTGAAAACTATTTCAAAGCCATTCTAAATCCATGCTAGGGTTTTAAATACAGAGTGCTTTCAAAAGCCATCTGCAAAAGAAAGCATGCTAGAAATAAGCCAGCTAGCTATTTTAAAAATTTCAGTGATTATTAATCTTTAGACACTCACAAAAGGCTTCAGAAAAGCTCAACTCTAACAGCTATTTACAAAGTAATTAAAAAACATGCAGTACTTAATCTGAAACCATAAGCATGAATCCAATTTGATAGCTGAAAAAAAAATATCAGTTAACAACGTTCACCTGTTCTTAGCTTCATAGTTATCAGTATTTAAATATTTATTAGAATTTACTTCATGCCTGAAACTATACAATAGCAGAATCAGTGCCTGTAATCTTGTTCAATACTGATTAATTGGAAAGCAATCCTAACAGTAAGAGAAGCCTTGCAACTCAACCTAACCTTCCCTGAATAGACAGGAAACAAAAGGTCGATCTTCAGAATTAGCAAGAAAGGAATTATGCTAAAGATATTTCAAACAAGAACAGAGTATGCAACCGATGGGAAACACACTGTAGCTTACTCATAACTGGCAAAATACAACACCTTGCTACCACAGGCAAAAAGCCCACAGCCCAACACACTTGCCTACATAAAATTAGCAGCTTTATCGCTTCTGTTCTGAGTACAGCCGCTCATTACACCTCTCATGGTTTAACTCCAGCTCGCACCTAGGACCATGCAGCCACCCACCCACAGCAGGATGGGGAGAGAATTAGAAAAGCGAGAAAACTCATGACTTGAGGCAAAGACAGTTTAATAGGTGAAGCAAAAGCCGTGCTTCTCTGCTCATGGGATCAAAAAATAATCCTAAAGGCAATCAAAATCAGTCTACAATCAGGATAAAAAAACAACAAATGAGGATCCCAAAAGTTTTCTTTTAGTGTAGCAGGCCTAACCTACAACTTTTGCCTTAGGATCAAGGAAAATCAATAACCTAATGGAGTTGGTCATAGGTCTTTAACTAGAAGGACCAAATGAAAGAATAGGGATCTAGCACAGATAACAGCAGAAGAAATTATTTGTAAGTACAGCATTTAACAACTGGAGTCTGTCTTCTCATTTTATTTGAACATTTAAATTCTATTATGCAAGGACCTGATCATAGCCTAAAACTGTCTTTTGTCTAAAGCAGTGTACTAACCCACGGAAAATACTGATTTGTAGTGTGATGCTTCAATAAAAAGCACCAAGCTGCCAAAACTAGAAACAAAATATAATTATCGTAACAAAATACTCTTGAAAGAGAAATGTGGGTTTTAATACACTACTTACTCTTTGCTGGTATAAATCATACCCCAAACGGCAGTAAAGACACAACCAACTGAAAGGTATTCTTAATTACATCTTAATGTGAAGTGGCCTTTGCTCCAAAACAGTGTTTTTACCACACAATTCTTTTTATACCAACGACCTATTAACATTTTTACAAAGCAGGATAGGTGGACAAGGTACAAAGCAATAAAAAGCTACATATATAATGGCTGTTGTGTAAGCAAAGGTCAAGTTCGATAGCTTGGAAAAAGTCTCAGAGTTCGAGGTGCTTTGCTCAGTGCTATCTGCAACGTTAGCTGTAGTCAGTGAGCAGGCAACTGCCTGCAGACCACTTGGTGAGGTCTGTCCAATACAGGCAAGGTGGACACTTCTCTGCCACTATCAAACTTCTGTGTCCCTCCACGCTTCCTTAGTTAAATGCTTGAACTACTCTTTGTGCCTTCAGACCTGATGGTATACTGATGATTATCTTTCTGCCACTAACCTCAATTAATTCAATCCAGAGCTCAGTTCCAATCTCTGTTAGCCACTCTTGGATGGCTACCCATCTTCTTACAGGTGAAATGACTCAGACCCAGCTCCTTCTCTTTCTATATGAATTCTACTCTGTACTTCATTCTTTACACTGTTGTTATCAATCTCATTGTTCAAATTTTCAAACAAGGAGTCATCCTCTAGATCTACCTTTCATGTAATGCAACTACCTTCGTTACTTTTTTTTTTTTTTCTTTTCTACATAGATACACTTTAAAGAGGACTTTACCCTTTAACAGCCAGAGCCGCCCAACTTCCTTCCAGGAAAAATGACAGGTAAGATCATGAAACTGTGCTGAATGTTTTGTTTAGTGCCATCTTCTCCTCAATTCTTCAGTGTTTGTTTTCTTTCTTTTTTTAAAAAACAACAACACATCTTACCACAATTAATTCAACCTTTGCCCTCAATTTCTAGTGTCTGGACTACTTAATGTTTCTACTTACTGCATTTTATACTGTAACTGTTTTTATCTTTTCCAGTGGCCCTGTTTTCAAGCACAAAAGCCACAAAATCGAGGACTGCCCTAATTATAATTACTAGTTCAGTCATAACTTGGCCTTCCTTCTTATGTGTACAATGTAGTGATATGACTCTAAAAGGTTTTCAATTGTTTTGCCACTCTAAAACACACCAGACCCCACCAAGTTCTGTTATATGGCACCATCTTCACTGTTCACCATTTGAGCTCAGGGAGTAACTGGAAGATTCAATGGGATCTTCTCTTGATTGACTGAGGGGAATAAAATCTCATATTTTGCAGACAGCAAAGGAACGTACCAAGACCAGACCTCCCAGTACCCAGAACTCAGCAGACTGTCCTGCACCAGTCACTGCCTCATCCCCTGCCACCCAACACCCTCAGCTGTTCAGCCTCCCCTTTGCTAATCCCTCCACCAACCCTGCTGCCACCACCTCAGCAGCTGGTTTCATCCTTCCATCTCCCAAGCTGAGCCTGCCCAATTCCTGTCTCCTGCACCTAAGACATTTCCCTGAAAGTGCCTGTACCTTCCATGTCATCTTCACCCAAACATTTCAGAAAAATTCAGCCTGAGGCTGACTTCCAGGACAGAGAATTTTAGAGCAAGCAGTTACATTTTGACGCTCGTGAACAACCAGCAACAGGCTTGTAAAGAAAAAGCCTGAGTAACCTTATCTATCAGCAAAGCCACTGGAGCTACCTGGAAACTGTAAGCACTTGTGACTTCAGAAGCCTTTCATGTTGCCCCATACAAGTGCTGGGGCACAACTGTTTTCCCAGCTCCTAAAAGCACACATATATGTGTATCTATGTATCTGTGTGCATGTGGATACATACATAAAAGTTCACAATTTCTTGTCCTTGGTCCAAGCTAAATATTTATTGGCAAAAAATGCCAAGTGTTTTACCTCATTTTATCAGAACACCAAGGTTTAATGGTGGAAGCACTAAAAGTGCATCCCACTCCCCTTTCTGTTGGGTGTGATATAAAGCAAAATCATTAAATCACCAGTAAAAAGTTATCAGCAGAAGAGAATGCAATGCTTTCACAAACTAACTTGCTTCAGTAAAACATGGTTTTGTGGGGAAACACTTCTTTACAGTGGAGAGGTACAAACATTATGGTGAATATCTGAAGACGTCGTAAGAGTTGTCCACACGGCCCCATCCTCTAGTGTCTGCCAGCCCATGGTATAAGTGGTTGTAACAATCTTCCACGATTCCCCACAGAGCACAGTAAATACAATGATTTAAAAGTCCATATAACACTGTTTGTCTGAGCTACCTTACTTGATTAGTTGATAATACAAGAACTATTGATAACAGCTCCTTTACAAAATTATTTCAAGGGTTTATGAGAAAACAAAGGCAGTAAGTTCAGTGAAGGCTTTGCCTTTCAGAAATATTTGCTTGCCCTTGCTGTTTCGTGGACTGCCACTGTGCACACAGACAGAAGGCTGCTTCAGAAACAGCAATGATAAAAAGGCAGGTTCAAAATAAGACAGAGGAAACACAATGTGTTTGATTGGTCCAGCAAATAAGTTTATTTATAAAACACAGGATGCTGAAAAAAGCATGACTTCTACTCTTACCTCAGTGGGGGGGTGTCTCTTTTGGGAGACCAGAAGTAGCCTGCAGGCACTCTAGTTCTGAAAAGAGAAGGCTCTACCCCAAAAGGGTGTCCAAAACACATCTTTTGCAGCAATACATAATATGCAATGGCTCACCACTGCCACAGGGTGTCACAAGTTTAATAATGTTCAACCGAATTCAAAATGTTGCAAGTGAAGATGACAGGGAGAGTCCAATTACAGCTTAACACAGGCTATTACCTTAGTTAACTCATCAACAGCAGCTGTGAAATTTGTTATAAATTTTAATGATCAACAGCAGCTACAAGCAGGACTGGGAGGCAGTGAAATTACCACAATTTGCAATATGTATCCGCTTGAATCAGTTACTTCTACTGAAATATTCCAAAGTCTTGCTCCTAACTGAGGTTTAGCTCCCATGGAGTCTAGAAAATGTTACTGTTAAAAATAAAAATATGTGCTTCTTCAGAATAACCACCGTTTCTTACTTCCAAAGGTCAAAAGTAAATAACTGATATACTTCACAAAATATTAATACTCTTGACAGTTACGTTAATTATGTTAGTTTCAATACCTTTCTTGGACTAGATACATTTAATTTGGTGATACTGAAGCATGAAAATACTTGGCAAGGCAGGAAGGTAGAGATGGAACAGACTCAGAAGGGTGAATTTTAATTATTGGAAATAAAAAACAACATACCCAGTTTGGATTTTTTCATAAATGTGTGTGTATGTACACACACTACTACATATGTACTGCATTTTACATATGTATATACACACAGAGAGATAAAGAGAGGGGGGAGCATTCAATACAGTGTATCATTTTATCAGTTTAATATTTGAAGAAAGAGTATGATTCATCTGAACGTCAACTTAACAGTTTTTTCAAGTTTCTTATGAATGTGCTCCCAACTCTGTGCCAACCCTTCAACCTCATTTCTCCAAGGAATTCAGCAGGACTGGTTGTCCACTTCAATAACTTCACCAACAACTCTCATTCTTGTGTGCAATCATAGCTTCCTAGATTTTCTTTTAGAGGATTTAAATGTCAAATAGGCTGAAAACGGATATTAAATTCTTCTATTTCCACCTATAGCTTATTTTGTGCTTAGGTCTGTAAATACTGTTGTTTGATTATGATAATTCAGTGGAGAAGTGTTGAGGGCAGCAGTTTATAGAAATACCACACACCTTGCCAGGTTTCCATTTCTGCTTCATAATACTATAAAGGCAGCCTCCTGCTACAGATTGTGAAGAAACCATAAGACATTAAAGCCAAACATCTTTGACCCCCACATCTCTAATGTAACAGTTTTATTAGACTCAGGAATACAGGTAAGAGCACTCAGAAGATCACAGCAGATCAGAACATTTAAACACATGCAAAACTTGTTTAAGTCTGTTTCCACTGGACAAAACACTTAAATCTGTCCTCAGTTTTACAAACAGATTTATGCTCAGTAAGTTTAACTTAAGCAAATTAACTTTAAATTAAGCAAAAAGGGATTAAGCATAATTTGAAGATCTCTTTTTCAAAAAAAGGCTTTTAGCCTGCTTTCTTAGCCGAGTTGTTTTACCACATCGAAATTTAAGTGTAAAACTGATGTTCTGTGTATACATACAGATCGGTCTCTCTAAATGACACAGCCCAGAGAAATTCCTAGGCCGTTTTTGCATTTTCCCCATATTCTGCATTCCAAAGTTAGGTCAAGGAGCAGGATTTCACGACTCTACTTTCTGCTTTTTTATATTTGATCTTCAGAGTGACTGTAGGACATTTTCATTTTGTCCCACTTGCCTTCTCCCATTTTTTGCTCTCTAGTCTCTGCTCAATTTTTTCTCTTTAGTAAAGCAGGTGAAGCTAGTATAAATCAGAAAACTCAGATGAAGTCAGTGGATTTACCCTGATTACAGATTGGAGAATCATTTCATTTTTATTGTTGTATAAAAAAATTACAAGCCTGATTTTGTTGTAGTACTCCGAGACTACTAAGCACCAGCCTTAGCTACAACATACATGTTTGGACAAACGGTGACGTGTTTATTTTAATACATACACACAGACATACAGACACACACTGTTAAAGAGAAGAGAGAAAAATAATCCTAATAGTCTTTAAAAAAGAACATGTAGTAAGTTAATATTGGATTTTAAAATAAATACTGCAAGCCACTGTTTGAATTAACATGGGGCAGGGGGGTTGCTTATATATTTCATGATTAAACTATTCTATTACTTCTTAATATTTAAATTATAAACCTGTTTTTTCATGAATGCCAAAACCATGGAATTAAGAAATTGCAAGATTTCTCATAGCTGTTTGCCACAAGTTCTGTTGCTGTATGCAAGCTTTCTGCTGATGAGGTGAGCTATTTCTCTCTGAAGTTAAAACTAAATTCTCTTCCCCTGGAGCCGTTTTGATCAAGCCAGTGATGTGATCAAACTTGTATCACTAAGATTCTCTTATAAAACCCATGAGGGTTCTCTTTTTTTGTTTAAAACAGATTTAGGACAAGTATTGGACATTCATGGATTAAGAAAAACACTTGTTACCATGCAGCAACAAACTCTTCCACCTTTGAACATTAGGACTAAGAAAAGTAACACGATGAAAAGCTCCCTGAAAGCTGAGAATACGTAGCAAAGCTATGTGAAACAGACAAACTTCACATCTCTAATGTCAGAGATGCTGGATTTTTCTCTTTTTTGCTTTAGCTCTCCATGGGGGTGCGTGTGTGTGTTGGAAAATCACGACAGGAAAATGCTGTAACAAAACCTGTTTGCAGCATGGTCAGAAGAGAATAGATTCTCTCTTCTCTAAAAATAAATCCTCTCTTCCCCCAAATCATAACCTTAATCAAAATATTGGACTGACAGCTTTCACAAAGAAGGAAAAACAGATGCACAATAATGAATTTCCAATCTCCTAGGAAGCAAAACATGACTGCAGAAAGCAAAAAACAGAAAGTCAGGACATCAAGGTACCACCAGAGATGATTATTGTTCACATTCACAGCAATCTTTCCCCAGATATTGTAAAGGACTGAAGTTAATGGAGCATAAGCAATGGCCTATAAAATTAAAAATAATTAAGTGAGAAAGGGTTTAATGACTTGAAGGACAACACAAAAGCATAATTTGGGGAAATTTATTTTTCTGCCCTCAAATTTAGATTTCCTAGAGAGACTTCATTTTTGTAATGTTTCTAAATCTGTCTCAACTTTGATGCTCTAATTTTTCATGCTCATCAAAACCCTTCCATAACATGAACCACCTACAGGCAGAAACATGAAGGCATGTATTAGCCTTTTACTCTTTCCTTCTCTGAGAACTGTTACTTTTCCATGAAGATGAGAATGCAATTACACCATTGTCATTTTCTGATTAACATTTTGGCGTCTAAAGCTCTTAATAATCAAGCTGATACAGGAATGCTCAGAAAAGGGAAATAATTGCAACCTCTGCAGGACACAATAAACCATAATATGATCAAAATTTCTTACTTCAAATCAGCAGAAAAGCTTTGGCATTCACTTAAAAAGAAAGTATAATAAATTGAAAAACCCTCTCACTCCATTAGTTCATCTGAACAGAATATGCTAAATTAAGATTGTGTATTAACTGTTCTTCTGAACTCAACATTTATTTCAAACTGCAACAACATTCATGAACCAGCATAAATAATGCAATAATTGTTTACATGATATTTTAACAGAGAAAGCCAAGGTATTAACAGCCTTTTGTGACAGTAAGGATTTAATGCGGTTCCTTTTAAGAACTATTTTTTTTGTGATAAAATAAAAGCATAAACAAAAAATGCCTCACAAATAAACCACTGAAGAGATTCCAGCTCCCCACCCCAAAGCATTCTTGCTCTGGAGTCAGACAGCATTTTACAGGGAAGATACAGAGCTTCCCTTTGAGTAAAAAGGAAAGAATGCCAATAATTAGCCACCCAGGAGGCATTTGTTTCACAATATTTTTGTTGCTCCATGGCTTCCATTGTGATAGGATTTGTGCAGTCTTACAAGCAGGCTTGGAATATAGCTTCTAATTCAACAATGCTGGCTTGCCATAAGTAACCCTCATTTGTTTGTCAGAAATCATCAAGGTCATTACGTTTTCCTCAACACTTTCAATGGCCAGCTAGGATTTTATTTGTGGTGCACTTCAGAAATTTGAGCTAAAAACAACATCAATTATACAATGCTGTTCTCACTTCCATTTAAAAGGACAAAAATTGTTATTGTTTTAAAAAGCAGAATAGAATTACTTAGGGCCTGCTTAATATTGGTAGATACAAGTAACTCAGTAAAATCCTAATTCTGAAAGCTGATTTTGAAAAGACCTAAGTACCATAACCTCATATGTAAAAATCTCATGAGAACTCACCAGGATTTTATCAAAAGACACTGGAAAAATATAAATTACAGAACTACAGGAATAGATGAAATGACAGAGATGAATGGTGGTGCTTTCTTTCTGGAACAATGAAAAAAAAAATTCTCATAACCAAAACAAATAGAAAGTTCTCTGAAAGGACTATTATCAGTAGTTTTTTATTGCATTCAGGGTCACAGTCTGGAAAAAGAAAACATTGACATCAAAGCATGAGAAAGCCAAGTCATAGTCTACTGAAAAAACTATGGTACAATTTTCACACAAAAGTTTATGTTTCTAAAACAGGACAAGATTTTTATTTACATAAATAAAATCTAGCTCTTTTTTTAATGCTCTCAATGGGAAAGGCAGAGGCAGAGCAGGTAAGACAACCACGCTGATCTGTCCTCAATTAGGTAGGTGCTTCCTCCCCAGGTGTATTACTGGGACAATGCAAAACTACCATGGGAAGTTTCTTGCCTTTTTTCTCAGCAGGTTTCAATAGATATATACATATACAGATAACAGATATATACATATACATACATGTAGGTTTATTTATATTTAAGCTTATTGATTTTGCTGGATTGTCTATACTATACTCAAATAATTTAGTATATGAATGTTCTGAAATAAATCATATCTTGGTTTTGCACAATTTGTTTTCAAATCTCTAATTTTATTAAAAAATTAAAGCACTGCAACACATTTTTGAAGAATCTTTCACGTAATCCAGAATTCTCAATTATATTTGCTAGAACATTTCAAAAGCGCTTACCTGCCCCAGAGTAAGCATTTTGATTTTTCTGAAAAAACTTAAAAACTACACTCAACTGTAAAACTCGGTACTTAGAACTTTAAGAGCATCAAAAGCTTCGTTCCTCAAACTTTTAGTACCCTTTTCTCTACTACTTAATCTGTAACACAAATGTACACATAGCATTACAGAAAAGAAGTTAAAGTGAAAAGGAAAAACAAATATTTTATTTTAATCAGCAGACAATTTTTACTCATCAAATCCACAGCTAACTGAAGCGGTAAAAATAAATTACTACTGAGTCACAATTAAGAAGTCAACCACACTTCTGTAACTCCTGCTAGTCTCCTCAAGCACACACCTTCCATTCTTGTGCCTAGAACAATTAAGGCAAAGAATAAATTAATTCCTCACTGCAGTCCCCATCTATTTGATCCAATGGCCTAAGCAGGTCTGATTTACAGCAATCATCATCTTTTATGAGGGAACTTATTCTGTATGACGATTGCAGCCACTGACCTAACCACACAATGAAAATACCATTTAGAACAAAAGTCACTATCATCTGGAAGAAAAGCGCTTTAAATAACACAGATCTGTCTCCCATCATTTCCGGATGATAACATCCCCATACATTCTCAAATAAAGATGTTATTACACTTTAAACAAAGGCAAGGCTTTGACATCCATCAAATTAATTACTCAAAAAAAATAGATCACCAAAAAGAGGCCAAGAACTCCAGAACTGATACAGGCTCCAGAGAGGGAACAAGCAGAAAGAAATATTCTCCTATCTATAAATCTAATGTAAATACAGAAAAAGGATTTGTCCATTATTCTAGTTTTAATTTAATCTACATACACTTCTTCAAATCATCATCAAAAAGATGCTTGTAACCACACATCTAGATCAATCTTACAGTTTATTTAAAAAAAACCAACAACATTAACGTAAGTCTCTAAACAAAGCCAGAATTCTGCACACAGAGAATCTAATTCTCCCTTTATCTTAAGGCATCTTCCCAGTTCTCAACAAGTAGTAACACCTCAACAGAGTAAGAAGATAATGGAAAGAATCAGTTTTAGTAGAGTATGTTACTATTATACTGTGTATCTATCAATTTAGTAAGACATGACGCAAAAAATTTCACAGCTGCCAAATGCCAACACTTCAGATGTATATACTAACCTTTCTTCCAAGAGGTGGAAGTTATACTGAAGTATGCTTCTAAATTCCCACTCCACACCCTCATTATTGAAAGAAAACAACTCATAATTCAAAATTAATTATGCTTTAATTTGAAAAAGCTCCACTCAAAAACAAGCAAAAAAGTTATGTTTTATATATGTGAGTTAGAAATCTCACAAACTCACTCACCTTAAGCAGACAGAAAACTTAGACTTCTCAGATTTTTCTCAACATAATGAATTCAGGCAAATCAAATTCTCCACAGTAAGACTATTTGGAATTCCCAAATAAATTATTAGTCATTCCTCCAAAGTCATACAGACTTGCTGGGTTTGACCTGAAGAGCTGTGTGGCATGGAAGCCACACTCCATGCACTTCTGGCAAGACTGGAGGGTCACAGCTTTGCTCAGGCTCAGAGGAGGTCCATGTATGGCCTTGTCTCATGTTCCCATGCCTGCTGGCTGGTGTGGGAGATGGCTGACGTGAAAATTGAACCTGGCTTGGGACAGTTCAGAGAGAGAACATGAACCTGAGTTCTGACACATCTGGAAAGTTAAGAGTAATGAAAGAAATGTATAATTAACGGGAGGAAAGGAGAAGCAAAAGGAGAAAACAAACAATGATCAGAAACACAGAAGGAAAGAGCAACCCAAAGCTAGGGTAACCTGCTAGGACTACAGACTGTGGGCTTAAGAAAACTTAGTTGTTACCTAAAGGTGAGTTGTCACCTGGTTAAGTCTACTTTTATAACTACTGCATCACTGGACAGTTACTGAATTTCTGTTGAAAATTCTGCTCTCATCACATCCCAGCACGGTTTGGAATCCTACTGAATCTTGCTAGAAGAGCTGAAGTTAATTCATTAGTATTTGATTCCTATACTATGACTTTTCACTTAAATCTTCTGAAGATATTTTGAAGTACTGACAGCACAGGCATAAGTTGAAATAATACTGTTTGAGGATTTGCTTTTTTAATTTTTATTTAAATAATGTTCCACATAGGCTTCAAGAAATTTTACCCAACTTTTTTAGTTTACCAAAATGTGACCTCTGAAATGAAATATTTACAAAACAGAAGACTATTCCTTTAACCCCAGAAGAAGCTACAGACTTGCCAAATCCTTTTCCCCAATACAGCCCATCACTGTGCCCCATGGCGTGGGCTATGACACCAGGAGAAAGAAGCATATAGCTGTCAGGAGTGACACTGGGGTGGGAGGAAGGAATCGCTCACCCTTGAATGAGCACAGAGCCCCATAAGGGAAATTGCAGTTCCCTTGGACTAAACAGAAAGGAAACATCTGAATAAGCAGAGAGCTTTTTTCCCCACCAGGGAATTTGTCCTTCAAGGTAAGATTCATGAAAAAGACTTCATGAACTGGAAAGACAACTGGAAAGGAAGGGGTAGACTTATGTACTGCAGTACAAGCAGACACTCTTTCACGGATGTACCAGAAGACAGAAGGACACCCACAGGAGGCAAAGGGCCACCTCATGCCACCAGCGAACGCTGACAAACAGCCATGCTGCAGCATTCACAGAAATCATTTGAGAGTTTCTGAACACGTCAAACTCAAATTTCAAATAAAAATTGGACACAGAAAATGATGTAAAAATATGTTTAGGTCAAGATAAAAAGGAATCATACTAACTTTTCATTTGTTTCATGCATTTTCATATATAAGAGAAATACAAGCTTTGGCAAAGGGCTTTGCACTGCTGGAGCAGTCAATTCTTGCATTGCATATCACAGATTTACAACCTTAAACATGTAACGCAGATAACCAAAAGGTGCTCTGCAAGGGTATTTCACATCCCACCAGATGAGAGCTGTGAACTTCACATCAGGGAGATTAAAACCACACATCAGTTTCAAACCTTGAGGTAACTTCATAAAGACATGGAGAATTTAGTATGTCTGAAAATACAGTAATTATTACTAAACAGTGATACCTGTACAGATACATAACCATTAGTAAAATCTGCAGTTTTCCCTGACACATTAAACTTTTTCAGTTTCTTCTCAACTTAGAAGGTAGAAGAAAAGAATTCTTTTAAATTTTCACAGTGCATGGCAGAAAGAGATAGTTGTACTATAGGTTTCAGCACTGAAAATTTGATGTCTCATGCAGACAAAACAAAAAACAAAGCCAGGAATCAATTAAATTATTTAATTAATAGCAATTTGTTCTACAACAGTTTAAAATATGGATGAGACACCAATTATGCAGCTGCTAAACAGAACAACTCCTTAAATAATTTAACTGGATTATTAATTTTCCAGTTTTGATGTAATTTACTTGTGTGACATAAGTCTGTGGCTTATACTCAAGGCAGAAACTCACTTTGTGATTTGGTTGCATTTTTCTAAAATGACTACGTTTCTAGCTGTGTTTTATAAACACTCAGCTTATGATTATTTTCAAGTACTAGGAAAGGCAAACCAACTATAGAACTCACATAAGATGGGATCAATATGCATACTGCTTTCAAATACTTGTTGAAAAAAAAACCAGGAAGGTTTGAAGTGGGATGTGCCCGTACTGCAATTCTATTATACAGGGACAAGAAAACATAAGACAACCTCTCATTCATGCAGGACAAATAGCTGTGCCAAAAGCACAAATTACACCTAATTACAGGGTATAACTCTGTCATCTTTCTTTTTATAACCTAGCCGTTTACACACTTTGATTTTTGACTTCCATTTGGGTTTATTAACATCAAAGCTTTGTCATCACTTATCTGTTTCTACAGACTTCTTTACCTGAGGCAATAAATAAAAACTTCTTTGCATTTCAGCTTTTCAGATGGAAGGAAGGTTTAGTCTACATTGTTCTTATGATGTTTCATGCTTATTAAACTTTTGAATGTTGTTGTAAAGTTTATTGCTCTTGGCATACCAATCTTAAATGTACTATAATTAAACCTACTCTCGTTGCATATAAATGCATTAGCACTATCCTATGATAAATTTTATTCTTACTGTTAAGGTTATTTTTCACATAATTACACTGCCTTGTATAAAAGTGTAATGGACAATTTAGTCTAATGCATTGTTTAGCTTTTTGTCAAACTTAAAACAGCAATGAATTTTAAATTAAGCTATACAGGTCTTCTTCTCTATGTACAGATTACAGCAAAAAAGCACATAGATAACCACCCCTGAAGAAATGGAGAAAGTAAAGCCAGTGTTAGAGGGCTAAAATAATCTTGATGGCCATGTTGAAGAGAGCCCTCTCAAATTCAAATTGCAGAAAGTTGAGGGACAGACTTTTGCTTGAAAGCTGTGATTATACAAACAAAAATATGTCATGTAAAACTAACCTGAAGAAATCAACTGCTAGAATTCAAATTCTTACTAGAGTATTAAAAAGGTATTTTGAAATAATAATTTTCAAATTGTCTCTTGAATCAAATATATTATGTTTGAATCAAAAGAAAACTTTATCAGTTTGGCCAACGTGAACAAGAATCTTCCTGAAAGAAAGATGATTTCTGAAGTTTGGAGTGACTTCTCCCCCATCTCCCCCCATCCCTTCCATTAGAATAAAGAAAAGGTTTCCTCACTTTCCTTCTTAAAAAAGGTGAATTCAGGGGGCCATGTAAATGTAACTGCTGATGTTATCTTGCTTCAACTTGAATAATTCTGTTCCAGGCAGTCATTCAGTCAGAAACTTTTAGAAATAATACAGGTTAAGGAAACATTTTTTTTAAAAAAAAAATGCATTTCCACCTTACTCTCAAAAGTGGGAAAAAACTACAGCTACACTTGTCTTTAAGTAGCTCTTGAAAGCCTAAAACAAAAATCCAAAGCCTTCTCATGCAATCTGCTTTATTACTTAATTAGACTGACATTTAGAAAGGTTTCTCCAGTATCTCCTCTGAGTCTTTCTTGGTTGAGTTTGGACCCTTTGTTACTTATGATCACCACTGACACAAGAGATTAGTCCTTTATTGCTTCTACAACAGCCTTTTCACAGAAATCACAGAATTGTGGTGGTTGGAAGGGACCTCAGAGATCATCGAGTCCAACCACAAAAAAAAAAACAAAAAAAAAA
>JAOTQQ010000001.1:187143426-187180695 GCA_026546715.1 Gallinago undulata | reverse complement strand
ACAAACAAACAAACAAACCATCACCCACCCACACAGCAGCCCACGACAAACCAATAATCTTGGGCACTAGAGCATGCACTTTTACATGTTAGAAAACCACACTCTATGATGTCTTCTTTCCTACAGGCTAAACAAATGAAAATGGATTACTCTTCCTCCAAGGGATGCTTCCTACACTTTTGATTACCTGAGATGCCTCTGTTCAGCCTCCAAGGGGTCCAAGTCTTCCTTGAAATGTGACTCACTAAGTGGAATACAGTGTTCCAGCAGAGACTCCAATAATGCTAAATTAAGAAGAAGGTTGACTTTGTCCATTTTAAAGGCTACACTTCTATCTGTACTTGCCAGTGGAAGGGTAACCTTCTCATATAGTATAGTGTTATCAAATAAATAATAAAAAAAAAATCAAATCCTTTTCTGAATGACTGCTAAGATTTATTCATGAATATGAATCACATCTTCACATCTCCACTGATTTTCACCTACTGGTTTGCAGATTATTTGTCTAGTTTTGCAAGACCATTCTGAAATGTGATGTTGTTCTCCAGCACAGTCCCTTCTCAGTTTTGTGTCATCTGTGGAAAGACGCCAGTTATTCTCTATTCAGTTCATGAGGTAAAAAATAGAAAGAACCACCAGACTCCAGTCAGCTCTCTAAAGAAAACCTGCTCAATACCATTTCACTTGGAAGCAATTAATTGAAAATTAATCAATCGTAATACTAATTCAATCAATTTTGCACTTACTGTACACTAGTTTCTCCTAGACTCCATTTCTCTGCGTTATTTATGAAAATGTCCCAAAAGACAGTCTTATTAAAGCCTTTAAATAAAATCAAAAAACATGACAGCTACTGTTTTGTTTCTATTCCCAGGTTCAACTGTTTTATCAGAGAGAAATTAAACTAGTTTTATTTAGTCCTGCCCATGCTGGCAATTATTAATCTCTTAATTACCTTGCAGATAAATAAAAACAGTTTGACAAACTCATTTTGGCAGTGTGTGTGTGTGTCGGTATTAAGATGACTGAAATCTCCCTCCTTGACTCCTCCTTTGACTCCCTTCTGTGACAAGTGGTACATTTATCCTTTCCAGTCCTACGGTATTTAATGCATCCTGCATGATTTCTCAAAGATAAGGTTGCTATTAGAAGACTTATGAGGTGATCTGGTTAACTCAAGTAGCAAATGTTGGCAGCCCTGCCCCCAGATGAGTTAATATGGCTTTATCCTTCCTTCTCATATTTCCTATCTAGGCACCAACTGGGAAAAATCTTAAGAAAGTGAATTTGGAAGCCAGAACTTTCCCAAGGAGCAGTGCATTTGCCTCCACACCCCCAATAAACCCACTGTAAAAATACTGCTTTAGTCTGAAGTCATGTAAATACAGTAAGTTCCTTGTGTTTTGTCATGTCTCTCACCTGCACCTATATTCTTAATGTCTTTTTTCCACTTAAGTTTCTTCCGAAAACCATAAATTGGTGAGGTAAATCCAAGAGGATTATAAACATCTGCATCACTTTTTCCACTTAAATTCCAGAAGCATACAAGTCCACTGTCAGGGGCATTTGTATATAGGCAATTCTGGTAGGAGCATATCAAGATCTGAACTTCGCTTCCAATTAGAAGATGCTAATACATATAGACACCTTCTGCCTTTTCCATCACATCTTAATGTATTTTTCTAATCAAAAACTCAAACAAGAATTTTCACTTCAGTTTTAGCCAAGTGATTCAACATTTTAGATATCTTACACCAGCCTCTTCATTGTCTTCCGATAAGAGGATCTTTAAATACTTGTCATAAAGCTCAATTTACTTGGCTTCTAGCACGTCTCACTATCTCCTCTGACCTTCCATGTAGTGGAGCTCCTGTTCTAGTCTTATGCTTTTTCAGGTGCTTATGCTTTCCCTTATGTTTGGAATCCGTCTGTGAAGGTTTCTCTTTCTTGTTGGGTACTAAATATCTGCACGTCCTCCATAACCAAGCTCCTATGCTCTTAAATCACTTCTTTATTTAACTTCTCAAAGTTTGTGTTTGAATTAGAAAATAAATCAAGCCAAAACTCTTGTGCATTTTTTAAGATTTTATTATTATTTTCCATTCAAACTTATTTTTACATCTATATACTGTTAGTCAAGCTTCTAAAATGTTCTCACTGACCAAGATCTAGTCTACAATTAGCATATTCCTTTGTGGGCACAACAGCTATTTTGTGAAAAAACGTGGCAGCTGTTACACCCAGAAACACACAATCCTTACCATTATTATTAGCATTTGTTTGCCAGTTTATAACTGGGGAAGATGATTCTATCATGACTTCTGTTAGTAAGCCTTTCTCAAAGGGATATTTCCATTCAAATCCAAATTTGAGGGTCCAAAGCACACTTTCTAATGTTAGAGGTGATGAGCTGAGCTATTACTATGATCAGGAGAACAAAGAATATATTGAAAGAGAAATACATTACAGTAGTTTGGCTTCTTTGGCCTAGCAAAAGAAAAGATAAAAGAGATAAAATTGTTCCATAAATGGGAAGTACTAAGGGAAAGGTATCAATAGTCAATTATTAAAAATAATAAATTATTAATAAGAATGATTATAGTTTTAAAAAATGTTAATGTGAGGGCAAAACACTGACCAGAAATAAAGATAGCTTAAAAATAAGACTGTCCCAAACAACATGAAATTCCGGAACAGTCTTCCAATTAAAAGATTAGAAAAAACAAAAGCTACAAGCCATAATGACTTAAAATTGAGGTTGAACAATTTGTGACTTGAATTATATATGATATGCTTACCTGCTACAGAAGGGTTTTAAGATTTGAGGGCCACAAGGAACCTACTCAGCTTACAGGTTCTTAAAGACCAACTGACTTTTCTGAATTGTTTTACTTTTCTGCCATTCCCTTTCCCTAGTTTGTGCCTCATACACAAAAGATAAATTCACTGCATACCATTAGCATCTCTTTCTTTACCTGATCTAGTAGCTCTAGTTCTATTTTCTTGACTCTATGATTTGGCCCATGGATATTGCCGGTCTCTTTTGAAACTGATACAGTGCCCTTTCATTAAGATTACAGACATCCACTCTGCAAACAGATGTTTCCGCTAAAGGAGGCTATTTTCTTTCCCTCTTTCCCACTGATCATTACCATTTTAATCACCAGTGATATGCACTAATGTAGCCAACTTTGGCTGAAGCAGGATAGGGAATTCTCATGCAGTTTGACTGTGGGGAGAGCAATCCCCAGCTGACGAATGGTGAAAAAATCGTTAGAAGTGGTCGCATTTCCAACAACCTTAGTACAGAACAGAAAGTTTGCCCATGAAGTAAATCTTACTTAAATCTATTGCTTCTATATTTTCCTTGCTTTTTGCCATTTGTGTTGTACTCACATCTCTTCATTTACAGATATATTTTCATTTGTTTTACTTCTTCCGGTGTACAAAGACCAGGCAAAGAAATTTCTGTGTCTTTCTCTCAAACTTTTAACTTATTCATTGCTCTTAGTTTATATTGGGCCTTCTGCCCCAGAATCCAGAAGCAATTTGCCTCAGACATTTAGTTGGGACACATCCACCAAAAAGTCATCTTCAACTGCTTTCCAATAACTGAGGAGCCCCAAACCTTCACTACCACCAACGCTGATTTTGTTGCATCTTTACCTGCCTTCTCTAAGACGTAGGAGGACAGAAAGTCACCAGAATACCTGCCTCTGACCATTGTCCACAACTTGCACTAGACTTGCTTCATCACTTCAGCAAAAATTTGGCAGTGTCATCTGTCACTGCAAAGTTGACTAAGAGACTTCCACCTCACACACATAGTACAATGCATTTTTCCTTCTTCTGTCCACATACACTATCCTCATTCTGCACAAACATTATACCTTTTTGATTTTAAGATTTAGATCCATTCACTTCTTCATATCTCGTATTGAAAAGTTTCCTGGCCAGGATCTGACATTTTGATTCAGGGCTTATTACAGCTATTTTCTGAACATTAAAAATTTAAGATTTCCTGCCAATGGAAATTAAACAAGAAAAATCCTGAGTATGGAGTATGGATATCATTTTGCCTTCACACATAAGCTGATGAAACCACAACTACTTGAATTTAATTTTGGAACTCATTAAAAAAAAAAAGCAGCAGATAAGGTTCAAAGATGAGCTAGAAGAATGATTTAATCTTGTAAAACACATCTAGAGCTCAATCGATTTCTTCCATCTTAAAAAGATCAGAGAGCAACTTATTTTAGTGTTGTTCTTACCTAGAAAAATATTAAAGATTCTTTGTTTTTACATGTATAATCTACAGGCATAACAAGACTAAACAAAAGGAAGATGCAGGCTTCAGATTGGGAGGGCAGCATGAACAACAGTAAACAGGTGAACTGACGATATCTGTAAGAGCAACGAAGATGGTTTTCTCAGGCTCTACAACAAGCAAGTAGAAAAAGACAAGGTGTTTAAGATGGCAACATCCACCTTGCTCTGCTCTTGCAGGAATAATTTGAGCCAGGTAACATGGAAAAAGACCATCACTGGAAATTATTAAAGTGCTAAAATACCACAAGTACACAAGACTTTTTGAAGCCTGTGTTTTCCCAAATCTGACAAAGCAGAGTATGTGAAAACTATTAACATAATAGAGTCAATTGGTGAGCCCTCAGAAACCAAAGGCGTGGGCCCAGCCTGGGGTCAAAACTGCTTGCAAGAACAAAATGCAACACAATCTCTATTACAACTATTATGTATGTAACTTTGACAGAAACATGTAGTGATTTCCTTTTCTTGTGATATAAATCCTAGTTATCTTATTCTGTGTATGTGTGTACGTGCACAAACACAAGCACACTTACATGAAGAACTATAGATAAATAGCTGTACATGGCATTCTGTTAACTGAAAAAATAACAGCCTTGGTATAAACAAGCAGGTTATGAAGTTCAGTGCTAAGTATTTTGGTATGTAGGTATTTTTAATAGAATAGAATTTTTTTTCCATATGATAGAACATTCAGAAAACTGATACTTAAAAACATCTACTTGCCTTCTAACTATCCCTTGAAACAAAGCAGTAAAATTCTACTAGAAATAAAAATTTTAGAATAAAGTGCAGAAAGAGAGAGGTTATATTGATACTATTTGTTTATGACTGACATTCAGCAAAAGAGTACTGGAATTAAATGGACTCCATGTATATTGCTTTGGCATACATAGACAAGTGAATTGCACAAGTTTTTTCATGCTTTTGTTCAATGGAACCAGCAATTTCTTACTCCCAGATGATTCGTTTTTGAGAGTATTTTAAGCTTAGAACAGCAACACCCTCCAAGCACCAGCAAACACAAAGTCCCACAGAAACAACAAACCTGGAAATTTCCCTGTATAGTTTACATGTGTCATCTTATCTACTTCACCGTAGGACCAGGCAACTTTTATATTTTAACTGCTATAAAACTACTAGAATATTACATCCCAAACTATAGACTTACGTATCATTTTTTTCAAAGATATATACGCTAAAAACATCAAATGTGCAAGAAAATATATTTGAAATATCATTTTTGTAAGTCATCTGTTCAGAAAAGGTGAGGGTCTAGAAAACAACCACAGTAACAATGATAGACCATATGTACTTAAGGACTATAAAATATTAAACGAAGACACTAAACCGTATTTTCTTTCTTTGACTTCTAACAATGGGAGCATACCTATTAACGTTATCGAATCCAATTTCATTAAACCATTGTCATTGTTGAGAGGGAACTGTTGGAGCATAGAATTAACAATGGCAATTACAATTCCAAAGTCTATAAAGAAAGGCAGTAAATCAGACCAAACAATACTAGAAAGAGAAGACAAGTGGAAAAAAATAGAGGAACAAAATATGCTAAAATATGACGACAGATCTTCAGAAAAGTTAGGACAGATGCCGAGGAAAATACAAGGCAAAAATTAATTAGACATCCAAAGTAATGCAAGCAATAGGAATAAGTGAACCATAAGATAGAAAACTAGTAGAGAAATACATGGACACAGATACATGTTTTTCCACAAAAATTTTAAACACAACAGTTTTAAATAATAAATAAAACCAGGCATTGTATGGCAGAAGAGGGATACCAGAAAAAATCTGTAGGTAGCGAGTGGCATTCATGGTTAAAGAATGCAACTAGAAATGTAAAGGTCTAAAATTTCAGAGGTCATAACCCTTACCAGCAATGTAAGTTCAGCCACGTTCTTCAACTCAGGTAATTTTGACAAAAAATAAGCTCTATACTACACTGCAAGAAAGTTTGAGAGACACAAATTTTCTAATGCCTTCCACAAGTTAGGACTAACCGCACATCAAGAAAAAAAAAGTTTCTAACAGCTGAAATGTAATGTAAATAAGCTCAATGTAACCTAATTATGGAAGGATGAAAGAAGTAATGCATAAAACCAGACAGAAATAAAAAAGAGCAAAGAAAAGGAGATGCTAAGTGATCTGAAAGAACAAAGAAAATGTTCAGTAGTGGTCACCAATAATACAGACTGCTAAACAGTGGTAACTTAAAAAATGTAATCCAGGGAGAAAATTCAATTATTTTGTTTATTCCTCTATTTAAATAGAACATTATTAAAGTTGTACACTACCAACTAATCAGGAACCACAAAGGTTTCTCAAAGATATTCTCAAACTGACCAGAACTACTGCAGCACAGCCCTGAAGACCTCAAGAGCCCACTGCTTCACAGTGAACTGTGACTCCTTTTCCCAATTTTGATCAGACCCCCTAGCTGAAACAAAACAATCATCCCAAGATATATCTGGTTTTGAAGAGCTTCAGGTTTTATTCACTAACAAACAAACTGTAGCATAGCAGCTGCAGCCTCATAGCTTTGAAGTTCAACAAAACGGTGCAAGAAACAGCCTGCTTTTAAATACCACTGACAAAAGGAAAGAAAAAATCCAGGCAAATTAAACTGAAGACGACACTGCACAGAATCACACCCAGCCCTAGAAAGGTAAGCTTGAGCATATTTCCTTCCCTTCACAAGTTACACATTGGAATGCGACTGATAACCAGCAAATGCCAGAAGGAGGAGTGCCATTAAAAGGGAAAACAAGAACAGTGCAAAAAGCATGCTTCAGGACACAGAAAAGATGCTTTACAAAATAATAAAAAAAAAATACATGAGCTCAAAGAAAAAAGCAGCATTCTGCAAAAGCATTGAGATTGCTGGGTATTGAAGTAATGTAAGTTTACAGATGGGTCTACAGACAATGATAGGCAAGTTCTTTTAATAAAAAAACCGTTTGAAGGCAGGGATTTTTTCATTAATATGATCATTTTCTAGCATACTGGTGGCCCTCCAGTACTCCAGAAGTACTCCAAAAGAGTACTACTTTTTTTAATATAGATGGTGACAAACTGGAGAAGAGAGGAAATCTTAGGATCAAAATACTACTTTTAACATTAGAGAACATTAATTTCTTAACAAAATGAGAAAATCGCTCACAGGAATTTATTGAGAAAGACCATTCATTCAACAACATGAAAGCATTACCGACACCTACCAACATAAAAACATTATCCTGAATAGAGAAAGCTTAAATTCTAAGACACCCTTAAGAATATATTACTAAATGCACAGTACAGCTTGACAGACCGAACTGACACACCTTGTATAGTATGCTCAGTGCTGCCCCTTTTCCTAGGGATTCCTGGGATGCAGGCAAACAGCAGATCATGGGCCACATACAATTTTAAAATAGGATTAGAATTTATAATATACCCTTGCTCACCTGACAACACAGAAATGATAATTTTTTCTTCCCCTACAAATGCAGGTGTGTTAGCAAAGCTACAGCTTAGCTGAGAAAGCTTACTCTTTAGGTTTGGTTAACTGGACTTTAACGAAGGACTAGGTGAACTGTGCTGTACTGGAGGTCCTTCCTCACTTTGAGATCTTTACCAAATTTAAAAATGTTTTGAGCATTTTTGTCAAAATTACACTAGAAAGTAAGCATAATACTTACTCTCTTAGAAACCAATAGAATCCTGGTAGTGTAGAGCTTAATGGCAATCTATTACCTGCTTTTAAAAAGAGAATATGTTGGCTATTGTACTTTCCACATCCATGGCTGGAGACAAAATTGGCAACTGCTGCCTAAAGCTTAAAGATGGACAAAGGATCCTTTAATCCATATAAAGAAAGTGAAGAAGGTTTTTAGCACAGTATACAGTAGTCCCCCAACTCCAATGCAGCTGTTTCTTCATTCATTATATACAGTTAAATATAATTCAAACTTTGGCCTAGTATATCTTTTGCTGAAAATTCTCAGCAGGACCAAATGGTCACACTGCGGTGATAAACATGCTACTGATACTGGGCTACCAACAAGACAGTTTAAACTTTGCTTCTGCATCTCTTGAATAGGCTGAAATGTTGGGATCATAGTGTAGACCAACTTCAAGAAATGCATAATTTTCTCTATGTTGTGTCAAGAACACAAGAAGTAACCTTGTCCTGCAATGGCAATCTGCATTATTTCTTGCTCTAAGTGAACTGCTTAAGATAGGATGAAATGACTAAGTGCATCATTATGTTCAAGCAACCTGTATTGAACAAGTATATACACAAGCAGAAAGGAATGCTGCATAAACATCTGCTGTTGCATATTCCTGCAACCAGCTGTGCTAGATTTCTGAGAGACTTCTGTATTCACAAGTCTATTAGTTATTACAAATGGGATTCATTGTGAAATGTAACATCCCTGTTACCAAGAAGCCATTAATTTAGTTTCATACTTGTCAATTATACATTTGAGAAACTTTGCACTGTATTCAACTGCAAATACAGAATTTGGATAAAATATTAAAGTCTGTTTCTAGCTTCTACTTTGGTTTATAACTAAAACATTAAAAACAGACAGCTGTCTTGGATACCAAAAGCTCAAAACCAATATGAGATGGTTCATGACATCACCACCTGTTAAAGGCTGCCATTTATGCTATAGACACTAAAAATTTTTTGCATTCAAATAAAATGAGATGTTAATTGAAAAGAAATAAAGAAACCTGAAAGCCAGTAAACCCTGAGCCAAAGCTGGTTTCTGCTTCAGCCAAACCACAAGTGGCCAGAATACTAGAAAAAGTGCCATATGCACTCGCCTAATTCCTCTGTTCTTCCTTGGCTGAACCTGTACAGCTGTTCTCACATTTTTATGAGAAAAGGATCATTTCTCAACTGAGAAATCAGAAATGTGAGGGAGTTCAGTTAAGAGAACAAATTTAAAAAAGCTTTGATACCTTTTAGCTATATGAGTCACTTTCTTAAAATTATCAAGAATCAAAATATGTCTTACAGATAACTTCAGGTGACAGACTTCTGTTAAGGCAACGAACAACAGTGAAACCCATCTTATTTTTTATTCCAAGTTTAAGAAAAATAGTCTGCCATTTACTGCAACTATAATCAGAGGCTAAGAAAGCTTCCTCAGGAGGCCTTACCTTATAATACCAAATTCCAATTGAAAAATGTGTTTGAGGATAACAGAGGAAATAATACTGCTTCTACAAGTTAAAAACAGTCCAGACAACAAGTTTTTGCTAATACTCTGGATAAAGTTTCTATATTAAATGAAAGATTAAATATTATGTGATTTTCCACAACAAATAAAGGTAGGGCTCCTGTGTATTTGTCGTCTCCAAGTTACTTACCGAGATCTAATGATATTTTTCATCACTTCTGCAAGTCTGGAGGTGCCTGAAAGGAATTGTTTTTATCAATACATATTTTCAGTTAAGATTTTGTTTTCACATCTGTATTCGTAACTCTTTCTACATCTGTTTCCTGAATAGCTAGAACCTTAACTCTGAAATAATGACTACCTGTAGATTCCATAATTCTAAATGTTATTACTCTGCATCAAGACAGATAAGTTGCAAAAACCAAACCCCAAAACCACAGGACCAGATATGGTCCAATAACACTATTAGATCGTATATCTTGAACAGCATTCTAGCCTAAGTACTGTGGAATGGGAACACCATCTAATTGTAACCGCAGCAGTCCAAAACATTCCTACCTTTTTCCAATACCTGTTCCTTTTATTTTAGGAAATACAATATTAAAAGAATGTTAGAATTACCATGTCAACCAGTTCAAAGTTGAAGGGGACAAAATTTAACATTATCCCACTGTGCACCTCTAACACATACTAATTTTTTTTTTTACTTTTTTTTTTTTCTGTCTGGCTAGATCCTCTTTATTTCAATTTACGCCCACTGTATCTTGTCCTCTCCACCATTCACCATTGCAAAAAATCTGGCTCTATCTGGCTGATGACCTTCTCCTAGGCACTGGAAGGATGCTATCAGGTCCTCTTGAAACTGCTTCTTCTCTAGGTTTAAGAAGTCCAGAACCCTCAGCCTCTCTTCACAGAGCAAGTGTTCCAGCTCCCAACTGTCGTGGTGGCTCTCCACTGAATTCATTCCAGCTTCTCTATGCCTTTCTTTTACTGAAGAGTCCAAGATCAGAAGTGGTGTTCTAGATATGGCCTAAAGAATGCCAAGTTAAGGGGGATAATCCCTTACCTTCCCTCAATCTACTGTTAATACAGCCCAGAATACTTTGCACTCTTTGCAGCCAGGACAGTGCTAACAATGCTCAGACTGGGGTCCACCAAAACCCTTAGATCCCCTTCCACAGAGCTGCTCCTCAGACAGTATTGCTGCAAGGAATTCTTCCTTTGTAGGTGTAGAACTTTGCATTTGTTTTAAGAATTTCATGAGGTTCCTGTTGTGCCATTCCTCCAGCCTATCTAGGTGTAACCAAATGGCAATGCTGTGTATCGACTGGTTCCCCTCAATTTGGTGTTGTCTATAAATTTGACAAGTGAATGCTGTCACCTCCTCTGGTTCATTGGTAAAGACACTAAACAGGACATGTCCCATGATAGACCTGTACAGTACTCCACTTTCACTGGCCTCCAGGTCAAATATGACTTATTAACCATTCCCTCTGAGGCTGATCATTTAACTCATTTTGTCCACACATCCAGACTGTAGTATTTCAACTTGGATGCAAGAACATTATGAGAGACAGTGCTGAAGGCCTCACAAAAATTTGAAGTTAATGGCTCCCACTGTTCTCCTATTATCAACAAATCCACTGGAAAGCCAACGGGTCCGTAAGCACAACATCCTCCAAGCAAAAAATTAAGAGCTGTACTATAAACCATGTTACCAACAGTTAATACAATAGCATACAATAATGAAATCTGCAGAAGTTATGAAAGCAGAAAAGCAAATACTCAGTAGTTGAAATGTCTCACTGTTAGAGATGTAAATAAGATACAACTGTCAGAACTGTAGTATTTTAAATACCATAATTTATCCCTTCTGCAAACTGTCATAAAAAGTAGAAACAACTGTTGATGCAAGAGCAAACAGTTCGCAAAGCAAGTTACATATTGAATTGAAGAGCCACTAATAGTAACTTTAATATATTCATATTAAATCTCTTTGGAATAACAAAAAAAGTAATTAATTCTTATAAAGCTAAATTTTACAAAAGTAAACTACCTGAAAATGAAGAGACAATTTAAAAGGAGCACCTTGCAGCATAAATGCTCATGTGTGACAAGGACCATCTGCAAAATGGTTAGAAGCTCATAGTAAACACGGCACTTAATAAAAACAACCAAGCAAAAATAACAAAAAAGCTCCAGAAAAGCAAGTCTGGTTAAAAAAATCATAGGAGAAGGTTATTTTAGGTAGAAAAGTATCTTTTTAAAAGTGGATACTTTTCCTAAACAGTAAAAACAGAGTAGGGAAGGATTCCCCATAAACCTCAGCTAGTTAACTAGAATTTGTAAAAAGAGCAGAGTAAAAACTATCTCAACTTTCAATTAAAACCTGTTCCAAGAACAAGCATGATGATAAAAACGAATCACTAGGGTGTGATATGTGATTGAGACATGAAAGAAGTATCAGAAAAGCTACATTGATTCCCCATTTTTGTACAGATGAGTCAGGCCTGCACCACAGCAGTTTAAACTATTACAAAACCAGCAAGACTAAGCATATGGATAAATATATGGGAAGAGTCAACAGCTTTAATAGAGGAAAGTCACTCCTACTAGAAGTAGCTGAAGGACTGATGAGCAGGTGCATAAGTGTGATTTTAGTGACAGAACAGATTTGAGTTTTCAGGAAGTTCAGACAAGCTGCCTAACAAATGGTAAGGAATCTCATAAGCAAACTGTGCTAACACAGGACTAAAGGCAAGGTCCTTACAGAAGTAAATAACTTGTTAAAACAAAACAAAGCAAGAGCAGAAATAAATATTTTTTCATATGAGATGTTACTGGTAAGGTTCCTACAGATTCAATGTGGTTCTCTGAATACATCAGCTAAATCCCAATAGTGTTCAAAAAAGACAAATCTAAGGCTAGGATAATCGTGAAAGAATGATGAAAGAATTAAAAAAAAAAAAAAACAGAAAAAAAAAATCACCATGCAACTAGGGTACCCACATTTTTAAATACTCTATACAATTCTCACCATTCTTCTTCTTAAATATGTGAACACGGAGCCAGAAAAGATATAGAGAAAATAACGACAATTAGAGATATAGCTTAGCTTTTAGATACAGAACAAATAAACCAAATAGAGCAAGACGACAGAAACAGTTGGATGAACTAGGTTTACTGTTTCCAGCTCTGAACCTGAGATCAAAAGAATCAGTAAACTTTTAAAAGCTGGAGCCTCAAAATGAGAACATTAACTTCTACTAATTACCAAAACCAATTCAGCTGCATATGCCAAAAAGGAAATCATTAGATTGGACACTGCAGTTTAGCAATACAGCAAAACAGACTGGATGGATGTGCTCACAGGAAAAGTTAAAATTTAAATTCCCAGAGCAGAAAGCCAGAGAAAGTGAATCCAGTTATCAGCATGCCCTCAAATTATGCATTGTGGCATAAGGAAAGAAAAGCACAGCTGTCTCCATTACAACATTACAACTTTCAAAAGCTTATAAATAAATATTTTTATTTATATTTGATGATAACTCAAGAGTTTTGCTAATGTCTTTCAAAAAATGGCATTGTCTGACATATGCTGTGATTTGCACAGTGTCAAATACACTAACACCACCATGGACAGGCAAAACCATAGAACAGGTCTTTTCAAGTTACTAACAAGAGTGTTTAATACACTAAACAGGGTCTAAACACAACATGGGACTTGTCAGGCAGAACTATTTTTTTTAATACAGATAACTGGAAAAAGTAATTTGAATATTGATATTTAATAAAGATATACAAAATAAAGCACAATTCTAATGAAAAGAGCATAACCAAGCAGCCAAGCAATTAATATGAGAAATTAAGTGTATTTACACATCTTCATTCAAAGTAGAAGTCTCTACTATTTTCTAATGCTTACATATTAATACAGCTGAAAAACAGATCTTGCAGCTGGTATGTTGATATTTTTATTGCTACACAGCAGGGTACTAGTCTCTTGCAAAGGTAGACTTCTAGTAAATAGCTGTCAACAAGTCCATGCATGACTGAAGTCAAATTACAAATAGTAAAGGAATGGGTTTTTGAACTTAATGCCAGCAAAATATCAAGTATCTAATCCATGAGGGAATTACATACCTCATGACTGCTATTATTTTATTAGCCATACAATTTACTTTTTGGTCTGCTCCACAGTTTTATTTAAACTTACTAATCAATGCTACTTATTTGTGTTTTAACAGTAGCAAGTCTCTACGTATATACAACAGGAAGCATTTTATTTTTTAATTACCTATGTATTTTATTATATCTGAAAAAAATTATAAATACCTAGAAATGTTACTAGCCAAATTAAATATACCTTTAGTAGTAAGCAACTTAGTTATCTGAAATCTCTACATCTAATTTTTACAGATGCTCATCAAGTGCAGATCTTTTTTGTCAATGAGAAAAAAACCATAAATCACGGGAACTGCTTCCTAAGAGTAAAAGCCCCAGCATTAAAAAAACCCCAACAAACAATAAAACAAATCCAACCCACACACCACACAAACACTAACTCATCCCCCTCCAATTCCACAACAAAAGTATAACCCCAATTTGATACGCAATGCTCTGCATAAGAGGGTCTTGCACACTTCCTAGCACACACAACTCAGAGGCATCAACGCTTCTTCTTGTCCTTCAGAATGACATACAACACCAATTTTGGCCATCTTTCTGCCATACCAGTTTAAAGCACTATAATTTTACTCATAATTAAACTGAAACCACCTATATATATTTTCTCTTTATATATAATATAATTTCTCTTTATTTAAATTACTTAAGCTAATAACAGCTTAAGAAAACAAGCTACACAGTTATTTCAAAGTACTGAAAAACACATGTACTACCATGAAAATTAATGTTTTCATGAAATCTCTATTACACAGAAAACAATTTCTTGACTTCTAACACACTAAGAACTATTTCATCAAGGGACACCAGACCACACTGTTAATGACACAATACAGATACTAATATAATACATGTCAATTCTTCCATATATAATCATAAGAACAAATTATTTTTATTTTTTCCATCTCTAGGTTGTTTTGCATAGGTGAGAAACAGGCTTAGAAAAATTACAAATGACTTCACAGATTTAACTGTTGCTAGAAGAGTGAAGTAAAACAAGTGATCTTAAAAAAAAAAAAGTAGGAGTAGGTTTGGGGTTTTTAAACACATACACACCTAGTAAGAATCACTGTATTTTCATATAATAATTTTACAGGTGATGTCTGGAAAGCCTGCAATTATTTGTGACTTCATGTGAAAAACTAGGAAATATAATTTGACTGTCTTGTCTGAAAAAACAATCATATGATTAAGAAAAAATCCAGATCGAGAGAAAGCAAGAGTGTCATATTTATCTTCCCTGAGCACCCCATTACTCACAAATTCCACGTCCCTTATACTTAAATATGGACTTCAAGTGACTAACGATCACAGGCAAAAGATTTGCAGAAATATGACATGGAAGATTAATGATCAGTAATGAAGACTATGTGAATGATCTGTGCATGGCCTGGCATAACACAGGATTAATGTGTCAGAGAACAATATCTTCTCTCACAACTGCTACATGCCATCACATCACATAACAATGCTAATAAATGTTAGTAATCATCAAGTCTTATCCTTTTTAAGATGCAGGCATCAAGTACAGACACATACGCACAAAGTGATTCAAGAAAAGCAGGAACATTTAGTTTATTCCTGAAGTAAAACCATGAATGACAGTAAAAACTCATCAATTTTTTTAGAAGCATGACGACACTTAAAAGATTGAAAAAAAAAAACAAACCCAAAGCCTGGTAATTTCTTAATTTATACATAGATATTAAGAGCATTCTACAAATGAAATAACTTTAAATGGTCATTAGGGATGGGAAAGAGTTATCCCAAGTAAACACACAAGGCCCTGCTGTACCCAGCAATATTCAAGGAATGTAGTTGCTTTTGAACCAAAAGCACCTCATACAGACTGGTAGCACAAAACTTCCTTTGCTGGTGAAACACCAGTGAGCGTGACAGCTCCTGCTACACAATGCTGGCCATTACTAAGCTGGGTCATAGTTTTGTTTCCTCTTTGATTAGAAAAAAAAAAAAGTATAGAAAGGAAAGCAATTAGCTAGGTTGAGCAGTAGCCTAAGCAATTTACTCATAATTATAAAGTACCAATTCTTATGGTGTCTACCTGGTCTTTAGATAAAATAGTAATTTTGATTACAATCTGTAAGTATAATAGCATCTGAAAGCATTATTATTTAAATAAAGTTTAGCCCAGCTCTTTCACTGTAGTTTTGCTGTCTGGCATCTCTAACCCTTCAGGTCACATGTCAATTAAGCAACCACTTATTAAATACATTTTTCTTGAAGCAATCTTCAATCAAGTTTTTCTAAGCTATTATTTTTTCCACTTCAAAAGATTTAACACCAGAGATCAGAAGATTTGGGATGCCGCTCCCACATCAGTTAGTGATGTCCACTTTTTATAGTGATTTGGAATACCAGAAAGGAACTTCCTAAGTACAATTATGAATTTGGAGTAATACCAAACTACAGAGAGTTAGGCACAATGTGCATGCTTCCAATATCTATTGTGCTTCTAGGTTTTTTCAGGTATGAATTATCAACTTAGTTAATTAGAACATCAATGGAGCGTGCCTACCGTGATACAAGGATTTGATGTCCCAGTTAAAGGTTTTTACTTCCACCCTCATAAAGAACTGGTTTTGGCACAAAACTGAACTCAAAAGGCTATGTAAAAGTCCATCTCTCTCCCTCTCTCTCTCCTCCCCCTTCTTCCCACCAATACACATGTAAAGGCAAAATATTTATTTCTTACAAAACCAAGCAAATCCAATCATAAAATAAAATGAAATTTCAGAGGTTTTAAAATAAGCAATACCAAATGAGTTTTCTTGAACCTCTAGTTTATCTGCTTAGATAAAAGAGTAAATTATTAATCCAGGCTTGATTTCAATGAAGTGTCAAGTCAAATGGAGGCAACAAAGAAAGTACAGCAATATTTTTCCATATCCTGTTCATGAAATAAAACCAATGTAACATTTTAATGAGCAAAAACCTTTAAAGAAAGCTTTAAAAGTTGGTATTAGGCAATGCAAATTACAGTCCTTGCAATTTTATTCATAAATTATTCTAAACCTGTTAATTACCCCCATAAGCTAATGTTATGTCTAAATATTAATTCCTTAAAAGAAAATGGCTTCAAGCTAGTCATTAAAGCTTCTACGGAGGGAAGCCCAAGCTATCTTTAATAGAGAGTATTAAAGGTGTACTTGAAGCAAATATTTTGGCTCTTTAAAATGATACTAAGCTATACCAGTTTCTGTAGAAAGCAAGCAATTCCATTGTCTCCAACTCTCTTTTTATAGTTATTTTTTAGTTTCAGAATAGATACTGTACTTCATTCTTCCTCAAATAAATGGTTTTTTTACATCAAAATGCACAGAGAGCTTGGAAGTTCAAAGCGGGAAGAAGGTAGCTGAGGATGCTCTTCAGAGGCAAGAGGAAAGCAACAGAAGAGTCAACTGGCAGAAAGAATTAGAAAATTCTTATCTGGGAAGAGAGAACAGTAGGTCAGAAGTTCCAGTGGGCCATTTTCCCACTCTACGCTACACAAGAGCATCAACATAAGATTAAGATATTTATTTTCTTATCTTAATTTTGATAGGATTATGGAATGAATAGATAACAGAGTTGAGAAAGAGATGACAAGCTCTTTCTCAGTGTTACTTTTCCCCCCCCTCATCTCAATGTAAACACTGCTGCCTTTGGTTTAGCTTCATATTAATTTCTCTTTAGATACCCAACACTCTAAATGTTTGGGAAAGCTCAGTAAAAGTTACTAGAAAAGTATAGTTAGAGCTGGCACAGGGCAATTTAACTACAGTAAAAAAAATGCGTACTATTGGAACCATATGAACTTGCCAAAAATGAAGCATGACTACTGTTTGCCCAACAGACTGTCTACTATAAGGCACATTTTATACAATTTCACATTACTATTGGTGAATTACAAGTGTTTGTTTTTAAAAACTCTGTCTTCTCAAGTGCTTATGGCTCCCTATATTGAGCCGAGATGAGCTTAATGTCAGCTCTCCTACATGCCGGAAACATGAACAGGGTTAGACAAGGGCTCTAACCAAGAAATGCAGTGTTCATCAAAATACTATATTTAAAAGAAGTCTCTCCAGTATTAGGGCAAGCAGCTATAACCATCACCAGGGTATAAGCTGGCAGCAGCTGTGAACAGCTATTTGGGTCCCACACGTAAATAGCTTTGTACCAGAAGCACAGAGAATGTTAAATGACAGCATCACACACAACACAAGTTTTCTGGACCTTGGCTTCTTTTTGAGCAAGGCTGTGGGAATGAAGGAGAACAGACATCAGTGCTCTACATTCCCAGTGCTAGAGGATGAAAATGCCATCCCTTCCTTCATGCTTTCTACTGTCCAGTGTTTCTAGTTCTTTTCATATACAACTATATACAATATTATGTAGCACTTAAAATAGAAAGATTTTCTAAAGAGGCAGAAAAAGTGAAAGGTAAATCAATTTAATTAAACAAGCTTAGCTTGTAATAGTACATTTTGAGAAAGGATTAATTGCTATCAACACATCAGAAAAACAAGCTATTTTAAAAATAGATTTTGGCCATTAGACTCTTAAAAAGCAAATATAAACACTCATGCTAAAAGCGCAGCTCATTTCATATTTCCAGAAGGCACAGCTTCCCAGTAAAGCGCAGGTCACAGTTACCTTGGGCATATTAATATTTTTCAGATTAATTTCAGCCCAGCTTGACATTAAATATTAATCTGAGACTTCGTGTTGCAAAACAGCTTTTCAAGACCAATGAAAAATAATCATAGCCATTAGCATGAAAAGTTGATATTTAAAGCTGTATTAGAAACATTTATATTTTTGCTAAATGCTTTCATAACTTTTCTTTTTTATAACCGAGTTGCACAAAATCAAACACAAAGCTATAGTCTATACATTCAGGCTTGCTCTGGTCATTCCATAAAACAAGTGGCGAAATAATTACAAAATGATGTAGGCTTGTCATTAGGAGACCTAAGGTAACCCATCGCTCTGAGCATAGGTGGCCAACCCTGCAAACATTTCTGAATGTCTTTAAAGTTTTTACTCTAGGCGACATAACAGGGACTTGTATGCCTAATTCATCTTGCTTTTAAATGGCCAAGAAAATAGGAAAATGTGGAAAATTAGGCTGGTGGCAAAACCGAGAATGATGCTTCTCAAAGGCTGGAATATGTAAACTTCCTTCTTGGACACCTTCAAGGAGTGAATTTTACTGCAGAACTTGATTACTTGTTGTTGAAATCACAGAATCTTCATGGTTGGAAGGGACCTTTGAGATCATCGAGTCCAACCACAAAAAAAATCATACACCCCCCACCCCCCCCAAACAGACACAAACCAACAACCTTGGGTACTAGAGCATGCCCTGAAGAGCCACATCTACATGTTTCTTAAGTACCTCCAGGGATGGCAACTCTACCACCTCCCTGGGCATGCTGTTCCAGTGCCTGACCACCCTCTCAGTAAAGTAATTCTTCCTGATATCTAATCTAAACCTCCCCTGCTGCAACTTTAGACCATTTCCTCTGGTCCTGTCATTATTCACTTGGGAGGAGAAGTCAACATCCACCTCTCTACAACCTCCCTTCTGGTAGTTGTAGAGGACAATGAGGTCTCCCCTCAGCCTCCTCTTCTCCACACGAAACATGCCCAGGTGTCTGGTGCCTGTAAAATATACAGGTGTCTCGCACTGATGAATTTTTTTCATTTAAAAATTAAATTTTAAAAAAAATCCTCTTTGGCTTCTGTTCTTCCTCTTTGTGTCACAAAAATGGACCATACAGTTTTTTCCTCCAGTGTTGCTGTAAGGCAGCAAACAGCTATAGTATCAGAGTAAGTTGCTAACGTGACAAAGAGGTTAAAAAGAAATCCTACCACAACTTAATTTTGCATGTTAAGACCAACAGGGCTTATAAATTAGAAAAAACGTACATTAAAAAGCCATCTTAAGATGACTGACTTAAAACCAGAAATTTAGAGCAGAAACAAGATTCCAGTACTCTGTTCAAAGTAACAGCAAGTTGAAAGATAGTGCCTGCATAGTAAATTCAGAGCTACACATGTCTAAGTGTTCTTAAGTCAAACACTGCCCAGAAGTGAAAAAGTGACTACCAAGGAGTTGTACCAGTAATGAAAGGGGCTAAGCCGTGTGCCCAGCCCCTGGCAGAGGGGATGCAGGGAAGATAAATTACACGGAGGGCTCAGCACGCCCGGGGAAGGGATTGCACTTAATGCCCCGGAATGTGCCTCGGCAGAATGCCCGTGTCCGGCACCGCTGGCTGGAATCCAAGCAGATCCATTACCTTCCCTTTATACATCAGCTTACCACATGCCTCGCTGACACCACAGATAGGCCTTTCCTCCTCCCGTTTATTTTTAACTTTAGTATCTTTAACCCAACTGAGATACATACTTTAGGCTATACCATTAAGGAGGATTTTAAACCCAGTTTAGCACGTGGTAAATTATTGTGTTATCTTTCCAACTCTAATCTAATACTGGTTTTAAAACAGCAAATTAAACTAATGATAAAGTTCACAAAGATGCTTACATGAGTTACACTGAAACAACTGTACTTTGAATACCAAGTTATCTCTGTGTGAACCTTTTAAATACTCCACAAAACAATTATTTTGACTCTAAGCCTTTGAAAAACTTAGCACTTCTCAAGAAAGTTCTTGATAAACAGAGGATAGAGGAAAGCTGATGATACATTTCCTTTCAAAACTGATTTGGTTTTAGTTCAATTTTTGAGTATTTGCTGTATCCAGTTATATCCAAATCTGGTTGAGAAATAGTGTACCTTTCAAATTCTGTGCCTCCCTTTCCCTCTGGTCCTTAAAGAATTATATTTTTATCCCAGCAATACAACAATAGCATAAGAAACTAAATATTTTTACTCAAAAAAAAAAAAAAGAAAAAAGACAACTCTCAAGAAAGCTTTTTCTTTCTATAAATTGACCTCATATATACTTAATATAAAACGGTGTTGTGGTTTGGGATGGATTGGCCAATGATGAGACGACAGACTGGTTTCAAGTCCTCAAGTATCTGGACTGGCAGGAAAAGAAGGTCACAGTTTCAGTATCTCTGAGATTCTTTTGTTGTTGTTGCTCAACCAACAACAACAAAAAAATCATCCTAGAACACCTAATAAGTTGGTTGATGAGTCCTGTGATACGGAGGACATAGACTGAGCTTTGTGTTGTGCTCTATCCAGATCATGAGTCTGAGCCTAAATTTTTCATATCCCAACATTCTGATTCTCCTTATTCTGTAAAATTACCTTCCCTATTCTTGTCTTAGGCAGTAGAAATCTTCCTAATACAGTCAATATAGACATATTCCTATGTTGTAGATCATAACAAACTGCTTTGTTTGAAGTTGGTAAAAAAAAATTAACTGAAAAAATATCTCTGACAGTTCTCCAGCAAACTTACTACTACAGGAAAGTCTGAGGTTTACTGTACACAAATGCAGATGCCCAGGATTTCTCAGCACAGTTATCATTATGCTCAAGCACAGCCTTGTTGCTTTTAACACAAGGCCACTAGAATTCGGTATCAAACCTGGCATTATGAACACAGCTATTCCCATGCTGATAAAGGGAAGAGTTGAAGAAAAATGAATTGCAACACTACATCCCAACAACAACAAAAAAAAGCTGGTGGGGGAGCTTTTACTCCCCCAGCAAAACTCAACCCAGAACTCATGGCTCAGGTAACACACACTTCTATCTGTTTTACTGCAGCGCATGAGAACTCTGTCATTAACGACGATCTCAACACACATGACACTGTACATTAACAACAGACACAAAGATAATCCAAGTTTATATTTGCTAAATTAATTATTTCCATGTAATGAAAATTCCATCCTCCTCCCCTCTCCCCTGTTTTTTTAAACTACAACTGTCTCAAGTTTCCTATGTGTGGGAAGTGATCCTTTTCCCATTTCCCCCAGGAACTTGAAGGTCACTAGCCCTCAACTTCACAAATCAAGAAAATAACCGATATGGAGCAAACACAGCATAAGGAAAGGAGACAGGATATGAAATGGATAACTAACTAGGAATTTCACAAGATGAAAGCAGTCATCAGTTTTTATAGGTCCTTTTCTATTGTTAAAGGCTCGTTCTTCACTGTGTTAAGTAGTGCAACTTGGCTCTTCGAGGAAGTTTCTCACTCAAGAACTCATCAAGATTCTTGCTACTATTGATTCACAAGTCAAGGGTATACAAAGTGTACCTGATCCTGCCACTTACTTTCTCAGTATTATGAACAATAATGTCACTTTAATGTTATCAAATACATGGTTAGTATTCATGATGAAACTATCTCTGCTTTCACTGAAAAGCTTTTAGCCTTGACAGTTCAGAAGTTTCAAGCCTGGAGGTTCAAAATCAATAAAAGGAATACACATGACCTTAAATAAAAACCTTGCATTTTCAGCCACTTCAGTTTTAAGGGTTGATTTATGATTTCTGAACACTTATGATCACCACATCACCCTACCATGGAGTTCAACTTAGTCTCTCATCAAAGCATTGCTTTACCATTAACAGGTTGGTTATGTGCTAAGTAAATTGCTTATAAAAATATGTAACAGCCATTCAAATTCTTTGAATGTCAGACATTTCATAGACACTTCTTTTATGAATAATGGAAAATTAATTACGTTATTGTATAGACATATTGCATAAAATAACATTTTTTGAGACAAATACAACAGTACTGCTTTACTCAGTGCCTAAAGTATACATCAGTTCCAAAAATATAGCAGAGCAAACTCTGGAGGACAGCAGATCCACTTTTTCCTCCTCAGCTTCCCCTACTAAAAAAGTATTATATTAAATAGAAAGATTGCAGGACCAAAACTGAATAAAGGACATTTTTATTGCAAAAGTAGAACTGCTTTTACGAACTGCCTATAGGGGAAGTTTCTCACATTCAGCAAAATATCTCAATATGAAAAGTTATTCAGCTGATGTATAGGCATGAGTGTTGCTAGCCTTTTAACTTCAAATTTTTAGGAAACTATTCACAGACTCTACTCTTTTCAAGGTATGGCCTCTAGGACGAATACGCTATCCACAGTCAGATCACTCATCACTCAGATCCACAGCAGATCACTCATGGCTACCTCAACATAAACTGATCATCATCAGTAATTCATTACCTGTCTATTCGAAGTTTACTGACAGAAAAGACACATTCTACAGCTTCCTGTGATGACCAAAGGCTTGTGTAATCTTCCCAGTTACAACAGCTGGTCTAATAAAGGATATTGCCTCTATCAACTTTGTTTTGCTAAACACGTTCACAGGGACACCTAATTGGGCTAGAAGTGTCCCTCAAGCATGTAGTGATGGGAATCTTCACAAAATCCAGGTCTGAACTAGCAAAATAACAGCCTAGGTATGGCCAGGAACACTGTATGTATGAAGTGTAACACACTTCAAAGAACCATGAGCAATTTTTAAATCTACTTGTGGTAGTCTAGTCAGATCAACTGAGTATTTCTGATGGTCAGAAGCAGATGTACATAACATGAACTTAGAGAGGTGATACGCAATCACACATACTCTACTGAACCATATGGAAGGCTCTGATTCCATCATATTAACACCACATACAGAATTTAATCCCTACATAGCCTGGTCCAGAGCCACTGTGTCTACTTCCCATTACCCGCCACCTTCTAACTCTGTATTCAAACCCTATCCTGTCTGGTTCAGCAATGGAGGGACCAGAAGCAAGCATTGCTTCCTGCTGACAAGTGGCAGAGCAGAGTAGTCCCTCAGGTGGAGTGTGCTGATCCTGGAAGCAATGGAGGCCCTGGAACCTAAGCACAGGCTATGTGAAGGAAAGAGGACCCAGGACCCTCTGCACAACTTCATCTTGCAGCATATGCCATGAGGCATAAGTCCTGCAGGGAAGATTCCCAGACCCCGCCAAAGATCCAATTAACAAGCAATTAGGGGATAAAGAAGCAAGAAAGACACCCCCATTACTCCCACAGCTACAGTCTCACAAATCCTTCCCACAAAGGATTGAGCCGTGTCATGGCTCAGGATAATCATTCCCTGCTTGCTGTCAGCATGAGCACTCTGCGGTACCTCCTACCACTGCCGCAGAGCAGGAGTGTACACAGCAAAGAAAAAGCTCTGTAGTCGAACATCCTGTACTGCTTGAAGAGTTTTACACCAAGGAATCTAATTATGGATCCCTATTTCTAACAATGCATCTTGATTGCATTGCTGTCATTTCAACAAGCAGTACTGTCAAGTACTTCATAAATTATAAAACAAGGTACCTGTGATAAACAGACGGTAAACAGATGGCATACTAACAGTGAAAGTCCATTATTTGCAGTATCTTTTATATAGAAGTGTTCACAAAAAGAATCCGCTATTTATCACTAATTTATCACTAATAAAGACATGCAACATTTCCAGTGCACCTAAATCTTTTGATTTTTCTTTATATTTTTCACTTTTGAGGCTGAAGAGAAGTAAGAACATAAATCTTAAAATTAAAGAAAAACAATGTAACACCATTTGGCAATATGACATTGTCAGTTTTCCAAATTTAACAGCAGCTGGGAAAAAAGTATGTCAGCAATTTCCTACAGTGTTTTTCTGGGAGACTGAGTAGGAACATTCCATACAACAAGCATATTCAGAATAAAAGAAAACACTGTGTTCTAGGAAAAGTAATTTTATACACTTTACGCTGTCTATTGTCCTTGATGGTTCTTCAGCTATGCTGAAAATTTAAAGTTTTAATGGATTTTTAAAAAAAAAATTGTCATTTTTTTCCATATTAAGTTCTTCCCATAGGTCATAGCCTAAATGCCGTTACTTATGACTTTTAGGACTTTAGTAGGCTTTTTGAGAGAGAGTTCAAGACAGTCAAGCACAAATTTCCTTACAGAAGTGCTTACCTACAGCTCTATGGGAAAAAATGAATAATTATGTTTTCCCAGATGGAGAAATATTCCAGCAATAACCCACACACATAAAACAACCACCAAGCTATAAAAACAAACTCCAGCTCTGATATAATACAGAAACTGATTTACTTTGAATGGCAAATTAAAATATACATTTTAATCATATACCACAAAACAGAGCATGTTTAGCTGCATGATTACAAATTAATCCCAACATATTTTAAGATTCTGTTGAGAAATTCCATATAGGAAGGTCTGGCTACATCCAATTTAAATGAAAAGAGTTTGCAGAGCTTAAAAAAATTGTCACTTCAGTAAAGGCTAAACAGCAGCATGCACTGCCAGATAATCTGGTGGAGGGTAAGAAGAAATATTGTATTTCAGACAAAATAAGTCACAGTACAAGAAAAGCATCTGCATATTGTAGAGCTCATTCAACTGAGCACAACTGGAATGTCCATATTGTTTAAGTAGTTGTTTTTCATGTGCTTATAAACATCCCTGGCCTAACACAGGATTTCTGTAGAATCAAAATTTGAAAGACTACATTTCCCTGACTGCAAGCTTACTAAAACATACATAAAGTATAAATCTACATTGTATATGGCATTGTAAAATTACACTGTATATGGCTTTATATGCAGTTCAACGTCTTTTATTTTAATATTGCATAATAATTTGTTAATAGATTATTAATGTAACATGGTAGTATCTCCAATAATAAGCATTATCAAATAAAATGCCTATTTAAAAAAAAAAAGATTAAGAAAAAAATTTACTTCTGGAAGCACTGATTTTCTTCATGTCATGTAAATTTTTCATCTATGCTAGAGTTAGTCTTTGCAGGTTTTGGAGGCAGATGAAGGAGTTTCTCTGCTGATTTGGCAAAGGAGCAGGGAAGGCATCAATGCTGATAAGATAATATTTATTAGCTACATCTGCTGTAATTGCTTTTTATAGACTCCATCAGTGCAAGACAGTCACTCTTGAAATTTCTCCTCCCTTGAAAGGGACACAAACCTTGAGGAACTACTTTAAATGCCATTTGGTGTATAAAACTGACAAGACTCCCTTCTCTTGTCTTTCAGTTCGTAGTGTAATAAAAACCTTCAGGAGCAGCAGTAAGGAGATACAGACTACTACATGTATTCTGAATGAGCATTTCACACACTTTTATCTAGCTTTTATCTTTGATGATTATTTTAGCTAGTGTCTTTTTGGAATATTATTCAAACAAAATTAAGCCTACTTACTTTAAGTAACTTTATTATAAGAACCACAGTAAAAAGAAAATTAGACAATATTGCAATGTACTGAAACTTAGTGACCTAAAAGTAGCCTATGCAGAAAATAAAGAAATGGAATGAATAGACCTAATGCTATCGTTACAGCTATCGCCAGTGACTTCTATGTTAATTTCTTCACAGCACAAATTAAACTAGATTCTGAGTTATTCTTCTTTTTCTGGCTACCATATGTTTCCAAGACGCTGATCCGCTTGTCAGGAATAGCCATATTCAGTCAACCACAGTTTTTACACAAAAGCCTCCAAGGAAGTGTAATACAGAGCTCTCACACTTACACAGGAAACACACCTGAAAAACAGCACAGAACAACAGCAATGGAAGAAAAGACACTCTTGTTTGTACACAACAGATAACTTCTTATCAAAAAAAGGCTAACTATCACTACATTCAATTGCTTGTAGAAAAAAAAAACAACACCCACTGCTCCCATCTAAGAAAGCAGATAGGAAAGACACATTATAGTATCTATTTTGAAGCCATCTAGAATATTTACTAAATGAAACACCTCATATACCCAGTAAAAAAAACAACTAGTTTCTTCTCTGTGATCTTTGTTAAAAATCAGAACATTATTTTGTGCAATTCTTTTGATTCAAAAAAAGCTATTTTCCTATCTGTTTCTGTTTGTCCACTAACATAAACAGCCAAAAGCTCTCAAACACTAACCTTTTATTACATTGCAATTAAACCAGTAGCTAAAACCACAAGAAAACCAGGCAGCTTAACTGTCCACATGTATCAAAGTGCCTAGAAAGAATGTTTGCTAGATTTTATTTAATCACTGAAGTCATACAGCAAGAGCAAATTCAAGTAAAAGGTGACAGATCACATAAAAGACAGTTAAATTTTAACCTTGACCCCTAAGATTACATTTGACATCATGTTGTTTTAGTATCAATGAAGACACCTGCACAAAGAGTCTCCATGCCCACAGAGAAGGGAATAAGTGTAAATATTTTCAAAGCCAAAACTTCAGGATAAAAATATCTCACATTCAAAAAGCTGTAAAGGATACTGTATATTTAAAATTGAGAAACAAATGTACATCCATAAGTAATATTTAAGTCTATAATTAATTATGGCATCATGGTCCTACAGATTCCATACTCTCTATACAACACGCTATTTTCGGCACACAACATGACAATGTCTGTATGTCACTAATGCTGAGAATGATGTTTGAGATATATTTAATATCTCAGTTATTGATTTAGACCGCTTGGTGGACACCTGATACACACAGTATTTCCATAACACAGTGAAATCCAGAATTAAACAAGAGGTAGCTAAGGTTACCCTGATTGGCTGCACAAGAGGAGCAGCTTCAGAAAGACTGGAGTAGACTTGAGAGAAAAGATTAGGGTAGGATGAGCTGGCAACCTAATTCCAAAGAGCTCTTCTTGCAGGGGAGATGCATATTTATTGATGCTTAAAAATTGGAGGAAAGTTGTTTTAAAATGCAGTTTTTGAACACATACTATTTTCATAATATTCTGGGACAATTAACTGAAATTCATTAATTCTAGATGACTACCACGGAACAATGTAATCAAGTCATTTAAACACAGAGACCCTAACCAATTATATTGAGAAGCTCAACATGAGCCAGCAGTGTGCACTGGCAGCCCAGAAAGCCAACCATAGCCTGGGCTGCACCAAAAGAAGTGTGGCCAGCAGGTTGAGAGAGGTGATTCTGCCCCTCTGCTCTGCTCTGGCGAGACCCAAGCTGGAGTACTGTATCCAGCTCTGGAGTCCTCAACATAGAAAGGACATGGACCTGTTGGAATGGGTCCAGCAGAGGGCCATGAAGATGATCAGAGGGCTGGAGCACCTCTCCTATGAAGACAGGCTGAAAGAGTTGTGGTTGCGCAGCCTGGAGAAGACTCCAGGGAAACCTTATTGCAGCGTTCCAGTACCTGAAGGGGGCCTACAGGAGACATGGAGAGGGACTCTTTATCAGGGAGTGGAGCAATAGGACGAGGAGTAACAGTTTTAAATTGAATGAGGGGAGATTTAGATTGGATACTAGAAAGAAAATCTTTACTGTGAGGGTGGTGAGGCACTGGAACAGGTTCTCCAGAGAAGTTGTGGATGCCCCATCTCTGGAGGCATTCAAGGCCAGGCTGGATGGGGATTTGAGCAACCTGGTCTAGTGGAGGTGCCCCTGCCCATGGCAGGGGGGTTGGAACTAGATGATCTTTAAGGTCCTTTCCAACTCAAACCATTCTATGATTCTATGATTGTAGTAGCAGTTTACTTTCAAATACATAGTAAAGAAAAAACTTAAAAAGATATACATTCACATGATATACCAAAATAAGAAGGCACACGCATGAATTGTCTTAAACTGTCACTTATGTAGCCATAGACTACTGACATCTTAGTTATGTAATAAAAAATTGACTCCCCACTTCCTGTTCAAAAATAGGGCATTTAAGGCATTTACCTATAAAGTTGATTGCTTGTCATGATGTAAAACAACATTATTTTGTAATATTTATCAAGATGGTAAATATAGCAGTAAAGATACAGTGGAAAGTAAACCACAAAGTTGGCAGAGGGATGTTCCCCCACACCGACAAGAACACAGCTTGCATCTCACTATACCTCAGTAATGAGCCTCTCCAGTGCTGGACACCGCTGTAAAAAAATATCACGACTTCAGAACACCTTGAATCAAATTGGCTTACCCCCTAGAAGGCTGCCGTTTTGCAGATTATGCAGTGAGAAGAAGATTTAAAGGCACCATCTTGCAGATGGTTCAAAGACCCAAGCTGAGGATGCAGTAAGGAATCCTCTAACACCTTTCCAACCGTGCTACAACCAGAACAGAAATCTTAATGCCGTGCAGGGGGACCACTGCCTGGCTCTGTTCTCTGTGCCCTGGTCCACTCTGTACAGCATGGTGCATTCTGCCATGCAGAGAGAACAACAGTCAGCAGCAAAATAAGATGGGAAAAAAAAAAAAAAGGACAAAAAGAACAAAAAGGACAACATTTTAAGCAAGGGACAAGGTAAAGCAGGGAAGAGATTTGAAAAAAAAATATTATTAAATCCTTAAAGATGCTCCGACCCACAACAGCAATGGTAATTTCAGTGATTTTTCCATGGCCTTGTTTTACTACATAGATTTTAAACATCAATGATCTCACCATGTGTTCAGGTTTGCACCAATGGAATTCAAACACAAGTCTTCTCTAAGGCCTGAAAGCTATCACTGAGTAGCATGTTTGAAGCGGATTAAAAACATTTGTGTTAAGTTTCAAAAGCCTGTTAAAGCATTATGCTACAGATTTTTATTTTTTATTGTGAGCATCCTACTAATCTATTATACATTTTATTGTGAGCATCCTACTAATATGTGCTGCTACGTTTGCATTCTCAATTCATTTCTAATAGAATAAAGACTCAGATATAAATGCTTTAAAATATTACTTAGGACACAAAAACTATTCTACAATCTTCAATCCAAAAAAGGTTGGCAATTTTTTTTCTTTTTATGACAGAGTAAGCACAAGAATCTTCCTATATATTTCTCAGACTAGACTGCACATATTCTTTCTGGTTTTATTTTAGAACCTCATTCCTCCCTCTAGGCAATTCCATACATCACTACAAATCCTTATGCAATTTTATCCTGGATTCTATATTTATCAAGACACCTCATCTTAATAATAATGTTCTTCCCTTAGCATGAACCAGACTTTTAAAATGGATTTGCAAAGAAACCCACCAAAAAACTCCCATCCCAGCATCTCACAATTTAAAGCACTTACATGTAACTTAGAGATTAAACAATGGTTCCTACAAAGAAATACACTATTTCTTCTTTTCCCAATTTGATGACTGAATTTAAATGCCAGTTATTAGGCACAGCTTGCCTTCCTAAATAACATCATCTATTACAAAAAATATTCAGAAATACACTGAATCAGAAAGTGTGGGCAAAAAGTAGCACAAGCATAATTCAACTCAGAAAGTGGTCCTGGATACAAAGGATGTGTAAAAAAAATGTCAAAATCCCAGAGCTACTTCTTCCTTCCCTTGCTTTAATGAAACTACTTCAAATTATTTCAACAAAATGCTGCTTTTGACACACAAGCAATTGATTACACTTGTTTTGGAAGCATATAATGAGGGCCACTGACAACAACATGAATATATTTTACAACCACTTATGCCAGAAGTTACCAATCAAGTAAAAATACACTAAACAGATAACATGCTTATAGTAGAATTTTTTTTTTGCAAATCATCTATTGATTTGGGTTATATCTTTTACCTGGGTGAAAACCATGCACAATATACCAGAACTTGTCTAAAGCAACTCTAAATCAACCTTCGCCTCTTTGGAGACACAGTGCATATCTCAAAGGGTCACCAAGAAATACAGGCAGGATTTCAAAACTTTTAAAAACTGTTTTTATCTATCAGCTTCCAAGTTTGAGACATCTACAAAACCCCTGATAAACTTAAGAGTGATATTCAGAGTTCTCCATAGCCCTAGGATTTGCAAAGAAGTCCTCCAGTATATTACTCTGTCTTTTCCACAGTGGCAGAACCAAGGGGGTTTTCCCTGAAAAAACTGGCGGTCAGGGAATCCTTTAGACTGTACTGGTTTCTTTAAACAGTTGAAAATAATTTTTTGTGGTGCTTACACACATAGCCCTGGAAAACTAATCTAAGCTCTAGTTTTAATCATTGGAAGTATTTTACTCCCAGTTGCTCGGAGTAGCAGTTTACATATCATTGTGACACACGAAGTCACCGCTACACTGTCTGGCTATCTTTGCTTCTCTTAACAACTGGCAACACTGGAAAACGGTGAAACGCTTGATGCATTCAAAGTGAAGTAAAACATTTAACACAGTCCGAAAGAGGGCTGTTTCAATAAACACATTTTAAATAAAATGAGAATTTCAGAAATACCAGGCATTAAAAAAAAAAAAGGCCCAAATGGTTCGTTAAGCATTGTTATAAGAGTTATCTTGAGTATTTTGAGTAAGATCAAATACAATGTATGTATTTATTTAAGACCTCCAGGACAGGAAGTGAGTCTCTTACCTAGAATTGTAGCACATTGCTGATGCAACACAAACAGTAGTAGAAAAGGTAAAGAGAACCAATTAGACTACAATCACGTAGCAGAAAGTATTAACAAGAACAGCATGAACAGACCCCCAAAAAATGCTGCATTAATTTGTGTTTTCCTCTTTACCTCAGGTAAGCAGTATCAAACATTTAAGTACCAACTAATGCTCCTACAACCATAGAAAAAAGAATGCCGAAACAAAAGCAAACAGACAGGCCTTTGCACACATGTAACTTCATATACGTGCTAGCAACAACTCCAGTCAGTATCATTTGAAAAACAGTGACTTAGGCTCAGTACAAAACATGACTCTCTGTAGGGATGGCAAATTTTCAAGGATAAATCAAATTGCATTATTATTTCCGAAGCTAGGGACTAAACATGTCCATAAAAAAACCCTCAGCAGGCGAAAGAGATGCTGCTTCTGGCAGCTTGCTGCGTCTCAGAGTTTTCTTACAACTTGCAGTTTGTGCCTGTATGAAGATCAATGCTATGGTCCCCTGGCAAATTCCAAATTTAGTTGGAGTGGGAAGGCAGGAGTCGTCACAAAATGCAACAGCCTCTTAATGCATGCTCTTCCAAATTCACTTGCATGCTCTCTGGCAGTCACTTCCTTGATTTGTGACCCTGATAAAGGCAACCTAAACAACTGCAAAGCTGATTCGCAATAAACAGCACACTTCAACGAAAGAATTCCAACAGCTTTAAGCCATATAATGCCATATTAGTATTGCAAACTGCAAGCTCTCAGATAACAAAGACACAGTAGGCAATACTGCAAGTCTGATCAAGGTTACAAATCATATACCATTGTGTCATTTGAATTACACTACTAGAGAAGAAAAGCAGCCTGTATAGGTATCACTGCAGCGTGTAGGGTTTTTGACCTGGCTGTGTTGGTTAGGCTAACAGAAGAAACACTTTCACTGAACTTCAACATAAATCCCCATTCTAAGTTACACTGGTAGAACAAAAGCTCTTACACCCCTCACCCCCCACCTTTTTCCCCCTTTTCATAGAAGCTGACCAGCTCGTTTCATTTAAAAATATTGATCTAGTTTCTCCCAGCACAGGCTGTATCTGGTCTAGGATATTGTCAAAGTGGCTTCACTTGTAATTAATGAGTGCAGACAAAACTAAAACCTGGTATCTATAAAAAATTATAAAAAAACTATGTTAATTTTGTTATTAAAAAAAAAAATCTTTGTAGAGGTTTACAGTTAGCACTACAGACTTATTCTAATATATATTAGCTGTATGTTTCTAAGCAGTAGGTCATCAAATGAAGACAGAGAATGAAAATTAACTTCATAAATCACTTAACCGAAGCTCTGAAGAGACAGTATAAAGGATTACATCTGAGGTAGCCTTATACTATATATAGAAAGTTTTATTATCAGTATGCTACCCACTTTACATAAGATGTCAGAACAGGTAAGTGGCCATGAAAATACTGATAAAAAAAATGCCAAAAAAGTTAATAAAAAACCCCAAACACCCCAAACAGAAAATGTATTGCCAGAATAAACAACAATTATACTAGAGCACAGTAACCAAACTTAAGCCACTGCAAAATAAAACAGACACTATCCGTACAACTCACAAAAGGAAAACAGATTAACCAATCCTGCAGGACTTATGATTCTGCAAAGACTTCCAGACAGGCTTGATTTTAAGCACTCTGAGCAGAAGTCAGAAGTGACAACAACCAATACAAGCACGATTAAACCCATTGCAGCAGCATGCAAGGAATGGAATTAAACAAACAAGAAACTAGGTGCTAAAGGTATCAGTCTTTTATTTTAAAACAATTAATAGCTTTAGAAGAAAAAGAAGTAGTAGTACTGGATTTACAAAACTTTAGCTTCAATGTGTGGTTTGCCAGCTTCAACAGTAAATTGTTATCTCTGAAGCTGACTAGAACAAGCTATATCTGAAAATCTCTGACTAGTTTGATAGAGACTAGTTTTATCAAGACTAATGGAAAATTATCAACTTCGCTTTAAATAAAGAGCAAGTATTTACAATGAAAAGTTTGATTCTACAACAAAGCTATTAATGGGTGTTACATCTTGCTTAGGACAAGAATGAGAATTTACTCAGTCACTCAAATTATATTAAAATGTAACACTTGCTAAAATGTAACACTTTTTATATATGCTTACATAAACATTTACTTATACAAGTGTCCTAAACACATACAAAATTGATCTTAATTACAGGACTTTCTAAACTTAATGCAATGCTGCTGAAAAAAAACATATAAACAAACATAAAATCATATTCTTTTGGCTCTTTACAGTATGGCATTGCTGCTTTATCAACTTCACTTTGTGAAGTATTTTAAGTAATTACTACCCACTTTGCAGAAAGAAATTCTTATGATTCAACAGTAAAGACTGTATTACCAAGGAAAAAAGGGAAGCAATGTAGCATAATCTCACTGCATTCTCAAGAACAAATCCTATGCCTGTTTGATGAGATAGAAGTATAAACATTTCCACTACATATTCCTTTATTACTGTAATGATAATGAAAACAATGCTGCTTAATTTCAAATACTTGCCTTAATCTATAACATTTCATATACCTATGCTGCAAACATTTCCACTACATGACATACTGCAACAGGTACTAACAGTTCATAATTGTTTGCAAGCACAATCTCAAGCAAGGCTTCTTAAGATCAATTATAGCAAAAAATAATAACAATAGCAAGTAAAATTATCCACCGTTAGAATGCAAAAAGTATCTCAACGTAACAGGATTGCACAAGCTCTGAAGCAAAAAAGGATCACTCCAAACCAAAGGTGACATACTTGTTTCAACACTCTCTTCCTTTTGAATGTTTCCTACTTCTGTCAATAAGAAGCCACAAGTGGCATCTAAACTGCTTAAAAGAAATGCAGCATGTTACTTTGGTTCTATCACTGTGTTCCTCATTGCTTTTACAATCCAGTTCAACTTCCAGTTTAGAGACTTTAGTGTCATGTTCTGCATGGTAACTTTTTATGTAGTTTTAAAAAGCTAAAAAAACCCAAAAGCATTAGTTGCAGCAACATGGAGCACAGGACATATGGAAAACTTCTGCTTGTAACTACAACAGCATTTCTAGCACTCTTTTTATTGGAAAACTGAAATTTAAATTGAATAAACTATTTAACATTTGCACAGTCCATCAATTTACTGTCGCAAAAAATTAATCGATTCAATAAACTGTAGGCTTTCAGAGTCCTCCCAGAGAATTAAAAAGTATGCTTGTAGAACTGCCCATGCATTACATGGAAGCTACTCCATGAGCATATCAGCACTAGAACTAGATCGCTTCACTCAACACCCTTTAAAAGTAATTACTCTCTGCGTTTAACACTTTTTATATAGCCCTACATACACAGCTACTTACACAAGAGTCCCATAGCTGTATGAAAATGGTCTCAACAACAGGACTTCTTAAACGTAATGCAACATCACATAAATAAATGTAAAATCATATTCTGTTGGCTCTTTACAGAAAGGAGATATGTTTCCAGAAGGATTTCTAGTGGACTAATGGATGCCTTCCTCACTGGGAGCTATATATACAGAACCAAAGTTTTAACATGCGCTGTCCAAGGAATCAGGACTAATTGTTAATCTATTTAGAGACACGCTTACATAGAAAAATTGGAGTTTCCTAAGAAGCAGCAGCTTAGAAATTCTCCCCAATTAAGACTGCAGTTAAAAAAGATAAAAATCATTCCTTGTCACCATAAATCAGGTGACTATTTACCTGCCTGCAGTTTAGTCTGTTTGGTATCTGTTAAGAGACGGGATATTGAAGCATACAAACTGTTGAATACTTCCAAAATTTCCTACTAGAATTAGATGAATGGTACTACAAGTATACACTGACCTCCTCCTCCCATCCCACCTAAACCTCTCTGACCTAAAAAACATTTAGGTCTTCCAGTCTTGAAATACATAACCAAAGAATGGGGAAAAGTCCACCATCTCCACCAGAAGAATAAAGTTGGGAAGCATAACTGTATTTTGGAACTTGCAAAGATTACTTGGTAAATAATGACTATCTGCCCTTGAACATAACCTTCTGAGTGTGCACTGATGCTCCAAGACAAACTACATTTTCACACGCAGAGCATGCATTTTTAAGGGAAATCATCCAGACTGTTATGCGATGCATTTCAAACAAAGTATGAGGTATAAAAGCACTATTTCTATAGAATAATTTTTTTTTAAGGGAAAAAAGGCGCATAACTGTCTTAACAGCACCTGACGTGTGGAGTGGGCACCGAGGAAGGAGGACAAGCTGTGAAAGTTACCGGCTGAAGGAGGAGCTCGGCAGAGGCCGTGTGCCCCTCACAGCTTCATCAGGTGGCAGGACCGGGGCTGTCAAGCGAACGGGGCGATCGCTCGGTGCTCAGGCAGCCCCCTGCTTTCCTCCACTGAAGAAAACGGCACAAAGTTCCCCTCGACAAAGTGACAGCGTTAGTTTAAGCGACACGGCGCTGACCCCGGCCGCTGCCATGGGGGGCCGGTGACGCGCGGTACCTGCCGGACGACCTGAGCGACGACCCGCCGCCGGGTCCCGCCTCACGGCGCCGAGGTGGACGAGCTCCGACCGCCGCGGACCCTGGCCCGCCCACAGGCCGCTCCTCCGCGCCCGCCAACCGCCGCCCCGGGGATCTGCCGCCCCACGCCCGGTGCCGGCCCGCCCGGCCCTGCCCGCCAACGGGAGGCGAGGCTGCCGGCGGCGGGGATGCTGCCTTACCTGAGCCAGGACCGTCGGGAACACGGCCGGCCGCCCGCTGTAACACGCCGCCAGAGAGCCTCCCCCCAGCAGCGCGGCGGCGACCCTCCAGCTGAGCGTGCGCCGCTGGCTCCGAGGGGGCCGCAGGCCGGCAAGCCGCCCCCTCAGCGGAGCGCGAGCACCCGCCGCCAGCGCCGCTCTCCACGCCGCCATCTTCCCGGAAGCCTCCGTGGCGCCGCCGACATCGAACCGGCCCCACCGCCGCCGGCCGCGGGGCGCATGCGCAGCGCGAGGCCTGAGGCCGCGGTGCTGCTCGCCGTTGCCCGCAAACCGGCTGGTCGGGGGCGGCTCTGTTCTGTGGGGCTGTCTGCCCTTTGCGAGAGCGCAGCGGGAGGGAGGCGACCCGCAAACCGGAGGGGACGGTCCTGGCGGAGAGGTAACGCAGGCAGAGGTGCCTTCCCGTCGTGGAAACGCGGTGGCCTCCGGGCACCGGGCCGGGCCGTCCCTCAGGGACGAGGGGAGGTGGTAGGGCCTCCGCTTCAAGCGTTTGGCTGGAAACGGCTCCAGTGGAGGGGCGGGTCGGCGGGGAGAGGTCCTGCGGGGCCGTGCCGGGCCCCGTGGGCTGTAGCTGTCAGGAAGGGGAGAGGGCCCGGCCCAGGATCGCACTGGCCCGGCGGGTTCCCGGAGGAGACGGTCAGGCGTTTCCTTTGTGTCGGGGAAGGGATGACCTCGCCGGTGCGGTAGGGAGTGGAAAGCCCTGAGGCTTGTAAGAGCCCTCTGGTCCCCAGGGTGTCCTGGCGGAGCTCAGCTTCAGGGTGTTCACTGAGGTGAGTCTTACGGAGCTTTAAGCCGCTTCACGAGTACATGAAGAGGAATGGGTCATGAACCGGGTTTGAAGCCCGTGGGGAAGCCCGGTGTACTGGTGAGCTTGAGCTGGCAGGGCTGGCCTGGTGCCATGTGCCGTGCGGTTGGGGTTTTCTAAGCGCTGGAGACATTGCGTATGGATGCATTGCTCTGTGTGTGTTCCAGACGAGAAACAACAAAAGCACAGATAACTTTAGAACATCCTTTTCAAAGGCAGAGTAGAATTTCTCATGAAATGCAGATGACGGAAGGTGCTGGTTACAAAAGCCGTAGAGGCAGAGGTGATAACTGAAAAACATTACACATTGACTTGACCAGCCCTAATCACTGGTGTCACTGTGAATGCTTCAAAGTGCTTTTTTGTCCACTACAGTAGTTTTAACAAAGCTCTCTAGGCCTAGCACTCTAGGTTGAGTTAGTTGGTCACACTCAAACAGTAGTTAGTTGGTCATAAACATTTGGCCGTCTGTGAATTAATGGTACAGTCACATAAAATAAGGTGGAGAGAAGATCGTGAGACCCGACCTGGAGTACTGTGTCCAGTTTTGGAGTCCTCAACACAGGAAGGACATGGACCTGTTGGAACAGGTCCAGCGGAGG
>JAOTQQ010000001.1:187116408-187143326 GCA_026546715.1 Gallinago undulata | reverse complement strand
AAGGCCAGGCTGGATGGGGCTTTGAGCAACCTGGTGTAGTGGGAGATGTCCCTGCCCATGGCAGGGAGGTTGGAACCTGATGATCTTTAAGGTCCCTTTCCAACCCAAATGATTCAATGATTCTAAATGTCACTTGTAGGTTGGCAGTGCCAGTATCCAAGTTTTCAGAGTAGTTCACTTAGTGGGCTCCATGTGAATATGGGAGAAGACTGGGGAAAGAACTGCTGCATACAGTTTCTCATTATGTTGGTCTTCAGTTAAAGGCCTTCAGAAAGTGCTCAGTCCATTTTAGCAAACTGTATCTTTGACCTCTTTCTGAAACGACAGCCAGTACTATATTGTCAACATTACAAATGTTGTGATACAGGCTCTGAAACATGGAAATGTCTTTTTGCTCTCTATCCACTGACAAATGGTGATCATCCATCAGTGCCACTAAAGTAATTTTAGTTGACTTTCCTTCCCTGACCTGAATTCAGTCATGAATTCAGTTTCATAGATGGTAATTTCAGTCATCTAACTAATGGCATCTCGAATTTACCCAGTCTTCCATTAGTATGTGTTGTACACTGAGTGTCGTTCTGTGAAGTGTTTGGGACATCTTCAGGAATGTGCCACCTGAGTCCTCAACAGGATACAAACCCTTCAAAAACACCTTCTCTAGGGAACACAAATGGCTCCTCATTGCAAAATCACCCAAGAGTGCACCATGCAGGGTGAATGGTTTCCATCTCCACAGACTAATGTACATTGCAAAATCTTTTTCCTATCCCCAGAGACCTAGAAAGTAACTCATACAGGAAAATCCTTTCTAATCCCCAGATACTGTAAAACTTAGTAGCAAAATCTCTCTATTGTCATACACAAACACACACTGCAAATCCCAATTCTTCTGTAGAGATGTAAAACTTGCAGCAAATACTTGTCCCCTATCTCTACTTCCCTCCAGACAGACAAAATATTTTCCTCCCCAGTCTTATAGTTTGACACAGAATATTTGCACAAAAACATAAAAAGTACTTCCCTTTCTGTGCCAGTAACAAACACTTTCCCTCCAATAACAAGTGCTTCATGAATGCTGGCATCATCCCAGAAACATTTTAAAGGATGGCTGAGAGATTTGAATTCTAAATGCCAGATCCCTTGATGTTGAACACACAACCACAACACAGGTAAGCAGGTTTAGTTCAGCACTCTGGCAGGCATTTTCAGTTTTTTTTTGAGTCAGTACAAATAAGTAGGTCATTTTTCTTTCCTCAGATGACATTTCTGACTGGAACAGATACAACTGCAATGTGAATGGAGAACTATTCTCATATGACTGTGAGCACGCAATGCTGATGGGGAAGTTAAGTGTCCTTAGACACCCTTTCTCTTCCTGCAATGTTCCACTGAATTGTTACATAACAATACTTAGAGGAAGTCATTTCTTGTTAGGTATAATGAACATAACATGAAGTCACATCAAAAGACGAAAACACACTACCATGAAAAAAAAACGTTGTGTTTTCTCTGATTCTTAGGAAATCATGTTTGGCAGAAACTTAATTTCTTCCAAGTTTTGTTACAAAGTCAAAAACAAAAATTAAGAATACCATGTAAACCTACATCCCCACGTGGAAGTGGACATTCAGGCATGTCTCAGTGTCTTTTAAGAGCGTTAGGCCAAGTTCCAAAAGGGATTCACTCTCTGCTAGAACTCAATCCCCTCAAGAGCATTAGGCTTAGTGCCAGCATTCATTTACTCTTGTAACAGCTTAAATTAATTCCTGTTATGTTCAATCTAAACCCTTTCTTACTATTTTAGATAGAATAAGTGTTGAGAGATGCATTCAGTCATCCAGTTCGAGGGCCACCCATCATGCTTGTCTGTCTTTTGGGACTTCAAATGCTGCGTAAACTGGATTGGGGAAGGCTACTACCAGCCAGTTGTGCATTGAGGGAGGGGCTGGCAAGCTACCTTTTGTATATATGACTCTGTTTCATGAGACGTAGCATTATTTACCCTATGTACATTTGACAGTAAGTTACAACCAAAAATAAGACTTTAGTAGGCTAGGTGCTGTGCTAACAATATTTTGGATACTTTCCTGGAGGAGCTGAACAAGCAAGTTAATTGAAAGACAGGAAATATCACTGCTTGGTTTTCTAGATCATATATAGATAATAGATTAAATTGTGCCTAAAGTCAGACAGAAGACTGAAACGAAAGGTCTCACAAAGCCAAGTCTTTAGCCCCTTCAGATAATGAAGGGGCAGATAAGGATATAAACACAAGGAAGACAAGTTCTGTTAAAGTGATAAAGCAAAATAATCCTAGCTCACTTTGAAACCTATGAGTTGGTCATGTAAAACTAGACAGTTGTTAAAGTTGGCCAGCTGATACACCTTGATCTTTGTCCAGAGTCTCAAAAGTCCTGTACCAAGGTTGTTTATGGTGAAGCTTGGGAGCTGACATTAGGGATTTCCAAAGCTGCTTTGTATGCTAGAGAGACTGATATTCATAGAATCATAGAATAGTTTGGGTTGGAAGGTTGGGTTAGAGGTCATCTAATCCAACCCTTCCTGCAATAAGCAGGGACATCTTCAACTAGACCAGTTTGCTCAGAGCCCTGTCCAATCTGACCTTGAATGTTTCCATAATTTCTACCCATCCCTCCTCAAGAAGAAAACTCAACAGAGATCAGTTTCAAGGAAGCTGAAATACCTTCCTCTGTTGAAGAAGCCTTATGTGCTGTTAGAAGAAGCCAATGTGCGACGAAGCCTATGTGCTGGTAGTTTACAGAAAGTCCAGTTATTTTATAGGCTTTGGAGATGATGGAAATGGAATTTATTACCAGACAGTCAGCATTCATCCACTGGTAAGACTGAAAATAAATATGAACATTTTATGGCTAGATAACACTGTTCAGCTCATAAATAAGAGTTCACAGCAATCTTTGCATTTAGGACCTAAGCCATAAATATAGCTTATCTTCAAATATTTTCAACTTGCTACAGTTACTTGAAAGCTTATCATGATAGAGTCCATTTAAAAGGAAAATAATTAAAATTTATCTAAGATATGTGTCCCCAAATACCTCTCGTAGCATTAATTTATATTGACCTTTCTAACACAAAAACTGTCTTCCCATACTGTTCCTGTGCAGTTAGCCGAAAAACACCTTGCTGGCATATATAACAAGCTCCCTCAAACTTCAGAAGAATTACATTTTAAAGTCAAGTTGAAAAGTCAAGAGAAAAAAGTTGAAAGCAAAATTCTTATTAAAAAAAAAGTAAATAAATTGAGAATTGAAGACACCAGTAATATAATTGGAAAGATTTTAAAATACGGTTTCTAAGTTGGCAGTGACCTTTTTGTGATAAATATTTGATTCATAAACAAAATGGTATGCAGACTGTTGAAATACTGTTTTTATACCAACAAAGAAAATGCAGGTCAAAACTGATACTCTCTTATGAAAGAACATGCATTTTTTTGAATTTGAATAGTATATTTGTTATGGCTCTCCAGACTGTAGGTCTCAATTCTGCGAAAAATTACATATATTAAGCCTAATTTTAAGTATGTTGAAAAATTCTGTGGTCTGAAGCAAGACTACCTTACTACATAAGATTAACTGTATGCACAAATCTTTGAAGACTGAGAACTTGCTTGCTATTAGACAAGAACTGTGGTTCAACTGCTGGTTTATCTTTTAATGATAAGATCCCATGGCACTTTTGCAACAATAATAGAGGTGCCGTGGTCCCCTGAAAACATTTTAAGTAATGGAATTACATTATGTGCTTTAGTGGTTAATATTTTCCTCATGGTTCCAGCTGAATAAGATATACTTAATTTTTCTTCCTTTAAAAACATTCTTTTGTAGTGTTACTAGCACTGATTAAAAGCTAGACCTGTATCTGAGTGAAATCCTATCATTTTGACTTTTTACCTATATCTTTATATATGTACCTATATGTATATATATATAATTTATATATTTATATATGTATTTTGCCTATAGTATATTAATTGTAGGATTTCCTGAAATTTTATTACTAGTGCTTCCCATGTAAATATAAAATTTTATAGTGGGGACCTTACTGTATTTCAGGGAGCGTTTCTTCTCTTTTCTTTCATTCTCTGAAATTAGCATGAGCATTGCCATCAATTTTAATTATACCAGTATTTCACCCCAAGTTTTATAGGAAGAGTTGGCAGCAATACCTATAGTTAAGGTTGCTTAACGCCTTCCACTGTGTAGATTCTGTACTTAAAAAGAGAGAGGGATAGAAATTGTACATAAGGGTACAATAAAACAAGTCAAGATTAGCAAAGTTAATTTTGTCTGTGTTACTTGACAAACCAGAAGGATTTATTAGGGACTCAGACTCTGTATTTTTAAATCAAATGTAATAATTTTAAATAATTATTGTTATGCAGTTCAAAAAATACAATAAAGATGGCAAAGACATTACTTCACAGTATTACTAAAGAAACAAATATAGAATTATCAGTATTTTAACCTGTAAAATGTTTTTTAAAATACATGTTTTCTGGAAATTTTGAAGTAGAAGCATCATCATGTCCCTTCTTTCTAGTTTCTTTTCCTAGACCACTGTCTAAAGCTACTATTAATAATGCTCTGTAGTACTACTGTGATTTATTAATGAAAGTGATCTGAAATTATAAAGTCTCTAATACCGCTGAAGATGGTGAAGTGTATATAATTATTTCTTTGAAAAAAAAAAAGGAATTCTAAACTTCTAAATTACTGTTTTCTGTAATGTATTCTATTATTTTAAGTAGTGTTTACTTCTTTTGTTCAGAATACCATTTCTGATCTTTGAGTGCACCTATTTTTGTGTAAGCCGGAGGAGACATGATTATTTTCCGGATACGTGTGTTCAGTTAGCACAAGTGTGTGGTAGACACATACCTTCACTATAAAAGGTTCTGCAACCCTTGCATTAAAAAGTTGAAAGTTCTAATACGAAGTTCATTGTGGTCAGCTGCATTTGGCTCTTACAGAATTGAAACATAGCTATTTGTGTAAATGTTGTGGACAGTCTTGGTATATTTGCTAGTGAGGAGTTCCTTAGTCTGTAGCTAGATCAAAAGGAACTGTTGGAACCACTGACAAAGGCATAGTAATAATGGCACTAATAAAAATCCTCAAAGAAGCTGTGAATGAAGCACCTCTTTGGGGAACAGTCCCCACTTTGCACTATTCAGGCAGGAGCTGTTGCCTTAGAGAGGATTTCCAGTCCATTATAGGATCCTCTGCTAGAAAAGAGAAGGGTCTTGAGGGAGTTGGTACACTGCAATATCTGAATTGCATGTGTCCAAGCAGCCATAAGCTATGCCAAGAAGGTTAAGATTTGGAGACTGGCTCATGCTCACAAGGATTAGGGGATCTCCTGTTCACATGGCATTTGTGGCATTTATGGGTCTTCATGTTTACACAGTTTGGGAATGGCCTCTCTCTGTCTGGTCTGTAGTGGAGAGCCCAGCCAGGACACCTGGATGGTGCTGGTTCTGGTCCCTGAGCTCAGTCTCACTCTCTATGTAGCACAAAAGATGTACCCATACAGTATTGGTCAGCATCTACAGCAGATAGATCAGTTGTAACTTAATTTCTGAGGAGACTAAACTATGTATAACAGGCGTTTGTGCAGAATGGCAAGGGTATGTAAGACATGGCTAGGATTCATCTGGCTAAAAATAAATAGAATCATAGAATCATTTCGGTTGGAAAAGACCCTTGGGATCCTCGAGTCCAGCCATCTACCCTACTCTACAAAGTTCTCCCCTATACCATATCCCCCAACACCACATCTAAATGACTCTTAAACACTTCCAGGGATGGTGACTCAACCACCTCCCTGGGCAGCCTATTCCAGTGTCTGACGACCCTTTCTGTGAAAAATTCTTTCCTAATGTTTAGTCTAAACCTACCCTGTTGGAGCTTGAAGCCATTCCGTTTTGTTCTGTCACTAATTACCTGCGAGAAGAGACCAGCACCAGCCTCTCTACAGTGTCCTTTCAAGTAGTTGTAGAGGGTGATGAGGTCTCCCCTCAGCCTCCTCTTCCTCAAACTCCTCTTCCCAGCTCCTTCAACTGCTCTTCATACGATTTGTTCTCCAGGCCCTTTACCAGCTTTGTTGCCCTCCTCTGCACTCGCTCCAGCACCTCCATGTCTCTCTTGTATTGAGGTGCCCAGAACTGGACACAATACTAGAGGTGTGGCCTCACCAGTGCTAAGTACAGGGGGACAATCACCTCCCTACTTCTGCTGGTCACGTTATTTCTAATACAAGCCAGGATGCCATTGGCTTTCTTGGCCACCTGGGCACGAAAGCCAATGTCTACATAGAGGTGTCTGCACCTGAATTAATTGTGTTACACTCTTGTTCTAGTCAATGGGGAGGAGTATGCATCTCTGCATCGTGATTCATCTCCTCCTAAGGGGAACTGAGATGATTGTAGTTCAACAGTAAATATCTACACCTGTTTGTATTTACTACTTACTGTTGCTGCAGAGATTCTTGAAGAGAAACTCTTGCAGATCTGGATATCAAACTTGTTGGGCACATATGCTGTGTTGGGGCTGGCAACAAAGGAGGTAGTCAGACATGGTTTGATTATGGGGTGCCTCCCTGATGAGAGGTGGAAGTGTGGATGTGTTACTTGAAGGCACACCTGAGGGAAGAATGCCTTATTGCTGTTTCATGTGAGAAGTTGTGGTACCCTGCCTAGGTACCAACTTGTTACTAAACTTATGAACATCTGGTTTTGGAAACACTGGAATTTATGTATCTTCTGTGTCTTGCCTTGTATGAAAAATATGCATATCCTTTGTCAGTTCAAACATCGCTAGTGTCATCTGCTACAGAGAGAGCTCACAAAAGCAGATGGTCCAGTGTTGCAGAAGCTACCTGCCTACTTGCCTGTGTTAGCTGAAGGCACTTAGGAGTGCTAGGCTCACAGTGCTAGGCTGCCCTAAGCTTGGCTGGGTGGGGCTCTGTTAGTAGGGAGAGGGCAATTGATGAAAAAAAAGCTGTTTATTATTCTCCACAGCAGCAAGAGAGACTGCCATTTTGACTCACAGGACCTGAGGTCATCCTGGACCATCCCACTCCATAAGCGCTGAGAAGCTCCAGGAACTTCCAGCAGCAATGGAGGACTGAGAACCAGCAGAGCCTGTAGACCACCTGCTGGAAATCAGGGACCATCCACGGTGTCATCTTCCTAAAATCTACCTATGACAGCTGTCAGTTACACCCAAAAGAGCCCACTTCTCTTACCAGACCTGAATGGACAAAGTGGAAGGCAAGTTTGAGGGATAAGTATTCCATTTTTTGTATTTAATAAATTGTAGGTTAGCTGTTGCTTTTACAGAATAAGTAGGCTCTAAATGACTTAATGCCTGTGCAATCTGTCTGTTCTCTTCTCCTCTTTTTGGTCTGCTCTGCTCCTTAATCTCTTTTAATATAATCTCTATTTTATTATAAGTTATATTGTGTGTATTCAGCAACTAGGTTTACTTGCTAATCACCAGAAACTCAACTACCACTGGTGGTTGCAGAGATACCAGACCCCCTGCAGGGAGAGAAACAGGAAACTCTGCTACTCTGAAGGGTTAGGGTACCTAAGATCTTAAAGCAAGGTGGTGACAGAGCTGGAAATAATCCCTGAAGGCAAAAGCTATTTGTAACATTATTTTCTGCAAATATTGCATTATTTGGAGGGTTTCCAGTTAACTATGGCAAAATAAAATAAAATAAAATAAAATAATTTTTTTCATTACTGAATTTTTTGGGTCCATGTTTGATTTTAAATCCAAGGATGTCTGTGTCTGTCTCATGCTACTACTCATCTACTGTTTTACATGCACCTTACACATGATTTTAAAATTTTCCTGGCTATAACTCTACAGATTCTAATTCATTGCAACTTGCATTCTGAAGAGACAGGACAGACTATGGTCCAATAAAAGCAAGTAACAAGCAGATATAAGAAAGCAATGGCTAAAGCATGGTAAGAACCTCTGCCATTAATTTTATGCCTTAATTAGTGCACCTTATTCTAGTTCCTTGGTTTCTAAATGACACAAGTTAAAAGTCCCTATATTCCCTAAGACTCTGAGACAATCTCTAAGATTTTAATTTACTTGAAATCACCAACAATACTATTCTGGACTCCAGTCTTATCTTATCTTATGTACTTCAACATACACCTGATAGCCTAAAAATTAACCCACCTTATTCATAATCATTGGTTTTCCCCTAACCTTAGAAATAGCTTTGTCAGAACAAAAAGTGAATGTCCTGCAGAAGTGGGTTTAGATTCCATAAAGTTACTCTCTGCTTTCTTCAAAAATGGTGTAATTCTGTCATGATCTGAATCATGTTTTGACCCCAGACTAGCAAACCGTGCAAATTACTTTGTAGCATTAAAAAAATGTACTTACTTTTTTCAAATCTGTAAACTTGGTCATTAGCCAGCATAGCACATATCTGGCTGATTTGCATGTCCACATATAATAAATACTATGGGCATCAATGCAGACAAGCCAAAGTTTCTAACACTTTTCAAACCATAGATAGTCTTCAAAACTCAGAAGAAATGTTACTGGTGTCTGAATATTTAACAATTTTTTGTTACAACAAACAATAATTTTTAAGAAAGAGAAGATACTTGGGTAAGATAGATACATTCACATTTCCTGCATCTACTTTATGAAGTAATTCAGGAACTAGCACGAGTAAGCACTGAATCATTTCCAGGTATTTCAGATACCTTTGAAAACTCATGAACGATAGAGTCTAGCCCTTAGTTTAATTTCTTGTATTAAATATTGAAGTATGAAGATTATATTATTATTTATTGGTTGCTAGATACAGTTGATTTTTTTATTTGTCTCAAGCTTTCTATTTCAATGGCATAAATAAAAAGTTGCTCCCCCAAGATGTGCTGTAAGTAATTCCAGGACATCCATAAACAGAAGGGATGCAGCTTGTGACTGCAGGTGGCTGAGTTCTGGGCCAAAGGACAAGAATGCCATTATTTGTGCTTTAAATTTCCACTGGTTTCTCTGAGTCCTTTAATGTGTCATCAAAGTTATCTGCCCTGCCTTCTCCTATGAATCCTGGAGTTATAATATTGATACTGTACGATACACAACTTTATTGTCATATAGGTAATAGTATTATGTGTTAGGCTTATGAATACAAAATCAGGGTTTACTGTCAACAACATCTTTCATTCTAGTGAATCAGAAAAATGGTAAGATGTTTACTCACAAAAGGTATGTTGCCTGGTTTTTCCATACTTGATATTACCTTGGCAGTTATGAAAGTAGAAATTACTGTGATTGTTTTACACAAAAACAGAGACTCTGCAAGAGAAAATTTAGTGTAATTTGGAACACTTTATAGTCTTCAGAATCCCCACTACCCAAATTATTTTAAATTGTAAGTAGTTTTGCAAAGCTGTTAGCATTATTGTCTCAGCTCACGCATATTTTTTTGCAAGATATATTATCTATGATGAATCACAACATCTTTTATTAAAATAGTTATAAAAGCATAAAAGCTGTCAGGTATAATTTGCAGCTTTTTCTCCTTTATACTCAGCACTTTTTCTGAAAAGAAGCTAATTTAATAACTAGAGAATCGAAGTTACAATCTAATTTATTATATTTACCAGACTTGAATTTCAAATGAGATACCATTAAAATGTACTTAAAGAGGAAGGAGCAGAAATGCCAGCGGGCATTGAATGAGCAGCCTGAAAAATGTCTAATAATGTTGAAATCAAGAGTGTTATGAAGATGGGAGAAAGAGGAAAAGGAATTCTGTTTGCCTTTCTCCATATCTTTTACATGTTGTGCAAGCTGAAATGAAGCGTACAACCTCAGCCCAAAGCTCCAGAGTCCTCTTTTTAGATTTTCCTGTGACTTATAATATGCCTTTATAACCTAGCACTGCAATTCTGCCTACAAATCTCTACTGCTAGAGAAGTAGATGCTGTTGTTTATGTGCATATATGAGTAATTGCCACTGTATGCTGTGTACCAGACATCATCCCATGAGTTCTGCATCCACAGAATTTCTGCTGAATTCCAGGTAAGGTTTGTGCTTGGAAGTCTTCTGGGTCAAGGCTTTCATGTCAGAAAGAGCTCAATAAAAGGCCTGTTCAAAAACAAACAAGAAAACCCAACAAAAGACAGTCTTTTCCTGTTGCTGACATCAGTCTCCTCTGAGTCTCAGTCTCCCAGCCCCTTAACTAAGTCTGTGACATCGACCATATTTTATTTACAGGTATATGTTAATGTGGCCTGTTGTTCTGTGATCACATTAGGTGTGTTTTTACTGTGGCGTTTTTTTAATTCCAAAAGGTGCTGCCAGCATTTGTGTACACAATTTAAGCTTAAGCAGAGGGTTTTGTTTTCCCCAAGGACTTCTACTGACTTTCATATCTTTAAAATCTGAAGTTGTGGTTCTCTTTGATTTATGGTCTGTTAAAGGATGTTGGCTGTACTATAACTAGCAAAGGGGTTAAACAAGAATTAAAAAAACAGTATCCCAGAGAACCTGGATACCATGAAATATTTCTTTCCTGAAGGGACATTGCCATCTAGCAAACTCTCAGAATAATGGTGACACAAATAGGAAAAAGAAAATCCAAAAGGCCTGGGAAATTTTGCTTGACTTTAAAAAGCTTAATTGAAAAAAGAGCTTGAGGTTTGAGCATTCCTACTGAGCTCTTTGCACAAAGGGGATTATTTCTGTATGGATGTGGCATATCATTGGCAGGACAGTCAACTGTTCACCTGACTCTGCTGTAGCTCTAACCCTCCACAGCTGAGAACGTTACACATCAGGAAGGGGAGGAGGAAGATGACTCCTTCTGGCATGTTAGGAGATGTCTATGCTACAATGCAGAGCCCTTGCTGCTGAAGGTAGCTTCGACAAAGAGGTTGTGGCACAGAGGCCGTAGCTAGTATGAGGATACAGGGTCTCACTCTAGAATGCTGTATTCTTTTGGTCTCTTGTTTTATACACATAGTTCTTAGAGGAATTTCATAGTTTGAGGATGACAAAGAAAATTTGATAAGAAAAATGGAAGAGGGTCAGATTGTTGCACAAGAAGAACTAAATGAGCTTTTAGTAGAAGGGTGGAAACAAGATGAAATGCGGTAACACCCAGTGCAAGGTTACTGGGTATTATTATTAAGGGCAAAATACTAGAATCTCTGCTCTAAATGCTCAGTGATTAAGAGCTTGAGGACTCCATACATGAATGAGTATTTCTTGCTCCAGTCATCAAACAGCCACACCAAAGCGTGACTAAGATGAAAGGCAAGGCTGTGCTGGAATGTGGAGCTGATGAGATAGCTCTGTACTAGGAGCAGAACCGGAGATGAAATCAAAGATGACTGAATCGAGTTGACTGGACCTTCCTGAAAAGGTAAAGAAGCAGAGAAGGGTAAGAATCTTTCAATAATTATAAGAAATCAGAGGGAAGAAACAAAACCCAGAAGACAAGATGTGAAAACAGCTCACATGACATTGCAATCTTATACATTGTACTGTCAGCAAAAAGAGATTGGATTAATTTCTGCAGACTCAACAGTAATTGCCATGAGGCAGCAGTTAGTGCTGTTGAAATGCTGGAACTGATGGGAACCAACTAGGCTGTAGTGACTGGGAACAGATGTCCTCAGAAGAGCATGAGACAGCATTCTGCAACGAGAGACATCCTTGCCTATTAGTCTAAACCTATGGTTTGTTTTGTGGACTGGGACATGTATCTCTCATTAGACCGGAATTTTAGCTTTCCCCTTCTTTTGTGTTAACAGATACCCAGTGTGGTCTTCAGTGAAGCTGGAACAGTCTTTTTGTAAATGCAGCCTAATGGACATTAATTCTTAGCTGTTATATATGTTCTAAATATCAGCAGTAGGACTAGTAGAGGTGTCTGCATTTGTGAATACATTTGAGGAGGAATGCAATGTCAGGAACGGTTCCTCTCCACCTCAGTGTTAATTCATGTTTTGTCATGATCTAGGTGTAACTGACCTTGAGTTGAGCTGTTTACATCCCCCTTGAAGTAAAGCTGGAAATTGGTTAAGCTCATGGAGTTCTATACCATTGAGCACTTGCAACTGGAGCCACTTGTGTGAGGCTTCCCTCCAGGAGGTTTGAGGTTGCTGCCTAGTATTTACCCACTGGGCAGATGTAGGTTTTGAATTTGCAGCATGCCAAAGGTGACTGAAGTCCTGAGGGTCAAAAGCACTCACATTCAGCCCGTCAGAAGGGTCCCTGAATGTGCAATAGCTCCAAGCACTGTGCCTCTGCTGCCCATCTAAAATGAGCGGGGAGGAGGCAGACTGCTCTGTATTTAATAGGGAAAGGAGTAAAGACTGTGATCTCTGAGTTAAATGCTGTTCAAAAGATGAAAAAAATATGTCATTTTACAACATTCTACTCAGAAGTAGCTTATCTAAAGATTACTCTTGAAAGGTATTGCTAGTAAGATCAGGCTGGAAGACCAGTTACAGGCACAATTTAGTAGAAAGCTAATGTTCTTTGTCTCGTGTGTGTACATTGCATACAGGCTTGCTGCTGTCTTGTTGCCTGCAGCAGATTTTCTTCTCAAATTGCTTAAGAAGAATCATGTGAATAAAAAGGTACCACAAATTAAAAAGTACCATGCTTATCAGCCGCCTTGGCAGCTCACGACTGTTCTGCATAACCTGGTGGGACTACCCCAGTGACTACCCAAATACTCTAAAGCAAAAATCATAGATGTATATCCTCTGAAATAGGAAACCTTTAGTGATTTCTGTATATCCCATGAAATAAGAAACTTTTAGTGCTTTAGACTTGGTTGATACAGTTTTCAGAAGTGCTAAGGAGGTATGATGGAAAGCAAGTATTTGAAATTTTCATATATGAAAAAAAATGCCACAGATTAATGAAAGTGTAATCTCACTACAGAAAGATGAGGCCAGGAGTTTGAAACACTGGAAGCTTAAAATCAGACACTGAACTTCTTATCCTTATTTAGCACATAAGTAAGTAAATAGTCGAATATATTGAAGAGATCTTAGTGGGGCTAATTTTCTGTATGCACTTTCTGAAGTTCACTTATTGAGCACTCATATGAGGCATCTCCAGAGTTTTTGAACATAATCACCCCAATAGAGGCACCAAAGAGCTGTTCTGAGAATCTTAGCCTTTCAGTCTTAGTTTCAGCTCTGGTTTTTGAATATTTGCCCTTGGCCTTATAAAATGCATACTTTCAAATAATTTCAGTAATGGAAGTTATTTGATTCTCTGTTCCTGAGAAGACACTCTACTTGTAAAACATTCTTATAAATGACCAACCCTCTTCAAGGATATTACCAGTATGCTGTTATTTTTCAAGTGTGGCATTTGTGTGTCTTAAAGATTAATTTTTAGTTTTCAGAAATGCTAAGAAATAAGCTTAATTCTCACTGTTAAGTTAATAGACAACTCTTATTCCTTAACTTTTGAATAGCTTTGGAATGCAATACATTTGAAATATTTGATGGACTCTGTGATATATAGACTTTGCTTACACTCAAGGAAAATTGAAAATATAATAATAGCTACAAGATTCACTCGTGTGTCTGAATACTGTACAAAGATTTTTAAAATGACTAGACAAAAAATTATGAAAGCAGCATACGACTGAAATAATTATAAATAAAATATGGGGATTACTGGACCAAAATCTGCATGCAGGAAAAACTTAGTGACAGCCAAATCTACAGAGAGGATTATTCAAGAACATTTATTAAGGACTCAATCCTCACAATTCTACAGTTGCAAGTCAAGTGTTTTGAGCAAGTGGACTGCTCAAAAAAAAATTGCGGAGTGACTCTGTAAATGTTTAAGTGGTTCTTAGATCTTTTACTTCTTTCCCTGTGCTTGGTGTACCTAGGCTTTGCTTTCATCTATCCTTCTGTGGTGACTTCCACAGTTTTCCATAATTATGGAAGCTGTGGTGAAGAATGGTCCACAAATTCTGAGGGCTTGCAGTGATGAACTACAAGAGGTTTTTTTTACCTGAAGGAATAAAAGACCCAATTGTGCTTATCATCTGTTCGTACAGTTGTCAGAGCTCCAGCAATGGAGTGGTGCTGTGACGGTTTACCAAGGTGACAATCTGCTCCAATTTTTTTGAGGATTGGGGTTTGTACTGTTACCACCATTACCCCACTGGAAGACACAACCAGAAAACACGTACTCTGAAGTAGGGAGCAAGCTTGGAAGCTCTGTATCAGAGCTCTCCTTAGCAGCCCTCAGCAGGGCAGCAGAACCAGGATCCCAGAAACAGAGCTGGAATCATCAGACAATTACAAGAATACAAGGTATGAATTCCAGAAAGTTCAAGCAAATTCCTTCTGCTTATTCATATCAAAATTTATACAAATAGCATAACACAAGGCTTGGCGAGATAATTTTCCTTCACTTTTGCCATGTGTTTCTTCACAAGTCTGTCCCCCATTAAGAAAAGCAGGATACCTAATACTAGAGGTCTGCCTGATGTCTCAACGTTTGCATGCAGAGTTCTGTTGGCTGCAGTGCTGCTGCAGTAAGGGCAAGGTAGTCAGAGCCAATTTGTCCGTATCTGCAGAAGAAGTGAGTTCTCAGTGCTTGGTTGTGCTGTAAAGCCAGTTCCTGAGAATTCCTGACGGTAACTGTAATTCTCCTCCTCAAACCCAAAGCAATGTTTAAAGTGGAGGAAGCACAGGAACCTCCTGAACAGTTTCTTCCCCAGTTGCCTGTCGATGATTTCACTGCAATGCCCAGAAAAAGCAAAGCAGTTCAGACGGCATCTATTTCTGGTGTGAAATTCTAGTTGTGGATTTCCAGTGCTGATGTGTTTTTCAGACCCTCTGCTGAATTTCTAAGCTCTCTTGGAATAACAGCTGCTGGGAGGGGACTGGAATCCCCACAGTGGATTTCAGGTTCGCAGACCTTGATGAAATGTCTAAACAACAGGGTGGGAAAGCTGTTTTTTATCAAGAGCAGCTATGAAGGCAGAGAAGCAAACTCTTGTCAGTAAAGAGCTTTTCATCTCCTTGTCCCATTTTTCTAAGGGTGGGATGTGGAAACTACTATGAATTTTGAGGGGTGGGGGCAGAGGAGTAGAGACTCTTATTCTGTTCAGCTTCTCTGCAGGGAGGTGTTCCGGGTAGGGATAAAGATACAGCCTGGTACTCAGAAGTGTGTTGGCGACTCTCATAAAAGCAGTGCCTTGAGAGCCAGAGAGAGAGGGAGGGAGAGTCACACTGAGGGCTGTGCAGTAGCTCAGAACCACTGTTGTTGGTTTCTTTCTCCTTTTCATGAAAGCCTATTTTTCACATGCTTTAAACCTAGAAGACAATGGTGTTACTGTTGGTTAACTCCCTGCATAACATCAAACAGAGGTTGCAGCTCTGCATGCAGAGATCTGGAGGAGAAAAACTCCTTATCTGAAACACCTTAGTAGCTGTTAGGTCACAGATATTTCCAATTCTTCACCAGCACATGGGTTAATAGATAAAATACTTCTGGTGGCTCACAACAGCATGTGGAAAGGTTACACCGATGGCAATTTGTAGAGTGTAGTCCCTTCTCTCCCCCTTCAGTGTAGTAGTTCATTAACAGTTGGCAGTATTAGGACTATAGTCTGGCCACTAATGAAGGAACACTGAATGCCTTAAGGTAGTTAATACCATAGAATCATAGAGTCATAGAATCGTTTGGGTTGGAAGGGACCTTAAAGATCATTGTGTACCAACCCCCCTGCCATGGACAGGGACACCTCCCACTAGAACAGGTTGCTCAAAGCCCCATCCAGCCTGGCCTTGAACACCATCAAGTGTAAAAAGTCTAACCAATGTCATTTAATGGTGTATAATGTTGCTGTTGTCTGCAGATCAGCACTCCACCCTGTTAATGTCTTGACTGTCACTGAATTTTCTATCAGGGTCAAACTTAAACATTTTTAGTTGCACGTAGCATTAGCACAGTTACCCAAGCGATCAGGACTTGCAATAAGCTTCTGATATAGTGTCCATGGTAAAAACTATATTTAGCAGAGCAGGTCAATACCTGGATGTTTCTCTGGTACACTACAAGGCCCGTGATATGAAAGGTCCACTGCTTGCTGTGTCTGTAATGATGGTCACATTGCAGATGTTGTTAAGAAATTTAGTATTGAATGGTTCCACAAAACATTTGATATACTGTACACAAAACTTTGGTTCCTTGACCAGTTCCTGGAGAACTGACCTGGCAATAAGCAAATAAAAGCATGTCCCTGGGATTCTTCTGTCTGAAATGATTTTGATTTTCTGCCTTGTGAGCTGCACATAACACAATGCATTTGCCCACTCACTGAGCCCATTCTCTATCATCCCTTAGTTTAGCTTGAATACCTAAGAGAAAGTAATGTTCATAATGTTTATTGTCTCCTCAAGGGGAAGTAAGGCCCTTGCACCCCCTGACTGCCTGACGAAAGGCTACATAAACTGCGACTCTTCAGTTTGGAGAGGAGAAGGCTGAGAGCAAAGAATGACATTTACAAAGTCATGAAGGGAATGGATAAGGTGAATGTGCAGCTATTATTCAACAATTATAGCACAAGGATTAGGAGGTATTCAATGACTATATTAGGAGATTGGTTTGATGGAACTGAAGGCAGTACTGCAAGGAAGCACCTTCTGACATCCCTTACCCAGTGACTATGGTTGATGGGGGAGAACAAGGGCAACAGACTGCACAAAGTGGCCAGAACACATGTGCTCCCTAAATAGTGTTTCCCACTGCCACTATCCTAGAGCAAGTAGTGGTATAGCTGTACCCAGGTCTGTTATAACCATGTTCTTAGGTTAACTGAAGAATCTAACAGATTGTCCAGAAACCCAAAAGACAGTGTGCATTTTCCATGACCTTCTACCCTCTCCAAATGTAAAGCATTCATTCCCATACTTTTGCCCAGTTCCTTTATAAACTTCTGCAGATTGGGCAAACAAAAATAGCTTAAACAGAAGATAGCAGTCCTCCACTTAGCAATCTTACAGTCCCTCAGCTCCCTACAACTACCGTCTTCTCCAGAGCAGCTCCTTTCCTACCTGTACAAGAGGGGAAGCTCTCTGGTCTTGCTGTAAAAGCAGGAAGTTCAGGAGAAAAGAAGCTGCCATTCTAGTCAGAGATGCTTTTGTCCTGGCCAGTCAAAAGGAAAACATTAGTACATACCCAGGGTAATTACTTGAAGAAAATGGTTATATTATTTTCTATCCCTTCACGTCACTGAATTGGAGTGCAGTTACATACTGTTGAGTTATTGGTGAAATAGCAGCAGAATGATTAAAGAAATCAACAGGCAAAACCATGCAAAATATGTTAGTTATCAACAAAGTAATTGGATAGTGTTTAAGCGACTGAAACAGACACAGGCATGCAAAATATTACAAAGGATTATAATAACTGTAGCAGAGAGCAGAGGTTTCCAAGTGACTACATTCCAAGTGGCCCAACTACATTCACTACCGGCAAACAGAGGAGTTTCTCATCACTACCCTACTTCAAGAAACCACAATGAGAGGGGATGGTCACCCTAGAGGTATCAGGATTTCCCAAAGAATGGGAAAGTATACATGAGAGTGACAGGAGGAAGGCTTTAGAGAGGAAGAAAACAAAAACTCATATTCTGAATTCTGTTAGATGGCTAACAAGCCATATTTCATAAACTGGAAAAGTTTTAAGCCTGTTGTGGTTCAGTGGTTAGAACAGCAGTCAGAGAAAAAATGCCATATATAATAATAAAACTAATTTTTTAAAATGGGGAGAGAGCAAAAGTATAAAATTGATTCACAAAATAGGGTAAAGTTATAAAGTCAAGCTGAAAACTACAGGAAGAAAGTCACTGACTTTCTTGCAAATTTTCTAAAACATACTTGTAAAGCAAGAATTCCTAGTGATGATGATTTTGGTGATGAATTTCTAGGATGATTCCATCTTTTGTTAGGTGGAGACAATACATTTAAAACTGTAGGAAAGGCAAAGTTTTTACTCATTTGGATCTGGGAAGGAAGAACATGATGGAGATGGCAATACTGAAACATTTTTTTACTCATTAGTAAAGAATTTTTAATAAACGCAAGGTAGACAGTTTAATGAACTGGTCTTCCTATGGTACACCAGAACAGACCACACAAGCATGGATGCCCTCCCTTCCCCAAGCACAGCCTCCAGCTCCGCTTCCATCCCCACTCAGCTGCAGGCTGTGGCGGGGCCATGCCTGGGGCACCCTTGTCCTCAGCAACTGCTCCCTTCCTCAGTAGCAGCCTTGGGCACTCGATGTCATCCCATCAACGGGGGATACATAGCCCCATGGTTCCTCCAGGGCCCATCTGTTGCTCCACTAGCTCTGGTCCTAGCAATGGGGGCACGGTCGGTGGTCGGTGACCACATCTGATCGAGAGATCACACCCATCAGAGACCAGCGGTGCCTCGCGGACTCGCTCATCAGCTCTTCATGCTACTCGTGGGGGCCGTGGCGCTGGCTCCTTCTCCCCGCTGCTGGTTGAGCGGTGGTGGTGGCATCTCGGACTCTGCTCCCCAGCCGGGCCACCCACCACCTGCACAACCGCCCAGAGCCAGGGGACCAGCTCGGCCCCGGCTCCCAGCCCCCGTCCGCCCGCTCGCCGGAGGGGGGTGGCCGGGCCGTCTCCGGTCCGGGGTCCGGGGCTCTCGGGCGGGCGTCGCAGGGGGAGCGCTGGCCCGGGGCGGCGGCGGAGGCCGCGGGGGGCACGGCGGGGCCGCCCCGCTGGCTTTGCCCGCTAGAGGGCAAGAGAGCCCCGCACAAGCGCGACGGGGCGGCTGCCCCTGCCCCGCAGCCCTCGGCGCCCGCCTCGCCCAGCCCCGCTCCTGCCACCGGGGGGTTCCGGCGCCGCGGCCCCCGGGGAGCCGCCCCGCGATGGTTGCTGCGGGCAGACAGGAGCGGGCCCGCTGCCCGCGCCCCGGGCGAGGAGCCCCCGCCGAGGTGCCTTCTAGGGGTGCCGAGAGCCAGCAGGCCCGTGGCCTTTGCCTGGGCTCCAGGCAATGCAGGGGGAAATGTCCTGGGTGGCCACCACCCTGTACATGGAGAGGTAATCACTTCCACCAAGAAGGCTAACGAGGCCTTCGGCCGTTCCAGAAACTGGGCATGGAGCCATCATGGACCACCTTCTCCATTGGGGTGAAGGCACACCGGTCTGCTGTGCCGGCCGCAGCGCACGCAGGGTGGTAAGTAAGGCACGCACCCAGCTCCTGCCGTGCTGGAAAAGCACCGAGAGGCACCTTCTCCCTGCCCTAGGGGAGGTGACCAGGTCTGGCCTAGCACTGGTGAGTAGGGTCCAGCTGGTGGTTGGATACGTGCCTTGATTGGAATACAAACACCACCCCCCTTTCAGGTAGCAAACTATCTCATAAAGAAGCCTATCGGGCAAAGGAGGAACCTCTGGCTCACCCTACAGCCTGCTGGCAAACCCTGCCAAGCCTGCAGTCGCAAATGCACACCAACAGGGTGGGAGCATGAAGAAGGCAGAAACCTCTTCGAATAGACACCACGTGCTTGGGCAGGAAAGGTGCAGAGGGCAAAGGGTGGGCAGTGGCAAACCCGTTCTTGCTGCCAACCGTGCCATACAAATCACTCGCCATGTGGAGGCTTCTGCAGCCACCTGCACGCATGGCAACTCCGATTTCTTCCCCTTTTCACCTTCCGAGCAGCAGCACTTTTGGCTCTTGAGCTGGAGGGACTTGCAACATCATGGAAAATCAGTTCATGACTAAGAACAGCAGATACAAGCCATGTACAAATGCATGCAGAGAAATTTTAAACATACTTGGCAGCCTTCACACTTACATCACCCCATCTACCTTCAAGTATCCCCAACAAGGACATGCATTCCCAAAGACTGTATCAACACCTGTGTCAATGCTCTCGACTGTAGCAGACCAATAATGGCATTATTACTTTTGTACTTAAATTTAGACATCTTAAAACACGTAACCTGATAGCTCCCTCCCTAGGACAAGTCACAAAGATCATATTCTGCCAAGGCTTGTTTAGCTTAGATTCACTAATACCACAATGCCTTAAGATATGGATATGCCATGGCTGTGATCGCATGGTGACACTGAATGCTGGTGTTTTCTTGGATTTTTCATCTAAACTGCATGTTTTACACTCCTCTGGTCTGAAAATTTGGTGAACTGGGAAATAGGCCCTTCCATGTTGTCTTCTGGGATTCTTACAGGTAATCTTTATGTTATAAATGCTTTTAGAAGTGAGAAAGCAAATATATTCCTGTAGATTAATTTTTCTAAACCTGTAGGCACTTCTTATGTTAATCCAATCAACCTGAATCACACAGTTAATAGGTTTGCACAAATATTTTATTTCTAGGCAATCTAGTGTTTCATAATCATGACTTTCAGTAACTTTTCATTGCTGATATGACATGAGTTTTCTTTGGAGGATTAATTTGTGCAGATGTATTAATAGTTTACTGCCCTCACCAGCCATTCTGGGGAAATGCTGAATCATACGTATAGCGCAGCAGGTGGGATCCATCTAGTCCTATCTAGACCTCTGGCATGTAGAAGTCTACATCTAATATAGGCTCCCTTTATACACGAGGAAGAATTAAGCATCTTTAGAGCATGAGTCATGTCATCCTAAAGTAGATGCCTAGAATAGGTCAGATGATTTGTGCCCTAAAATTGCTCCTATTTTTCTGCATTAAAGAACAAGTAGTTTAGATCTTAGTGTCTCCATTGTAGCAGCCTCAAGTGAGGTGAGATGAATTAATGCTCTTATCATACCTGGGTTTATATCATGCTTCAAAGTACCCTAAAAATTCTTATTTGTAAAGAAACTGAAAATAACTTCAGTTTCTGTATTTTTTTTGATTTATCAAAAAAGCAGCTTTTAAAAGTTTGCTGACTCAGACATTTTAGTAGAAATGGCAAATGCTACCTGTTCCGTGGAAAAGTTGTAGCACCTCTCTTTTTAATAGCATGTCTTCCAGTTCGCTATCTGCAAGGTTGGGAAATAAATGAGTTAGGTACACTGTAGGTCCAGAATGGGATCTGGTACTTTTGGTGAAATTATGCAATCTAGGGGAATTAAAAAAAAAAACACAACCCAAACATTTTCTCGTGTCAGGCTAATTTATTTTTCTAAATGACACTCAAAAATTGACATGTGAACAGTTCATGTAAGGCTGAACTGGTTGGCAGAATACAGGTGAAACAGTTTTTTAAAAAAAAAAACCAAACAAACTCATGATGTCTAAAACTTGCCAGAGATCTCACATTAGTGTGGCTTGTGTGAGGAGAATGTGTGCCAGGATGTCCTCAAGAAATGCAGGATCCATTTGACCATCTCTGCTCGCAGGAGTTAAAATCCTGCATAAAGCTGATGAGTAAGCTCTTGATGACTCACTGTGGCAGATGCAGTCCCTAATTCCAGGAGGGTATAAGGGAAGTGGGTGTGAATCTCGAGTAGAAGGGAGCTAGGGGTAGGGATGTTCCTGCCTCAGTGTCTTGGGGATAAAAGTGTAGGTTTGTGATATAGCCCCAGCTATCAGTAAAGCCAAACTTCTGTAAGGGGTAAGTTTGACATTACACATCACAGATAGATTTTACGTGAAGCAGGGTTGGAATACCACCTACTCACAGATGGGTATAATTTTGGGGATGTCCTGCATAATTCATGTGTGGCTTTGATACTTATGAGTAATTCAGACATCAAAGCCTCAACTTAGATAACACTTCTATAACACTAAACTTCCTATAGCCAATAATCTGTGGGCTTTCATTTAAGTTCCTTTAAAAGAAAACAACAATACGAATATTTTCTTCTTTACCTTCAGGTATTTTTCATAAGGTATGCTGGTGTGAAGTACAAGATAGAAAATGCTGAAGCCTGGAGTAGAGAAAAAAAAAATTACATATAATACTCTTCATTAGAATTAGAAATGTAGATTTTAAAGCACTGAAGAGGAGCCGGGAACCTCTTTCGCAGTTGTTGCTAGACTGAGAGCACACCAGATACCAGGCCTTTCAATCACTCTGCAATATTCCCTCCGCTTTGCCAGTGGCACAAACCTTCACTTTTCAGCAGTCCAATTTCCTAACAAGCAATTTTATGTTCTCTTCCAAGTTATCCATTACGCATGGAAAAACCTTCACCTTAATAACCGTAAGGCTCCTTTATTGTTCTCCTTCAAATCTCCTTAAAACTTCTTTCTGACACCAAACACTTGTCATTGACCAGGCCTGTTGTTTTTTATTCTCAAGGCTGCTTTTCCCTTATCCTTCCCCCATGGGTCTGTAGTGTACACCTGTTGTCTTTCATCATGGGTTAAGATCATAAGCTCTTTGGGCATTGACCATCTCTCTTATTACATGTGTCTACAATATCCGACACAATGGGACTGGGACCCCTCAACAGGGCCTCTGGGTACTGCCATGATCCAGTTGATAAAGAATAATGATTTTTGACATGGTGAGTTCTGCAGTTTTTCCCAAGTCATTCTGCAGTTGTTCGTGCTGATATAACCAGCGTGTGTGTGTGAGCAGTGTTCTTAAACCTGATATATAGGGTAAATGCTTTGGAACTATTTACCGGAGAGCGCTCGCTTTCCTGCTTTGGTGTTGGGGGGGCTCGTCTGCTCTCACACATCAGAATGCATGGACTGACATGCAGCAACTGTTTCTTTTTGTGGGTTTGTACAGAATTAGTGCCATGGGACCCTGCTCTGAAGCTTCTGCATCCTGTCCTTCAAATAGTAATAAAGCCTGATGGAGTCAAATGAAAGAGAGGTGGCTCATGTGCCGCTGGTGTGGAGCGTGTCAGTTCCCTGAAGGTCTGTGGGGATTCAGGGCACGGCCTTTCCCTGTTGCAGTTTCCCCACTAGACATGGAAACCAGAAATCTCTTTCCCTCCCCTCAAGTGTTAAGTCACAGTGGCGAGTTGGGGGATGCAGAAAGGCTGCAGCAGCCAGAGCTGGGCTGCTGGCTTTTGGGTGGTGGGGAAGGCGAGGAGAGCTGCCCCCTCCACCGCATGCCCACTTGGCAGGAGGACATGCAAAGTCGATTATTTTTAATTAACTCCTTTGCAAAATTCTCCTTCTCCGGAGCTCTGTTTCCAGCCTCCACCAGTGACCTTCCTGGGCCTTGCCACCTCAGCAATGCACGTCATCATTCACACCATGCAATCTCTCCCCCCAGCCCCCAAGATATGATGTTTCTTCTCCTTTTCTCTCTGCCTCTCTCTTTTCCCCATCACCCCCAAAAGAGCCCGTCTTCAGGTTTTGCACTTAACGCAGGAGGCTGCCTCTCCCTCTGCATCCTGCCTGGTCCTTGAGCTCTGCCCAAGCAACCCTCCTGCAAAAGCGGAAGACCCTTCTGTCCCTTTGCTAATTAATGCAGCTATATGGGAGGGCAGCAAAACCACAATAACATCAATCCTCCGCATCATAAGAAGAAACTGAAATCCTCTCCCCCCTTGCCCGCTCTTTCCTGGCGGTGTTAAATAACTTTTTTTTTTGGGGGGGGGGGGGGGGGGGGGGGGGGTGAGGGCAGGGAGAACATGTACTTAGCACCGGCACCCCTGCCTGCCCCCATGCCACCTCCTGCCCGCCTCTCCCTTCCCTCCACCGCGCTCTTAAAAACTTGGGCCGATCCCGGGCGCGGGGAGCCGCCGTTCGCCCCCGGAGCGCCCCGGGCGGCGGCGGAGGGGGCGGCGGAGCCCCCGGCGCCGCCCGCTCCGGCGGGGGCATCCCCGAAACCGCTTGCCCCTTCCACCGCACCCGGCCGCCCCCGGCAGCGCAGGGGCAGAGCGGGTGGGCTGCGGGGGACCGGAGCAGAGAAGGGAAAAAATGCGGCGTGGGCGATAACAACCCCCCTTTTCCCTCCCGGCTCCCAAACTTCCCGCGACCCCGCAGCTCGGAGCCGAGTTCCAAGCCCCCCGCTCGGGACAGCGGCAGCCCGGTTACCTGAGGCGGGGGCCGGGGGCTGCGCTGCGAGGCGGCCGCGCCTCCCGCCTCCCCTGCGGCGGGGGCAGAGCCCCGGGGCCGGGCTCGCCTGGCGGGGGGCTGCCCTCCCTGCTCCCCCCCGCCAATGTCAAGGGGGACTCGGGCGATGCGGGCATCTCCCGAGCAGCCCGCTTCCCAGCCGCAGCGGGCGGGCTCGGTATATTTAGCATCGCGCCGCTTTTTTTTTTTTTTTTTCCTTTCCTTTCCCTTCCCTTCCCTCCCCCAAAGTTTCGCCCACTTATTTATTTATTTGCCGGCGTGCGGCGCGCTGCCGCAGAGCAGTAAGAGCCGCTCCGCGCCGTGCCTGGCGCTGGAAGCGGCTCTGTATTGCAGCAGGTAGGGCTGAGCGCTAGGACCTCGGAGAATCCTTCCAGCAGCAATCAGGACTACCTTAAACCCAGCCCAATGCCTCTTCCTGCGCCACTCTGCGTGCTGGATGGAGATCCACAGTCAAGAGCTGCAGCTCAGTGCTGGAGTACAACATTTCACAGGGAGCCCTGCAGAAGCAACACCTGTTTCGAGCCAGCCGAGAAAGGCACAAGCACTTGTATGTTGCTGCTTTGCTTGTGGATCGTCAATAATCCTAAACCAGTGGACATCTGCTGAGCCTCCTGAGAATTCTGGATAATAGATTTGGACGTCAAAAGTTTTTTTTGGTGTTTTTTTTTTCCTTTTTCTTTTTTCCTCTTTTTTTTTTTTTTTTGGATTTATCTCAGCCAACAACGTGAGATTTCCCCCCTCCCCCTTTGCAGGATTCATGCTGATGTATGCAGTCTGTTATAGAGTAAAAACAGCGCATGCCTTTCTGAAGTCAGAATCCATAAATCCTGACGTAGCCTGTGCATCTTAAAAAAAAAATCCCTATAACGCCTAGGTATTTAAGTTGCTATGGTCATTCTTATCTTAAACCAAATGGAGAAACTACGGATTTTTTTCTTGATTACAGTTGGATGGGCTGAAGACCGTATTGCTTGCTAAGAGCTGGGAATATATGCATTTATATAGATATACACATCTATATGTTTATAAATATGTCAGTGTGTGAGTATAAAGTGGTGGTTTCGTAGACTAACTGGTTTGACCTTGAACCTGTACCAGTCAAAACAGAATATTACTTTTATTTATGCATTTAATGGATTGAAGAAAGAACATTTTCTCTGTAACTGCGCTAGGGAGGGGAGAGGAGTGGAATATACCTAATCTTATATCTCCTGGGTTTGGCACCATCATTATTGTTTATTCTTATTCTCTAAAAGCAGAATCTTCTGATGGCTCCCTTAGGTGAAGTTGGGAACTATTTCGGTGTGCAGGATGCAGTACCCTTTGGGAATGTGCCCGTTTTGCCGGTGGATAGTCCGGTTTTGTTAAGTGACCACCTGGGTCAGTCTGAGGCAGGTGGGCTACCCAGGGGGCCTGCGGTCACGGACTTGGACCATTTAAAGGGGATCCTCAGGCGGAGGCAGCTATACTGCAGGACTGGATTTCATTTAGAAATCTTCCCCAATGGTACTATCCAGGGAACCAGGCAAGACCACAGCAGATTTGGTAGGTATTATCCTTAACCCTTTAGTGGTCATGTGATGAAATAATGGGGCAGAACTGCGGGCGGGGGGACGGCGGGGGGTGCGAGGCGGGCGGGGAGGGGGGTTTGTGCCGAGGGCTGCTCCGCCGAGGGAAAAAACTGAACGTGTCCGGGATTGCGGATGGACACGAGAGGCACCGCCGCAGCGGAGCAGGAGCCCTCGCCGAAGTCGCCGGGTGTTCGGTAGCGATGTTTGTGTGGCCCCAAGTTCTGCTTAAGAGCAGACACGTACTGGGAGGTGGCGGTGGCGGTGGTGGCATTTTTGCTCGGGACGTTTCTGCTGAACGATTTGATTTCGCGAGTTTAAAGGGGTTTTAATCATTAACCACTAGAAATTAAAATTCGCCGAGTTTCCTGAAGGGAGTGGCTGTCGTCCTGTACGCAAATTAACCAGGGCTTTTCTTTCGTTTTCTCTGCCGATTTACCTGCCCTAGTAACTGCCTGAATCGCACACCCAGCCGACCGCGCTTCTCGGCGAGGATTCCCCGGCAGCGGGGCTCGCCGCACGCCCGAGCCCGGCCCCGCAGCCGCGGCCGCGGAGGCGCTGCCGGTGCCCGGCGCCCCGGGAAGGGGGGAGCGCAGGTGGGGTCCGTCCTCACCCCTCACCCGCCTGCGCCCTGAACCTGCCTTTCCCCAGCCGTGTGGCGCGTCGGTCTGGCAGGGAATTTGCAAGAGCGTATTCCCTGGATTTCATTTCCAGGGGACGCTATTTGTGACTCAGCAGCGAGGGCTGGAGGGCTGATGGCTCCGGTCACTCTGGCGAGCCCCCACGCAGCCACACGCGAATCAAGCCGGCCTGAAGCTGCTTTGCCGCCGGGGAGACTGTTAAAGGCCCGGCAGGTCGAATGTACCAAAGTAGCTAAAGCAGCCCGGATGAGCTGAATCTTTGTTTTTATTTAAGGAGGGGTGAGGAAAATACGCCAGGTTAGCTCGCCGCGCTCCCAGCTGTTGGAAGGAGTTAACTTGTGAGTGAACCAACCTGACAGCACTTAAATTCGCTCGTAAAAACAAAGTCCTGTGGTGATTTCCCCCCCCCCTTCGTATTTTAATGCCAGATGTTGAACCATATCTAAACTGTATTTTATTGCTTTGTGAAGCTGTTTAGATAATACCGGTGTTGTAGGAGATGATCTCCAAAGGGCGCAGAAGGGAAGGGGCGGGGGGGGGAGGGAGGGAGAGGGAAAGGGCTGAGGCTCGCACGGTCGCAGGTTTATCTTCTCCCCCCCCCCCCCCCCCAC
>JAOTQQ010000001.1:187083561-187116308 GCA_026546715.1 Gallinago undulata | reverse complement strand
GAATAGCGGGGGGGGGTTGAGAAAGTGTCTCTGGGATCGTGGGGCGGGAGGGGGGCCATCGGGGTCACCGTGTGCGTGGGGGGTGCGGGTGGGATGGAGGAATAAACCGGTCCAGTTAACGAAGAGCTTTGTCCCCCCCCGGGAGCAGGGCACACCTGGGTTTTACTGGGGGGGTGGGGGGGGTGGGGGAGGTGGGAGGGAAGTTTTTGAGTTTTCATTCCCAGAGTTTTAGATCGCGGGGGGGTGGGTGGGTGTGAAACAGAAGAAAGGAAAAAAAAAAAGAACCACGAAAACAACAAACAAACAAACAAACAAACAAACATGCTACATGTGAGACAGCCCCGGGATGGGATGCTGGTGCTTTTCTCTGGATTTTTTTCCCCCCCCTCTCTCTTTCCCACCCCCCCAACTCGCCTCCATCCAGCCCCACCACCGTGTCCTCTCTCGGGGGTGGCTCTGCCCTGTCCCCTGGGGATGGGATGGGATGGGATGGGTGGCTTTTCCCAGCAAGGAGAGGTCAAAGTCCCCATGCCTGGTGGGACACGTGGCACCACGATGGCAACCAATGCCCCTTCCTGAGCTCTGGGGCTCCTCTGTGCCCAGCAGCATCGAGCCTAAACTCCCCACCACCACCACCACCTTTGTCCCCCCCCCAAACCTGCACCCCTCGAACCACTCCTGCCCCACAGCACCTGGCTCTGCACCTCCCGCTGCCTTCACTGCTCCCCGGGCACCAGAAAATCAGCCAGACCTGGCCATCTAGGGCTCCTTGTCCCCACCACCACCACCACCTCCCCCCTGCTCCATGCCACCACTGCAAAACCCAACCTCTGTCCCTCTGCGTCCCCTCCTGCACCTCAGGGATGCTGTCCCTGCCCAAGGAACCGGGAACGCCACCACCTTGGCTTATTTTGGGCTGGAGCCACAAAAATACCTCCAAGCGGACCCAGTCCCCTGTCCTGCTGTCCCTCCTGCCCTCTCTGTCCCCTCTCAACTCTGCCCAGCCCCACGTTGCTTCTCCCAGCACGAGCTGCTTCCCTGGCTGCTTCCCGTGGGATACAGGGAGCCGCCGGAGCAGCTGAGGAGAGCAGCCGAAACCAGAACATTCAACACAGGAAAAAAAAAAAAAGGCAAAAAAGGTGAAAAAAAAAAAAAAAGACGGAAAAATGTACATAATGAAAAGTAAATCGAGCAAATCCACCCTCACTGCTCTCCCCACGGGGTGGGTTTAGCCAAGGGCCACCCCCAAGTGCAATCCCTGAAGGCACACGCAGAGCTCAGGGGGTCCCGCTGCCACATTAAACCCCCCCCCCCATCTGCAGCTCCCTGACACTCTCACGCTGCTTCCAGGCTCTGCCTCCCTCCCACAACCGCCCGCCCGGGGTCCCCGGGAGACGGGAGACTGGGGGGAGGAGGGGGGGGAAGCGCCGTGGCTCTCCCGGGGGTGCAACATCTACTCTTGCTAGCGAGAAAAAGTGCGGAAAGTGTTTAAGGCAGCCGCGCAGTGCGGGGAATGGGGGGGGAATGGGGGTGGAATTGTGCATCTCGGCATTTCCCTTGCCACCGGCAGCCGCCGCGCGTAGCTGCTGAACTACAGCCGCAGGTTTCCCCCTGCCCGCTGCGGGCACACGGAGGCGGGCGCGGTGCGGGGCCGGCGGGGGGAGGGGGAGTGAGGGGTGCGGGGCGGTGCGGGCCGCCGGCAGGTGTAGGGCACCGGCAGCCGGGGCTGCGGGGGGCCGGCACCCCCGCGGGGCCCCGCCGGCCCCGGAGGAGCGCCGCCAGCTGCTCCCTTCGCAAGGCGGCGGTGACCACGTTATTCGCGGCGTCTATTTTTAAAAAATGGCTTTCCAGCCGCAGTTGTAGGAAGCTGGCGATTCCGAGGGGCAGCTCTCCCACCCCTCGCAGCGCCTTGGCTTTCAACACGTTTAATTTTTTCCTTCTCAGTTTGATCGCCCTCGCCTCCCGAGGATGCACCCTTCTGAGAACTCTGCTCCCACGCGGAGCGCGCCCTGCTCGGTCCGGGGTCGGGCAGACCGGGCACGGCAAAGCCATGGGATGCGTCGAAGCTCCCGGCTTATTTGGGGGCGGGGAAGGGATCTCGGTGCTTTTGTATCGGTGCCTTGACATTGCTGTTGTGTTTGTCCGGAGGTTACGGAATAGCCGATGCTATTTGGGCTTTGGTGATTGTAAAGCCTTCTGATGGTCCTGGGAAGGTCTGCATCCCAACTCGGGAGCTGCCCGGGGGAGAGCGGGCTAACTTGGTCCCTCTGAGCGTGTGAGGGTAAACCTGCGCGTGTGTGGATGTGGGGGGACGAGTCAGAAGGAAGTTTTCCTCCAGGAATAAGGAGGACAAAGAGAAAACCCCGGGGGCTGCGCGTAAACTCCTCTCAGGGCTCTGCCCTGTGGGAATCCCCCTCCCCGCACACAGACACACACACACGCACACACCTCTGGAGAGACATCAGATAAGAGTAATTCTTTTGTGATGCTATGTTGGATGTGTGCCTATTGCGTACAATAAACCGAGCCATATTGTGTGTCTATACTCGCCCAGTTCTGGGAGCCCTGGCATTTCGCAATTCCTGCAGCAAGATGTCCATCTCTAAAAGAAAAGCTCCCCGGGGGAGCCCGGCTCGGTCCCCCCCATAACGCGATCTCAGGTGATCAAAGCCTTATCTCTCCCGGGTGACAAAAGAAATTTTTTTTTTTTTGATGCAGTCTCCTTTAGTCTAGGGCATTCGCTAGACACTGGAGTCATTGTAAATTCAGGAACTCTGTAACAGCGGAGAGGCGTGCCTCCGTGCGTCAGCACAAGTACTGCATGCACAGCATTAAAAAAATAGGAGCATGCAGGAAAAGGAAAAAAAAAAAAGCTTGTCAGCAGGTGACCTCCGCTCCTCGGGACCTGCTGCTACAAGGAACCGCTGCGTTCATCATCTGCGGGAGCCGCGCAGCCGCCCGCCCTCTCGCCTCTCCGCCTCGCCCTGCCGGCTCCGGCTCCGGCTCCCGGGCTGGCGAGGCGGGTCCAGCGCCCGGGAGGGCGCGGGAGGCGGCTCCGGCCGGGGGGGCTCTGCGGCCGCCGGTCCCTTCTGCTGCTGGATGCAGGGCGCCGGGGCCGCCCCCCCCTTTCCTCCCCGTGCTGTCTCCGGGGGGAGCCGGCAGAGCGGGGGGTGGGGGTGGTGGCGTGGGGTGGTGCATGCGGAGCGCTCTGGCCCCCGGGCGTGGAAACTGGGGGGGCAGGCTTTAGGGGGAGGGAAGGGCCCCAAGCAGCCCCCCGCAGTCCCCCCCCCCACTATTGAGCGTGGCAGAGGGGAGGAGGTGCGGGGCGGCGGGGAGTGGGGTGGGGGTGCGAGGGCGCTGTAAGAGCCTTGAAACCGAAGCAGGGCCCTGGTGCCTCCTGGGGAACTGTGGCTGTCTGCGCTCCCGTCTCTTAATTGGCATCCTGTGGGGGAGCGGGCGGAGCAGTGACAGCTGCGACAGGCGGGACGCATCCCGGCGGAGCCCTCTGCTCAGCCGAGCGCCGCGGCCCCGGCCGGCGGGCGGGAGGCGTCGGGGGCCGGGGGACGCCGGGGAAGCCCCTGCCCTCGCCCCCCATCCCCGAGCTTCTGAGCCGCCAAGGGCTCAGCTTTCCTCTCTCCCTTCTTCTCGTCCCTGGGGAACGGTTCCTTGCTGAACGCACGGCTCCAGCGACCTGAGCTCTGCCTGCGGGTCCGCCGCCGCTCCCCTTCTCCCGGCTTCCCCGGGAAGTCGTACAAAGAAGCGGGTAGCAGAGATGCTTGTTTACCGTATTTGCTGGTGGCCTGTTAGGGTGCTAGGTGGAAGCTAAACTGCTTCCAGTATTTCCAGCAGTACAAATACAGCCTATATATAGCCAAAGACAAAAATGTGCAAAGGGTGGAACAGCAGCAGCAACAAAAAGATGTGTAGGAGCAGAGATGTTCATTGCTTAAAGCCGTGGCAAACGCTTCTGTGAGTCTGTTCTTCACTAGAGCTAAACTAGGTGAAAGTTAAAATTTCACGTTGTGTGAATGACCTACCTTCTCTCTCCTGTGGGCCTGGCAGGAGAGCAGGACCAGCCTTCACGGTCAATGTCCTGATGGCCTGCTGCCATTCAGCAGGGTCAAAGTTGGATCATGTGGAAGAAGGTGCATGAAGCACTGATGTGGGCATGTGAAGAAGTAACTTTCCCCAAAACTTTCTCTCTAACCTCTTTGTGGAGGAATGGGTCTTTGCCTTGAAGTAGCTTCTTTAAAGAAAATGTTCAATGTCTGACAAGAGAATACTCAGCATCCCATGTACTGAGACCTCTTTCCTTCTCTTTCCAATTTTTAGCTATAAATAGGGCTTTTAAATTTTGGAGCTGTCCTGATTTTTGTTTGGTCCAGCCTCATTTTGAAGAGGAATATCTATTTTAATATCTGGTTCAGGTCTTAAGTATTAACTGTATATTATAGAAACTATACAGTGAAAATATCCACAGGAGTGCTGGGCCAAATCATGCAATCCTTAAACCAGCAATACTTGTGTAAGACTCAAGATAATCTCTTGAAGGACTTAACAGCATAGCACATAAAACTGGCTGTGCATAGGCTTTTGAATATTTCAAATGAAGAAGTCTCTACTCTGATCTCAGATATGTGGATGCTCTATGCCAAGTACCTTAAATTCATCTTCTGCACCTACAATAGGATGTGACAGTGCTTTTTTGTTCTTTTGACGCACTAAGCGGCATGCACCCAAATATTTGAAATGAGACAGCAATTAAAGTCTACATTTATACTGATGTGAAAGATGCCAGGCTTACTAATTTAGCTATAGTATGGTACAATACACACTTAACATAAGATTTAACCTCAGTTAAAGTTGCTTGGTAGTATGTATCAGGTAATATGATAGTTTGGTAAAAGCTTTACAGCAAAAGCCTGAGTAAGAAATCTGGAAGTATTGCATGTCCAGATATAATGGGAATGTTTAAATTGTTTCAATGGATCGATTGTAGTTGAGATACTACATATAACAGACAAACAGCATGCTACCACTTTTTATTACTTCGAAATTTTTTTCCATAGTTACAAAATATTTCCTCCCAGTATTTTTTATTTGTGCATATGTAGGGAATAATTTAAGATGCCCAGGCCTTAAAACAAGGTTATCAAAACAATAAGACTGTGGTGTTTGTAGCACTGAATAATATATAAGGTAATGATCAATAGTCCCTTCCAGGGAATACATTTCATCTTTACATTAGCTTGGCTATAAATTTTCCCTATTGGCTTCAATTTGTGCTGTGTTAGATTTATGTGATTCATGCCTGTTATTGATTAGTGCACAACTATTTTGCGGGAGATGCCAAATTAATTGTTAAAAAAATCCATGAAAGTGCTTTTTTATTGGCCACGTGAGGCTCGACACATACTATACCCTTATTTTATTATTTCATGTAAATACAGTTTCCAATAAGCTTTAAAAATAGATACATGATGTGCTTAGACATGAAAATTCACCAAATATATTGAAAATGCTACTCTCTGCTTTATTTTGTGGCTCAGAAAGTAGCACAATGCAGCAGTGTGCAAGTGAATGATGCTGGATAACTCCTGTGAGATCATTTCAGTCTTACACCAGTGCTGCCAAAGAGGAAGCAATTTCCATTTTTAATACAAGACTTCTAGGTTTATGCAAGGTTTGGTTGGTAGCATCCTCATTGAAGAGGTAAGCAATTTGCAGGGAAGGCTGCCAAAAAACCCCAACCTCTCAGAACCAGATGAGCTGATATTTGATTCAGATACTTGCTGTACCGTGCACAATGATGCTGAACCTAGGAGCTCTGCAGAAGCAGAGCTTCTCTGCAAAATGTTCTTATTTCTACTGCACAAATATCTGTGTGAGCTTGATATGTGTTACTTCGGTTTAGAATATTTTAATTTTCAAATTTGAGATGAATAAATAGTAACACATTGGAGAGAATGGTTAGTATCTAGACAGTAATGTGTGAGACACTGGACTATACTAATGATTTTAATTTCTTGAGCCTCTGGAAGATTATTTACTGTGAGTAAATCTTTCCCCATATTCCTGTTTCAGTGATGCCTGGAAGCAGATCTTTTGGTTCCATGTGTAGCATTGTTTTCATCTCACAATTCTGATTCAAGTGTATTTTTTTGGAATTTACTTTGTGAGAGAAGTGTCATAAATTCTTTAATACTGCTAATTTTGGTAATCTGAAAACTTGTTTTTTTTTTTTTTCTTTGAGTGTAATATTTGTTGCACAAATCAGCATATCACTGAGCTGTAGATTTGTGATAGAAATTGTGAGAAAGATTGAGTGGGATCTTTTAATTTGGTATGTTAACGCTGTCTGCAATGCATCATTCTAGCAGGGACTTCACTATTGAAGTATTGTACTTTAAGGTATATTCGTTTGTTCCTTATCTACCTCTAAACAACTCTTAAAAACACCTTTTAAAGTAGGTGCTTGTTGCTCAGGGATCAGTCACATCTGAAAAAGAGTATCTTTCAATGCAAACAATATGTACATTGTTTGTTTTTTCCTGCATTTTATAGGTATACTGGAATTTATCAGTATAGCAGTGGGCTTGGTCAGCATCCGAGGGGTCGACAGTGGACTCTACCTTGGAATGAATGAGAAGGGGGAACTGTACGGCTCGGTAAGTTCCCACTTGCCTTGTGCAGTCACGATCCTTAATGCTCTGTGGGAAAAATGCTTGCTAGCTCCTACCAGACCCCGTTGCACTAGGTGCTGTGCATGCACTGTTTCTATTTTACATAGCTTTAAATATCTTGCAGTCTAATTAGAAACAAGACCCTAGGGGTGGTACAATGAGTACAGGAGAGGTAAAAACTGACAAAATCAGGAATTGGTAATAATGCAGACGGACAATTTGGGTACAAGCAATGGAGACTGATGGCCAAAGCCGGTCACTGAAGACTGAAGGAAGTACTGTAAGATCTGAACAGCCTGTCCTTTCAGTAGAGACCTAAAGTAAGATAAAGTTGCTGCCTCTTGTGTGTAGGCAAAGAGCTTTCTAGGAATTGACAAAAGAAAGTAGAGGAGGAGGTAAAGGGTGGCATATGTGGATGAGAAAATGAGAAATATGAGTAGATAATAGTTATAAAAAGTATAGGAAAGAGAGGAGAGGCGTGGTGGTTTTGTCCTGAAAGTTCAGCTGCTGCTCCCTGCGGCATGGCAGTAGGAGGGAGTAATGGGTGTAAGCGAGGGGTAAAACTTGGTAGTTCAGAGGTTGGAGTTAAGCTGTCAAACCAGTCTACCAGCAGGTGATAGGTGACCATCCTCAGCAACACGGGCATCAGAGGAGTGTGCGTGCGTGTGTGTGCGTGTGATGTGACCCTTATCTGGGAATACTTCAGACATCTGGCATAAACTGAGGTTCACACCCTGGGTAGATTGTGGGCAGGGTGCTTGAGATAGAGCAGGTAACTCCCCAAATAGTGGAAGGCAACCTCTTCTAGCAGTAAAGTATCAATCTCTAAAGGTGATGAGGACTAGAGAAGTAGTAGCATCTGAGGAAGAGGGCGGCAGGTTTGAAGGGAAAGCAAATGTCTAAAGTGAAGGTGGGCTGTGTATTCACTGGGACTTATTAGAAGCATGGAGGAGGGGATGCCAATAGTCAACTAATGGCATAAGCGTTGCAAAGAGAGACACTCAAAAAGGAGTTAAAGTGATAGAGTGTGGCTTTGGGTGTAGCTGAAAGTACCTGTGTCAGAGGGGAGTAATGGCAACTGGAAAAAGGATGGGGAGGCAACTGAGAGGGACAACAGTGATAGTGGAAGGAAACGTGAGAAGATGGTGGTGAGTGGTCAGGTGGAAACAGGAGGAGTAAGAAGGAAGTCTAGCTTCCCAATACATGATCCATGGAGGAGTGAGAGGAAGCAAGACCAGGAAAGTTCAGTAGAAGTGGTCTTTATGGGGTAGGGGTCCAGCTTCACTGAACCCTTTCTAGTAACATTTTGTGTGAGAGAGGGAAGGTAGAGAGGGGAAGGTGACTATCTGCTGAGTAAAGAGCAGGCTAGAGGAGGAAGCCAGAGGGTACAGATCATGAGACTGTATGTGGGAGGCAGAAAAAGAGGTGGTAGAATGAGGGGCAAGGCTGGGACAAAGAATGCATTGACATGGAGGAGAAGGGGAGATGCAGCGATGGGGAGAACCAGTGAGTGGGAAAAGCCAAAGAAAAGGGTTTTAGCATTAATTGCAATATGAGGAGGAAAAGGAAGGATGGTGAGGAAGAGAGAAAGGGAATGGATGTAATGACAAATGTAAGCAAGCTGCCTGTGAGGAGTGAGTAAGTTGTCATAAGTCCCAATCCTTGTGCAGCTGATGTATGATGTACAGAACTGGCGAAGTAATGAGTACTTTTATGGTCCTGTTAGGCAGCAAAAAGGCAGAAGAACAACAGTAATATGAATCAGTAATGTTGGTAATCACCAACTAAAACTAATAATTTAAACAGATAAACATAGTGAATCAGTTACTCTGCACTTTGGATATTCAGGAAAAGAAAATGTGGCTATTGATAGAGCTTAATGCATAGACTCGGGAAAGCAAACGTTACATCACTTTTCTGTGCAATGTACACTTTGTGCTTGTAATATGTTTGACTGTCAGAGTGAATTACTCAAAACATTCCTTGCTGAAGAAATATGCACAAAAAATTCTTTGTAAATTACTAAGATCACTGTGTTAATAAAATAGTTGTTCCATGAACAGCAGTTCTAAAGGAGCCTGCTTTCCTAAGGGTTTGTGTCTCACAGTCCGAGACATGGGTCTCCCTGACCTTCTGTCCCTTCAGTAACACACATTCCTGAGCCGTTTGTGTTTCTTGCATGGAGAAAGAGACAGTATTAGCTGCCCATGCTCACTGGACTCTCAGTTTGCAGGGATTACATAGCTCACCACTCCCAAGTGGGATGTGCAAATGATTTCTCTTCCTTACCCTGCCTCTGATTAGTTGCAAAACTGATAGGAACTTAATTTTCTTGAAGACCTTTGCCTCCTGATTGAGACTGGTTGAAAAGCTAAGGAAGGCAGGCAGATGGATGTACAGTATAATTGGATAACCTCTTTTCCCTAAGAAATGACGCTAAAAATATGAAGCCATTCATAATGGAGAACTGGCAATCTATAGGGCCAGAATGCGAAGTTCAGGTTAAAATCTGATGGATGACATGGCTTATTGTCAGCCTCCAGAGATGGCACATACTAAAGAGTGATGGTAATTGAATTACATTACTGCCAATGAAATATAACCTCTAATGGCTACTCAGTGTGATGATGCTTTAAAGCCTTGTCAACACTAGCAATCCTAGTGCCTATATTTCAGCAACTGTCAGCTCTGGTAGAAACACTGAGATAAGCAGGACTCAAAGCAGATTTTTGTGTAGAATTGGCTGGACATTTTTAAGTGACAGTGTTTTGCTTTTGGTCAAAAAAGTGCAATTAATTGAAAATGAAGTACTCTGTTGGGAATACATGCCACAGTTTGAACCAGAAATAAGTCACAATCCAGCACAGAATTATCTTTCTGGTGAAAGAGAAGATCAGTTTAACTGTTTTTAATTAGTTTTGAGGCTCATACGTGACAGACCGAGGTTCAAGTTTTTCACCTGAATTAAGCGAAGTGGTCACTGGAGTTGGGCTGTTCTGTAGTACCAGCAAGTTGTCCTCATGCTGCCTGTGCTGGGAGATGGGTCCCTCTGTCTTGGTTTCTTTACTAAGGGCTGTGAATAGCATTGGCTTTGTCACGGAGCCATTACACTTAGGAGGCTGCGAACGTGTTTTTGAAGGTGGGAAAACTGTTTCCCATGCACAACTGAGTAGCAACCTAAGAAATACGAGGTCCTGCTCTGCCTCAGCATTGTGGATGTAAGGAGACGTGTTTCTACAAGCATTCAGTACTGCAGCACTTGACACTGCTGGAATAGATGCCCTGTGTCTATGACAGCATCATATTTATATTCAAATTACTGCCTGAAAAATACATTAGGTGTGAATCAAATTAGCAACCTAAAAGACTTATATCCTTCTACATTTGTGTTTGAAACATTTGGCACAGGAAGATTTTTCCCAGCATATTTGTGGTGCCACTGGAGATGGGACATATGGTGAAGCAGAGCAGCCAGATTGGGTGATCGCTGCCAATTTTCATAAAATGCAACAGTAAAGGCAGTTTCAGCATATCTTGATCCAGACATGTTCCTCTTGGCCTTCTCAACGTGCTGCTTTCCTCCTAGATTAGCTGCCTGACAAACACTCATCTCAACTTGCCGCTGTTACAGGGGGGCAGTTCCCACTGCATCTTCTGGTTAAAAAAACCCGGTGACTCTCACGCTGCTCTCAGGCAGCAACGTGTAACATAGGGTGGCTGTTCTGAAGTTCCTCCTCATCCCACAGATTTAGCCAGGGAAACCTGAAGATATATGTATGTGGCACTGCGGAGAAGCCAGTGGTAGCTGCATAGCGATGACTTGGAGGCTGGTGAGTGACAGCAGCTTTCCCTTCTGTCTTGCTCTGTTCCTGCTCTCCCTTTACCTTGCCTTCCCCTTGCAGCCTGCAGCTATGACTCATCATGTTTCACAACAGCTACTGTGCTTGTCACTGGAGAGGAGGAAAAAATCATGGACTATCCTTACCTTCACGCTGCCCTGCACCTCTGCCCTTGGGAATATCAGCCATTGGCACCCGCATGGCAGGCAGTGATGAGCACCCACACTTCGGGGTGCCCATTGTTTCCAACCCAGGCTGTCCTCACAGCCAGTCAGTACTACCTCAAACACAGCAGGACCATGGAACACCCTCACCTCAGCTGCCCTCCTCGGACTAGCTATAAAGTAGAATTTTTTTATGATGAGGGTGGTGAGACACTGGAATAGGTTGCCCAGAGAGGCTGTAGATGCCTCATCCCTGGAAACATTCAAGTCAGGTTGGATGGGGCTCTCAGCAATCTGATCTAGTTGAAGATGTCCCTGCTCATTGTGGACGGGTTGGACTAGATGACCTTTAAAGGTCCCTTCCAACCCAAACTATTCTATAATTCTATGAAATGATGCTGTCTCCATTGTTCCTTGTGTCTTTGGCAGGTGGCAAAAGGCAGCTCAGGTTGGATGCTCAGGATAAGGAAAATCTGGAGTTAGAAGATCTGGAGCAGCTACTAGGGGAGCTGTGCAGGGGGTAGGAGGAATGGAGGAGGGGAGACAGGGGAGTTGTTGGGGAAAAGAGAGAGGGCTAGGAGTGCTTGGAAGGAGAGGGGAGGGCAAGGAAAGAGGCTTCATGTGTCCACAGAGCAGTTGGGACAAAGCTGAAGAGCACAGATCTAGAGCCAGGGAGGGAGACTCTGCACTTCTGAGTTTCAGATCTACAGGGTGTGTGCAGCAAAGGGAGATTTAGGACTGCTTATAACAGGGTAATAAATGACTGTCCTTCAAAAAATTAACCGAAAACTTGTTTGTCCCAATGTTTTTTTGACACTAAATCTCCCTTCTGCTCCTAAAGCTACTGGGGAGAGGTTGGGGGAGGAGAGAGAGTACTGTCCTTGAAGAAAAATGTTTTCCCAGTAAGTGTGCGGGGAGGTGACGATATGCATCTTTATTGTCCTAGCAGGGCTGCACCTGCACTGCTCAGTGCTTTTGTTTGGGTCCTCACAGTTCTGGAAGGACTGTGCAGCTATAAAGACAAAGGAACAGAAGTTTTTTGAGGTAAAAGGAACAATTTTTTGTAGTTTACTGAAAAACGCTTGGTGTAGGTAAGGATTTGCCATGCTGCATTCTAAAAATATCTTTTATGTTTCTGTGCAAATAAGGGAAGGGAATTGTTCAGCCCTTCAAATGGTAGGTCAAGGTGCACGGAAGCAATGCGAAGAAAAAAACAGGTTGAAGGTGCATGTTGGGAACAGTATTTGGGTCAAATATATAGTCACTGCAGATATCTGAGAATGAGATAGATAAATAAATTACCCTACAGTATTATTCACACTTTCCTGTTAAACACCTCTGATCTAAAGGCTTCAGATTGATCTATTTTTTTTTTTTAATAATCTGGATTACCTGTCCATGAGTGTACAGACAGGCTTCGGTGGCTGAGATGGAAATGGAAATTGCAGCACAGAACAATTTTTGGAGGGACAATTAAATACAATTTCCCTGACTGAAGGCACAGACTTCTAGGCTGAGTGGTCAAATCCCAGGAGGAATAATGGCCACGGCAGCAGGTTTAACACCCTTCTGTTGCGTGGAAAATAATAACGTGCCTTTGGCTCAATGGTACAAATGGTGGAGAGGCAGAGGGCAGTTCTTGGGGTGGCCAAGTTTCAAGGAGTGGTCAATCACGTCTTCCTGAGTAAATCCGCTTTAAGCAGAAGAGCTGCAAGAGGCAGGTCTGGAACTAATTTGAAAGAACAAACTTTGAGATCTGAAGAGAACTAGTTCATAAAGGTGCTTATGGCTCTGAATGTGAAGGAAACTTGAAACTTTCTCAGAGATGCAGAAATCCTATGGAAACAATATCCCAGCAAGGGTGAAGCTGCCGGGAAGGATTTGTAGTCGAACAGGGTGTGGGTGGTTGGCAGAGGGTCTGCGAGGAATGGGAGAAGGGCAGGTTGCAGAAGAAGACATCTCTTAGAGGTGTAGAAGCACAGGGATAAAATGGAAATTGCTGCAATGAAGCTGACCGGGGCCCTGAAATGTATACTAAAATATAAAGCAAAATTCTTTAAGCTATAAAAATGAAAAGGGAACATGAGTCTTTATAAACACTCTGCATTCAAGCGGGAGTGTAAATGCAATATAGCCAGAATGTGGCTGCACAATGTGCTAACTGGGCTAGCCAGTGTTTCTCACAGACTCCTTGGGGTGGTCCCACAGAGCTGGAGGATTCCCTGTCGTGTGATGAACAAAAGGAGCGGGGGCAGCTGACACCACTGCTAAAAGAAGTGGCTCTTTTCCCTCCAACCATCCATCCCCTCTGTTTTGCTGGCACAAGCATTTCTGTTGCTGCCCAGTGAATTGAACCGGGGAACTGGAAAACAAGCTGGCCAAGCAGAAAGGCTGTCTTCAGCCACAGTGGTTCCCCTCCAGGTCACTGCAAGATGTGATGCAAAGGTGGGAGCAAGCCCAGGTGAGGGAGGTAGGGCTTCTTTCCCAGGCAATGCAGGTATCTGCCAGCTTGGAGTGTTTGTGGGCCTCTGTCTGTCTGGTTTGTGTTTTGCAGGGAGCAAGTCCTGGGAAGCAGCAGAGCTGTCAGTCCGATCTGGGATGTGCTTGGGGCATAGGAACATGCTTTTATATGAAGGAATAGAGGAGGGCCTGGAAGTATGTGCAAGATGAGTGTACTGAAGCTGGATGAATAGTTTCAGGCAAGCCTAGGATTTTATTTTTGGTAGGAATTTCTTTTTCTAGAAATGGGAATTAAGTTGTACTGATCTGCAGGGCTGTGTTAGGTATGACACAGCAGAAGAGAGCATTTGCTACAGGAGGTAAAATGAGTGTTAGTAGTTGACTTGTGTGATAGATGGTGAAAGAACTGAAGACAGCAATAGGGAGTGTTGAAAAGCATCAGACTGGAGTGAAGCTGTTAGTAGAGTTTTTACGGATTGGTCCTTGGGCTAATTTTATTCCCTGTTTTTATTAGAGACATTAAACTTCTTGTCATAAAAAAAGTGTGTTATTGAAATACGCGGATGTTGCAAAGTTGGGAAGTATTTTAAGCATAGAAAGCTGTCTTGCAGAAGGGATTTGATGATCTAAAGTGCCAAAAAATGTTTACACATGGGGCTCATGGAGAGCTCTAATGGTACCACCGCATATGGCACTAGTAGGATCTAGCCCAAACACAAAATGCAATTATTGTCACTTGTGTTACAGAAGATGAATTGAAACTGGAATGGGTGCAGAAGGGGCTTACTGGGATGATCAGAGGGATGAAAATACTATAAAATGGTAGAGTCTAAACATGTTGGCCTCTCTAGAATGAAAACTGAGAGGGTACACACTTGGTCTCTGTAAATACATTGAGGTTTAACACCAAGCAGAGAAAAAAGTCCATGAAATAGAGGACAAGAACAAATTGGTTTAAATGGGTCATAAGAAATCTTAGACCGGATAATTTGGAAGTTTCAGGTCATGAGGAAGTGTGATTTTGAGCTGACCTGAGAATTTTTTCAGGGAGGTGGGAGATGAAGCATAAACTTCTTTCTCTCTACACTGTATGGTAGGAAACAGCTTTGTAATTGTGGACATTTTCTTGTGGAAAGCGTAGGTCTGAGAAAAGCCCTGAAACGTTAGTTACCTGGGAAGATTTGTCTGCATCCTCATCTGCTTCACCTTTGCTGATAGCCTCTGTCTGAATTTGGATGGGCAGCCTTACCGAAAGCTGGGTGCTGTTAAATTGTGTTCCTCACAGGTACCAGACATTGCAAACCGGTCAACAAAATGACAGCAGGGTATGAAGGACTCTGTAGAAAAGAAAGGTCTTTTCAGAAGTGGCTACTGCTGTGGGAAGAATTGATAGGTGAATCCACACACTTAACACAGCTAATGTGGGAAAAAGCTCTGTGTGAAACTGAAGCTACTGTGGTTCTTATTAGACTGAGACTTCAATCTGTTTTTTAAATGACTATTTCACAGATTATAACACCTGTCACCAAAGAGGAACACCTACAAGTAATGTCCTGTGGGATAGATGCTACACTGTTCCTCATGTCTTTGATTTTCCTCAGAGGATTTCATTCCAGATGCTTACTAAGTCTATGGATAATTTCATAAGAGACAAAAATACCTCAGTGATCTCCCTACCTTGGTCACCTCTGTGATTCTGTAGTGAACCTGGATTCTCACTACATGCCCAGGACAGGAAAGTGTTAGAATATTTCCAACATAAATTTTTTATATATATATATATATACACACACACATATATATCTATCTATATCTATCTATCTAAAGCTAAACTTTGGTAAAGCAAGATCTTATTTGAACCTTTGTAATTTGCATGAAATTCTCTATTCTTAGAAAAACAAGAGGTTAAACTGCTTGAGGAGACAGCCAAGGTGATGTAACACCTTGCAGAACCCCCCTCCCAGAGAGGGCAGTCTTAGTTCCCTGCCCCTGCTGTGTGCTTCTGCTGCCTTGCTTGCTCCGACACCAACACCCATCTGACCTGTCAGGAGGCTAATTTAGGAATCTAAAGCCATGGAAGAAAGGTTACCTTTTGGGTTTTTTTTTGGGGGGAGGGTTTGTTTGTTGTTTTTTTTTTTTTTAGGGTTGCTTCTCTGCCAGTTTAGCTCCCTGAGGTGGCTTGTTGCCTGTTTGGGCAAACAGTCATGCTCAGTGGGGGAGTCAGCTGCAGTGTGGGATGGGAGAGGGGTCGAGCACAGCATTGTTGGCAGCGGGTGGCTGTTACAGTGGCATCGCTACGTCCTAAACCCGAATCTTACTCAGTGAGCAAGTGTGGGGCATGTTTGGTTTGAATGTCTTCAGATTCACTTCTTTGCGGTTGTGTAGCTCCCCAGACACTGCAGCCCTGAACGTTTCTGGTGTTAATGATACGGAGGTGTGAAAAGGTTCAGCATCTTCGGTTGATCTGAGAATAGTATGTTGAAGTGACATGCTAAAAGAGCATCATCAGCAGTGACATACAGCGATATGCTCGGGGATTATTCGCTGCATCAGATAAAGATCTGATGTGCTCTGTTTCTGACTCAGGAGCCAGTGGGATGTGAACGGGGCACTCTTTCCTACTTTACCATTCATCATTTTCACAAAGACAGAGAAGAAAAAGTCTGCCCTGCGGGGACTTCATTAGGGATTTTGTCTAGGTTGAGATTTGCTTTGCAGTTTGAATGTGCTCAGGCTGATTTGGTGATGTGCAGTAATGCAGTTCATTTGTGTCGCATTCAAAAAGCTTAAGAAATAGCTTGTTACAGAGCAAATCCATTTTTTCCCTTTTATAAAACCCTTCGGTTTCTTTTTCATTCTTTTCATGAAGGCAGACCTCTGCTGTTGCTTCTGGTTTGAAGATCAGATTTTGTATCTGTGCTCCATGACCACTGCTGAGGAAAAACTTGGCTTCTAATGTGGATGCTGCATGCATTTGAGGTCTGGTCCAGGCTATGCATCTTTAATCTGCTAAACTTTACACTTTGAATTCAACACAATTATAGAGACACTGTAACTGTGACTCAGGAGAAATTTTGACTTCATTCTATTATGGTTGAAACACTATTGACTTTAATGAAAGCAGGATTGGACCTGCTCCTGTGAAACCACCTATTAGTTTTATGGTTGTGTCAGCAGACCCTAATCAAGATAAGAGCTCTACTGTATTCATCATTTTAAAAACCTAAATCTAGACAGCGTTCCTGCTTGTAAGAGTCTGCAGTCTAAAGACAGTCTTTTAACATGTAAATGTTTATTGCCTTTGAATAGCAAGGGATTTTTTGTCAGCCGATATCTTCTTTAGGACAGCATCTAGTGTATAATTTGGACTCAGAACAGAAAACTTATTGGGGAAGACTTCAGGAAAATCCTTTGAGTCATTTTAGAAAATACAAATATTGTAAACCTTAATGCAAATCAACAGGTTTTTTTTCCCCTTTGTACTTCAAAAATCTGAATTCTTTGCAAGGTCCATGTGCAGCTGGTACCTGGTAGACCAACTGCCTGGTCTTTGAGCTCTTCAATCACCAATTCTGTTAAAGTTGTTATTATATATCTATCCTTTTTTCAGGCAGATTGACAACTTCTTTCATCAAAGCTGAAATTAACTGCATGGCTAAAGTTTTACCCACTGAAAGACAGGCTCCACTGATGTGTGTGTGTGAGAGGAGTAGGGGGCTTGTGGAGGAGCAGAGCCACCCGACTTACTTCAGTGTTTTCCAAAGGCTGGGTCAGCTGTATCACTGAAAACCTAAGAAGGGCATAGCAGCACCAAAGATATGTGGATTTTCTGAGGAATCTTAGGGAAATCTTTTTTTTTTTTTCCTACTCAGAAAGTGAAATACTAAAAATTGTGTATCTAAATCCATTACTTTATGGTGGGATTGTCTCTAGGAAAAGGAATAGGGGAAGTGTCCAAAGAGTCATCTCTGGAGAGACCGCTTATGAGGAATACTTGCCAACAGAGGAGCACTGCTGACTAAAAGGGCAAACATGACATCTTTTCTTCAGCAGCAGCTCTTTGAAATGCTGGCCTTCCTTTGTGACCAAAAGATGTGGGAAATCAGAAAGCCTAATATCTAAACAAACTGAATATGTAATTGAGTCCTGCTGGGTAAAGACCTTAGACTACCATCAGCCCTTTGCTGTACGGCTTGCCAAAGCACAGTAGAGAAAACAAATTTTCTTTGGAAAATTTATTAGTTTCCAAGACTCCAATGGATGTTTGGCATTTCAGTGAGGAGGACTGGATCTTTCCACAATGCAATAGCCTGTGGTGCTTTGTTTGTTTGGAGACCCCCACCCAGAATGACAACGTGGTCAGTAATGCTCCTGTCCTCTTAGCTAGAAACTAGCAGGTAGCTTTACATAAAATCAATTACAAATTATAGAGACAGGCTTTTGTTCATCAGTTCTTGACCAAATCATCTTGCTGAAAGCATAAAACATGAAGTACTTTTATAGTGTACATTTTTAACATTACATATGTATTGTAATTATTTGGTCCCTGTGGCAAAGTGTTTTATGAAGGGCGCTGAGCAGTCTGCTGTTCTTATGATGACACCTTGTAGCTGAGAGATGAGGTGCTTCTCTAATGATGAATAAATCCAGTTTGGGGAGTACTCACTGAGTGTAGAGACTCACATAGATTAAGTACTTTATATCAATCACTTTACAATGTCTTTCAGTGTATGAGTTTTGCTGCTCCTGCAAAAGGCAGCATTTTCTGCTGAATGAGGGCTATCTTTCCTTTAACCCATCATTCTGTGCTTAGAGAACCACAAAGTAAAGAATACTGACAAAACACTTTGATGCTGTGCTCCATCTTAGTTGTATTTAAAAAAAAACAGCGTTTCAGGCTGAAGAGTGTGTGTGTAGCTGTAGGATAGCAGCCCTGGTTTGACATACGCGTTGTCTTTTGATAGAAGAGAATTTGTGGAGTGGGGAGCTGGGGTGGGTCAAGTTACAGCTTTCAGTAAATCTGAGCGTGCCTGAAATGGTTCTTTTAGTGCCTTAAAATATTTGTTGCCTTTTTATCATTGCAAGCCTGATCCAAGTTCCATTTAAGCTGATGGGAACTTTTCTCCTGTCTTCTTTAAAAATTGGCTCCGGCCCCCGTATCAGATTGCATACCACCTTGCTTTCTGATTCTTGGAAGGGTTCAGCCAAGCGTTATGAATTAGATGCTTAGATAACATTGATGACTGCAGTTCTTGATTGTGCCAGGGAAACCAAAAATAAAATAGAGGTCAGAAGTGTGACTAGTAAATGGCACAGTATGGGCCCAGTCCTGCTGGCACAGAAAGGAGGGGAGCACACCTAATTTTTGCTTGTTTTTTTTTTTAAGAGTTGACTTCCTCAGGGTCCTGCTCCATTGTGGCATGGAGAAGGAAGCTTTTCAGCTTCCAGAGAAATGGCACAGTGACAGCTTATGTGGCCTGAGGCCTGTCCCTGGAGCTTTGTCATGACTTCCAACAGCAGCATGAGCAGACCCGGGGTGTTTAGGTGAAAATGAGTTTTCATCTAATGCACTTGGCTGGGCAGATCTAAATCAAACCTTTATGGACATAAGTATGGCTGCTGGTAGGCAGCCTGTGCTGGCAGATGTGAGCACAGGCACAGTGGGGTTGCTCTTCCTATAATGATTTCATGTCCAGGGAGGGCATGCTTAAACCTTGACAGATGCTACAAACTTGAAATCTCAAAGGAGTGGATATCACTAAGAGCAAGAGCTGTGGATTTGGCAGTGGCAAAAAGTGGATGGAAGCCTAATTAGCATCTCATCCTCCTGTGGCTCATGTCAGAAGAACTCTGTAAACAACCATGGGATAGCACAGTGCTGGATCCTGGTATGGTGCCTCCAGAGGAGGTCCATGATGGGGTGGAGGGCATGGGAGTGGGCAAAGAGGGGCAAAGAGGGGCAAAAGGGTGAAGCAATGAAATCTTTGCTGCACTGACAGCCTCTGGGGATTTTATTGTTGATGATGGAGTCTGCTTGCTTTGTTCAGGAAGCTCTGTTTTTTTTCTGTTGCCTTTATTGGGACACGGAAGCACCACGGTGTCTGTATCTGTGTAGCTATTGTGGCTTTTGGTGATAATCTCCCAAGGGAACCAGATTCTGCCAGGTCTTGGGAACTCAACAGGCTTTTTGTATGAAAGATATTAATCTTTAAGCACTCTCATAACTGCTCCATGGCAGCAGCACAGAACAGTCACAGGTTAGGGTGGGTTTTTTTTGGCAAGTGGGGATTTATATATAATAAAAACTTTATACAAATTAATTAGAAGTTTAGGAGGAGAAACTAAGATGAATATTTCATCTCTGTGAAAGTACAAGGTGACCTCAAGTAGGGAAAATGCAATTGCCCAACTGTGTTTTTGCCAGGACACCTTGCCTAATTTCCCTCCTCTTATAAAAAGTGCCATGGAACATGAAACGCATGTGAGAGGCAGCGTGGGTGGCAGCGTGGGTTCCTGGCTATTTCCTTGGTCTCTCTTCTGGCCCTGCAGGGTTTCCTGCTGTCTTTCTGCAGTGCTCATGGATTATCACTGACACAAGCACAAAACCACAATCAGCTAGTCCTTTGGCAGACTTCCCCCCCCCCCCCTTCTTTCCCATATTCTGTCAAATTATTAAACAAAGCATTATGAAAAAAACCCACACCACTACTTGGAGAAACTCTTCAAAGAAGACTCTGTGACATTGACCAAGTCGGATACTTGATGTGCAGGGCTTGCCTCACATTGCTGTCTGACTTGGAAAGGAAAATGGCATTGCTCGGACACTGACGCCAGTGTTTGGCTTCTCTTTGTGGCTGGAGGTTGCCCACTCAGCCACAGACAAACAGGCTTAGTATGGGAGATTAGACAACACCACAGTGAATGCTAAACTACACCTTTATTTATGGCAACTCTGGATGACTGTTAATTATTAGCTGAACATAGTATGTTCTAAAGGCTGTTGGCATTACAGCACGGGAACGGCCAACTGCATGTAAAATGTGCATGTTTGTACGCAGGACAGAAAAGAAAACCACTTTGGAAGAGTGGAAGCCCCACAAAAAGTGGGGCTTTTTGTTTATTCTCTTCACTACATACGCAGTTTTTATTAGCTGCGTCAAATGAGGGATTTACATGAATTTATTTAGGAGACTATGTATTTAAACATGATTTTATTAAAACAGGGTGGATTAACACAGTGATATTGTGCAGCAGGCAGGTAGGAAGTGCTGAATACATCAGATATACTTCTTGTTAATAGTTGCTTGGACTTCTGGATCAGGTTTTTTCTTATAAAGTGTCTCTATTGAATCAGTGTAGCAATTTGCAAAAAGGAAAACTATACGTGGCATAGAACAGAATAGTTTGCTAGACATGAAGTGTATTTGTTGTGATTTTAGGAATGATGGTCAGGTTACAAAATAAATTGGAGTTTTAGCTCTGTAAGGTTATTTAAGAAAAAAAAAAAAGAATATTGATGTGCTTTATACAGGACCTGTAATGTGCTTTCAACTACTAGGCAGCACAAATGTCTCACCCTTCTTTAGAGTCATGAAACCATTCTCCGGGTAGTGTACATCTATTTTGCCTATTTCCACTATTTTCCAATTAGCTGCTTAACAGGGATATCTATTTTTAAACAAGTTGGAAAATCTTTCATTGTGATGGCTGTAACTATCTACTTTATTAATTTACAATCTCATTTTTAATTGTTCTACCTGGAATAGGATAATATAATTATTTTTCTCCCTGGTTAGATGGTGGAGAATGCAGAAAAGGAAAGGGATTCTGGGCTTGCTAACAGTAACCAGCAATAGCAGAGATCTGAATTAAATCTGCCTTGGGTTTCCACCCTTGTGATACATGCATCTTTGCACAATTCAATTTTTTGTATGTTCCAAGTTAAATAACAGGTTAGCCCCCCCCCCTTCCAGTAATGTGTGGAAATGTGGTAAAACAAGAATCAATCGCTTTCTAGTGGAATACTCCATAAACAGTCCTCATAGAAAACATGTGGTGTGTGGTGCAACATCTAATTTATATAATTTTCAGGTCACCTCCTTATTTGGCCCCTGAATTTAATGATTTGATTAAGGCAGGCAGCCTCCCCTTTCACAGGAATGCAGGTTACTTTCCATAGCTGTTCCAGTTGGGTATGTTTGGTATTTGTGTCAGCCGTCGACAGAGATGTCTAGTGACATTAAGTATGGTGCAAGGAAATATTGGAAAAATGATAGTGAAGTCAGTTGCTAGAATAAAAGTATGCAAAAAATGCTGTATTCTAGGGCTGTATCTTGCTTTTTAGTTCTGCATACAGGGACTTTCTAGAAGTCATAGCCAGAAGGGGAAACGTAAGCCACTTGTGATCACGAAACACCATCTCATTCCCACACTGGGAGAGTTGGATTTCAAAAAGACTTTCCCATCCTAAGCTGGTGAGGCAAGAAGGTGTTTGTTGGCAGAATGGACCAGCCTCACCCCTGTATTATGCTCATTTCTGGCTTGAATAAAGGCATGTGTGCTCAAAACATGAGTGTCAGTTTGTGTTAAGTAGTGTTGTGGTAGTACGTGGTTTAGTGGTGGACTTGGCAGTGTTAGGTTAATGGTTGGGCTCAGCAATCTTAAAAAATCTTTTCTAATCTAAATTATTCTGTGATTCTATGGTTCTACATAAATGACTATCCTAGAGGATATTGTTTTCTGAATGTTGTTGTACTATATGAGCCACAATTGTAAGGATCTCCCAGGGCATGGGCAGAAGGATATGCTGGGATTTTGGTACCCACATTATTTAAAAGGCCTTATCCAAAGTCTCCAACACCAGTTTACTCCAGGGGTCTCTGACTACAACCAGAATTTCTAGGTGCTCTAGAAGGAAATGGTTTGATGAATTTACAAAGAAACTATTTCACTTGTTGGAAAGTGTGATTGTTAGTGCCCCTTACGTATCTGAACCTGCATCCCGATTGCTCTGTCAAGTTCATATTGAAGTGCTTGCCTACTGTCTACGCATGGATTTCTGAGAATTTTGCTGAAGGACAAAAGAGGTGTAGCTGTGTTGTAAGAGGATGAAAACTAAAAACAGGATAAGCTCGTAAAATAAAGATTGAATTTGTAAGCTTGAAATCCATTGAATTCCTCCAGAGCGCAGTAAATGCAAATGCCCTTATTCAGGGTCTGCTAGTTAAGTGTACCACAGCACTGTCATGATCCATCAAACCTGCCAGATAAAGAGAGACTATTTTAAAATTTCTCCTTCAGGGCATGGGGAAGTACTGTTCTTGCAAAGATAGAAATTTATGATGATGCTAAAAAAATGCAGATGGAGTGAATAATTAATGATTCAAGACAGGACTGAAATATCTTCCTAAAATGTTGCTATTTTTAGCAGGGAGTGCTTCTGCAGTGCTTGTCATGTGATCCTATTGCCTTCTGAGAGCAGGAAAACAATTTAAATTAGTTTCTCTTTCCCCATGGACCTATAGGCCCAGCGTATAATACCCCTTAGCATCTGCTTCTGCCTTAAAGCAAACAAAGTGATTTTAAGCCTCATACAAAATAAAACTCTAATAAAAGGTGTACTTAAAGACAATTTTATAGCAGCTGAATAGTTTTTATAATAGTTAGCACACTGTACAAGGGGGCTACTGCAAGGTGTGTAATTTTCAGCTGCTGCTGAAATATTGTGCTGTAATATTTGCGGGTGCTGCTGTTTCTAGCTGTGAAAGGACATAGAGGTGATTATCTACCTATAGGAGGTTGCAGGGTCTGGCCCATAGGTGAGGATTTACTGTAAACAAGTTTGTGCTTCTTTTCCCTGTAACCAGTGTGCAGCATTGCTGTGTTTGAGCGGCCTCGCACATTAGACACGTTGTAGTCAGAAACGCCTCTAAAATTAATTGTTATATAGAGCTGGCCTGCGCACGTGCTCGTGTTCCTGCAGGCACGGCTCTGCTGGACCCACTGGGAGGGAAGTCTCCTGGTCGAACTGCAGAGAGGGTACCAGAGATGGGACTGCTGTCTTCTCCTCTGCCACAGGCTCCTCCTGCCACTGTGCAAGCTACAGCCACCCAGGTCCACCCAGGGACATGGCTGCTGCTGTAGTGAATACTCAATTGTTTAACATCTGAAACCTGGGCCTGTTGGGGATTTCTCCTTCCTGAGGGGTGATGAGGTTCCCAATGACCATCAAAGGTGAAGTCAGGAGCTGCCTTCTTGCTGCCTTTCTTGCCTACTGGAGTTGACAGAGGTTGCATTTAGAAAAAACTTCTAAACCCCAAACCTTTAGTCACTGAGGAGCACCCTGGTTTTGCAGCCCAGTATTGAGTTTGAAGGGGTGCAGAGAGGTGCTGGCTTGCCCTCCCCACTTGCTGCAGGGGTTGCTTTCCCCACATGGGATGGTTCCTGCGTGACTCCTGTAAGGTGTGTAGGGCTCCTTATCTGCCTGGTCCCCAACCCCCGAGGACTGCATAGCTCTACCCTGGGAGCTTGCCGTGCAAAGTAGCAGCACAACATGTAGGTTGAAGCATGTTGTTTTGGGAAAGGGCTGTGAGCTGAGTCCTGAGCAGCAGAGGCAGCCCCAAAGGCACCTGCAGCCCCAGTGCAAGCTTTGGTGGTGGTGGGTTTTGGGAAGCTCCTGGATTAAGTCATGGATGGTAGCTTCTTGGGGGCACTGGAGCTTGTGATGTGGCTCCTTAGTTGTGTTCAGGCACACATTTATGGCTCAGGTGCCGTAAATGCTTTGCTGCATTTGGGCCTTGGTATCTGTTTTCCCTTCTCTGTGTATCTATCTAAAAGGACTGTTTTAAGATCTAATGTCTGTAGAACACATGCACAGAAGTCTGTGTTGTGTGGAGCTTTGCAATCATTAGAAAATTATTCTCACCTAGAAGCTGAGTTTGGTTGATGTGAGTGCTATTCAAGTGAGAACTCTTGTTATGAAAAAATGTATTAAATTATCATTATAATTTCATTTTTGTGCCAGCTGCAAAGACTTTTTTCCCCCAGCTTTCCATCAGTTCTCCCATGCTAGAGCTCGCTACCTTTTTTTCCAGTCTTCTTGCTTGGTCACTTGTATGAGTCCTTCCTAAAGTGAATCCAATTACCAGGTGGTTGCTTTTTAAACAAACCGCATCTATTTAGACCAAAATGATGTAGAGGAGTACACACAGACTGAATAAGTGGGTGTACAGGAAGGAGTGGGAGTCTGTGGCAGGGGAATCTGATGAATGTTTGATGTCTTTAATGTCTTTAAACTGAAAAAGGGAAGATTTAGGCTAGAGGCAAGGAAGAAATTTTTTACAGTGAGGGTGGTGAAACACTGGAACACAGTGCTCAGAGAGATGGTAGATGCCCCATTCCTGGAAACATTCAAGTCAGGTTGGATGGGAGTCTCTGCAATCTGATCTAGTTGAAGATGTCCCTGCTCATTGCAGAGTGGTTGGACTAGATGACCTTTAAAGGTCCCTTCCAACCCAACACATTCTATGATTCTTCAGTGGGTTCTGTCAGTAGGACAAGACACAAGGACAGCCCTAGTAAAGCAAGCCTGGAGGAGTTTCCTTGCCTAACTTTATTTCAGCACATGGGGTTTGTGCTCCTGCTTGAAGCTGTCTTGGGTTGTAGTTCTGTGATACAAATAATGAACCAAATGAAGGGTAGTAAATGTTATCTTTTTAAATTAGTGAAATACATTGAGTTTCCATGCAATGAAAAGGCATAAAGATTTTAAGGCCCTAAATTGTTTTACAGCCCTGCAAAGCAATTCTAGTTTTCTTTATTTATGTCTGTTGGTATGAATTATTTATATAAGTCCAGTAATACCTTGTGAGCTGCTTGGGAATGATCAGAGATTAAAATATCTGGTTTTAGTTTTAGAATCATAGAATGGTTTGGGTTGGAAGGGACCTCAGAGATCATCTAGTTCCAACCCTTCTACCAAGGGCAAGAACACCTTCTGTGTCCAGGTTGCTCAAAGCCCCGTTGCTATTTTGATTTGGGCAACAAGGTTTTGGAGAATTGTTTTGGCTTCACATAGAGTTATCCACACTTGTGGCTGCTTCATGAAATATCCAGCAATACATTTACTTAGCTAAAACTGGGAGTATTGAAATGGTTCATTTTGCAAGTTGAGAATGGAGGTACTGATTTCAAGCCCTGAAAATAACAATTATTTTTTAAAATGTTTATAATTATTTATTATATATATAATATAATATAAACTATAAAATATTTTAAAAATTATTTTTGTGTCTATCTACCTTCTTACAGCTTTTTCTTTTCTTCCCATAGGAAAAATTAACCCAGGAGTGTGTATTCAGAGAGCAGTTTGAAGAAAACTGGTATAACACATATTCATCAAATCTATATAAACACGTGGACACTGGAAGACGATACTACGTTGCGTTAAATAAAGATGGGACTCCAAGAGAAGGGACTAGGACTAAACGGCATCAAAAATTTACACATTTTTTACCTAGACCAGTGGACCCTGAGAAAGTACCAGAACTATATAAGGATATTTTAAGCCAAAGTTGACAAAGACAATTCCTTCACTTGAGCCCTTAAAAAGTAACCACTATAAAGGTTTCATGCGGTGGGTTCTTATTGATTAGCTGTGTCATCACATCAGCTCCACTGTTGCCAAACTTTGTCGCATGCATAATGTATGATGGAGGCTTGGATGGAACATGCTGATTTTGTTCTGCACTTAAAGGTTTGTCCTCCTGGAGGAGAGCCTATGCCCACTCGCTTGATTTAGTACGAGAGGGAGCGCGAGAGAGTGAGTGCGAGAGAGAGAGAGAAAGGGAGAGGATGAATGGGAGTGAGAGCGCGAGAGAGAGAAGCCAAGGGGAGGAGGAGGAAGAGGAGGAGGAGGAGGAAGGCCTGATGCATGCTGGGAAATAGACACGCTTTTAAATTTTTGATCAGTTGTACTTCGTCATATATCAGCATAGCTGCCATACTTTGATTCATCAGGATTTTTGGCTGGTGGCCTGCTCAAGTGTACGCTGCATTTACAAAGGCATGGAGGGTGCAGTCTTACTTAAACAAGAGACTTTTCAGTTAATCGCTCTCTGGGTCTCGCCCCACTGAGTTTAAAGCAAAGACCTCTTAGTAAAAAAATAAAAATAAAAAGTTAAATTTATTTATAGAAATTCCAAAGGCAACATTTTATTTATTTTATATATTTATTTATTATATAGAGTTTATTTTTAATGAAATATGTACAGGCCAGATAGGCATTTTGGAAGCTTTAGGCTCTGTAAGCATTAAAATGGCAAAGGCCACTATGAACCTGTGGTAAATTCATGCAAGTAAATATAAAGGTGCATGGATTAAAAAAAAACAAACAAAAACCAACCAATAAAAGGGTAATAATAATAATAAATTCTAGTGACCCTCATGTACTAAAGGTGACAATCTCTTTTGTGCCCGTTTTATTGTACAAATATGCACACCACTCATGACACTCAGTCCTCACTCTTCTGACTGCTTGTTTCATAGCTTACCCCCAGAGGATTAAAGAGAAAACTGGGTCTTCAACTTTTTTTCTGTGTCTGTAATATTTCCTCTCTGATAAAGTGACTTCTTACATCGTTGTAAACTTCACAGCTGTGGAAAATATAGGGGTTGGAATATATTCTACTTGTTAAAACCTATTGCAGATTATACCAAAGCTAAATGATAAACATGCTTTTCTTTTTTTTTTTTTTTTCCTAAAGCAGAATGCCAGAAACAACATAAGTAATATCAACAATTGTACTAATTTTACAATTCCACGAATAGCACATAATGGTTTCAGAGGGCAAGAACCAGGTTAACAGGATCACTCTTGTAAACATGTTTATTTGTGCACTTGACTATCTACTATGAAAATATACAAGTTCCATAGGGGTCATTGTAACATCTTTTATGGAAAATTGCTTTCAGTGTGAACTGTCATAATACATGATATTAGCACCCTTCCTAAAGTAAAACTTGCAAAATAAAACTAATAAATCTCTATCAATAATGACAATGAGGGGGACAGTATTAGATTTATTTTTTTTTCTTCCTAAAATACATTCAATTATTCACGAGCTGACAGTATGTAATATTTAAGGAATTATAGCATTTTATGTTAAGCACACAAACATGTTGGTTTGCAGCTACTGTTTGGGAATTAACCCTTAGAAAGAGGCATTTTTTCCCCAGGACCCTGAAGGAAAAAAAAAAAAGAAAAATCATGTAAGATCCATATGAAAAATGCATTTTATAGTTGTTTTATCCCTTAGGATTTGAATTCGGTGCTATTGAGCATAGCCTTTGCCATTGGATCTGTTGGGAGTGTGGCTGGTCCCGACTCCCCCGGCTGTCCGCAGAGGCAGGGAGGCTGAGCACAGACAGGCTTTGGAGGAGCGATGCATAAATTTGTAGCCCTTTAGTAATTAAGTGATTTTTCCTCTGAGGCACCCTTGTCCATGTGATATATATAATTTGAAACATAATTCTGTTCTGGCTTGGTGTCCTGAACAAACATGACTTTTCTGTACTCGAGCGGGTAGGAGGGGCCACATTTCAACTGATGATATCAGTAATCTTAACTAAAATGTGGCATTTTAATATAATTGTTTATGAATGATAAAGATACGTAAATTACATTAGTTGATCTGTAGGATACGGTTAGCCATACTTGTCTAGGGACTGTTATTGCCTGGGAATTTACAGCCTTCGACTGCAGCCCACGAGTTTGTTTTTAACCCTTCGGAGCTGCTGGGACCTGCAGGCAGTTTGGCTGCTGCAGATTGACCGGCTGCTGAACCATTTGTCCGGGCGGTGCAAAGCCGTGCTGGACCATAGGAGAAGACAGCAAGCTTCTGGGGAGGACTAGGGTTCATTGCTCAGTGTTAAACAGATCAATCCTGCCGCCAGGAAGGGAGGTTACAGCTCTGCTTTTTCCAGTAAATCTGACATACATCGGGAAAATAACTGCAAAGGTTAAAAGTGCTATGAGTTGAGGCCACAATACTAGGCCGTGGTTTGAGTCTTAATGTTCAATTGACTTGGATTTTTAGTCATAGGCAAATCATTACTACTAGTTAACATGTTTTATTTAAATTTTTTTTTTTTGTATTTTTCTAAAGAAAGGATTAAACCCAAGAAAAATGTTTTGAGTTTATGGCAGTCCATATAAATAAACTGTAACCTATTTACTCAAATAACCCATAACGGTGTGTAAATACTGACTTTATGTAAATATAGAAACGTGTAATTTAACATAGGCATTATTGCGAGACTGGATGGTCCAGGAGCTGGCAGTTTGCCACTCCCTGCAGGTTCACTGGGTCAAATTCAGCCTGTTTTGGGTAGCGAACAACAGATTCTGTTCAGTCACTTGTGTAAAATGAGTTATTTCTGTTTGTTTTCTGGTGGGGGATGGGCAAAGCCCTCATCACGTGGGTGCTGCTCAGCTCCTTTGCCAAGGCATGAAGGGGTACGGATGCCCTCCCGCTCCTTATGTGATCCTGCTGAAACAGGGCTGCAGGGAGCTGACATGGCAGAGCAGGGAGGCTTGCAGTGCTGCTCCTCCTGTGCCCTGGACAAACAGGAGTCTTCATTTTCTGGTGCTGTCCATCTGGCACCTTTCTCAAGCACTAAAATTCTCTTGAAGAAAAATCTGAGGGAAAACCAGAAGAACAGTTGGTGTTATTTACTTGATATTCTGTAATGGTGTGTAAATACATACAGAATTCTGTAATTTGTATAAATACATTGCTATAGAATTTTGAAAATTGGTATTATTTGCTTGATGTCCCTTTAGAGCATTTACTTATAACCATGCACATGTGTAATAATGGGATTGCAAAAAGATTATCCTTTCTTCTTCCTAGAAAGGGTGTGAGAAAATTCCAGGAAGACTAAAACCATCAATATTTTCTATGTCTTTTTGCTAAATTGGAAAAAAGCAGGGGGATATCTTTTTGGCAAGAATTGCATTAGCATTTCACTTGAAGCAGATCTGTCTGGGCAAGCAGCATGGGCAAAAAGGTGGTGGAGATCCAGAGCAATGTTACTGTATGGGCTGGTTTTGAGCTGCATCTGGTAACATCAGGCAATGCTCCCAAACTTAGGTGAGGTGGATGAAACCTGACAGAGCTGGGCAGTGCAGAGAGCAGAAAGAGGAAAATCGGAGGAAAACTGTCTTAAATGGACACAAATCAGTACAGAACTTAAACTGCCTGCCAGCTGGAAGGGAAAAAAGACACGTTTCAGAAATGACTGGGTGTAAAGTGGAGGCTGAAGACAGGACTCTGTGGTGATAAAAGTCAAGCACTGCTGTTATCCCCCTGGAAAAAGAGAAATGTGTGTTTAATAAACATACAAATAGAAGGAAGTTGAAGACACTGCTTCCAAGGCAGTGGCTAAGTTTCTTTGGAGACAAAGTATGGCAAGAGAAGATGCATCTCCAGCATGTCTTTCTGAGTCCCTTGCACCATTAGCATATGCTCTGCTCTGCATACGCTTGTATCAAGTAAAAAAGCAAATGTCCAGTTTTGTTAGTCATGATTATAGGAGTAGAAGTAGATGGGCTGTGAACCATGCTCAATACCTTTTCGTGTGAACTCCTATCCCAGCCAGTGAATCCTCACGAGGCCCCTGTGAGGTACATTAGCAAACACGGTGACAGAGATATAGCCAGGCTCCTTACAACTGCAGTTTGTTTTGCAGAAATAAGGGTTTCAGATTCATTGAAATGTTGATGAAATCTTTGAGAGAGCTTTTGCTCATGTAGCTGTGCGTGTGTAGGCAGCTGTATTTCTAGGTAGGGAATCTGGGGGAAGAAGTAACCAACAATGTTGCCCTAACTATTTTTTTTCTACGTGGTATATCATTTACTTATCTGAGAATAGAAACCAGAAAACTTCTGTTTTCCAGACTTTTATCTCTGTTCTTCAATGGTTAGAGCTCTTCATGGGTTGCTCACAGGTCAGTTCTGTCCTGCCTTGCTGTTATCTTTCACCTTACCATAACACTACAAGATGGTTTTGCCATCTGGCCTCTAAATAAGCACCAGCAGCATAACCTTGTCCACTTTTGTCAGGAAGCTGGAACAGCCTGCCCTAGGGTTTGTTGTGGAACAGTTTGGCATTGTGAAGTGAGCAGGGCAGGGATAACTAGCACCTGAAACTTGGGATTTGTAAAATTCTTCCATCAAGGATAAGAAAGACAGTGATTATAAACAACGCACCTATTGTGCAAGATATCTTGTCAGCACAGTTGCATGAAGTTTGAAAGCAGAAGATGCATCTTGATGTTCAGGAAATTTAAAATGAGAATAACAAGTTCCACCTGCAAACGAGTTTATAAAACCCAGTCTTGTGGGCTTTTTCCCCCAGTAGTTACATATCTTTAATGGTTTGCTTCCATTTTCTTCTACCTGATGATACTGGAAAAGACTCTGTTATTTTTCATTCATTATTTCTGAAGTCCAGCTGTCTTTGTATAATTTTTCAGAGTTATTCTGGTCTGGAGCCCGGGGTGGGGAAGTTGCCATGTGATCCTGGGTTAGGCCAGAGGATCACATGTGTTACACTGATGCTGCTGCTGCGCTCAGAGTAGCTGGCATAGTCCACAGGATGACCTTGTCTTATTGTAGCTATCACACGGAGGGCTACAACGTTATTTGTGCCTTAATACATTGTACATTGTTGTTATCATAGGAGAGATCTTTTCAAATTATTCTCAAGTCATGCTGGCTTTATTAAACCTGCATCTGCCTCTTGAACACACGTTCACAAATATTCTGCCATGGAGAGCGTTGTATAATGTAAATTTTAGCTCCGTATTGCTTAGTGATGCAGAGGGGTTTCAACTCATAGCAATAATAACAATAATAACAATAATCATCATCATCATCATCATCAAAAAATATTTTTTTTTCTTTGGGTTGAGGGAAGTTATTCTTATATTCAGTACTCACAAGTAGCAACTACAACATAGTCAAAAGAATTCTGCAATTAGACCGATCTGTCAACATGTTTCTCACATTTCTGTTTTCTTGAGAAATCACAGACCATCAAATTATGGTGATATGCAAAAAATGCCCTGTAGATTTTTTTTTCCATGTCCAGAGGGCCTGGATTTAGGTATATCTTACTGTTGGAGGCAGTAAGTCTAGGTGAAAAGAACGTTTCTGTAATATTGTAACTCATTCATTTTATTGACAGCCTCCCCCTGCAAAGTGTAGTTTTAGTTAAAATTATTATAATTTCTACCCTTGTTGAGAGAGTAGATGTAAACATTGAAACAGTGTCTTCAAATATTCCCTCACAGCTGTGCTCTTGAATGCACACTTCTTTTTTTTATATTTTTTATGTAATATCATTTCTATTGCTTTTTAGAAACCTTTATGCTTGTTATTCATGATTTACACATTGATTTAGTTACAGCCAAATTATGCACCTCTGTCTTCTTTGATTAAGCTGATTTTCTCTTTCTGGACCTCTTATGTTTGGGCAGGCAAGGTGGTAACTTCTCAGCTAGGAGCCTTATTTTTTCTTTTCTCTTCATGCAGCAATCAGTCTTTTTGTTCATGGACTGTAGTTATCTTCACAAACATTCACAAAGAAAGTACCTGTATGGTAAGAATGTGTGGCCCATCTTATCTTCATTCCAGGGAAGCGTAAGACTTGCTGGTAATGATCCTCTGTGCATTTTTGTCCTTGAGACAATATTTTGTTTGGCTCCAGATGGAACCAGTGCTCATATCTTCCTCTTCAGGATGGTTTGGATCTTTATCTCCCCCATTTTCCCAAAAGGACTATTAGAAGGTGTTCCATTTATGATGTCAGCTTATTCAGATGTGGCAAATCAATTTCCATTTCTCCTTTCACAGAGTGTTCTTATTATCTGTTAAGATCAGTTAGTATCTAAAGCCCATCATAGACACCACACCTTATTAGCTTGAATTCTCTTAATCAGCTGCTTTGTATTACTTCACGTTTGCAACTCACAATCACAATGATTTGACATGTGTGTTAAAGATGCAAAGTCTAGTTGTCAGTCACTTTTGTTTTAAGACCTGAACTGTTTTCTGAAGAATGAAAGTCACATACATGTCCCCAGTTCCAGTAAGGATATTTTCCTCACTGGTGCCAGCCCACCTTGCTTCCTTCAGCGGAAAGCAATTCTTTTGACCTCCTCACTATGCATGGAAATTGCTCCCAAATGGCCTGGTGTATCATCTGCTCTCCTGTATTAGCTCTTTTCCTTTTAATTAAAAAACCCTCTTCCAACCATTTTTAAAAGATGGTTCTTCCTATCATCTTAATCTCCCTAATACCATTTTGTGTTATTTGGGTGTTGAGGCAGATACTGTCAATTAAACCTGTATTGTAATTGTTGTGGTTAGGTCCAATGTACTCTCATTACTAATTGAGCCAGTCTTTATCCAGTTAAAAAAAAAAAAAAAGGAAGAAACTGTGAAGGAAAATAAAACTACATGTTGTTATCCCTTATCTCAAGTGGGTTTGAGGGAGAGATAATGTGAACCTAACCTGCTCATGCTAAGATCCCTCTTA
>JAOTQQ010000001.1:187034067-187083461 GCA_026546715.1 Gallinago undulata | reverse complement strand
TTGGACTAGATGATCTCTATGGTCCCTTCCAACTCCAAAAATTCAGTGAAATTCAGTGAAATTCAGTGAAATTCAGTTGTTATCCCTTATCTCAAGTGGGTTTGAGGGAGAGATAATGTGAACCTAACCTGCTCATGCTAAGATCCCTCTTAAGAGATTTCCATACTCTTAGCTGTCTTTCTGGGGTTCTGTAACATCCCGTTATTTGCAAAGTGATATTATCTGCCACCCTAGCAAAATCCTAGCAAAAGCTTTTTTCAATGTCTATGAAGTTCATGTACAATAAACTCCTTGAATGCTCTGCTAAAAGAATGTTCTTACACACTGCCATGGTCACCGACAACTTCTGTTTCTTGAGATCAGCCTGCTCTTTTCCAAGTCAAATATCTCCTGATTGTTTCAGCCTCCGTAGCAGTGTCCTAGCTAGGCTGCTGCTTGGTATAGAAAGGAAGATCCTGTCTCTTGGTTTATTTTTCTGCTCAAAGAGTTTCTTCAAGAAGAGATCCTGTTCCTTGTTCCAGGACTACATGAAGGAATTCATACTTGGCTTCAGTAGAATTTGCACCTCTTATCTTTCCCACCTTGGCCCATATTCCATACACTTAATTAATGTTTCTGTTTTTATGGCCTTATTATCTATCTGAAAACTGCACTGCTCGTGTATGCCAGAAGGTTGTTCTGAGCAGACTGGTCTTTTCCCCCTGGACTGTCTTTGTATTGGTACATACACACGCAGGTACACTACATCTTCTCCCAAGCATGGCTAGAAGCATGTCGTAGCCTTCCTTCTCTATGGCAAACAGGTCTGCTTGGTTAGATTTATGTAGAATATTCCATCTGAGGAGTATCCGCAGTCTTCTGCAGCAGTATCATGGAAAACAGGCAGAGTTCTTGTCTCAGTTGTCAGTAACTCTCTTCACTATATTAACTTGGTGGCTTTGACATGTTAAAAAAATTTTTTAAAAAAATCTAGATAAACAAGCTTGAGATTACATGCACACTAGTTTATTTCCAGTTTCTCTTTTGCATTACTTAAATAAAAAATTAAAAAACAGCTGAGATACTCTTGGGCTGAAAGTTTGAATTCAAAGCCATGTTACTTGCAGTCATAGTTTCAGTTGTGATAATAGTCAGGTAACTGCTCCACAGCTTATGAAGCAATGTGCAGCTGGACATCCATTTCTTTCTTGATGGAAAATGTGATTTGTTCGCAGAAATGTAGTCTTAAAGACCATATTCAGCTGTTACAGGGTATGCGGAGCCTGTAATGCACAAAGTGCTTACTGCCCACCTGCTACAGATGCCCATTAAACCCTCCCCTCAGCTGCCTGTCACCCAGCTGGAGGGTTGAACTTCCACCGGGGCAAAGTGCTTGTTCAGACAGGCTGAGGAACTTGCCCGCGATGCAGAGATAGTCTCTCTGAAACAGGGGAAGCCATGTCCTTCCGGAGAGGAGAGAGAGGCAACAAATGGAGAAGTGGAGAAAACAGGGTTCATCTAAGAAGGGGTACAAGAAAGGTCCTGGGTGTGCCAGGGAAAAATTAGTATGGGCTGGAAGCAGGGACAGAGACATACATAACACAGAAATACAAATTTTTCGGATTCTTCTCCTCGCTTTTTCTGTGTGCTTCCCCTTTTCCCTCAAGCTTACCTGCTCTTCTTCACTTTCCAGATACCAAGAGTTGTAGTTGAAGTAACTGGTGCTTCATAGCAGCTTTAGCTTGCACACCTTTAATGAGTGATCCATCTTAAGGGTTAGTTCTATGATTCAAGTGGCACTAAAAAAATTCAGACCATAGAAGAGAGTTTGGTTTGCAAGGAGACCTGCCTTGCTGGGATTAGGGGTTAAGGAGTTAAAAGGCTCTTCCTCCATGTACTGGAGTCTGTAGCAGCCTCGCAGTTGACATGAGTGGGTGCTGCAGAGTCTGGTCTGCTGAGGCATGTGCTGGGCTGTGGTGGGCTTTCTATTGTTAAGCATCTTTTGCTGTTAACAGTTGAAATGTGAGGTCTTTCCTTGTTTCCCATTCTAAACCTATTCTTTTCACTCCATTCCTTTTTTGGTAGTTGTTCATTCAGAAATACATAGGATGAAAAAAAAAACCATTGTGAACACCACATAGGGTGAAAATAACATGAAAATAAGGTATGGTTAGTTCTAGATTGGCCTGAATCGAGAATCAAATATCTGAAGTAGGACGTTTTGGTAACCTCAAGCTTCTTCCACCATTGCTGTCCCCGGGATCTGCTGCTTGTCTCTGTGGGTGGCAGCAGGCAGGGTGCACAGTGCCTCATGGGGCACTGTCCCTGCCCTTGAGCCACCCCTCCAGGTGTGCTGGGAGTAAAGACTGGTACAGGAGGGATGTGGTGGCCCTCTGCTTCAGAGGAACCAAGAACCAGCTCTCCCAGCCTCCATGCACTCAAGCAGTGGCACTGGTGGGCAGGACCAAGGCCATTTCAATGCTGGCATCAATCTCTGAGCAAAAGTTCCCTAGATTTTAGAATTAACATCCAGTTTAAAAATGGGTGTTTCTCTTAGAGCTAAGATTTGATTAAGGAAACTGGGAAAATTTATGTCACAGTGTAATTTTTTCAAGCTATCGGGCATGTCTCTGGATCAAGGAGTTTGTTCCTCTTTTCCTTGTATTTTACCCTTCCTGGTAAGAATCAGCCAAACAGCACCTTTCTATGAACTGTCTCTGACTCTTCTCCTTTCTACTCTCAAACTGAGAACCTGTGTCTACAGGTAATTAGGATGGTGGGGCTTCAGTCACATCCATAAGGGTAATGCCTAAATTAGGGCCTTTAAAAAGTAACAGAAATCCGTTGCAGCGTGGTTCTTCTAGGAACAAGGCAGGAGATGTGAGGCTAAGGAAAAAAAGCTGGTACTTTGACTTGCTTCTGCCTCCCAAAAGGGCAGAAAGAGTTTCTTTATAATCTCTCCAAACCCTGACAATCAAGTATACCAGTGTCTTATCACTTGCAGTGGTAACCAGCTATTGAGCAGGAAGCAAATGCTTCTGCTTTCACCTGTTCTTTCTCAGTGGTGCTTGTTATGATGCTGTGAAATATCAGAAGCACAGAGCTTGCCACTTGTTATGCTTTATAAAAGATTCAGACAATGAATTCACCTTTCTGAAACCAACCCTCCTGCCCAAAGCAAACAAATGAACTACCCTTAGATATTAGCTGAAAACCTGAATCTTCTGGTATTGTTTCCTCATCAGGAGCTACAGCTTAAATTGGCATTGCAGTACTTCCTACCCCTCTGTTCACCTCCTGTAAGAGTAGGTAATTCTTCATCTATTGGACCTTATGTTGCCGCTCATGCTCTGACCATGAAGCTTCATGCTGCTCTTCCTGCCCTGGCTAAAAGGTGTGTGTTCTCCATGACGCAGGCAAAGATGTTGCTCATCCAAACAGAACGGCTCCTGTTGAGATGCACAAGAACCTTCTTCTTCCCTTTCCCCAATATCCAAAGAAAGCCTGGGCCAAGAGTCTGACATTTAAACGGGTGGAAATACAAACTCACTCCACTGAGGTAACTGCAGGAAAAATCAAACTCAGAGACTGAGATCGACTCAGTGTCTTCTACACAGCTTGGCTGAACTGGCAGTATTTTACAGCTCACCTGCAGCCGTTCTTGGGAAGCAAAGTCTCAGCGCTGCCACCAAACTCCCCCACGTGAATACACTGATTGCCACCCTGCCTACATAGGCTATAGTTCTTCCTATAGATCAGAGATGAAGGGCCCCTGATCTCTAATAGGAAACATTTGTTTTGATAGCAATCTTAAATATATTAGACTGTGAGATTCTGAGCAGAACTTGCCCTGAATTTTTCTGAAAATCACAGGGAACTGCATACAACTGCCTGCTCCATTTTACTTTGAGGAGGAAGGATTGCACTAGTCATTGGTTCTGGGAAGACATGGATGGGGGCATCTCCAAAAAGTGTGAAAACACACAGGTAGCTCCCACTTTGTGACCAATGAGTTACACAGGAGTTTTGGAAATAGCCTGCACAAAGTGAATCAATTGCAAGTGAACTGGAACAGTAGTTGATGAGCCAATATCTGAATGCACATTGTAATTTTGGAGGGAGCTGTTTAAAATTGCAACCACACAGCTTGTATTTGACAATATGCTCAATGAAAACATGAAAAAAAATTATGTGCTTAATGGAAACATAGCAGAATATTTAATTTCTGAAGCTAAACAAAATAAATCAAAAAACCTCACCCCAAACTGCAATATTAGAATAAAGAAGCACTGGAAAGAGCTATCGCCCTTTCAAAGTTTTGGCTTTTAAGTTTTTCCTAATCTTTTTGGGGCTGAGCATTCAGCACTATAACTCTCCTAAGATCCATAAAAACCAGCTTGTTTGCTCCTGAAATCTCTAAGTCATTGGAAAATTGACTTAAACAGCAACAAATAAAATGAATAGCTAATTAGTGAGCTGAAGCAGAAGGGTCTGAACAGCAGCGGCTCTGCCATTTGGACACTTCAGCTTCAGCTCACTAATTACCTAATTTATTTACACAGTCTTGGAAGCCCCTTGGCTTCTCCTTGATTTATTTTCTGCACCCATCTTGGCTCAGGTCTCATTGTCCCTGTCCTTCAGGTCACTGCAGGATGCTGATCTGCCCTTGCAGGTCATTTGTTGTAACTATTTTGGTAACTCTCCAGTTAGTCCTTCTCTAGTTTCTTGCTATCCCCCTGGAACTGGATGTGTGTGGTGCAAAACTGGGCACAACATTTCTTGTTTTTTACACAATGCATACATGTCCTGTGTCCTTTATGAAAAATAAAAGGGCTCCAATGAGCCAAGTCCCTTTTGTACCACAAGATGCAGTTAGTGAACCCTCATCCTCTTCCTTGTCCCTGCTTTAAAGTGATTAGAGCATCATGTCCAGTAATTTAAGCATATCAAAAAGTGGAGACTTGCTAGAAGTGCTTGGTTGACAGTACTAAATCTCTGCACTTGCTGCAGAATGTGGAGCAGCAGAGTGTGTTCTTCCCAGCTCCTTCAGAGCAAGTGACCTTCAGTAGCAAAATCCTTTCTCTGAAAACAAAACCCATTCATTTTGAATATTAACTAATCTGCAGCTAGCAGGCTTGGCTTTAATTTGTGATCATGACAACACATATTTGAGGAGAAGCCGTTGAAAAAGGGTCCATACTCACAGTGGAAACTCGACCAGGGGAATTTTAGGGGGATTTCTCCCATTTTGTTTCACATGCCTTGTTTTTACTGGAGTTTTTGAACTGCTACTTTTTGACCTGTCTGAATTGCATGAAAAGATAGCTGAAAAGCAAAGTACAGAGAAACAGATCAAAATATGATTTCCCTTCATGTGCTTTAATGTTACTGAAACCCCCTCGCTCCACTTTGCAGCTGGTGGGGAGGCAGTAGCTGAGAGCTTGGGCGTGTGGCACCAAGGTGGGCACTGCTGCAGCCCATCGAGGTGGGCAGTGCTGCTGCTCTCAGAGCCTGCCAGCATGAAACGGGCTCATCGGTATCCAGGGAAGCCTGAGGCCAGCACACAAAGTGGTCCCCAACATCCAACCCCTCTGGACCAGCAGTGCTGGAGGAGTACAGACAAAGAGCCAGCAGCTCCTGTGGTGGGGATGCAGCTAGGGCATCTTGGGGGCACTGGGAAGGGTCCGGTCCAGCAGGCGTGGAGATGGGCTTCACCTCAGCTCCTGCTCAGGGCACCCTTTGCTTGCCTTTCTTTTTGCTGTGAAAAAATACCTACCAAGGCTCATGATTCGGCCCTGAAAATCAAACATTATGACAGCTGCCAGGCATAACACTGGGTCTGGCCTGATGCGCCAGGTTTGATTCTCTTCGACTGCTGTTGCAGTGAGTAAGCAAAAGCAGAGCTCCTGACCCAAGAAAGATCAGCAGCATGAGTTGGGAGACAACTAAGCAAGTTCCCTGCTGTTAGGTAGTTGCCGTTCTGTAAACTCAGCTTCCTCTCCTGCTGGGACAGAAAAAGAGGCAAATTAAGCAAACTGTACAGCTCTGCTGCTGTAGATACTGTGTGTTTTTGGCATTTCTCATTCTCCTGAAAGAGATTTTCCCCCTCTCTAATTCCTGATGTCCTAACCAAGACAGATATAGAGAAACATACGCAACAGGCAGCACTGCTCCTGACTGGATATAGCTTATCAGGCAACCTGGGAGAGCTCAGCCACTGTTTAGTTTTGTTGATTAGTCCAGAGACTGTCATAATTTTAAGTCTCAGACAGCAGTGACCACCCGACTAGGTTTTAGCAAATAAAATACCACAAATACATTCTGAAAAATGTGAACATAATACTCATGAAGGACTATTAATGTGTGCAGAAACTATGCAGGCTGCAAATACACCTTCATCCTGACCTACAACATTCCTCTTACTTTAGTCCTAATGGAGACGGCCAGTTATGGTTTTATGATATAGATTATGGGTAATCGCCTGTTGCTGTTAATACCAATCAGAATTTTGCTGTTGGCTTCAGCAGGGTCTGAGTTTCTCTTTTTGTATCGAAAAAGAGGGAAGCTGTACAACTTACTCTACTAAATACTTTCATTATAAATACACACAAAGGTCAGCTTGTTATTTCAAACTGGTGCATATTATTTTTTGAACTTGACACACTGTATCTGAAAACATGTACCACACATGTGCAACAACTAGGATTATTTCTTACTGGATTTTTTTTTTTTTTTTTGCATTTTAAATCCTCTAAAATGAAAAAGCTCTGTCTCAGCAGCAATGGAGTCCTCATTTGCAATGTGTGGAAGAACAACCATAACCAAAATTTTCTGTTAGGAAGCTTCAGCAGAGCTAGACAGTTCAAGAGGAGAATCTTATGTGGAAAATGTATTTTGGATATGTAACATTTGGACAATATTTAAATTAGATATTTTCAGTGAGACTGGAGTCTGAGCTTATGGAAGGCCTGGTTTAATTTTACATGCCTTTTTCTTCCACCAGGGACAAAAAATGATGGAGAAATTCAAAAGGTGATTTGGGGAGCTTCTGCAGCCCACAGGGGGTCGAAAGGAATGAGTCACAAAATGTTGAATTGTTTTGGCATTCTTATACCAAATACCAGCAGACCAGAGTGAGTTACTGTGCAAATCTGTGAGTCTGATAACTCTTGTTGCTAATGAGTGATGTTATTTTAAAACTGGAGGAAACAGGAGGTGGCATTTCCCCCCTCACAGACTGAGCAGTTACATTAAGATGGGAACCATCTGAACACGGCAGCAGTGCATCTGATGTGTCCTACTTTGATGCCATTTCAGTTGCAAAAAAGGAAATGCAGAGAGCTGATACCTGCCTGTCTGGAGTCTGAGTTACACGAAGAGTTCAATGCTACAGGCAGTTAATTCCTTCCAGCTCCGTACTGAGTTTGATTTGTTTTCTTGCATTTTTCCATTTGACACTATCATCATTTTTACCTTTAGATTATTGTTAGCATAGGTATCGTATATCCTATTTGGGATCATCAAGTTTTACCTCTGTTCACTTACAATCTCCAGCTAGACAGACAGAAGGACAGACGTCTGGGGTGAGGGTTTCCCTTGCCTCATCCTGGTATGAATCAAGAAAGCTTTCCTGCATCCAGTGCTTACAGCACTGTGATATTTTCCCCAGGGGAAGCCTAGCACTATGACTTGCCTGAAGCTATTAATCCTTCACTTATTTGACCTTTCCAATGCAAATGTTCCTCCTATAGAGTGTCTGTCCCCAAACCACCAGTAACACTTACGCTTTCAGGAGAAGTGGCTGCAGGTCGCTGTTTCTAAGAACACCACACTTGCAAATTCCTAGAACACTTTTGCTCTGTGTAAGTAAGCTGGGAACGTTGTTTTGCTAGACAGAGTATGTGAATGACAACCCGATGCCCATCTACTCAAGTCCTCTGGAATGTGAACAGATTTCCAGCACGGGGCTGAATACTTCTGTTTATTAACTTAGTGGAAACCACTTGGCATAGGAACATGTTCGAATCATGATGCAGGCGTTTGAAATTAGTACAAAGCACTCACACTGGCTGGGGATCCAGCTGCTGAAAGGACCTGTGAAACCAAACTAGTCTTTTTCAGATTTGTTCACTAGAAAAAATTCTAGAAAGTCAGTGCTGCAGATTTTTTAATTTCCGCTCTATCAAAAGTGATCATGAAAGTTATCTGTCCTGATGTACCAAAATATTTCTTGCCCAGACAGGTTATGCAATGGTAAGCCTCAAAATGCAGGAGATATCTAGTTAATCAAAATAATTTCTCAACATTTTTGCTGTGTGAAATTGTGTCAAGTATCAACAATTTCCTGGAATTTAGAGAGATTGATATTCAAGAAAGTTGTTATGTTTCCTCTGTCTTCAAATCTGAGTGGCTTCTTTGAGACCCTGTTGGAGGCAGAACCTGTTTGTGCAAATGGCGCTGAAGTGCAGTCATGGCAAGAGCTTTCCTGTTCAGCATCTTCAGGTTCACAGTCACCTACGTTTTTGTGCTTGGCTGGCATAGGGACACAAAAAAGGACAAACAGGAACCTTCCTAATTTAGATTCATGAACTACTAATTTTTATAATGCTAAAATTCTGACCCATGTAAAATCTATTTTAATGTATTACCTCCCTTTGTTATGAGTGTACACTTTGAAGTAGGACTACTTCCAGCTTCCTTAGTGCTCTCAGCTCCCATTCTCAGTTTAACCCAGCTTTAGCTGCCACAACAGCTACTGGAGCTGATGACTGACCATGATGCTTCTAGTTCTCAGAGTTTCAGGGTGCAGACTTGAAAATGTATTGAGAGCTGAAGCTTGGAGGAGAAAGTATGACGATGCTGGAGCAGCATGGGGGTAAAAACTAACAGTTCACGAACTGCCAGCCAAAGTGAATCTGTTTTCTCCCCTAAAGGAAAAGGATTTCATTTTGCATCAACTTATAGCTGATCAGAGATCTTCAAGGTTTCCCAAAATCTGAATTTTTGCTTTAAATTTCAAACCAAAGTGCATGTAATTCCGTAAGCTTTGAGGTAATCAATAGAATTTTATATGCGAGCTTCTGAATTTTGGATCATGGTCTCTCAGAAGGCTGTTTTTAAATAAAATTCAACTACAATGAAGTGCTACAGATGGATTTTTATTTTTTTAACTAGATCTAAAAATAACTTCATGCACAAGTGAATTGATTGTATTATAATTTGAAAAAGGAAGAGAAGCCCAGTGTAGGAATGGCATTCTGGTGAGGCTGGCCAGATGAGAAATTAAGGTTACAGAACCAAGAGTAAGAGAATTATCATCTCCTTTCTTCCTCTCGCTGTCTTACTCTCTGGCTGCATGAGACTGGGGAATTGGAATAAAATGAGAAACCTGTCAATCTGCAGGGTGTCCTATACTTGACATTGGTTAAGACTGAAGAAAGAGGTTTATCTGCAGTGCTGAGTGTGCTGAGTAGGATAACAAAGGGTATGAACATCTGAGCATTTTGCATCCTGCTTTTCTCCACAAATGGGTTTCAGGATAACTTTGAGGAGAACCCAGTGTTGTCTTTGTGGCCAAGCATGTTAGAAGCTACTGGCAGTGGTTTATGGGCATTTTTCTAAAATTGCTTCTAAGCAGCTACGTGAAGGAACAGGCAGGGGGAGGGAACGGTGTAGAAGTCACTCTGCCAGCCCTGTCAGCTGTGGGTTTGGACAACCCCTGTGGGTAAAAGAGGCTCAGCTGAGCAACCTCTGTGCTGCTGTTCCTCTTTGGACACGCTTTCCCCTATCTCCTCAGCACTCTTTCATAAATAATTACAGAAAGGAAACTAAGATGAGTATGTGCTTCTGCAGCCTCAGCTCAGTCTGGTGTTATACATCACTCCCTTCTTGCTTATGTGCTGAACTGTCAGTGTAAGCAGTAGGTTGTTTTTATATTTAGAAAGTAATGTATTAGCTGAGTGGCAGTTCGTCTGGCACGTGGCTTGCTATCTTTCTTTGTCCAGCTTTGTCCAGTAATTTAATTTTAGGAAGCAGCAATTTCCACCTTCAAAAGAACATCTCGGCAACGTTTCCTCCAATTCCCATTTGTTAGAGGTTTTTATCACAGAAAATGTTCCTGCTTGTTGTGCACAGCTTGCCCAGTATAAGCTTCCTTCATTACCTCTAAAAATGTCGGATTGACTCCAGGGGAGCTGACACAGCATCCCACGTGTCGGGCTGTACCCAGCTGTGGTAACACTGTCCCCTTTGCCATAAATACTGGAGTACTGAGAACTTCATTAGGGCTCCTGTAAAAGCAGCCAAGAGCCATCAGGAAAATGGAGGTGAACAATGCAATACAGGTAATACTTTTTAGACTGATTACTTGGGAGAAGGCTCATTGCTTCTGGTGGGTGTAACAAGGTGCAATTCAAGCTAAACGTGAGGATGAAGTGGATTTTACCTTGCAGATTGCTAAAGGACCAGGAGTTGCCAAAAGAGGCTTCACGTCCCTGTTGAGCTGATGGCAAGGGGCTGATGTTGGGCAAACCTGTGTGGTGGCAGCTGTCTGTATGGGACAAGGAATGGAAACTGGAGGGGAGTGGGTGGGGAAGGGGGCAAGGGCTGTGGGTGAGTGGGGAAGCCTTTGAGGGACCAGGGCAGGACACGGTGTGGGGTGCCTTGGGGGATGGGACAATCACTGGGTCAGTGAGCAAAGAAACCAGCTCCTGAGGTTTGAATCCTGCTGAGTCCAGGGCAGCAGGGCTTTATGTATAGTCTTTAAATAAACAGGATTACAGCAGAAAAAAATAAATCCTTGTTTGCGTCATTCTCTTCCCAATGGAAACATGTAGGACGCTGAAGTTTGGCTACTTACTCAAGTTGCAAAAAGGCTGGGTACTAAAGAAGGGAGAGGAAGGAAATGGGATATTCAGAGATGGCAAATTCTTTAGAAATGGAGTGTGAAGCAGAAATACTCGGTGAATCTACAGGAGAGGAGAGGGGATTTTTTGCAGTAAATGTTAACCACAAGGTAAAATTGAAAATTATTGCTGTATCTTTGTACACAGAGGAGGGCTGGAACCAAGCTGCTGGCAAGAGGATATTCCAGTTAGGCAGTTTTCAAAACACAGAGACAGTTATTGTGGAGACATTTGTAAGTCTGTAACAAGAAATGGTGTTCACAAGATAATTAGCTCAGCCTTTAATCAGAGCTTATTCTTTTCCAGAATTAAATATGTGGCCTGTCACAGTGAGAGTCGAGCTGGCACTCGACTAAGCACCCATCACAGAGAACGATGGAGCTTTTGGAAATAACTTCCTTAGACGCGTGTGGGTGTAGGTCCCAAGGGTGCACAGCTCGAGGCAGCCCCGCCTGCTGTGCCGGGCGATGCGGAGAAGGCAGCAGCGGGGTCTGTACTCTGCCAGAGCTGGATGGGCTTCCCCGCGCAGCAGCGAAGTGCAGCAGAGAGCTGCAGTGCAGCACAGAGAAGGCTGCACCACCCGGGGAGAGAGAGAGCACAGGGAATAATGCAGCTGTGAGTGACCTGGTTGACTTACACTCAGCGTATCTGTCACCCATCTCATTTTTGCCCTATGTGGGCATTTTTGCCCATACCGTGGTGGGTTAAAATGCTGCCATCCTGATGTGGTGACCCTGCTGTGGGGGGTGAGATGCTGCAAGCTGGGATAGTGCTTCCCAGAAAGGTGGTAGCTGACAGCAGGCTGCAGTGCCAAGTGTTTTTTCTCAGCCTTTAATAAAACTGTGAGATTCCTTTTACAGCTGTGCAGTCCTGGAGAAGCTGGAGGCTTGCATGGATTTACACGATGGCAGAGTTTGTCCCTGGGCGTATAGGAGGGGGAACTGTTAGCATTCTTGTACAAAGAATATGACCAGAGACAGCTGGCAACCTATTTCTGGTACTCACCATTTCAGTTTCTCAGATGACATCTGAGAGCACCTACCAGCATTTAATTCTCATTAGTACATTCTTGACAATTTTTGTAGTTTGCCTGATGTGCAAATTTTGCCCCTCTTTTCCGTCACTACGCATTAGGAAAAAAATCATCATAGAAGACACCCATCCAACTGTTTTCTCCAGTCATGTAATTCCCATTGCTGTGCGCTTAAATAGACAGTGTAAAGATTACTCCACCCTCCCCTTCCTTTGTTTCTCTGCTCTAAACATAAAGAAGTGAGGAATGAGCCAAAAACTGCCTCTAATGCCACAGTATATAAAGGATTTGTGGCAGCAGTCAATAAACTAAAAAATCCTGAATGCTATGGTTCAAAGTAGTATAATAAGGGATGTCTGGAGTTTACCAATATACGATCCAGGGGAAAAAATAGGAGGGAGGTGGCTCACCCTGTCTGCTTTAGGCTGTGTCAGGCTTCAAACTGAGGTGCAATTCAGTGTGCTTCAGGCAGGCACCTCCAGGGCATGCCAGAAGTGGGATGGAGACCCTTTCTGGAGAACAGCCCTGCTTTGGAGAAGAGGATGGAGACAACAGTCTCTGCCACCTTTCTGGGGAGGAGGAGGGGAGGAGAGACTCGGCTAATGGATGATATCCCTGGTGGTTTCTATCCGCAATGAGATGGAGGAAGGCAGCTTGTCCTGGCAATGAAAGGTCATGTAACTGAGCAGGGGAGGAAGAAACAGAAAGTGCCCCCGATCGAGGGGGAGGATAGTATTCAGCTGGGTGGTGAACAACTCTGAGCTGGACGGAGGCAGCTCTCTAAAAAAGGGAACAAATGTATAACCAGTGCACAAAGGCTATCTGTCTTTCAGAAATGATCAGTTTTTCTCTACAGTTTTTACTGTTCTTTGTGAGGACTGCACTTTCTACACTTCTGCTTCTTCCATTTTACGCTTTCGCTTCAGGCTTTCCCTAAATTCAGCTTTAGTCTTGGAAAAGAGAGAAGAATAATTCATTTAAATTCAAATGTGAGCTTGTGAGCAAAAGAGGACTTGTGCAAATATGTTAAATCTTCAGATCTAGCTAGAGTTCCATTTTTCAGCAGTTTTCTATACTAAGCCTGCCTTCAGGCTGAAGTCCTCTCATCTTGGGAACAATGACGTGAACAAACAGGACAGTATCACACATTCATCCTACCTTGAAGAGGGACCCCTGGTAGCATGACCCTTCATAAGGTAAAGATACATGTTTCTATCAAGCAGTACAGTGAGTTTCTTAGATTTTGGTGAATATTTTTGGTCTCTGACTAAAAAGAAGAAAGGAGACAAGTTTTTCTTATAGCAGAGAAGCAGCAAGAAAATTATCTCCATTCTGGCTAGTATAAATCTAGATTTAAAAACACAAAAAGTCAGTCTGGTCCATGGCAAGAAGAAAAGCAAGCCTACCTCATGTCCACCAAGTTTTCCTCCTGCTTCCATCCTCCAAAGTCGACCATGATTGCAAAGGAAACCCAGCCTGTGCTGTAGGAATAGAAGATGCTTTTAGACCTTTCATGGCAATATGTGCCCTTTGGAGCAGCTTTGGGTACCCCAGAGCCACCCAGCTCTGCTGCAGCACCAAACAGGGCTGATGGTCGAGGACCTCAGAGCTGTGCACAGCAACCCCTGGCCTCCCCGCTGGACATGGATCATGTAGAGTGGGTTCCTGTGTCTCTTCTGGCATCTGTGTTGGGGATCTCAGTCTGCTGTGTCGCCTCAGCCTCTTCTCCCTCAGGCATGCTTTCCCCACTTGGACTTCTCTGTGTGGGAGTGTGTTTGGGGGAAATGCCTGGACTCTGAAACAACATTACAAACCACTTCACACTGTGACTAAAATGGGGCAAGTTTCATCCTTCCCTAGTATTTTTAGGAAATAAAGAGAGAAGTGGTGAAGCACAGCTCGGCTAACAAGCAGGAGGAGGAGCAGGCGTCTGGGTGTAGATGCTCATGGGGACACTGCTGCCGTTTGGCTCTGCCCTGGCATGGGTATGGGCATGGGTGGTGTGAGGGTGTGTGGGGATGCCCAGGCAGGACACAGATGGGAGCAAGGGGCCCAAGACAGCAAGTTGGGAGCTGGTGCTGCAAGAGCAGCAGGGCTGGGACACAGCTCGATGTCACAGCAGGAGCCAAACTGGAGAGTGGACACCAAGGGTACCAGTGAGACCCTCATCTTCAGACCTTTGTTATGGGCTGTTCTCGGGGCTTCTCCTTGGGGCCGGGTTACACACTCTGTTGCTCCTCTGCCAGAGCTTTCTGCAGTGCAGGATAATGACCTCTTTATTTCTGGTCACTAGAAGACTTGTGCGTGGCTTGGAGAGCAGCTACGATGGGGGCCAGAGCAGAGGGGTGAGAGGCATTTGGGCAGTTGCCTTACGATATGTTGCTATATGACACCCAATCCAGCCCCTTTAAAGGGCTCCGTGCACAACTGGACTCTCCCCAGGGACTCCCTCCCACCAAAACCCATCCCTTTGACACTCAGCCCTTTGGCAGCATCTTTGCTGGGAACCACTGTGTGCTGATTGAAGGGGGAAAGTAGGTTTCAGGTGCCAGGGTAAGCCCAGTGCCATGTGTGCCGATTTCCTCCTGTTGGAGAAGGAGACATGATCCATTTTTGATCCGAGAGTGCACAGGATGGGCAATCCCAGCTTCCTCATGGGGAGAGAAGGGCAGTGCGCTCTCCCAGCTACTAGCACCAGGCTTGCAGAGGAGGGGGCAGAAACATTGCTGTTTGGAGGTTTTGGAGTTATTCTGGGGAAAAAAAAGCCAGAAAGTGTACAGTAGGAGTAATTCCAAACTGGGAGGGAGGTGAACTCCCTGACCCCAGCAGGTGCTTTCTGTCCAGCTTTCGTGGAAGGAGAGTGGTGGTGTGCTTAGAGCAACAGCAATTAAGACTCTCAGGACAAGTTAGGAAAACAACTGCTGGGTTTAATAAGGCTGGATTGCACTTCTGCCCACAGGGCAGTGTCCCCTTCTGAGACTCCCCATGGAGCCGTGGCGAGGGTGCCAGCCCTTGAGAGGCAACTGCTTTGATAGCAGAGGCTGGTGTGCTCTGATGATACCTCAGACCTCTGCACCTGTGGAGCAACCCAGTATTTTTAAACCTGTGCCTTCAGGTGTCCTTCTGAACTGGAACAACACCTCACCTTGCCCTCCCAGCCCAGCTGGGTTACAGCCCTGGGAACAAATTTTCCATCTTTTGCCCAGTAAGTATAAAGCCTGGGTTCAAACAACTCCCAAGCTTGAGTAAAGCTCAAATTAAAAAAAAAAAAAAAAAGCAGAAAATTATCCCATGATTTTCTAAGGATACAAAACAATACCACAGAACCAAACCCATCCTACCCCTGTTTGAACCTTGTAAACCACCTCCCTGTTCTTCATCCCAGCCTGCATCCTGCGACCTGCTCTGTACCTAATCTCTCTATATTGCACAAGGTGTTTGCTAACATCTGAAGTATCTTTTACTGTTCTGAATACTCTTATCAAAATGTTGGGGGCAGCCTGGTGTAAGCAGTAAGTCTTGTTAGGCAAACAAACATTTTTTCACATTTAGTTGTACTTAATAGCTGACCAAACATTCTCCATCTCCTATTAATAAAATGCTGAGCTGGAACCATCTCAGGCTTTTTGAGCACACCTTCTGAATATTTACATCTGGAGAGTACACAGTGTTTACCAGAGCTCGTGTTTATTTATCCAAGAACACTTTCACAGAAAAGCTTCTTTATGACTAGCTGTACATTTTCCTTTGCCAGTTTATTGACCTTTAGCAATGCATGGCTATTTGTTTGGTAAAAACGATAGCGTTTATCTTAACCTGCCACATGTAATACATCTTGGTAACTACTTTCTTTTTCCAAAAAAAAGAAGATTTTGGGTAGGAGGAAGCCCCCCCCTAGGCACTGGGAGGAGGGTCTGAATCCAGCACAGCTCAGTAGTAAGCAAATATCGTTGTCATCCAATGACACTTGCTGAGTGGCTGGAGGAAAATGAGTCTGTGCTGGCACCTCACTTGTTAGCACATCCCTGATGATCCCTCTGGCACTGTCAAGCTCTCCTAGCAGTGTTTATCCTGGGGCGGATGGGGGCTGTGCAGCTGGGTGCCCCTCTGCTTGGGCGGCCCTGCCAGGTGCTGCCGGCGCGGGGCTGCTCGGGAGGCAGGCGTGTGGCTGCTGCCTCTTCCCCGGGTAATGGGAAGGCTTTCAATCCCCTCGCTGCCTACTCCGGCATTTCCTCAGAACTAAGTATATTTATCCAAGAGCACTTCCGCAGAAAAGCTCCTTTATGCTTTCCCTTATATTTTCCCTGCCAGCATCCTGACCTTTAGCACTCACCCGCAGGTTTGCCTCAAAAAAGTTCGTTTCAGCAGGCTCCCTCCCGGGCTGCGTAGAGGCCAGCAGGCACCAGCCTGGGGACAGTGCCGGCTGCCGAGGACCACCGCGTGCAGAGCCAGGCTTTTATGAAATGTATCTGGACACACTGGGTGCTGCTGTTCTTCCAGCTCCTCAAGTACCTGGCTAAACAAAGCCAAGCTGCTCAGAAGTGAGGGAAGGTGGGAATGAGGGAGAAGATGCTGAATGACCCCGCCCTTTCCTCAAACTGCAAGGGCAAAGAGTCTTTAATTCAGTCCTTGGTATGAAGATTACCTCCAACTTTGTATTAATTAGAGGAGATTTCATGCAGCATTACTTTCCTTAGAGAGAAAGCTATTTACCTGTGCAGGAAGAGATTTGAGATAAAGACCTGAATTTATGTTTCACTGTTTCATATTATTATGTTAAGTAGCATGGGAGCAGAAACCGAATCTAGCTTTCCATGCTTCCAAGGGTGCTAAGTCTGGGTTGCAGGGTCATAACCACACTTCTCCAGCCCAAGGAATAACTAGACCATACAGGTTGGAGTAGCTGTACGAGGCAGGACTGGAAAGTTGCATTTCAGATATCTGCACATAAGGCACTCACTGTCCCACTGGCAGTACCTGTAAGTTCAAGATGGGACCTGAGGATGAGAGCATATGCCCCCTGCGTATGCCCCCTGAGCTGTGGGTTCACAGTGAAAAAAAGGGAAGGTGAAAACTAGTTGTGGTTGTGAAAGGAGAATGACTGAGGATCAACAGGGAGGATGAAGAATAAAAATCTGCAAGAGTGAAAGAGAAATGGAAGAAGCAACATGAGATAAAGAACTACTTGATTTTACTTTTTCAAATGGCATGTAGAAAGGTACACTAAAAAACGTAATTAAGGTTGCAGGATTGAGAAATGGAAAGATGAAAACTGCTAGAACAACACATACACACGATGAGCACCTTAATGGCAAGCAAATTACTCATTGGAAAGACTTATGGAGGAGATGTAGTAGACTGCATCGCTTGAAGGCTTTTAGCCATGGCTTTAAGATGGAGGGGAGCAGATTTAGATTGGAGACTAGGAGAAAGTTCTTTACTGTGAGGGTGGTGGAGCACTGAAACAGGTTGCGCAGGGAGGTGATTGAGGCCCATCACTGAAGATATTCAAGGTGAGGCTTGATGAGGTCCAGGGCAACCTGGTCTAGTTGGGTGTGTCCCTGCTGACTGCAGGGAGGTCAGACTAGATGACCTTTGGAGGTCCCTTCCAGCCTGGACAATTCTATGATTCTATGAATCAAGATGAGGAACCTTAAAACACTGTCTCTGGTCTCCTTAGGAAGATATTGCCCTTGACTGAGGAACCATCAGGGTAAATTCTGTGGGGGGCTTTATGTAGGGACTCCAGCTTCAGTGTGGTAGAACTGGGGCTACTCTGGTACAGTCTGGAAACGCTGTACACTGACTTGGCCATGCTAATACCTGAGCCTGACTTTGCCTCTGCCTCTGGCAGAGTGTTGGACTAGCTGAGGAGAGAGACTGCAAAAAGAGCAGAAGCCACAGTGAGTGCTGGAAAGGCAGGGATGGAGTAGAGGCATCTTGAGAACCTGGTTAGACTTTGTGTTGAGACTCCTCCATTGGTTTGTGCAGTCAGGACTTAAATCTGAATCACCAATGTCAGGAGACTCTGATCAGAGAGTCCCTGTCTCGCAGAGGAGAAGCAGTTGCTGGGGACCTACATGTTCACGGGCAGAGGGAATCAAGAAGATGTCCATAAGATACTGCAAAAGCCAAAGGAACTAAATGTCCTCAGACTACCTGTGGAGAAAGGTAAGGGAACTTCATTTCTCTGTAGTCTGTTTCCCCAAAAGCTTTTCTCTACAGCTTATTAAATAATACTTTTAGTTGTGAAAGCTCCAAGGTCTGAGTTCAGTTCTTCCTTTAGGAGTCCCTGAACAAAACAAGGGAGCCATCAGCTAAGTGTAGCTAACTTGTGTTAGCCTGCTCCTGACTATTCAAAATTTAAATTTGGTGAGGGAACAGCCCTGGACTTGAGGCCTCTGGGGGTATGCAGAGCCATGGGGTAGATGTTCAGCCAGCTGGGACAATCACAACAGCCCAGCCTGACTTTTAATTCATGGAAAACCTCCAAAGTGCAAAGCAACCTAGAAAGTTCACTGGGAGTTGATGGTATTCAGTGCCTCCCAGGTCTGGGCTGTCAAAGAGTGATTTTAATAGCGCATTAAGTATGAGATTCTGGAACGTGATCAAGACCTAACACAAGGAAGTAGCTTTTAATTAACAAGTTCCACATGCTAGGTATGAAAAGTAACAGCCATTATAATTTATTAGAATTAAGTTACATATCAAAACCCCTCCAATGTTGAGTTTAGCCACTTTAATTTAAAATAAACATTTCTACTTCGAGGTGGCACAAAAGAAAATTTGCTTAAGTTTAATTTTTATACTACTAAAAATGATTTTACAGCTTCAAATATATGCTTTACTTCACACCATACAACTGCTGAGAATTGGGTTAATTGCACGGCTTTCAGCAATTATACTTCAATAAACCATTAATAATTTAGACTCATGGGCTTTGTTTTGTTTAATTTATTTCCAAAAAAATTATTTTTACTGCAAAATGCTAAAATAACATGTAACCAAACATTTAGATTTATATGGTGAGATTCAGCCAGTAAAAAACTTAGAATGGCTGTGGCTGTGTTCGGAGCCTGAAATTCCAGAGAGTTTTATCAAAAGCAGCCATATGAAAACAGAAGCTTGAAGAGGTAGTTTGTTTTTGCTGAAGTTTTTGGAATTAACATTCATCATAATGTTGCTGCAGTAAGTAGTAGAGCGGTGAAGTTGTGCACAACTACATCCTCGTGGTACTGTTGTCTCCCAACTCTCCCTAGCTTTGGCACATCATCTTATTAGGCAAGAAGATAACTTTTAATGTCCTAAGAAGTGCCATAGTGCCCTGCTGCTACCACGGAAGGACTGGAATTAGCTGAGTTGGTTTACTGGATCAGGTGATCAGTGAATGAGTGCATATTTTGAAGTTCCCTTCACAAATTAGGTTGAAATCTGTGGTTTCATGGATTTTTTCAGCAGCTCTTAAATGTTGCACAAAAACTTCTTAAGAATTTGTATTTAAAAATAAAATATCCCAGAAGGAAGCTGTATGGAGGGAGAAAGGAATGGATAGGGCCAGAGGGGACCTCTAAGGTCACTGAATCCAGTCTTTGCTACCGCAGGCAACCACATCACAGAGTCCCCTTCAAAAGGGATTCATAAGTCTTCAGAAAGCATTCTCCTCTCTGCAGGGCCTTTGATATCGAATACAGCCTAATTGTATAGCATATACATTCCTGATTAAAAAGAGAGGGAGAAAAAAAACCCCAAAAAACTAGTAAAGTCCATGTTGACTGAAGTTAATGTTTACTGAATGGTGGAAACCATCCTTCCACCCATTAAAACGTGGTTAATCAGAGCTTGCTCTGTTGCCCAGGACAGCCAAAGACAGGAGTTGCTTCGCAGACTCGTGTTGTGCACAGATGACCAGGCACCATCCCTGGAGCGCAGCCACTCTGCCCACACGCTTGCGGTAGGAGGTTGTGGTTCAGCCTCCCCCCTGCTGCTGTATCGCCCATCCCAAGCACTCCCAACCCGCCACAAGCCCCATGATGTCATCAAATACACAAGTAAATATTTTGCCATTTTTTGACTGGGATTCTGAAGCTCTTGATTTAGTGGTTTCAAGCTTTTCTCCATAACCAGCAGGGCTCCAGACTGCCTTCTTCATCAAAGCGAAGGCTGGAACTCTGTTGTATAAAAGTTACTCCAGGTGTCAGGGCATAAATTTTACCCCAAGAAGGCCAGGAAAGCCCACAGGCTTCCTGGCACACCAGGCAGCTCCCTGTGGGCAGAGAGGTTCTTGCATATGATTTCACTCCCAATGTTTTGTATCCTCATGTCAGCACGGATTTAACATATATTCTGCTTGTATGTCCCTGCTGCAGTGTCGGTGGCACTTGCACAAGCCCCAGCACACGGGTGACAGCAGGATGCTTTGACTGATGACTTCTTTTCTGCAAAGCAAGCTGCCTTTCTGCAGGTCCAGCTCCCTGGCTCTGAGGTATGCTCTGCTGATCACCCGTTTGAACACTGGGCACTTCATGCTTTCGTAACTCCTGCTCCTCCCCGGGCCCTTTTCCAGAGCCCCACAAATGCCAGGCTGCTGCGGGTGCTGCAGGATCCCTCCCTGCTCACCCAAGCAGCGGCTCCTCACCTTTATTAGGGGATCATCGATTTCTGAGGTTCCCACCCGACAGCGTGATGAGGTTTGCAGAATTAGTATAAGCTCCAGCAATTTCATTTTCTACTCTAAAAAAATCACGCTGCGAAGTCTCTCTCGTGTCCGTACGCTGCACACTTGTGCAAGCCCATCCGTGCTGCCCAGCACCTCCCACGCCAGCCGTCCCTTGGCTCTCCCCTCGCTCCCTTCCACCACTGGTGGTCAGGCCCGCCTCGCTGCCCTGCCAGCTGTCTGGATTAATTGCTCTCTCTCTCTTTCCACTTCACCAACTCCCCATCTGTTTTTCAGCTATAGCTTAAATCCCTTTTGATCTGATCCCGAATCGCTGACTTCAACGGGAGCCTGCGCACAGGCTGTTTCTGGGAGCAGGTCCCTCCCTCCCTCCCGCTCCCCGGCTCGCTATGATGTTCGCCTGCGGTGCTTATGGCTGTGTATTGAATTTCTCCTTGCCAAGGGCTGGATCCTGCAATGTTGTGGGAACCATGGCCTTCATCCTTAAGAGTGCACGCATAGCTGTATTTTTTTTGAGGCCTATTAATTTTGTTGAAATCAAGACTGCGTGTAGGGCTTTTTGGGAGAACATTCAGAACATGTAGCACACTGGAGGACTGAACCTTCCCGTCCTAAACTGTTCTATAGACATGCTGCAATGCATGGTATTGCCAAACACATAGGGAGCATGATTCCCCTAATTTCATTTAAAAGGCATTTTATTCACCCCAGCAGTTATTTAATGCCATTATCTATTTATTCAATTTATTTAGGTTAATGCAGCACTATTTAGACAACATATTTGGATTGGAGACAGAGAACATCATGTTAATTGAAACTACAACATGGTTCAGTTATTGTATACCCATGAAAGCCTAATTGTGTCATCAAAAAGCGTTACTGCTGGTGACTCTTGTACCCCAAGCACTGCACTGATTGTAAACCAAAAGGCCAAAAATTACACCTAAGAACAATCATTTTCACAGCTAAATCAGTCTTCTGGACCTTGAAAAGTACTACCATACAATGCCTCATATACTCAACATTTCTCAAGACTAAGGCAGCCTTTTTAACCCATGGATGACATGATTAACTAGCATATTTAGGAACAGTTTGGTTGTGCACTTTCCAAATGTGTACTTCAAAGCATGTCTGTTTTCTTGGTGTTATGATAGATAAAACAGGTACACATGAGATATAGATACATCTATTTCCACAAACATGAATGCAAAGAGCCAGAGTACATACACTGCAATTACAGGATAAGCAGAGAGACGTTAATGTAAACTGTTACTGAGGAATGTGTGTTTGAGCAATTGAGTCTCTTTATGTGCGGGAGCCAAGCAGAGACAAGAATCAAGGCAGAGCTTGCAGGTAAGCACAGAAATCCACAAAATAGAGAAGGAGTATCTGGGAATTATCTGAGACACCTAATCCATATAAGAAATTACTGTACCCATCTTTTTGAATAGGTTGTTAAATGGAACATGGTAGATTACATCAGCAAGAAAATCAGTATCTTTGGTGAAGATTTTCAAATTTATAGAAAAAGAGAACAAATGGTAATTATCACTTGATGTAAAACAAAGGAGAAAGGGGAGCTTGAGGGACTACCATTAAAACTGCTTTTAAGACTTGATCTTGAAAAGCACCGAATAACCTCAGCTCCCACTGAAATCAATGGAAGTTGAATGTCTTCTGCAAAAAGCTGAGGTCATTTATCATATTCATAATATTGCAGGTGGTTTTGTGACATCAGAGAAAAGTTCTAGAAAGATCTGGAAGGAAAATCAAAATCCTGTGAGACAAAAAGCAATGTGTGACATTTGAGCAATGAGAGATTCAAAACGACTAGAAAGGAGAAGGCGAGTTACCAGACACCCAGTTAAAGGAGGTTTTGCAGGAACCACACTGCAGCATCTCTGGGCTTCCTCCTTGTCCTCACAAAGATCAGGAAAGGGACAGATTTGTGGTGATGATGGCCCCAGTAGGCAGGCATATGCCTATGCTAGAGCAAGATCTGCTACCCCATTCTGCCCAGGAAGGTTGGTGGATGCTATGCATCTGTATGTGGTTCAGAGCTTGCAGAAGGTCTCACCTGGAAAAAAACCAGATAAATTAATTTTAGCAAAGCTGGAAGCAGGTCCCAATGTTTTGCATTATTCTCTGTGATCTTCCCTGATTGCAACTAGTTTCACATTTCACTGTTCCAGCAGACAGAAGGTGGCACTGATGGAGAGAAGGGCAGGAACTGGCAGTGATGTGCTCATGTAGGGACCCTGAGGCAAATGAGTGCAAGAGTCCGCTGGGGTACCTGAAAGCCTTTCAGACTCAGTTCTTCTCTGTGCCAGCTTCACCTGTCCTCTGCATTTCATCATCAGGATCAGATGACACTCAGATGCATCTCACTGCACCTGAGAGACCTAATCTAGCTGAGTATGCTCTCTGCAAGTTCCCACCCTACAGTCCTTAACAGGACCAAGATACCATCCTAGGCATAAAACCTCAGACTTGTATGTACTCAGCTTTTTTCAACAGCTCATTCCTTTTTTCACCAAATCACTCCTGCCCCGCTCCTTGTGAAGGATTTTCCATGGGTGGAAAGTATCCATCCTCCACTCAGCTGCTGCTACCATGAAGTCTGGTGCAAGCCTGCTCTTGGCTTTTAAGTAACTTTCCTTCATTCCTCTTTGGCATCAGAAATCTCCAGTCATTATAAAATTACTTTCTCCCTGTAAGGCATTGCTGGAGAGACAGAAGGGTGAGAAGAGACCCTTCCCCTCACAGCTGCATTGGACTGGCTGGATTCAGGCTCAGCTGCCCCCACCACAGGTGCTTCCTTTCTGTGTCCCCCTCCTTCTTTACAGTCCCCTCAGCCCATCCAGCCTCCTCTGCTCGTGCAGCTTTTCAGATGAAAGAACCGAGGTTTACAAAAGAAACACTGGGCTGATCCCAGGAAAAGAAGCAAGACTTGGACTTCTGCTGCCATTGGTGTTTACTGGGAAGTCATGCTCCAAGTTCTTGGAGGTTTTCTTGCTGGGTGGCAAAACACTTTGATACACACATCACTCCCACCCACTTGAAGGGTCTCAAGCCTCCCAAGGCAGATCTGAGCTGAGTCCAAATAAACTGGTAGGTACAGAAGTGGTGAGTTTGGCATCTAGGAAGCAGTATAGCTTTGGTGGCACCAGGCTACTCCTTGATAATGGGTCCTGTCCCTCTGCAAGATTCATTAACTTGAGCAAAATGCTGGGCTGACCAAATGATCCTGGAGAGGTCTGTGCAGCTTGCTGACAGACCTCTGCCTGTGCTCTTCTCCCTGTCTTACCTACCAGCAGGAAATGACCTCAAGGGTCAAGGATGTATTTATAATATGAGAAGCCTAGGACTAACAAGCATTTCTGCTCCCAGCTTCCAGCTCCGAGTCCTTGCTTCAGGAGCTAAATACTGCATGACTTGAGATCTCTGCAGGAAATGTGTGGGTAACTGTCCTTGTTCTTCAGCTACCCTGCCTGCAGTGTGAAAATTATTACACTAGTTAGGAGGAGCCACAGCATGAAATGACTTGGAGAAACTATCCACAGCGGAACAGACAAGGATATATGTATGCTTGCATATAAGATAGGCAGACTTATCTTGGAAGAAAGAGGCAAATGAAAAATGCAAAGCGAATTCATACCTGGAATTCATTGGGCTATCTGCAAAAGTACTTAAGGGGGCCTCCTTTGGATTAATTCTTTCATGGGTCGCCAGAGAAAATTATAGTCTGGTCGAGTTATTTCGTTCACATTAATCTTTCTGCAGCAATCACCACCTTCTTCTTCATAATCTTTAAATTAAGGCATGTATTAATTATTTATACAGCTCCATCCATGTATGTGGATGTTTTACAAAGCAAATAAAATGAGGCCTTGTTCATAGTAGAGTGTACAATTTAGCACAGGCAGAGGCAAAAACGGGTGGAAAATTCAGGTACGGAAGCAGCAGTGGAAAAGGAACTAAGATGGGAAAGACTTGCAGAGGAGGTAGTTTTTCTAGAAGAAAAGCAATGACATTCAGTGGCTGGGGGGGGGAGCGACGATGTCTGTTTTCTGGGAAGTGGAGCTTGGAAAGGATGCCAAGAGTGGGGTGTTTGAAGGTGGGGCAGGGGGGGCGGGGTGGGAGGCAGGAGGAGCAAAGTCCTAAACAAAGGCAACAGAGGTGGTAGAAGGACACGGTTGGGTTGTCCAGGATCATTGGGGTGACTGAAAGAAGAAAAGTGATGAAGAACCAAATGCTGAGGAGGGTGGGGAGCAGATGAAGAATTTATGTTGGTTTTTAAATCTCTAACTCTTTTGTGGGATCACTGTCATTTTATTTATCAATTGAAGACCATGATGGTCTGACCACTAGACTGCTTGAAACTCATTTCAGGTAAGTGAAGGAGTAACAGCCACACAGACACAGAAGGATGGATTGTCATCCTTGTGTCATTGTTCACAGCTTGTGCTGTTGAAGGAGTCCAAGGTTCAGTCTTTACTCCTGGATTGTTGCTGGATTTCCCATGAGCTGTGCATTGAGGGGTATAGCCTTTGCTCCCGGCCTTTGCTCCCATGTCTCTGCCCCTTCCTGAGCTGGTGCTTCCTACTGAAAGAGCTGTTGGACAAATGCTTGCATCAGAAAGTGCTGATGGCTCATTTCTGCTCCTCTCATCCCCGTTTAAGTGTAGTTCATGATACTCACTGAGAGCGGGGCAGTTCAAAATGCAGGTCATTTGTGGGACCAAGAAACCACCCCTCCAAACTCCCTTCTTAATTTGGGAAAGTTGGAGCAATTTTGCATTGTCTCAGGGTTAGCGCAAGCAGGTCCCCTGCCCCCTGTGCTGAGATGCAGCCCATAGCTTAAAACATTTTCTCCTTAGCCCCTCGTGACCTGCAGCCACTCAAAACTGCCCAAGTAGAGCTGTCAGAAAATTTGCTGTCACCGTGTTTGCTGGAGAGTAGGGGGGACTTGGGGACACGCACCTCAGGAGCATCTGCGTGGCCTCCCCCCTGTAAGCATGCTCTCACATGGGAATGGGCTGTTTGTGGCTTCAGGGTGACTGCTCACAGACACTCACACTGCAGTGTGAGAAGAAAACTACCAGAGATCAGATATCTGTGCTGGGAAATGGTCTTCTTATCCTGTGAAGCTCTGAGATTTAAACGAAGTTCCAGTTTGACATATCCTCAAGATATATTGTTACTTTCCCTGGGAAAAGCACAGAAACGGAGCTCTCCTGGATCTCATGGTTGTCACTGGACTCACTCATGAGAAGGAAAACTCATGCTCAAACTTCTGCTCTAGGCTAAGCCAAATCTCTTTTCCCTCCTCACTGGATGCTTTGAATACCAACATGTTGCAAGGGCTCTTTCCCTTTCTTTGTCCCTGTATTTCATCTAGTGCTTCAGAGCCCCTTTCTAAGTAAATTTTGATCGGAACAGGTGAGTTTACATGAAAACTGCTGATTTTGCCGAATCACTGTTTTCTAGTAAAGAATTGCTCAGTCAAAAAATTCTTCATCAAATCCTCGGGTAAGTACTGTAGAGGGGCTGCCTTTACATACTTGCACTGCCCTCTGGTCTATCCCTTGTGAGACAGTCCTGCCGCCCCTCTCTGCACAGAGCTCTTACATTTACAAAAAACGAACATTTATTTATTTACATCTCGCTGCCTCTTTCTATCAACCCTTGCCCTCCATGTGCAGTTCCCATGGTACAAGTATCCCGTAAAACATTCAGCTGTTGCACCAGGGTTGAGCTGAGCTCGAAGTCTGTATGCAAGGACCTGCACACCATGGCACTCTTTTCATTACACAAGGGTCTGGTTAGCTCCCAGGCATGCTGGAGGTCAATCTGACACACTCTCCCACAGCTTCATCCCTACGGTGCTTTCTGAGCAGTGTTGCACAGCCCCAGGCACCCCGGAGAGCCCAGGGGTCTGCAATGGAGGGCAAGGGTAGTGGGACCCTGCCTAGGGCAGAGCTTTTCAGTCAGGCTTCCTGGAAGCCTTCACTAAAATAGAGCACACCAAACTATGGAAAGGGCTCTTAAACTCAAAATCCAGGGTGGTTTGAACAGGAACTGTAACAGGTAAATTTTTAAAAATAAATCTCAAAATATTTTGGGAGACACAATGTAAAAATAAGAAAAGATTTATGAACTGGTCTTCCTTTGCATGCTGCATTGCTGCAAGTGGGCCTTCTCCTGCAGCCTTGGCTGCACACCACCAGCTTGGTGACTTTTGGAGGTGTGGTGATGCTACATAGCCTGTCCATGTCATGACAATGAATCCCATCTGTCCGTCCGTCCATCCATCCATCTCCAGTGGATAACTGCTCCATGCTCCTCACAGCAGACTCCCAAACGCTGGCTCCCAAAGTGCCAGCATATGAGGAGCACTGGTCCATGGCTCTCCTGGTCAGCTGGCTGCCTCATCCCATGGGTTCCTTTGCCTTCCCCATGTTTCTGGGAAGGCACAGGGTTCTTATCCTCACCTGAGCCCCACACAACGGTGAAGGTCATTGCTACCCTGTTTGTCCCACCCAGCCACAGCATTTAAAAGAGGTAATGTAAATTGCAAATAACAAAATAAGATGCCCATAGAGTTACATGAGTGTGTTCTTGATAACAATAGAAATATGTGCTGCCAGAGATGCCTAGCAGCACAGACTTTGCAGTTGGATATCCCTGTGGTGACTCCTGGAAAACTCTTACAGACCCGGGATTGCCACCAGCATATGAGACATGAGACTCAGGGTCTCTTACCCAGTTATATTTGTGTCTGTATTAAAGCAAATTACTGAGGCTTCTTGGTAAAAGTTCACAGTACTTACGAAATAATTTGCCACTCAAAGTTAAGTGTTTTGCCCTTTTGTTTTATACAAAGACAGCTTTCCCTTCTCTTCCTTCTCTGTCTCTCCTTCCTTCTCTCTAAATACAAACCAAAATGGAAACAAATGTAAACAGCAGCAATAATAAATGAAAAAATCTTTGCTGATTTCCCAGAATAACACCGCAGAGTCCCTCCTTTTCACTGGAATGGCACGGGGGAAGGATAGGGTGTACTCTTGCCTATTTAATTTTTCTTCTGTAGACATTTTCTGACAAATGCCATTATTTGCCACAGGTGAATTCAGCCTCTCTTCCTGGGTTTCTCAGTGCTGCTTCTCTCTTTGCGTGACACCCATGCGTCTCTGTTACGCATGAGAAGGCTGCTGCACAAATGATGAATGACTCAGCCAAGAAAGTAAGAGATGTCCTGACCTCAGTTAACTGCTATAAAGTATTTTTCAAAATAATAAAAAAAAATAATCAATTTTTATCTATGTTACCATGAATATAAAGCCAGGCCTCTCATGAACAGGTTTGAATTTGGTAGTTTACTAGGTAAGTTTGCTATGTGTTTTTAGCTTTTAATTATTTATTTACCCTACAGTTCTTTAACCAAAGATACTTTCCATAGCAGCTTTCCATGTCACGTTACTGGTAATATACAGTGACTTAAAGTAACACATACCTACGCACAAATCATGGGGTGTGTGGGCTTGACATTGTTTTAAAGGTCGTCTCTATTTACCACTGAACATATTTTCCTGCTTATTTAATAATGACATTTTTGGACAACAACACATAAAATATTTCCATGTCATAGTCAATAAACAGCTTTTCTAATTAAAAAGGTGAGGAAGGTTTATATTTGGGGGAGAAGGGAAATAATGGATACAAGACACAGCTGCTGATATTTGGATACTACTTTGTGAGTGTAATATAATACTAACTACTCAGACATAAATCCTGTGCACTCAGCAGTCCACTATGCAACTGCTTGCCTCATGTCCATATTATAATTTTTCTTGGAAATGTGTGCACACTAGGAACCTGGTCACTCAACAGCTGGATTATGGTATCAGTGTTCTTTAAAATTTTTGCAATTTATCCCCTGTTTAATGACAATTCATGTGCTTGCTTGGTGAGCACTGTGCCATCATTTCTTGACCACTTCTGGTTGTCCCTGTCTGGTTTATGTGTGTGAGAATGGGCCTGGATCCAGTAAAATATTTAAGCATGTGCTTAACTCTGAGTACCTGATAAAGGAGAGGGCTTGGGAAGTACTGACACAAACACTCCTCTAAGTGTGCGTCAGTTATGTCTGAGAGGTCTTCGACTGAACAGGCTCCAAAGATGAGAGGAAAAATTGGTGTTGTGATAGCCACAGTCTAACTGAAGGAAGAAGCACAAGCAGGAGGTAGCTCATCCCTGGGGCAGCAGTTAGTCATATTCTGGAAGTGCTGACCCACTGACCCAGCCACAGCGCTTGCTGTAAATGCTGGTGCCCATGTTTGACACAGCTGGAGACAAGACCTTCTGAGGGTCCCTACCCCTGTCAGATTCTCACAACCCCTTTAAGGAGAAAGTCTCTCCTATGAATGCAAGATGCCTCCCAGCATCATGTCAGCAGTGAATTTCATTAACTTGCTCTTCCTTTCTGTGCTGAAGCTGTCCTTGGCACTGCTGCACAGAGATATGTCCCAAAAGCAGCTTTTGCAAAGCTCTACTCCTCATCTACCTTACGTCTGCAGCTTCCTTGACATGCATAACCCACCAACCCACCAACACCTCCACCAGCCTCTTCTCTGTTTTGTGCTCATACCCATCCATGTAGCATCTCCAATGTGGTGCTACCCCAGATGCCTCAGTGGAAAAACAGGCAGAAGAAATAAAACACATTTTCTTTGTGCAGTGTATCATTAAATAATCATTAAATTTGTGATTTGGTGCATGGTTTGTTTTCACTAGCTTTTAAATGCCTGTTGTATTAATTTGTTTCTCCCAATGTTATTGATGGAGTCATTTCAATAAAACTGTGAAATGATTTTTCTCCCATTTGAACTGCTGTCAGTACTCCCACTTGAAATAAGGCATGGTTGGATCCTGGAGAAACCTATTAAAAGAAAACAAACCTCTACGTGAAGCCTCATCCACTGTGACTGGTTCAAGAGAAGCTGACTGCATTCACTCAGTTGGGCAATTTAAGCTGTTTTGTAATCTGTTCCATTGAAAAATATAATTGTGTTTTACTGAGGCCATCCAATAAATGTCACCTATCAAGTTCTTCCCTTTTTGCAGATCTTCAATGATTTTCTCTCGGTTTTATGCAGTTTGAATTGGTATTTGAACTAGTTAGACAAAAATGCTTTGAAAATGAAGAAAGAGAATACTTTCCACATGAATACTTTCTATGCTTTCTTTAGTCTTTTAATACAGAAAAACTGAACAATTCATATAAGACTCAGAAAGAATTGTATATTAAACCGGCAATTTTACTTTTGAAAATAAAGTTGTTTAACAATGGTTATACAGATTTTCCTTCCAAACCATTTAGTGTAAAACACGTTCCATTACATTTACTATATTGCACTGATATAATAAAATATGACTTTAATTTTATTCATCAAGATATAAAACTTTTAATATTGAAAAACTCCTTTAACCCCACTAAAGAAAAGCACTGGAGCAAACTCTTTGCCAGAAATACAGATACTCTCTAACAACATCTCTGAAACATTACTGGAAATTTTGTCATTAACCACCCTGAGTTATAATAAAGTGAGTCTGAATTCTGTCTGTTTTCATAATTGTACTGCCAAGGGTCTAAATATAGTGAGTTTTATAAGAAGAAGATTCTTTTTACTATCACTGAGTATTATATAGCTGGGGAATTGGTTTCTAAGAAGATGAGTACTCTTTGACGGCTGTTATTGTCTCCTCAGTCTTTTCAGGTGTTCTGTGACCGGATGCTTCCTTCTTCTACATCATAAGTGACTTCATTTCGCAGTGCTGCAATAGCCAGGGATAATGCTGGCCCTGTATACTCAGGATTTATCTCCCCAGTGTACCGCAGTGCTATGTAAAGTTTCCTGAGTAGCTCTGTAGACATCCCCTGTGTAAAATATTTGGCATCAGTAAAATAATCGAAAGGTTGTAATAAATCTAACCTTATCTAATTCATTCGGGGCAAGTACATAAGACGATGTGTGTATTGCCAAGGATCACATAACGTTATTGCAACCAAATTCCCACACTTGCCTTTGTTTTGACTGTTTTTCTTTTGCTTTTCCCCCACAATAATCTGCATATCTTCGCTCAGAGATTTGTGTATTACATAGATTAACATCTTTCAGGGCAAGAATCTCTCAGGCATTTCAAGCAGCATGCACAGACATTTGAATGTGGGGCTGGATATGCCTGTTTATGAATAAGAAGATTTGAGGTTCTTATGACAGTGACGTTTAAAGGACATAATACCTCAGCAGTGTCTCCGTTTCCAGACTTGGGTCAATCACAGTAGGATAGACAAGAATGATTTTCTCATGCTCAAGTTCTGATAAAAGTCATTACTACAGCAGGTTGGGTGAGTTTTCATCTTTCTCAGGAGTAGGACTGTGCACACACAGAGCAGATTTTTTTGCCCAGAATCCTTTTGCACAGCTCTCAGGGGCCAGTCCTACCAGGGGCGAGGCACCATCTGCTGATCGGCGCTGCAGTCCTTTCCTTGGAAAGGCTGGCAGATGTGTCATGTTGGTGAAAAACAACAAAAAAACAACCCACCCACCCAACTGAAAAAACACCCCGCAAAACCAGCCACAAAACCCAAACAGACAGTTTTGAATTTGTTCCAAAGCCCATGTCCCTCCTAAATTTGCTGTGCTGCTTTGGGACAAAGTCACATATTGTGCTTCATCTCTCTCACTGACAGTGCTTTAGGGATGAGGCAGACTTGGCTTTCTGAACCCCAAGTAACCAAAGGGACTCTACAGACACTGGGACAGCTACAGGGGAGGTGAAATTCAGAGATGAGAGAGGTTCACAAGGCACACATGCAACAACTCTGCTTTCCCACCCAGCAGACTACCTGCTGAGACTCCCGTTAGACTGAGCAGTCCCTGCCAGCCCGTAATGCTGGTGTTCCTGGTGGTGCAGGGTGTGAGGATCAGGCCCCTTGTGCCATTGGGTTGAGCTCACTCAAAGCAGAGTGTCATCTGGGCACAGTCTGATCCCCAGAGGGGGATTAGGACACAGGTCTGCAGAAGAACCTGAGCTCCACCCATAAAACTGACACCTGAATCCTGTTTTTACCAACAAACACATAGCTTTAGGGAAAGGTGGGTGGAGAGGGCAAGAAAAGCATGTTCACAAAGTTGTGTAAGCTCATTCTGCGCACAGCTTGATAGTTGCAATATCAATTATGCTCTTCAGCTTCCAAGAAACAGCTGACCACAAGGATGAAACTCGCGTGGGAGGAGGAGGGAGCATGCTTGGCAGCTGGCCTCAGACACAGGAATCGCTGCCACAGGAGGACAGGTTAGTAACAAACTAGCTTTATTTGGAGCAGAGTGTAAGATTCCCCAGTTTCATCCTCAGTTCCTTCCAGGATAACAACTCTCATAGGGGAGAAAGGAGGGCACAATGGTGAGATTTCGCTCTCTGTGCAACTTTCAGCATTTATAAGGTGCTTGGTCACAGCGATGATGGGGATACAATTATTTTCTCCTATAGATCTAGGAAACTTGTAGTTGTGACTTGCATTTTCCCTTGTATTAAACTAATCTGGTTATGTAGTGCTAGATACCTGTAGTCTCAAAGGATTTTGTCCCCATGAGAGCTACCGTAACTCTGGGGAAAGGAAAGATTATTCCCCTTTTTTTTGGATGTATTTTTGGATGACCAAGAAATAATAGTAATAACTAATAAGTAAAGAATAGTAATAATTAACTCTGGGGAAAGGGGAAGATCATTCGCCTTTTTTTGGGCATATTTTAGGATGATCAAGAAATAATAGTAATAATTAATAATATTGTAGTGTTGCGGTTCACAAAGAGGAAACATTACATTTGGGGTAACTTGGAGAAAACATTATACTAAACAGGATTTTGTGTCTGTTTTAAAATGTTTATGAAAATAAAGACTGATTTTTTTTTCTTTGGGCCTTTACACACTGCTGATATAGAAAGAACAGTCATCAGTCATTTTTAGCTGCTGCTCTCATAAGTAGGAACCAATAAAACATTTTAGGTCGAACACATACATGTTATGTTTAGAACAACCACCCACTATGTACCATATGCTGTCACACTCTTCACAGGATGAAAAAGACTGAGTTTCCCCACTTGTTTTTAAGACATTTCTCTGTAATGCCTTCCTCACTGTACTTAATTTAATTTAAAATTTACTAATGACAGGTGCTATTTCTTTTCTGAAGTAGACTGAAATGCAGGTACTTGGTGTTTCTGGGTCATAGTATCATAATGCTTCTAGTTTTATATTACCTATTTCATGAGGAAAGTTTACTGAAATGGACCAAAAACTAAATTGAAAGTTTGGTACAAACTACCTCTGTATAACATGTGAATGAACTAAGGAGTATCTTGAGTATCTAGGGCCCAATCCAGCAAAGCACTTTGCAAGCATGCAAAGAGTCTTGAAAAAAAAAAAAAATTACCCAGTAAGGCTGCAAGTATTTTTCAGGACACTGTAGGATTTTGCAAGATTGGGCCAAAATGCTCAGGACTTTACAAAACTTATAGTTAAATACTATGAGATTCTTTATGTCATGGTCTCATCTACAGGTTATCTTGTAATAGCTAATACTTTCCATAAAGCTAGAGATCTAGGAAGCAGCAGCACATGGGCCATATCTCAGTCTGTGCATCGCTTCATGTCTGGAGTAGTGGGGGATGAACTGCCCATAAATAATGCTCCCAAGTCTCCCCCTGGAGCAAGGTAACCTCTGGGTCTATCTAGCATGGTTGTCCTACCAACACAGCACCCACAGGAGGGTTAATCCCTGGTTTGTGTGTGCTGCAAAGATGTGAGGGTAAACTAAAGTTAAAATTGGCCCACAGTCCTGGCAAGCGTGGCAAAATGGGAAGCCCAGGAGGCACATGGTGGAGGGGGCCAGACCACACATAGCCCTGTGCTAACATCGTCATCTGGAGTTTCATAAACCTTCTTTCGTGAGTCTAAGAGGCCAGTTGGCTATACACATTTTCAGTGACTTTCACTAACGTGGGGAATACTTTTGAGATAGGATGGACTTTTTCCTCTCTGAGAGGAAAAAAGCATTTCTAACCTGCCTCTTTAAAACCTAATCGGTAAGTCTCAGGTACTCCCATGCAATGGGAGCTCTGCTTGGTTACCGGGAGAGTTTTCCCGTTTTATTCTCTGCCACACTGTCTTTTTCTCATCTTATGCTCCTGCACTTTTTTCCTTGAATATTTTCAGACCCTGTGCATACACATAAGCAGAACAATACAGATTTAGCCCATGTCCTCAGAAAGTGGGTTAGACCATGGGGTAACGTACGGCTGCTTGCTCTGCGCAGCTACAGGAACAAAGCAGAGGAGACGATGTGACTTTGGCGTATGGAGAACGCAGTCATACCGTGCATATGCAAGTGATTAACTTTTGAAACAGAACTAGCCTCATGGAAAATGCTATTTATTGTTAAGCTTTCATAAAGGTTACCATAATTATAGAACAATTAGGCAGCAGGATCTACTGGGCAGGGTCTTTATTGACCCTGAGAAGCATCTAGCATGTTTTGAGATACTCTAAGCAATGAGCCCCAGACTCATTGGGACTGTCCAGTGAGTCTACGTCACTCTCCCATGCTCATTGAATCAGCTAGATATATCAAGAGAATAATCTGAAGAGCAATAGCTGAGCAGTAAATAAGATGGTAGGGAAGAAAGAACATTGCCTAGTTGTAAAATGTGATTTTTCTGACACTGTGGTTTTGGGAGAGCCTTTTGATTGGGTGGTTGTATTACTGGATCAGTTTAGCTCAAAGGAAGTTCTTACTGAGATAGTGCTTTCTTTCCAAGTGAGTAGATGGTGTGATGCCTGTGATTTGCCATTCTTCAGAGCCTGGAAATACAGACTCTCTCTATTGTAGAGACAAAGGACACCATTTACTCATACGGTGTATTTACTCCACTGATGGTAGTGCATCTATGATCATGGAAGACCTTTCCCCATCCGTTCTCCACCTGTTCACCACCCTCTTCTTGCATAGATTCCTCCTAAAATGCCACCCTTCCACATTGCCTGCCAGAAGGGAGTATATTTACCAGACAAACCACTTTGCCGTGAAGCCATCCTGCTGGTCACACACCTTAATTAACTGTGATCATGTTTGGTAATCTTTGGCTTTCTTTGCCTCATCAGCTGAATTGTTTATCAATGCCACCAATTGCTTCATGTGTAAAACCGAAGATTAAACTGAGGCAAGGAGCAAATAATTTTGTGTTCTTTGGTAAAGTGTGCTCCTGAGCTCACTTATAGCTCACCATTCTTCTGCAGAGGAAGATTATTATAACTTTTAAAACAGTGGTAAGGGAGAGAACAGAGGGATGAAATGTCTTCAGTGTCATCCAACATGCTACTGCTGGATCTATGAGTACATACAGCTCTCTCTCCTTAGTTCAGAGCTGCTGGAACAGATGGCTCCTTTCCTGACAGCTGCTCAGAAATCAGCAGATCCTCAGGATCCACGTTTTCAAAGTCACCTAATAATGTTTTTCCATCTTGCAATTTGCCCATTAATATTTAAAGAAGCCCCTAGCAACGCGTTTTCAAGAGCAGCAATGTCAAACTGTCATGGGATCAACTCCTTTGCTGAATTTGCTAGATACTCAAGTGGAGCATGTATGTGTTGCGTGTGAATTCAAAATAAGTGTTAACAAATGACTTATTCCTAGTGTTACCATTGCTCTTTATGCAGGCCTACTGCAAAGTGCGTGCTCTAGTTTTGTTACCCGGCCTGTGTCCATCACAAACCGTTTTTGGGAGGAGGGGCATGCAGGAAGTAGGAGAATGGAGTCTTACCTGTGGATAATTTGAAAATCACTGTCCGTTTTGTGGAGTCTGAGGTGAACACTGTCCCTGTGAAATCAGAGCAGGCAGCCATCAGACTGCACAATTTCTGTTCCTGATCTCTGTCCTTAGGTATTAGAATATTCCTACGCGAAAGCAGAAGAGCCCCGCGTTGGACCTTAGGGCCAGCATTGAGAGTTGAGCACCTGGCGCATAAATACGCAAACTGTGTGCGTGCATGTGGAGGCTGGGTACCCTACCCTTATCGTGAAGGTGAGGAAAGGAGGGAAAAATCTAGGTTGATAAATGAAAATGAGAGAGAATGCAAGGACAAAGATTGATGGAGTATAGCCTTTCCAGGCCCAGGCACAATGCACATTTGTTCAAAGGCAACAAATCCGCAGAGTAGTTAGAAAATGTAAAGCACAATATAAATGCTAAGGGATATTTGTCCTGATGATTTATACGTATATAACATTCCCTTCCAGTGACATTTACAGCCATTTAGCCGTACCTATATTTTTGATCTGTTAGTTTTGTAAGAGTAATGCACTCAGCCCCATTAGGGAGAAATGAACCAGATAAGCAAACTCCTGGATGGGAGTGTGGTCGGGCAATTCTGCAAGGTCTGTGCTCAGACCAACTCCTCTTTCCCCTGCCCCACGGGCTCATGCTTTATTCTCCCAGGATTTACAGGTGAGTGGGAATATTGAGGGGGGGAAAAAAAAGCTGGCATTGTTGCAAGAATAGTTTGGAGCACATCAGACAATCTATGCATATTTTCACAAATATTTTTAGCTGGGGGTGGTGGCGGTAGGGAAAAGTACATAATTTAGACCTGCAAAGAGGCATGTTTAACTTGCACTCTACTCTGGCCACTTACATGGAACTTTACTCCCCTCCACTCTCTAAACACAGATAATTGCCATGGCAACCACTGTATTTCAAGACTCTTACACATATACTCACACCTTTCTTAAAGAAACACAGAGCACAACAATGTGGGATCGACACAGTAAATCACTGGGCTGTTTTTTATTTGTTGTTAGCTAACTGTCAGGATTTAGGGAAGAGCTGGAGACTTTCAACCCCTATCAGTCTCAGGCCAAAACCAGAAGATGTTTAGACAGACACTTTGACATCTTTACTAAAAAACTGGATGTTGTTTGGTAACTCTGGGTGAAGGAATGACTGATGATCTCTCCGGGTGCAGGGTGAGAAGATTCCTGAGCTAGGGAAGGAGATTAAGGGCCTAATGCTGAAAACCAATGAGCCACCTTTAGGATTAGACACTGATTTATCAGAGCAAGGAGCTGTGACATTCAAGGAACTCCCTGGTGACACAGTGAACTTTCAACATTGCCGGACTCAGGAGGTAAATGTGCCGGACGAGTATCTGCTGTTTTTATTCCAGTAGCCCTACGGATACAGGGACCCCCATCTGCTAGGTGCTGTGCAAACACGTGGCAGGAGAAGAAATATCTCTGCCTCCAGTGCTGATGATACCACCTGCCCGTCATGCCTGGGGCGCGCAAAGGGCAGGAGCAGGAGAGGTGCCGGGTACAAGGCGGGCACGGAGCCGAGTGCCAGCGCCAGCCCAGTCCCTGCCTCTCCCCAGGGTTTCCTTGTTGACTCCCAGTGTCTGACACAGGTCCCGGAAAGTGGCACCTGCAGGAAGGTGCCAGGCCTTCACCCGGAGGGCGGCATCCAGCGTAGAGGTATAAACAGGGTTGTTTTTTTTTTTTCCCCAGTTATCTTTGATAGGTGAAACAGGAAGTAAAAAAGGATAAATGGTTTGTTTGGGAGCGGAACACGCTTTATGTTTTCTTTTATGTTAATGGTCTTAATCTTGGTGTTTGCAGTCTGGACTCCTATCTCAGTTTGTTCTTGTGCACTTTATGAAACGTCACCAGGTGTCACGTTGAAGATGTGAATTTTCAAGGAAGGAAGGTCTGAAATATTTGAACAAAGTGAAATCTTAAACAAGCTTGCATGGCTAAAGTACAATTAAGCCCTTAATTCTGAAGTATCCCTATAAATCAAAATAGCACCCCTTCTCCCTCCCTTTCAAAAAAATTCTCTGTCTGGGAGTAGGGATATTAATTTGTCTGGATGACATGTTGATTGTGGCTTGTTCTTGGGAGATTCTTTCCTTCTACCTCTGAGGTGCAGCTCATCCCCCTTCAGCCTTTGGTATTTGTAATAAATTTCAGGATTCCACTCCAATCATGTCCATGAACTGGAAGTGTTCATAGCAATTTCAGTGTGCTAAACCATATATGTTTAGTTTCCACAGAAATAAAGATTTTCTCTCCTTCCCTAGTTAGATCATATGGGAACCCAGCTGACACAGAAGCATTCCCTTTGTTGCAGGTCTGCAGAGCTCTGCTTAATTTAGACAGACCCATAAGCATCCAACAGCTGGTCACGTTAAACTGGAGATGGAATTAAGGATCCTTATAAAACATTCCTCAGAATCTGCTCATTCACTGGTGATGCTGTATAATGGGGTTGTCTTGAACATGCAAAAATCTTGTACTGCATTCTCTGAAAACTGGCACTGAACTTTTCCAATTCAGTTGCCTCCTAGTCGTTCACAAAAGAGGAAAGATGAGTAACTGTTCATTAAAAACAGAAGTACACAAAGCTTCACCTTCTGAATTTATGGTCCAGATTTATACTGAAATTTAGACCCTATTGGGTCTAAATGGTTAATTATTTTTTTTTTAAGAACTCCACAGAAGTCTACAATGATTGCCATTATCCAAGTGATATCACTGATGTATGTTGTAGCATTTGAAGTTAGTTTTGGAAAAAGCTACAATCTTCATAGTGTAGTGAGAGTTATTTCTTGAGGGGACACATCAGCAGGGCATGGATTTTGTTTCTTGTTTGGCAAATAAGAGGGGAAAGCAGACATTATATTATCTGGTTGTTTATCCTGCTGTGATTCGGTTGCATGGCCATGCCAAAGAGCAATGCTAAGACAGGGAGGTCACTATCTGCTCTTCCTCCACTGCTGCCCAAGGGGAGAAATAGACCATCCTAGAGGTGCAGGTGCCTGGGCTGGAGCTTTCTGTAGGGGATTTTGGCTGAGCAGATCTTTCCACTGGCTCACTGATTGTTATACATCTTTTCAGTTCAGATCTGAATTTGACTTCCAAGAATAAAAGATTATGCTGGATTTTGCTTGTCAAAATGCCTGACTGGAGGTTGCTGCTCCCCAGCAAATGGTACCAAACGTTGCAGCTCCCCTGCAATGCCCTCCTGCCCTTGCCCTTCCCCTTCTAGAGGGACAGCCTTGTGCCTCTCCTTGCTCCATCTCACCACCACTTCCCCACAGACTCGCAGGAACTTAATTTGAAGTTTTGAAGCTCTTCCAGATTTAGCTGAAGTTGGCCAGTGGCTTCAGGAGTTAGCAGAGGAGCCTGACACGGCAATCGCATATGCTTGATTTTCTTAAAAACCACAGGATAAATGTTACTGCTTGTTACTGCTGAGGTCAAGCAACAGCTCCACTATCCACCAGCTGTAACTAGTTGACAAACTTTTTATGGGTCAGCCATTACAGGGAGGCATGGAAACCCTCAGGCAGAATATTGAAGCTACCGCAACAAATGCATTATTTGCTAGGAGTTTTCCCCCACACTGGGGTCTTAGTAAAGGCTCTGCTGTATACCTAGAAAGAAAGCTTTATCTTTGGTTTTGTATCTCTTGAATTATAAAGAAAGCAGAGCAGGAGGCAAAAGATTCAAGCCCAGTCCTTTGGCCAAAGAAGGACAGTTCTGTGATTAGAGCTTGGGAAGGATATAAGCAAATCTCCTGGTGCTCCCTTTTATTCTTGCTAAAAATCTTGAGGTGTTGAAAGGATACAAGAATCTCATGATTCTTAATGTCACATGTTAGATGTCATAGCTAAGAAAGAGGCAAAATATAAATAGTTGTATAGGTATATAATGTGAAGGTTTAAATGCCTTATTTCTATTTATGAAACAGTAATGGTATGTGTACTCTACAGGCAAGGATAAAACTCAGCTCCTGAACTTGTTATGATTTAATGCTAGACTAGATCACAGGATTGAAAAATAATGCAGAAACACACACTATTTGAGAAACATATGTGCAGAAACATGGAGTATTTCAGAAACATATGTGCTGATACACAATTCGTAATGATGGAATAGCCTTCTACCAAGCAGGACAGTTTTATTTGAAGTTCCATCATTTACTCTGCGGGGTATTTTCAAAGATTTATATGGATTATTTGGAAAAAAAAATGTTTATTGACCTGAACAATATGTCTGTTTAGAGTGCGTTAAGCAGTATTTTTCACAACATTTTAGTAATGATACTTAACTTCAGCCAATTTGTGACTAAAGGAGAGACAAAGAAAGATAGTGGTAAAACAAAGATGACTTTAGCAAGCTGACAAACACTGTGGTTTGCCAGCCACTGACAAATATGAACAGTCTAGTCTCGGACAATTTTGTTTACATAGTGTTTTACTTTAGGAAGGAGTATGCTATAAATATACTGCAAGTACTGTGAAGTCATAAAGTTGTCTATACTATTGAATGACTATCTCTAAATAGGCGGTAAAGCATAAATTTGATTAAACAATGATGAGTGGATAACTAGCAAGGCTTAAAGGTAGCACCAAGGTAGGACTGAATTTTTTTCTCTCCTAGTTTCCTTCAGTGCTGGTCTTCATCTTAAAACCTGCTACATCTTTTTGAACCATGGCTGTAAACCCTCATGGATGCGATAGTATACCTTTTTATTTTCAGACTTTATCAAATCAATGTATATCTTTTTGTTCCTGGTGAAATTCATCTCATGGGCGAGACAGTGCTAATTAGCCTCTCTTCCGAACCTGGATTCACCTCACCTATTTTCACGTGTCTGAGATGTTCAGCCTTGACCGCTCTTGTACTCAAAGATGAGAAAGAGGAGAGAGAAGCCTCCAGAAGCCACTGCATTACACTTGTTTTATACACCATTATAGGCTGAGACTAATAGCTGCCTTGGTTTCTCTTCACTGTATATAAAGTTGTTCATACTAAAAAGACTTGTTCATACTAAAATACCTTTTGATGACTCTTTCCTTGTGACAGTATACAATAGTCCAAGCATGATCTTCCTGGGTTTCAACAGTAGCACCAATACTTTCCTAACTATATTAGAAATGGCACTTGGTACATTTGAGTTTTGCACTACCTTTGTCTGAGTTGCATTATGTTGGCAACAAATCCCATGGATAGTTAACGCATTCAGGGTGTTCTCGCCTTTCGAACTGATGTGATCCTAGTTTGTTGCATAAATCTGTTTTATAAATCCTTAGGTACAGAGCATGCCATTTGATACCATTAAATGTTATCCCATTTCAATTGCTCCACTCCTTAAGGTCATCTAGTTCTTCCTGTTTATTCAGATTCTCCTCCCTAATAAGAATGCTCTCCAAATTTCTGTTATCAGAAAATTTCATTAGCAAGCCAACATTCTTGTGGCAAGGTACTTCCCCACTTGCTTGTTGCCTTTAGTTAGTTCCTTGTGCACCTTACAATTCTTGTATTAATCCCCACTTATTCCAGATTAATTTTACAAAGAAAGATTACATCTCACACATAAATTTATTTTTTTAATTTAATCTCTCAGAACAAGAGTTCTTTTGAATCTGGTATGATACTTTCAGTAACCTTTTATCCCATCTTCTATTTGCCTCCATGTCTCTAATTATTCCCTTCATACGTTTTGTTTTCAAGTTGTGCATGGTCTTGATTTCAAACTATCAGGTTCCAAATGTCTAGATCGTTCTTTTTCTCTCAACATTAAGGACTATGCTTTCTACTTTCTTGGACTTTTTGGTATGATGGTTTTACCAGAATCCCATGCTGTGCGTGCATTTTTAAGTTCCACTTTTCACAGCAGAGTGAAAATGTTAGCAGAAGACAGATTGTCAGGTTCTCCACGCCCCTGCTCCTAACTAAATAACAAGGGGTGTTCTCAGTGCTTGGAACTCTGTTCTTTGTGGAGGCTACCACTTTGATGACCACATGCATCTCCCCATTTGATCATGGAGGAAGCCTGCGCTGTCAGCTGCCCTGAAATGAAGACAAGATACGCATGGAGTTCTGGGCAATATAGAGATTATCTTGACTCTGTCCTTTCAATGCAGAGCCAACGACTTCCTTCTTTCTTCTTTACTGTAGAAATACATTTATTTTTGCCATTTGCTTTCTTTCCCTTTGCAAGGTCAAACTCAACTTGCACTTTGACAATCCCCTTGTTATTCTGAGAGCTTTTGGCTCTCTGTACTTCGTCTTCACTCTCCTTGCTCCTAGTATCCTTCTAATGTGATTATTTAATTTTTTTACAGCTCTTTTTTTGTAGTTGCTGGGATGCAATTTCTGGAGAGTCCTCCCTTTTTTTCCTTGATTTATGGATAATCCAAATGTCTGTGATGAGCATGCATCCCCTGTCCACTTTGGTGCAGTTAGTATCCCAAACCTGGCTCCTAAAAATCCTCCTGATTCCTCACAGTCTCCATCAGCAGGTAAAGCACCCCCTCATGGGGACAGGTACCCAAACATTGGCATTTATAGAATTTCTTTTGTCATCTCTGTCACTGGGGTCCTATCCCTCCTCCAGGGAATTTTTGACCTGCTTTCAAACTCTCATTATATGTAAACCAGATTTGCCTCATGATTGCTACGTTCTAAGCTAATGTCTACGAAAAGCTCTTCTCTAGGCCTAAAACATGATCAACTTTGGCTGGTGGAGTAGCTCTTTAGTGAAAAAATTCCTTCACTGTTCACTTGAGAAGATCCAAGTCGTCCAGGTGATGGGAACATTTGTTCTTTTGTTCTTCAGACTGCACCTGGAGGCTGAAGTCCTTCTGACTTCAGTTGCATAACACACTTCTGGAATTCTTTCTTTTTACACTAATAATAGAGCTGCCTGATGTCATACCCTGCTTCTTGCGTGGCAGCTGGCACACCACTGCTCTTTGGATCTATTTGCTTAAGAAACTTATTAATGTTTTTCCTTGCGAGCAGTCGTCAGTCACGCCTCTGCTTCTTGCTGATGTTGTGTTACATCTCGGATTTTGTGTCACCTTTCTTTCCTTTGTTTTTTCTTCTGTCTCTTACAGACCTCTTTCTGCTGCAATTCCTGGGCCTGGTGGTCTCCAATGTTTCTTCCACTGAGACAGGGTACATTTTCTTTCATCCTGCACACCCATCTTCTCTTTCTTCCTGTTATACCTTTGTTTTTCCTGTACAACTAAAGTTTTTTTCTTATTAAAGGTTTTTTCTTTGTTACCTCAGTTCCTTCGTTGCCCTTCAAGACTTCAAGACTTCAAGATCATGTGCTTTTATGCTCATCTTTCTCATTTACCAGTCTGGCCTATGGGACCTTAGATCTGAAAACTTTCTGAAAATATTTAGCTGTCTTTATTTCTTTTCTGTGTTTTCAGCCACAAGAAAGCAGTTACAGGGCCTGCAGCCACTACCAGCTCAACCCAGCCCCAACAGCTCATGTAGGGCCAGCCATGACCAACCTCTGCAGCGAAGCACCCTGTGCATGGCTATGTCTTCCACTGCTGCCCATCTGCAATGACTCCTGTAACCAGGAATGCCCCATCTGTGTTAGACAAGCCATGGTCTGCTACACAGAGATGTCATTAATAGTACCCCATGGGTGTCCCCCTGCAACCCTTTCCAGGGTTCATACCCCCCTCAGTTCATCCCCCCAGGACCAACAGTCCCTGCCCCAGCAACACCACAGCAGTTCTGGTCTCCAGCCCTGTCCTTGGCACTGCCCGCAGCACAGACCTCAGATATACTGTGTAGGTTGCATGGCTCCTGGCTGAGGTGTTGAAAACTTGTCACCAGCCTGTCTCTGGCCCCATCTCCTTTTGCTCCTGACTGGATTGTGAGGACTTCACTAGCCATGGGTGGGGGCTGTTGATGGACCCTGTTGCCAGCCTGCAGCTCTGCCTGCTGTGTTCACTCCTGTGGGGCTGAGCTCCCCTGGTGAATGTACAGCCAGTCCCAGGGTCACCCCTTAACCCCCAGCTCCTCATACTCTTGGAAGAAACCAGCCCTGATGATATAGTTACACAGAGACACCAAGACAGAAAATACTCCAAAGCCTTTTGATGGGAGCTCTGGCTCCTTGGGAGATGCCCAGCTGACTGGGGGTGAGTCCTACACTGTACCCTGAGGTTGGGTGGCCTCTACCAAACCAGCAATGTCCAAGACAGGCTGCGGCATACCTGTACTCCACATAGCCACAGGGTAAGGAAGAAGACTACAGTCATACTCTTCTCAGCTGTGTGGTAGGGTGGCACTGCTGATTTGACAAGACACACAGCTGAGCTCTCCATCTCCTGAGCTCTCCAGAGGCAGCACAAACCATCGTGTAAAAGCTGGAGAAAGATAACAACTATTTTTGCTGAACTTTGGGAAAAGATTTCCAGGTTTTGAGTACCTAGTTGTTCATCACTTCAGTTCTTATGTAGTTTTTTTTGATGCTTCATTGCACAAAGATGAGAGCCAGGAGAGGAACTTGTCAGGCTGGAGTGTGGCTTCAGTGTCACAACAGCAGGGCCAGGTCCCACCAGCACTAGTACTTTCCCTAGCCTTTCTGGGCTCTGGACACAGCAAGATCAACCTGTCTGGCTGCGTTAGGCTCTTTAGTCCTAATTATGATCATAGCTCTGGTCTGGCAGCCAGAGGACACCACTAGCTTTCAGGTGACATGAGTTCTTGTCCCTATTCTACCATAATCACCTCTTTATGTCTTATTCTTCCCATCTGTCAGGAGGTGTAAAGTTACCAAATTCTTTGTAAGGCACATTGAGGTTGAAGTGCATTTTAATTTCCTTAAGTTATGCATTCAGAAGTTTTTGTGATTTCACATTGGAACTAAGCTCTGAAGTCTCAGGTCTGGTGCAGTAGTGCATAAGCAACACTACAATGTCAGAGAGCTGAGGATACTGCTTCAGAGGGGAGGATGGCCACCTTACTCAAAAGACAAGAGTTCAGCTTCTGGCTGCACCCTTGCTCTTCACCATCCACTCCTGATTTTTAGCTTGAGCTGGCTTTGTCACCTGTCAGACTCCTCTGGTTCTATTCACTAAACCAACCTCAGAGCTGGTTCATGCGAGAGGGGGCTGAGAGCGGGGAGAAGTAGGAGACCAGCGGGGGGGACACCTCCTTTTGGACTGTTTCCATGTCAAGTGCATCATGATGAAAACTGAACCTCTTGGATCAGTTCCAGTCCCAGTGAGGATTTTTTTTTTTAATGATTCTACCTCATTATTAGTGCTTTTAAGCAGCTATCAGACAGTGTCTTTCATAACATATTAATTTCAAGCTGTATTGAGACCTTAGGTAATGAACAAGCAAGAAAAATATTTCATGATAGCTAGATAAAATAAAATTCTTCCAGGGCTTCTTCACACGAGAAGCAGTTGCGATGCTGTGAACTAGCTTCACTGAAGGATGGAGCAAACAGAGAGTCTCAGCTGTGAAAGGCATTTCTTATTTACACAGGTATATTCAATAACAGCAAAATAAACACAGAAGTATATAGGCTAGGTAAACTAGTTTCTGCAAAAAGATTTTTATTTTTTTACTACTGTATTTTTATTTTTTTACTACTGTACTTTTTCAATATAAAAGGCTTACTCCAAGGTGTAATTTCTTTAAAGTAATGAACATGTATTGAAATTTGTCCTTCATCTTCTAACCAATGTCCCATTATGGTTACCAGATCTAAATATAGCTCTTGCCTACAGTTAGGGAACATAGTAATTTTACAGGTTTTTATATATTTTCATTCTACTTTTCCAATTTGTTTCACTCTTTTCAGGCTTCTGACACCCACATTGTCAGCCATGAAGTTTTGCACACATTTTTCTGTGAAAATAAGAACTGAGGTAAAATCCAAAAAAATTACAGTTCATGTTCACTGAATTGCACAGATGTCAAATCTTTTTCTGGCAGTTATAAATTCACCATTTTGGGGTCTGGCAGCTTAATTAATATGTGTACTTTTTTTAAAATTTTATATGTGGAATTATTTTTACTTTTATCCAGTACATGGTATACAATTATGATTTTCATAAATCTGTAAAACTTATGAGGTAAGATTTATATAGCTATATAGGTTCACACTATTGAGTGTTTGGAAACCTTAGCAGTAAAGTGAATCTTCTGAAAACTCAGCTGATAAGACTTCAAAAAGTTGGAAAGATTTTCAATCTGGTTAAAAAAAAATTCCAGAAATTTATTAAATCAAGGGTACAAGGTAACTTGTTTAAAGTGAGATCTGTCTGCCTCTGTTATCATTACTGTTTCCTGAGAGACAGTTTATGGAAGGTGGTTTTATGATACATTCCTGAAACACCTCCAGATTTCAAATATGCAATATAAACCACCTTATGAAAACTGCATAACTTGCCCTTGATTTATAAATAGTACCACACCTACTTTGGCTGTACAAAATTTTTAAGTCCTAATGTAGTCAGTTAGTAATAAAAACAAAGCTTAACACAGAAAGATTTGCTAAAAAACCAGATCATCAAGGGACAGGAAACCACCTTCTAGATTAAAGCTTGTTGCCTATTCCTAAGGTAATGGATGGAAGAACTTAGCACATTAGCAAGAATGGTTGGAGAAAACCCAAGAAAAATGTTTCCTACCGAGGCATGTTGTGAACAGTTCCCTTAAAAGATGGTGCTTAAAAGGAAAATATATTTGCAGTGTTCAACAATAAAAGTATCAATGGTTTATTAGCATCGAATGAAATAGTTTCAGTAAAGAATGGTCCCCTTTGAATCTGGTAATCACAAATATTTTTGTGCATACAGCCTGAATTGCAGAACCCTGTTGCTCTCTTCCACAGCACAGGAGATATTCAATCAGTGTTCTGCAAATAGTTTTTGTATGAGAGTCACAGAAAATACCACACAAGGCTTTCCAGGACAATTCACTTTAGCACGTAGTATCTGCCTACCTCCTCAAAATGTCAGTCTAACTGTACTTGAACCAGGGAAGAAAAAAAAAAAAGACTGATTTCTCCAAGATGTGCTTGTTGCATTTCCTGCACCAATATTTTTTTGTTGTTGTTCTGCTCGCTTCAATTCCATTGTTTTCCTATTTCAACTCTTGGTATTTTCCTTTTCGTGAAAATGACACACTGGTCCTTTTGTGGATCTACTGTTATATTGGCATAAAAATGCCTTGAACATCTTTTTATGAATCCAAGCTCCGAAGATCCTCAGGAAGTTAGAGGTGGTTATGTTGAGACAGCCTCAAGAGGTTCAGGTTTGACATGCAGTTCTTTCTTCTTCTATTTCTAGAAAGCCCCAGTCTGTAATGCAAATGTGTACTTAAAAAATCGCTGTATTACATTCCCTTATTTTCCACCAATACCATCATAGAAATTTCACTTGAATTGGATCAGTAAACACAGACCAGTGGTTTCGAAGGGAGTAGTCAAAAGGACAAATTTTCATCTCACAGATAATCTGACCTGCTTTCAGTGCCTAAATACTGTTGAACATCTGGCTCTGCCACACACTGTGCCAGTCAGCATTCCTTCATTCCTGGCACTGGCCTTCTCCTCTGAAATAGCGGACTTGTTTCTCTTATTTTGTTCAAGTCCGTTGAATGTATGGACTTAATTTTCCTGTAAAAATATAAATGAAAATAGAAATAAGTGAAAATAGATGTGACTTCACTGTCAGGCCTCTGAGTGTTCTTCTGGGGATGCCTGTACCTACACTCAGATTGCTTCAGAATTAGGCTAAAATCCCAGAGTCCTTTGTAAATTCTTACATTTTACTCTTTTCTTCATCACTGCAGTGCTCCTGACTACAGACTGAAAAGATGTGTCCCTGACTGAAATGTGATAAAAATGAAGAAACTCCACCCTGCCTTAGCAGTTCAAGTACTCCTGGTGGGCACAGATCTCACCTAAGTGTAGCTGTCTAAAAGCTGGATGTCTGAGCTAAGGCAGTGCTCTAGGATTTGCCTGGAGTCAATGGCAACAGTTAGGCACTGCCCAGTTTTTGACATCTAATTTGGGCTGTGGTTCCCTGAGAGGTACTGAATGTTTTAACAGCTTATTGTTGCTGAAAGGGTAAGGTCCCTCCTTCCTCCGCCCTCCTCTATCTCTCCTGGCCATCTTCTTGGTGTTTGCTTTGTGCCAGCTCATCAGGCCCTTCTGTGAACTGATTTAACCAACCAGCCAGAGGAAGAGCAAAAGTGGAAATGAGATGCTACACTGGGTCAGCTGCCCATGAAATTGTTGCCTGACATTTTGACTGGGCTTAGAAAAGGGATCATCTCTGGAAGCTGAGAGAGTGTTTTGGTGAACAAGGACAGCCTTGGGTCTAACTTTTGAGTGGTCAGCTTTTATCAGAAAAATGATTAAAGGGATTTCATCGCATTTTGTATTACTGTAACTCAGATATTTCTAATTCAAAAGCTTCCCAGTTTGGGAAGACACAAGCTCTCTCTCCTCTCTCTGATCTATAAACTCAAGAAGGGGAGTGAAAGCTAAACTAGTCCTGTTGTCTTGAATCACCTCAGGACATCACGCCCCAGGACATATGTTGATCAGGAATAACTCTCCTTTCAGATACTTGGATTATGTCGCCCCATTGTCTCCAGTTTGTACTTCTATCTCTCTACTCCATGTGGGAGCTAGTGCTTGGCTTTGTAATGCTGTAAATGATGTATAGCTATCTTAACAATATGACCTCTGCAGTGATAAAAGGTATAACATGTAGAAAAACCCTCCCATTATCACTAATGGAAGGAGAGATGTCTCTGAATACCTGCATGGGGAGGATAAACAGAGTGAAAAGGTGCTGATTTTACAGTCATTTCTTGGAGTAAAATTGTGCTTTAATGCATTTTTCCCCATAGCACAAAGTTTAAAATAGAGAATTCGTGGGATTTCAAAGGAAAAGTTTTGAACATGGCTAAGGAGTACAGACACCAAGAAGGTAGCCTTGCTTACAAAATATTTTCTGCATTTTGTATCAATGGTGAGAGATCAAGGATGCAACTTTTTATGGCTCATGAATTATGCATGTACACAATAACAGGTTTTCCAATTTTGATTCTGTCAGCCTCAGATAGATAGTTTAAAATAAGCATTTTTGATATCTGTGTCTTTGCTATTCTTTTTGTTACACTCACAGATGTGGAAGAGTGATCTGGAGCAGCTTCATAACACTGGAGCAGCTAACAAATTGTTTACACATGCCTATTTAGTGGCCAGTGAAAGAAATGGGTGCAGGAAAAGAAGGCAAAAAATAGATAAGGGTGCTACAGAGCTTTTTGAGTAAGACATTCCCATCAGATTGCTGTGATGCAATAGTAATGAAGCAAGGGATAAAATTTTGTGGAGTTCACTGTGTGTGTTTGTTGCATAAGCAGGAATACTGCAGCTTTCAGTGGAAGAACAAATATTGAACTACATAGCTCTTTTAACAAGCCCATTCTTTGACAGTTGATATCATCAAGGCTTTATCAGAAGAGTATAGTATCGTTCACATGAATTGTACACTGGGCAAGGAGGTTCAAGCACAGAAGCAATGTAGTAGGGAAGTGAGTTGGTGCATCATGGCTGCACAGTGGTACAGCCACATTTTTTTCTGTTTTTTTTTTTTTTTTCTAGAGGACTAGGTTGTTCTGCCCATTTTCAGTCCCTAGATGAACTTCATATCTTTTAAGAATGTGATGAATTGCTTATGCTGGAGTTTATTGGTTTTGATCTAGTGTAATGGTAATCACAGGTATGTTCAGTTAAGGAGTCAGCCTGGGTCTGAGCTCTGGTTCACTGAATTTCACTGAATTTCACTGAATTTTTGGAGTTGGAAGGGACCATAGAGATCATCTAGTCCAACTCCC
>JAOTQQ010000001.1:187018249-187033967 GCA_026546715.1 Gallinago undulata | reverse complement strand
TCCCTATTGAACCTCATGAGGTTCTTCCTCGCCCAGCTCTCCAGCCTGTCCAGGTCTCGCTGGATGGCAGCACGGCCAAGTTCATCTCCTGTCTGTGCTGCGTGGGTGTACGTCTGTGCTCAAGCACAAATTTTAAGCAAGAACAGGAGCCTGTTGCTCTTTGGCAGAGATCCAGGGCAGGTCTGCTGTGTACAGCCCTGTCCTTTTTATGGACTATGGGATTTTATAATGGGCTGCCCTTAGAACCCATGAGTTAAGAGAAATGTACTGTCCTGTAGGTTTTGGATTTGAGAAGGGAAAAAAATAACCTCCTAGAGTGGTAAAAAGTAATTACCACCTGAACCAGAACACAACATGGCATTGATGTCACCATAGGCAGACTGATTGGAACTAAGAGATAGTCAAATCAAAGACTAAAGGTATAACTTGTATTTATGCAGTGATAGGATGAGGGGTAATGGTTTTAAATTGAAAGAGGGGAGATTTAGATTCGATACTAGAAAGAAATTCTTTAGTGTGAGGCACTGGAAGAGGTTGCCCAGAGACATTGTGGATGCCCCATCCCTGAAGTGTTCAAGGCCAGGCTGGATGGGGCTTTGAGCAACCTGGTCTAGTGGGAGGTGTCCCTGCCCATGGCAGGGGAGTTGGAACTAGATGATCTTTAAGGTCCCTTCCAACTCTAACCATTCTGTGATTCTGTGACTTAAAATCCCAGTTTCCTATTTAGTATGACTTAAGGATTAAGGAGTGTAAGCATCTTGGCAGCTGATACAACTAAGTGCAAATTCAGAGGGGGTGCTCCCTGGTGCTGCAGTCCTTGCTATGTGGAAGGAAGAAGTATGGCCCTCCTGCCAGAGTCCAATACTCTCTGACCAACTTTTAGATATTCCACTCATGGAGGGTGTACTGTTTAGTATTGAATTGCTTATTTGAAGATAGCTGATGTTGCATAGGATTTCTGGTTTAGCAGAGTGATACAAAATATACTGAAAACATAATACTAATGTAAGTCAAATCTAGCAAAATACAGCAGTTGCAATACGAAGTTCAGTCAAAATACCTGTGTGATTCCCATTATTGATGTCTGTAATACAATCCCTGTCATGACTCTGGGTGTTCCCATTCACAGAGAAGGAATAAGTGGATGGAAGCCAGTTCAAGCCCATTGCCCTCTTTGAAATTCTCCTGTTAGATGTTTAGTTTTGATAGTCTATGTTGGATTCACTCCCCCCATGCTAGTCTGGATAACTCAGGGAGGCATTTACACCACTAGTTGATCCACTCAACTTTTGATGGCTGATTATCTAGAACAAAGGTCCCCTCCAGTCCCCTTTGTGTTGAGATAAAGTCAGCTGCTTTGCATTATTCTCTGAGCTTCATGGGCACACTGTCCTTGCCTATCTCCTCTGAGCTTTCTTCCACTGTAAGGTTTATTGGTAAGTCACACTTCCTAGCTCTCAAACAAATCCCCAGTAAAAAAAATAATTAGATACAAATATTGAGTACCAAAACCACTTTTGAACAAGTTCTCCTGAATTTCACAGGCTGTGACTGTGCTTAAAGCCACCTTCTGGGCTTGAGGATATCTGGCACCAAAAGGCAGGTGCAGATGTTGTTCTGCTCTCTTCTCCTCCACACCTGGGAAGCTGCTTTCCTGCTGCCTCCTAGGAACGGTCCCTGACTCACAATCAGTCCCAAACTTAAGGCATTTTTTGGGACAGATAGGTGGCATGGGAACGAATCAATATCAGAGTCCATGCTTACAATTTATTAGGTTGGACAACTGAATTGTGGTGCCCATGGACATGCCTTTGACCTGTTTCAGTTACTGTGTTAGATGCCCTTATAGGCTCATAAATGTATTAAAATGCCCTGGGAATCAGTGAGAAATATGTTGCTGGGTATCTTTAGACATATCTGAGCTTGGGGCCCTTATTTCCAACTGCATCCTGATCCCGCACTGAGGGATGGGCACAGTTCCACTGCCTCTTTACATTTTCCGTGAGTCTTGTTCTTTCACGGACAGGAACATAAGCAAGTGCCTTGGAGACAAGGAGCTCCTTGCCTCAGTAGGTCCCTGTTCTAGATGACCAGGAGATGGCCTGGCACAGGGCACAGCCACAATATCAGCTGAACAGGGTTGCAAACTGTGTAGATTTGGCCTTTAGACAGGTTTGAGTGAACACAAACAAGAAAATGGGAATGAAATTATATAAAACAATTGATGTCTGCCATTTTCTTTGACTTTTAGAAAGTAAATAATATTCTTCTAACATCCACAGGTGGACTCGTTTTACATATAGATCTATCAAAAAAGACACCACACAAGATCTCAGTGGATGGCATCATGTGAACCATGTTTATTTCATTAGACAGAATAATGGTTCTCCATTACTGTCCATTGCATATTATTAATGCAATACGAATGCTAACTGGTACGTGAAGGATTTTTCTTTGACAGTGTGCTTTATCACCTCTTTCCAGACTAAATAAAATGATGGCAGTTGGGCTAGCTGAAGCTACTTCATCAGTTTTCTTGCATGATTCTCTCTTGCTAGCAATGAAAGTGCAACTTTACAGTAACATTTCCTTTTCCCATTACTATCACATAGTTCCAAAAGACAATAAGCTAGAAAAAACACTAATGGAGCCATTTTAACACCATCTCTGTGTAACGCAGAAATACAGTGCCTGCCTGTTAGCACTCACTTGTAATGTGTATAGGCAAAAGAACAGCTCATATTTTTAGGTTTATGAATAAAAAACCTAGAGATATTGCACATGAGGACATGCCCAGTATTCTTTTATAGTCTGGAAGGGGGTCTCTGTGCCCATATATATTAAAGTGTGCACCTGCCTTCAATAAGCTGACATCAGGATACGCAACTGAACTGTATGCCAAATTTGCCTTGTAAAGCAAGTGTAAAAAGAGCAGACTTCTGCTCTGAAAAAAAAAAGAGAAAAAAAGTAAGTATTATTAAAGGAAAAACATGGTTGGGCGTTTTTAGTTGAGATCTGGGAGAAGAAAGTGTTTGAGTGAGGCCAGTGGAACAATGGAAGAAAAAAAAAAGCAATAACTGACCAGAATCATAATGGACTTTTAAAATTTCTCTTTCTGGAAAATCACAGACAATGTTTTGAGGAGGGTCAGCTTGTCATGGTTTTTTAGTGCAGATCCTTCCCATTTTTTAGGTATATTTTCTCTGCTGGAGTGACTGGCCATGTTTGCTTAGTCCATGTTTGACAGGAGGACTGCACCTGCTTTTCAGGTCTGCCTCTTGGGCTGCTCTGCCTTGCTCGTTTGCAGGGAGCAGAGATGCAGGGAATCTGAGGATGGCCACCAAGATTGCTGTTCCAGCAGGGAGCACAGCCCCTGTCATCTTTTTGACTGCACATCCATTACTGTCATAGTTTCTGCTGCTGCAAGTGAGAGAATAATTTGGTCCTACATGACCATGTAGAAGGGATCTTCAGAGAAATGAACTAGTAACACTGAGCTTTGGCTGAAGCAAAACACCGGAGGCCGTACAGCAGACATATTCCTTGCTAGGAGCCTGTCAGCCACCCTATGGAGAGGCACATAGCAAAAAAATTACATGCAAAGGCCGTAATCTTCCTGCAACACAGACTGTGTGCAAGAGCTGAAGAGAGCTTAACGTGGTCCTGCTATGAGTTGTTTATGGGAGGTGGAAGAAAACGTCTCCAAGTGCTTGCAAGCTGTGGGGGTTACATGTTTTTCATGCTGTAATGTGTGTAGGCCTAATGCTTCTATAAGCTGCAGGAGCTGTTGAGCAAAGGGGAGGAGGAAAACAGGGGGCTTTCAATGAACCAGGCCTCAGACAGAATGCATGGGGTTCATGTGGCCAAATATCGATGTCTACATATAAACCCTGATTCTCTTTCTGGGCAAGAGAGAAACATATCTGGCCAGTTTTAGATGTCCTCTGGATGAGATGAATAGTCTGGCAACGCCTAGTCTTCTCCCATGACTGTAGAAGATGGGACTGGCTGAGATGGAGACACCAGCACCAGGAAAAGATGAATCCAGCCACATCTGGCCTATTGCCTTTCCGGCAGAGTATGTGATGGTTGTGCATATTTCAGAACTGCTGTGGAGAAGAAATATGGGGATTCTTGGGTCATCCTTGGGTTTGCACCAAACCAGTGGGCAAGAGCAGAGTTGTGATGCTTCAGAGCTGAGTTTGGTTGCACAAAACAACCTCAGGTACAGGAGAACGGTGTTATATATTGTGATCTGCTGTGTGATCTCTGCTGTCAGGATTAGAGGGTTGCTATTAAATTTTCTTGCAAGTGGAAGAATCTAATGTCCATTAGGCTAAGCGTAATGAATGCAAACACAACAAAATTCTGAAATCTGGGGACTGCAGTCTGGAGACTAATTCCTATGGTCCCAAGGCTAGATGCTGTTTGTAATTATAAATCCAGAGAATACTTATGTGGACAGATACTCTGATCTACTGAATTTATGGAGCCACCTCCTCTGCCTGCTGCTCCCTCCCCCTTGGTGTAAGTGGGAAGAAGAGATGTGCTGAGTGGGATAATCAGCAGTGAGCTCAGAAGAGCTGTGCTCCACCTGCACAAGCTCCACTTCCAAGGATAAGGCTAATTGTGGAGAGTGAGGAACTCTTCAGTACTCTTAAATTCTGCTGTGACTAAGCAGTTCATCAGCAGAGGTAGATGGCCCATGTCGCAGGGCCTTTGAGATTGACTGGAGAATATGAGTTGCTGGAATGAGTGGTGTCTCCTCAGATTATCCCAGAAGTCTTTCTTCAGCTTCTTGTGATTTTGCTTTCAGGCATCTGATCCAATTTTTGTCTCCTATTAGCTCCACAGATTTACAGAGTCTTTTTAAAAGCTACTGACTGTCTTCTGACACGTATCTTGGGGAATGAAACCCAAAGATCTTTAAGGTCCCTTCCAACCCAAACCGTTCTATGATTCTATGATCTGACCAATATGTACAGAAAAGGATCTGTGTCTTTCAGGACTTGGAACCCTCAAAATGAGTTCCTACTGAAAGAGTACCCAGAGCACATTTTGATACATATTTTGCTCTTTTGGAAGTCTATGAAATGATTATAAAAGGAGAACGAAACTGATTCTGAATTTTTCATTATAAGTAAAATGATTATTAATCCTTGGATGATTTAAACCTTAGTGTCAGCTCAATTTGTGGTGCATTTTTCAATTGTTTAAATGTACTTTTATGTTTAGAGACCCTAGTTTCATCTAGGGCAGTTTTGGAATGTCAGGAGCCCTGTGGCAGTGGGAGGAGCTCCCACTGGAGGAGGAATACTGAGGGACTTGAAATGGGTGGGGGTCAGGCTGGCTCTCCTCAGCCCAGCCAGGGACCAGCAGGGTCTATCAGCACACATGATGGGCTGGAGAGTGCTGTAGCAGAAAGTCTGAAAAGCTATCCTGCGGGTGCATGTAGTAAGTCATGGCTTACAGTCTGTGTGCAGAAAGATCATGTACTTTTATCCTGACTCCAGCTCTGATTATTACAGTTGCTTTAGGTAAGTAAGCTGCATGGGTCAGGGGAGGAAAGGGCTAAGAAGCAGTCTTTGCTCCTGTTGAACTCAGTCATTGAAGCTTGCTGAGCCTTATGCCCTCTGCCTCAGTTCCTCTGTCTGTAGAAAAAGGTTAAATTTATGAAGGTGGCTCCTGTGAGAAGTGCTGTGTAAATAAGGAGCACTATTAGAGCAAGTTTCCCGTCTCTGCTGAAGCCCACGTGTGAGTTTGCTTTTGGTTTCAGTGCAGTCAGACTTACACCAATGTGCTTTTTTGCTTACAAATGAGAGGAACTGAAGAAGTACGTACTTGCTTGGGCTGATGCAGAGTAGGCTCTGGCAAGAAAACCTGCACGGCATCACCGGTGGGAATTACACAGTTTCCAATGGAAAAGTTAGATTGCAGTTAAACTCTGCCGTTGGTAGCTCTAGTATCCTAAATGCAGCTGCAGAGTAGTGGAGCAGTGGTGTGGGTAGGTGAGAGACACTGAATGGTTCACATGTTAGGAAAAAAGTTTGGAGAGTAATAAAAAGTTTGCAAGCTTTGAAAAGTACCTGATTTTTTTTTTCTCTGTATTGTTTTACTTGCTTTCAAATGGTCTTTTCCATTGTAAAGCATGTTTCAGAGAATAGTGGCCAGACTCCAGGTTCTAAAACTGATGATATCAGCTCTTCAAAGCTGCCAGATCAGAAACATAAAGATATACATAAAGAGTTCATTTCAGTGAGAGCTTATTCATTATTTTCAAAGCAAAGGAACTTTTTTCCTCCTACAAAAAATTCTCTTTCATTAAAATGTTTATACTGTGGTGTGTATATGAGGGCCTGTCCTTTGAACACATTTCTTGTGGCCTACAGCATAGAAGAATTAAACTGGCATTTAACCAGCAGATTAAATGTGGGCAGGACCCCTCTGTAATGTGGTAGATAAGCAGGTGGATGCAAGATAAGAATTAATATCTGTCTGCTATAAGAACAACAAGGAAAGTAATATTTCCCTAGAAGAGTTCACTGAAGACTTAAGAAGGACAACAAATGGACCTAAGCCTTGTCCTCTACGTTATCTCTGTCTTCCCCAAATCAATGTTGCACTTCATGTAGAATATTTTAGATATGAAAATCTGAAATAATCTTGCAAATTGATTATTTAGAAAAGATTAAATATAACCCCTCTTTCTCAATGTATATTTTGTGCAAACTGAAAATAAGAATGTACATTATTACTACATGTGAGTAATTGCAAACAGAAAATATTAATACTACTGCAATAAAAAATAATGAATTAATTGTAGCACATGGGAATTTCATCCTGCTAGCAACTGTGTAAACAACGAGAAAACTCAGATTCACCCCAGATAACTCATTGCATATTGGATGGGAATGGAGCTGCTGGACAAATGCAGGCAAGGAGAAGGTGGAAGAGAAAACGGGATAGTAGTGAGCATTGACCATGGTGTCATCAGCCACTTTCATGGCACATCAGACAACTGGCTGCCTTCCTTCATGAAGGCTGAGAACCAGATCAATGTTTCAAGCCCTGCAGGGGATGCTTTGGATTACATAGTTTGTTTTTCAGACTTCTTTTGGAAAGGGCTGAAAAAATCAAGAAAGATGTTGCACTTCCATGAACAAGGGAGTCCATGAGGTTGTCTACATGGTATATGGATATACCAAATTAAAAATTGCCAAGGTTTTAACAAAACAAGAAATGAGCCAACTAACAGTCAGGCAAGATCAGACACTCACTTGAAGATAAGGCAGAAGGTATCAATTCTACCTAAGTTGTTACTGTCAAACCCTGGTACAAAATCCCAGGCAGTGGGGTTGGAATGGATGTCAACAAGTCAGTTAGTCCATTCCCTTGCTCAAAGTCAGCATCAATTCCCTTACATTTTTCTTGCAGATATTTGTCCAAAAAGTTGAGTAGTTCCAGTAATAGGACAGTGCAACCTTTCAAAGCAATCTATTGTAGTTATTAACAACCCACAACATTAGGGTTTTTTTTTTTTCCCCAGAAATTTCTCTGCAAAAATTTATATGTCTTTTGTCCTCCCTCAGATAAAATAGCACCAATTCTTTCACTTTTGTGGACAGATCTCTGACCATAATCTATCCAAAAGCTTACATTTTCCTTGAAAAGTGGTGCCCCAAACTGGATATAAATTCAGACTCTGCCTGATATCTTTCCAGTGCCAAGTCAGGTGGGAGAATGACTTCAGATGCCTTGGAGTGATCCCTTCTGCTGGTACGTCCAAAGTGAGATTTGGGTTTTGACAGAAATTCAGCATGGTGACTCATGGTCAACTTTTGCTTTCCTGTAACCATTCTTTCTTTTAGTTCACTATTTGTACTTATGTAATTGGTTTTTTCTACCTACTTATAAAACTTTGTAATTGTCCTTATTTAATCACATCCTGATCTTTTGCAATCTGTATCCAGTTTCTGAAAAAATATTTCTGGACTCGAGTCCTGTCCCTAATTGAGCTTTCACCTCTTTGCAACTGTTATTACCTGCAGTCAATTCAGATACACATCGTACCGTGTACGGTTGGACTCGATGATCTTGAAGGTCCCTTCCAACCATGAGGATTCTGTGGTAATATATCAATGTATCTGCATCTCTCTTTTCTGTATACATGAATACAGTGATGTATATTTACTCCATCATCCAAGTCATTCAGGAAGATATTTGATAGTACTAGACTGTGTTCAACACACCTTTTTTTTGTTGGACAGTGAATCACTGAAAGTTGCTCTGTGTCTTGTTCTTCATTTAGTTTTGAGCTCATCTTATAGCACTTACAGTAGACCATTTCTGATCTTCCTTATGAGGATGTCATATTCAGCAATGTCAAGAGGCTTACTACTGACTGTCAAGCTGTATGTTAACTAATGTTAGGCTATGTGATGTTTGCTATTACTAGGGTTGGAAGTTTACTTTTTTTTATTATATATAAATGTATATAGTTTTTTATATTTATAAATGTATATAGTTTTATATATATATTTATATATTTTATATATTTTTTTATATATATATTTTTTTTTCTTTCTTTGGTTTATTTTTAGGAAATTATTTGCTTCATTACTGTAAGGGGACTTAAAAACTGAAAGGCCTATTATTTCCAAGCTGCCCTTTTGCATCTGCTTGAAAAATAAGCATCGTGCTTGTCCTTTTCCAGTCACCTGGAATGTCACTGGTCCTCTACAGCTTTCCAACAATAAGTGATAATGTCTCAGAAATTGTATGAACCAGTTTTCCAGACATATTTTGATGGCTTTCAACAGGACCCATTGATTTACGAGTTACGTAAGTACTTTTCATTCTTCATTCTAAACAAATTTCTTTACCTTTGTGAGTTGTTGTAGTTGTGTCAGCTGCCATTTTAGTGACAATCTTGGCAGATGGTGCCAAGAAAGTCCAAGTATTTTATGCCTTTTTGCTTTCTATTGTCACTAAAAAATGCTTTCCTTCTCCACTGAACCACCTGTTCCAAGGTTGTCTTCTTATATTAAGGTACCTATGATATAATTTCCTGTTATTTTTCACATTCAAATCTATCAAATATGTATTCCTGCAAAGCACAAATAGACCTCTATTTTTACAAGCTGCAACATGTCTGTGGATTCTAGATTATATTGCTACATTCCCTTATCTACAATTAACATTACTTGACGCGTACCTGTTTCAGATGGTACCAACAGCAAACTGTCAATAGTAGAGCTCTTTCATATCTGAGCTGATTGCTAAAGTTTTGGCCTATGGCACAGCTTGGTGTATGTTAGGCCTTCAGGAAACATAAATTCTTTTGCTGTATTTAGATAACCATTGCCTCATCCTTCTACGTAACGTCTGTCTTTACTAAAACCACATCCTCTGGTCATTGCTCATGTTACAATTAAACATGGATCTGGTGCCATTTGCACTTTCCTGTTTAAGAATCTCTTCTAACATCTTTCTTCACTATTTTTTAAGTTCTCATACTGGAGGATTACTGAGCCCATACTTCTCACTTCATGGACCTGCTTGCTTCTGCGCTGTTCTGGGTTATCTGTCAGATGGATGCTGTACAGTGCATGCCCTCTCCCTTGCTCCCTGTATGCTGCTTTCTGATGAGGTGTCCCTGCACTGCTGCAGTAACCTGCAATGGCAGTTCCTTTCGTCAGGAGAGACCTGACATTTTGTGTCTCTTGGAGCTTCTGGCCTTGGCAACTGTAAGGACTTGGCTGGACGTCTTCAATTATTCCTTGATAGCCTAGTTTAGTGGCATCATTAGCAATCAAAAAGGTTGCTCAGCATTTTGGAGGCTGCTATTTCATCATGTCTGGCCTCAGCACGCTATGTAAACCACCAGGAAACTCAAATTCTGTATGTCAGTGAGTCGGCAGGTGAGTTTTGAAATTGCAGTTGGGTCATCTGATGTGAGAATTCTTGGCTCTAGGATGAGATTTATGAGGCAAATACAATAGTGCAGAAAGCTTTCTAAGATTTAATACAGTAAGAGGGACCTGGATAACATGTCTTAACATTTATGACCTCAGAGTATATAAAACTTAGCTGCCCCTTCTTAAAGGAAAGCAGTCTCACATTTTATACGGGATGTGCTTGTTATGGCATTAGTTTACTTTTTATGCATGGAAGACCTTGTGCTAATATCCATACAGCGCATGCTGGTGAGGTTGCCATGTGGCATTCTGGGCAATGAACGGAGGAAGCAAAATGTGACATGGAGAGGTGCAAGGAAGAGGGAGGTGAGAAATGAAGAGGGGGAGAGAAAGAGTTTGTCCTAGAAAATCTATTTTTTCTTTTTAAAGACATATATACAATATCCACATCCACCGACAGCATGGAAATAGTGAGTAAGCAAGGCAAAGGTATTCTACAGGGGATAAGGAAATACTACGTTTATAGGGAAAAGAAAGCATAAAATTTTCCAATGTGCCTTTAAAGAAAGAATTTGTCTATAAACTATGAATGGTACAGCTCACCAGATGTTTTGTAACAATTGGTTAAGTATTAAAAAGTAAGCTACTGTTTTAGTCTTTGAAATAAGAAATAAATGACTTCTGATTGTTTCTGATGTGCAACAGCATCAACATATGTTTTCAATGAATAGGAAATAATAGGCTCTATAGTTTTACTGAAATTGTTACTTTGTTGCAAATTTCAAAGACATTTGTTGCCCTGCTCGTGAAATATTTGTGTTTTTCCTTATGTCAAAGGCACAGTATTCAATCTTTGTCCTGCTTTCCCCATTCAACAGGATTTACATGGTGTAAGTGAAAGGCGAATTTGTCCTCTTGTGGCTTTCCTGCTATTTATTTCACTTGATCCAAAAGCTAAAAAGTAGCATTGAATCAAGCAAATCCCGTGAAAAGTTCTGTATAAAGAAAGCACTGCAGACCACCTACAGTGTGACACTTAGCGAGATGAAAGGATATTAACTTAGGAGCGCCCTATGCTTTCAACAGAAATCTTGTTCCTTGTATTACAAACAAAGATAACTAACATAATTTAATTACAGTCTAATAGTAGTTGAAATGTATATGTCTTTTGGCATAATGCATTTTTTGTTTAGAAAATAAAGTATCTGCACATAGCCTACAATTTTGTTGGAATTCCCTCCTGTGGGAAAAATGTTACCAAGGGGCTGTTGTCTTATGCATATTTGCACATACTATTTATGTTAACAAGCCTGGGATTTTTTGTTTCTCTTTTGAATTGAAATGAGGTTCAAGGGGTTATTTTATTCCTTTCTCCTTTATTTTAAGACTCTCAGTATCACAATGTCAAGGTTACTCCTTTCCTATAATATGTTTGTGGCTTCTAGCATTCAAACGACAAGGAATTGCCAGAAAAAAGAGCCATTTTAATTCTTTTTGCCCTTAAATTATAGAAAACGTAACATAAAAGCTCAAAAAAATATTCCAGCTAAAGGCAAGAGTGAGGTTAACAGTATCCCTTTAATCTTTGTGGAGTCTCAAACCTTTACCTGTACCGCAGCATTAGCTCTACATGGATATATTTACATAAAACTGGAATGAAAACCAGTTAAAGAATGTCACACAAATGCAATGAAATATCTCCTGCCAGTTCCTGTCTAAAGTTTTTATGCTAAACCTGCTGGGCTGCACTGAGGTAACTGAGAGCGGTTTGCTGAATGTTCCAATTTGCTTCCTATTTTTCTATAACAAACAATAATATATAAGGGTGGGTTTTTTTGCCTGAAAAGAGACTTAGGAAACACACTTTTGGCTAGGTAAATATTTACATTTAAATAACCAAGGGATACAAGTTGGAATAAATTAACAAAACAATTTTGTCTGTAGTAATGTTCATTTTTATACAAATATTTACAAAATCATCAAGTCAATCAATTCTTTAGGAGGTTATCAGCATGTTAAAGCTGGATTTATCAGTGATGAACCTAATCATGGAATCACAGAATGATATGGGGTTGGAAGGGACCTCTGGAGATCATCTAGTCCAACCTCCTGACTGCGGAGGTCCACCTTGAGCAGGTTGCACAGCAACGTGTCCAGGCAGGCTTTGAATGTCCCCGGAGATGGAGACTCTACCACCTCTCTGGGCAGCCTGTTCCAGTGCACTGCCACCCTCAAAGTGAAGAAGTTCCTCCTCATGTTTAGATGGAAATTCTTATGTTCAAACTTTTGCCCATTTCCTCTTGTCCTGCCACTGGGCACCACTGAAAAAAGACTGGCCCCATCCTCTTGACACCCACCCTCTAAGTATTTATAGGTGTTGATCAGATCCTCCCAAGTCCTTCAGCCTTTCCTCATAAGAGAGATGTTCTTGAGGGATGTACATTCCACCCCTTCATCCAGATCACTGATGAATATCTTGAAAAGGACTGGATGCTGTACTGACCCTGGGGAACACCACTTGCTACGGACCTCCAACAAGATTCTATGCCACTAATCACAACCCTCTGAGCTTTGCCTTTCAGCCAGTTTTCAATCCACCTCACTGTCCTTTCATTTAACCCATACTTCCTAAGCTTACCTATGAGGATGCTGTGGGAGACTGCCAAAAGCCTTGCTGAAGTCAAGGTAGACACACCCACCCTCATCCAGTCATGCCATCATAGAAGGCTCTCAGGTTGGTCAGATCTGACTTCCCCTTGGTGAATCTGTGCTGACTACTTCTGATAGCTTTCTTTTCCTCCAGATGCTTTGAGATGAACTCCAGAATGAGCCGTTCCATCATCTTTCCCAGGTGGAGGTGTCGCTGACCGGCCTGTAGTTTCCTGGTTCCTCCTTCTTGCCCTTTTTGAAGACTGAAGTGACATTGGCTTTCCTCCAGTCCTTTGGCACCTTGCCTGTTCTCTAGGACCTTTCAAAGATGATGGAGAGCAGCCCAGCAATGACTTCTGCCAGCTCCCTCAGCACTTCTGGGTGCATCCCATCAGGATCCATGGACCTCCAGATATACAGTTTACTTATCTGTTCCCTAACTTGATCTTCCTCAACCTGAGGTGAAGTCTTCCTTTGTCCAGACTTTCTTTGTTTCCTCCAAAGTCTGGGACTCCTGGGGGCTGGCCTGAGCAGTAAACTCTGAAGCAAATTCAGCAGCTCCACCTTCTCTGCGTCCTCTGTCACCATGGCATCTGTCTCATTCAACAGTGGGCCTATGTTTTCTCTAGTTTTCCTTTTGCCTCCGATATACTTGAAAAAACCCTTCTTGTTGACTTTGACATCCCTTGCTAGGTTTAATTTCAAGGAGGCCTTGGCTTTTCATCCCTGCATACTCTAATGGCATTCTTGTAATCTTCCCAAGCAGTCAGTCCTTTTTTGCACTCAGTGCGAACTTCCTTCTTTGAGCTTTTTCAGAAGCTCCCTGCTCAACCACGTAGGTCTCTTGCTTCCCTTGCCTGATTTCTTGCTCTTAGGGATGCACAGATCCTGAGCTTGGAGAAAGCGATATTTGAATATCATTCAGCTCTCTTGAGCCCCCCTACTTTCCAGAGCCCTAACACATGGGATTTCTCCAAGCAGTTTCTTGAAGAGGTCGAAGTTAGCCCTCCTAAAATCCAAGGTTTCAATCCTAGTTGTTGTTTTGCACATACTACCCACAATCCTGAACTCTATCTTTTCATGATCCCTGCAGCCAAGGCTGCCCCCAACCTTAATGTCCTCCACCAGTCCCTCTTTGTCAGAACTAGGTCCAGTAGTACACCTCTCCTTGTTGGCTCCTCCCCCACCTGAATCAAGAAGTTATCATCAATACACTGGAGGAACCTCCTGGACTGTATATGCTTGGCTGTGTAGGCTTTCCAGCAGATACCAGGGTGATCAAAGTCCTGTAATAAACACCCACAGTAGTGTCCCTCATTTTGGCCTGCCCCTTAATCCTCATCCACAAGCTCTCACCTCCTTTCGTCTACCCCCAGGGAGAACTTTAGGAACATCTCTTCACTATCTGTTCCTTAACACAGAGGGCAACACCTATGCCTCTTCTTCCTTGACTGTTGCTTCTGAACAGCTTGTAGCCCTCAATAGCCACACTCCAGTCCTATGATGACTGATTCGTCCCACCAGGTTTCAGTAATGGCCACCATGTCGTAGCTTTCCAGCAGCACAGTAACTTCCAGCTCCTCCTGTTTGTTGCCCATGTTGTGTGTGTTCGTATAGAGGCACTTCAGCTGTGCTGTTGCACCTCTTGAGGCTGTGCACCCCTTGAGGTGTCTCGCAGGTGTTTCTCTGTTGACCTCAACTACCTCAGGAGCTGCTGGCTCATCTCCATAAGACTTTGACTGCAACACCTATCTCACGGTAACATTACACTGGTTTATTTCATTGTTTGTTACAAACTTTGGACTTTGGAGTTAATTTCCTCAGCTAAAGATTCCCTTGTGGAAAAAAACCTCTAGACTCTAGTAAGCACTAATCACCTATAGATACCTGTAAAAATAATTCCAGAATGTTGGCATCTTTGCATAATATTAAATACTTTAAAGCTATCATACAAGGAATATATTTCCCTATTACGACGGTCTCTGGATTTCAGGTGTTTTAAAGTCTTAAAAGTTACAAAAATATGATCAGGGCTAGTAAGAAATATTCTCTTTGGCATTTTGCTTCATAACTATTTATAATAAGACTAACAGTACCTGCTGCTGATGTATTTGTTACTGCCTCTCTTCCGACTGCGACCGCTGGTTTAGATACACGGGAGGACAGGCCACCTACCCGACCCCGGAATAACTGATGGTTCCTATGTTTCCAGTAGAATCTCATTAATTTCTGTACTATCCCATCACATTAAATTAATACAGTGTGGGGCTTCCCTGAGTCAGAGTCCATAATTTACTCACAGGTTTGCCAGGGTTGTATATTCAGGTATAAATATTTTCCCCATATAGCACTTTGAGCGTTTACCAAAGGGTAAAGTCTCTTGGTGTCTTTGATGACTTTCAGGAATTACATGCTTTGCATCTAAAAGGGGAGGGGAGAACAACTGGAAGGCTCTTTAAAAATCAGATCTTACAGCATCATCTTTTTTTTTTTTTTTTTGCATAAATTGGCTTTTGCAGAGTAGTTCGTGGAATAGGGAATATTTTGTTTACAGCCTTTGAAAATTAGCCAGCACTTAATGCTCAGTACAGGACAGAGAACCGTTTAGATTTTAGCCATTCGGTGTCTTATCTCACATAAACACCCTTTTCTTGTGGTTCTTACCAAAAAATGGCAAAAAAAGAGACACTGAGCTATGAAGTGTGGGCATCCAGAGTGAAATTGACTGAGAATGGCAGTCACAGTATCTGTTGTAAATGTTATCAACTTCAAATATAGGCCTTATTTCTGCATATGACTCATATATGAACTGATTCTGATTTCCAATTAGTTATTAATGGCTTGTGTTTATAGACTATTTGGACATTGTTACCCAGTGCTACTATACGCAACATTGGACTGCTGAGTATCAATTAACCATAGCAGCATAGAATCATGTGGGGTTGGAAGGGACCTCTGGAGATCATTTAATCCAAACCCCTGCCAGAGCGTGTCTACCTAGAGCACACTGCACAGGAACTTGTCCAAGCGGGTTTTGAGTGTCTCCAGAGAAGGAGACTCCACCACCTTTCTGGGAGCCTGTTCCAGTGCTCTACCACTCTCACAGTAAGGAAGTTCCTCCTCATGTTTAGGTGGAACTTCTTATACTCAAG
>JAOTQQ010000001.1:186956916-187018149 GCA_026546715.1 Gallinago undulata | reverse complement strand
GCCCCCAACCTGTACTGGTGCAGGGGGTTATTTCTCCCCAGGTGCAGCACCCTACACTTGCCCTTGTTAAATTTCATCAGGTTTCTCTTGACCCATCTCTCCAGCCTGTCCAGGTCTCACTGGATGGTGGCACAGCCTTCTGGGGTGTCAGGCACCCCTCCTAGTTTTGTGTCATCAGCAAACTTGCTGGGGGTACATTCCATCCCTTTGTCCAGGTCATTGATGAATATATTGAACAGGACTGGACCCAGTACTGACCCCTGGGGAACACCACTTGTTACAGACTTCCAGCTAGATTCTGTGCCCTTAATCACAACCCTTTGGGTTCTGTCTTTTAGCCAGTTTTCAGTCCACTTAACTGTCCATTCATCTAGCTCTGAGATGACATTCAGGATGAGGTGTTCCATCACCTTTTCAGGGATGGAGGTGAGGCTGACCAGTCTGTAATTTCCAGGATCCTCCTTCTTGCCCTTTTTGAAGACTGGAATGACATTTGTCTTTCTCCGGTCCTTGGGCACCTCACCTGTTCTCCAGGACCTCTCAAAGATGACGGAGAGTGGCCTTGCAATGACTTCTGCCAGTTCCCTGCACTCTCGGGTATATCCCATCTGGACTCGTGGATGTCCAGCCTTCTTAACTGATCACTGACTTGGTCCTTCTCCACCAAGGGAAGCTCTTCCTTAGTCCAGACTATCTCTGATTCAAAAGTCCATGGCTCCTGGGGGTTGGCCTGAGCAGTAAAGGCTGAGGCAAAGAAGGCATTCAGCAACTCAGCCTTCCCTGCATCCCGTGTTACCATGGCACCCGACTCATTCAACAGCAGGCACACAGTTTCTTTAGTTTTCCTTTTGCCTCCAATATAATTGAAGAACCCCTTCTTATTATCTTTGACATCTCTTGCCAATTTTAATTCCAAGGAGGCCTTGGCTTTCCTTGTTTGTTCCCTACATAGTCTAACAGCATCGCTGTAAACCTCCCAAGTGGTCAGTCCCTTCTTCCACTCAGTGTAAATCTCCTTCAAGGTTTTTCTATGGTTCTTCGAACCATATCAACTGACTCTCTTCTGCTGCCAGACAGGATCACAGGAATATTTCAGACTCAAATAGCACAAATAGCGTGCTCTCAAAAAATGTCTGGGGGCTAAAGAGCTCATGCAGCACATGCATCGCATGCGTGAACACAGCAAGGTGTTCATCAAAGTGTCATGAAAACGACCAGGAGGAACTTGAGTAGTGGTAGATAGTTAATATTGTATATGTATAGAAGCAGGTAACTAAACTTGTTATGATGCATGTCTTCTGAGTGACCTGTAAAGAAAATGGTCCCAAAACTTCTTCCCAAGATGAGTCAGAGCTGGTAGGTTATGGCTTGCTGTGCTGGGAGCTGCCAAAAAATTGAAGTAGAAATAGGTGTATTCCCTTGCCCTGGGCAGAAGTTACACATCATGTTAGGATATCCTTCTTTACTGCACAAGTCCAAATGGATAAGAGCTTATACCTCTATGGGAATTTTGCTATAAGCTCACAAGAAGTTCAAAGAGAATAACACCCATAGCAGCACAGGGTTTTTTGATGCCTGTGCTCCCATGGTCTTGTCTTTATATCAGTTTAAGAAGAAAAGAAATGATTTTTACTGACTGATCGGGGAATTGAGCATCTCCCCAGCAGAACCACCATCTGCTGACAGAAGTGGTGTGTGTCTTGCAAGCATTGTTCAGCTTGTATGAGGACATTCTCATAAAAACTTACTATGAGTTTCTCAGTTTAATTGTTCTCTATCTGCCCTTTTCTGCCTAGAAACAAAGTTACCGGCTTGTTATGATTTAGACACCAGTCTTTATAAATGCTTATGTAAGTATCGTACCCACCATAATTTCCTACTGAGCAGCGTATTAGCTGCTAAGCAAAAATGATGTTGATGCATTAATTTCATTTTGCTCTCCCTTGTCCAGTCCCTATCAGACTGCCTAGTGATGGTGACAGAGGCTGGACACTGCTATCAGCCCTCGGGAGGTGTTCTCCTAGTCACAGCTGTGGTTCTCCCCTGCTCACAACCCGGTGGGGGACTTTGTCCCACCTCTCCAGCTCTGTTCCCTTCCTCAGCTTCTCATCCACCCAGCCTCAGGACCAGAAACACTATTGTTCACTCTCGGGCAGGTGGTAGTTTTTTTTTTAAAGAAAACATGACTATAATAAATGGTGCTGGTCCAATTTAAATTTTCACGTGCTCTTGTCTTCCTACTGACAAAGTTGGCTCTCTTCAATCTCCTTTCTGCCCCTAGTTGAACCCTGGCTCTGGTATTCTCAATGCAGAAGGATTTTCACACCAGTCTATGCTTGGTTTCTCTCACTGCAGAAGTTGCAAAGTGGGTCTAAGTTATATGTCCTCCCTGTATGTTTCAGTTTCTAACTTTTGGTCTCTTTCCTGTGATGCTCATACTGTTATTTTTTCAGTCTGAAGGCATTTGGGTTCCTGGAAGAACTTTTTCCCACCTAAATTTTTATAGGAAGTTAATTATTAACAGTCTGTTAGGGTAACCATGCGTATATCCATCCAAGGAACTATGCTTTCAATTATTATGTTAAAAAGTACATATGATAAAGTCATATTGATAAAGTTATCTAATGGTGAAGGAAGATATTAGCCCAATATATTAGCTTAATTCATCACAAAATATAGGCTTATTTCATTAAGGATGATCAGAGTCAAACACAAATATATTTTTCAGGGACAATTGGATCACAACTGCATTGAGAAGTCACAGTGAATGAAGAAGTCCACACTAGAGGGAGTGAAATACCAAGCAGTTCATGGACTTGTGCTAGGGTGCAATTATAGGGGTTGCTGTCAGGTTTTAGAGGGTAACATACAACTAAAAGTCATTGGAAGCTGAGTTTCTAACTCTTCCGTGTCAGCTGTCTGGGAATGCCTTGGGCATCACAGAAACCATGGAGAACACAATGGAGAGCTCTGTCCCTCACCCAAGGGCAGGATCTGCCTTTATTCTGGAAAGTGCCTGTCCAATCTGCTCCCAGTCATTTAAGTGGTGGAGAAACCGCACCCATGTCCAGGATAGTGTGTTCCTCGACTTAAGCAACTTTCTCACCAGAAAGATCTTTTATCTGACTTTCATTGGCTTTTCTTTCATATTTTTCTACGTCGGACAAGGAAATCTATCCATTTGTTTCTTCTTTGCAATTACCTTTTTGTTTTTGAAGGTGGTTATTAGAACTCCCTCCAGACCTCTCCTCCCTAAACAACCCAATTTCTTCAACTGTCCCTCAAGACTGTGTGCCCTTAGGGATTCTTATTGCTTTCCTTTGATGTCTTTCCACTGCTCCCTGTTTTCCTTGAACTTTATGGCTGAGAACATTACAGTTTATTTTTTTCTGAGAATTGCAGGAAAGTTAATTAAGGTTTTACACATAATTTAACAATGTGTTTCAATGTATTTATTTTTTTACATCATCACGACACTATTCATTAGTGTTCACCTTCTGATCTACTGTGGACTGCAGACGTTCTTCTGAGGAGCTTTTATCTAAACTGCCATTGCCCGTCAGACTCTCATACTCGAGGGATTTGCTATGGCTCCCTAACTCTTTAACTTTGTACATTCTGGAACTACACCTTATTCTTTTAAGACTACTTTTCTTCCTATTTTTCAAGATATTTTTGAATATTTTAACAGGTGTGCAGTCCTGTCAGTTCGATACCATCTGCAAACTGAAAAACACATTATACTGTCGCCCACATCTCTCCTGAAAATATAGAGCTGTATGAGACCTGAAAATCCTTGCTTTATGATGTCCCTCCATTTTGATAGAGCAGTATTAAAATCTGCTTTCTGAAGGTAGCATTTCCAATAGAACTTGCATGCATCTTAAGATAGTTTCCCCTCGTGCTTTCCCAGTTTGGTTGAGATCATCCCTTGAAGCAGTTACAAAGCTTCATTAATAGCAAGTTTGTGGCAATTGCTTCTTCATCCCTAGTGTGAGCTCTGTCATTCTTTCACAATTTGTGGAATACAGACGCTAAATACTGGTAGATGCACTTTCCCAAAGCTCAATGTTGATACTAGCTAATGCACTGGTGGCCTCCAGTAAGAGCCAGGCAAATCTTTAATTACTCAGAAAGCCCCTAGACAGGGAAATCGGGAAGGCTGATGTTGAAATCCTTCCAAATTGCTAGTTTAAGTTTGTATCTGGCACCATGCGGGTGCTGTGGGCAGCCCAACACACCAACCTGCAGGTATGCAGACCATTTGTATTGATGGCTATAGCTAATTTTAGCTTGAAAAAACAAACACCCTATCTGTGGTTTTATTCAAAAATTGTAGTGGAATTAAATTATGAATGCCTGCTCAGAGCCATTTAAATCAGAAGTTGCTGTTTTTGAGAGATATAAAAATGGACTTGAACGTTAGAGGCTGTAAAAGGTAAAAAACAGTTTGTACTTACTTGAAAAAATAACAAAACCAAAAATCCTGGGGGGACTAGTGAAGATGTGAAGGTAAAATGAGTCTTTAACACTGCTAACTGTTGTAATGAACTGTTACAGCTACAATAACTTCTTATAGTAATAATCATGCTCACATTATTTTTATTTTTATACTGCAGTGGAACACCATATTGCAGCGTAAGTGGAGGCTTCTACAAATACTTGTGTCTCTATATGCTGAGAACTGCACTTTTTGGCTGAAAATTCTCTGCGTGATTTCAGCCCTAAAGCTTTTTTTTTTTTTTTTTCCTTAGTTTGGGTATAATTTATACACAAGTTCTGGTTGCAAGGAATAAAAAAAGAATCCTTTTCTGCTGTGAAATGATTAGTCTCATTTTCAGAAGTGTCAAGCAGTCAGAAATCCCACTCAAGTCAATTGGAGCTGCAGGTGCCAAACGCTTAAAATCACGCTGTTCTATTTTTTCTGTTCTTGCACATAACCAAAATGACAATATTACAAGGTGAAACTTTCCTCGTAACTAGTCTCTAGGGAGGATTAGTCTGAAGGCTGGCTTTCTGAGTAAGTGAGACGATTGTGGTGTTCAACAATGGAATTTCGCTCCCACGTAGTCGCAGGTGCTGCGTAGGCTGCAAGGGCGTCCCCTGCACTGAGGGCGTGCATGCTTTCTCCTCTTCTGAGCGCTCAGGGATGTGTTTTTTCTAAGGACTTTTTTTTGCCAATGCCTCTTCAAACCTACAGGCCTGGGGTAGCTGCTGTCACCTTATGATTCAGTGGCCCATTTCACCCCACAACTATTTTCTGAGTGGGAACGCTGGACCGAGGGAAGGGAGCTGCCTGCCTGGTGCTAACAACTAATAACACTGATGCAATGGTGCTCCTGTAGTGACAGGAGTCAAACCTGCCTCTGAATAACCCATTTCACTGCGTTATGCTGTGCAGAAGACACTGCTGTAGCCCTCCTGAGCACATGCATTTGCTCAACAATTTGGTACATCGCTGAACTCAACATGATCCTTGTGTGAGTGCCTACAGGAGCAGGGCAGATGTGCCATGACACATCCTTCAGATGGACCCCTGTGCAGGTCCTCTTCGTTGCTCACAGCATGATGGTGCCTGCAAGATGTTGCCTCGACATTGGGCGTAGGAAAGGCCAACCCCTGCTTGGTTGCTGCTGGGTGGAGCAAAGGACAGAAGAAAAAAATCAGGGCTTGACTCAAGTGCAGTGTTACTTACTGTGTGTGTGAGCTGCAGGGTGACAAGATGCTAATGACTGTGTTGTGCTCACCCCTTCTTGTGAACCTCCTCATGTATTATCCTGTTTTTACGTCTAGGAACCCAAGCATGGGGAAATTTTCTGATGTCACAGAAAAAGTGTGTGGCAAAGCCAGGAACTGCATACAGCTCTGCTGGACTCAAGTTAATGGTATCTGCAAACATTTCCTCTGCTTTCAGTGTGCTTGGCCTTTCCCACATGTCTTCCCACATCATGGAACAAATGCTATACTGTTACAGTCACACAGCTCTGATTTATTTATGACTGGCCATTTTGTTTCTTGGTTAGAGAAAGACTTGGACTAGGAGGGGTTAAAGGAATTTGATGATCTTTCTTTTAGCTGAGTTCATTTGCTTCTGCAGTTGTTCTCACAGGATATCAGGAGACATGAAAAAATAACATTATTACTCAAAAATGTTTGGAGAGTTGGGTTACACAGTTAAAGCATGTCACCAGGCACTGCAGGACTGTATCTCACGGTTTTCAGGAGATGTAATCTCAATAGAAACAACAGGTCTATTCCACTGACATTTTTCTGAAGTCTCTTCTGTTAACAAGAAGCTTCACTGAAGTCAGTGGGCATTTTGAGTAAAAGCTGAGACACATCTTCTTCCCAGCATGATTCCGGCACAGAACCAGCTTCTGCATCTCCACATGGCCACAGCTGACCTCCCTCAATGTGCAAAGACCAGCACAATACATCTCTGACCTTGCAAGGGGCGAAGCCAAGTAGAGGAAAGAAAAACCCAGGGGAAAGCAGAGGCTATTTATATCAAATGAGAGAACACATGTGATGCCATATGAGGCAGCTTATATGTAAAGCCTTTCAAGTCTTCCGCTCCAGGGTACTTACATTTATGAGTATGAACATGGTAAACATAGAGTGCTATTTTATGTTCCCAATCAAAAAAATGACAGCCCTCCTCGATTATAGAATGTTATTGCCACTAAAAGGACTTTTGTTTTGCAAGTTACTTCTGCAAAACAAACACTATAGAAAAATCTTTGGTTTGCTGTGTGGTAGGTGAGTCAGTGTTATCATCAAAACTGAATAAACAAGGCTTTATTTTTAGATATTAAAAATGTAGCACAATAAAACCATATTTTACAGACATGTTTTTGTCTGTTCTCCTTTTGCAATGCAATCACTTTTGCCTAATATATCTTTATAATTTATTTATTTCTCTATGGTCTAACATAAAAATCAGAACAAAATCTTAATGATATTTCTAGTGGCTGGTTATCTATCTCCCAAAACTTTGAACAATGGCTTTTGGCTTCTTTGTAATTTTGGGGTGAGTATACTAGTTCTTCTTTAGGTAAAGCTGTGAATACACATTTGTGGGGTCCAATTTGACTTACAAGAGTGCAAATGATTAACATCTATGTCAGTGAAAGGATTTATGAAGGTATAGATGAGAAGAATATAGCTCAAGAATTACCTAGTGTAAAAACGTCTTTGTTTTGCCAGTAGGCTTCCAAGTTAGGGTGGTAACTATGCTGATATGTTTATTGCCACCTTTCTGTATTCCTCATATGACTGTCATGTGCTTTTTTCACTTTCAAAATGCTGCCAAAGAGTAATATCAGCAGCCATTAATCTTACCAATGTGTTAGGTGACTGTAGCATCACCTTCTTCCACACAAAGGTAAAAATAATAGTTCCTTTCCCCTGAGGAATAATGTGATTTTCTTGCCATGTTTTACAATTCTAATGTCTTTTACCGCTTTCTTTTGTTTCAGGAGCTGTGAATATGCATTGCCTACTTTCCATCTTCCATTGTAGCACCCAAGTGTCAAAGCATGCGATATGAAGTGGGTGAAATTCAACCCCCTTCAAAAAGTGCAAAGGGAGCAGGTTAGAACAGGATCCTGAAATACATGAGGAGTGAATGGAGGTGTTTGGAACAGTGGGAGAGCAGAGATAAAGGCAAGAAAAAGCATGAGGAGGAAATATTACAGATATATCCTGTGTTTCAGAATGTTTTTATAGATACTTACCACCAGTTAATATACTAAATAGCATATCTGAGCCATTGTGCTGTTAAAAATTGTCTCTTAGCTAAAGTAATGAAGCAATGTTTAGCAAGTGTTGATTTTTAGTGGCATCTACTTTCATATTTGGTCTTGTACGATGGCTGGAATAAGTACATACTGCTTAAATATGCAGACACAGGCAGCATATATGCCCATCATGTTTTCTCTGTTGTGTTTTGGAATAAAAGATTTTACTGTATGTACCGTGTAGAAAAAAAATTTGATTAGCCATATGATACTGTAGTTACGGTGCTTAAGTATGTCTAAATATCATCAAGAGAAAGAAAGTAAGTTTGAATCAGAACAGAATTGCTGTCAGAGTTCTATACTGCCTGCTCCTTGTTGGAGCTAAAGAAAATACTCTGTTGTAAAAGCAACTACAGGTTTCTATTCTCTTCTGCCCAATTCAAGAGATGCTTTGGCTTATATCTGGAAAAGGCAGACAGTGACAAGGACATTAAAATTATGGGACTGAAGAATGAAGAGAAAGCCTTGAAAAGGACCAGTATTAATTTCTCTCAGGAAACCAGATGCCAAGAAGAGAGTTGAGCTGAACATATCCAAACCTATTTGAACAATCCTCCACGTGAGCAGGCCTATCTGTGGCTGCTGCTGAGCCTGTTGGTTGCGGCATTCTTCAGAAACCTACTCTAGAATACACAGAAAAAATAATACAGAGAGAGAACGCCATTTCTTGGGGATTTCCAGAAGACCCTGTTTTAATTTTGCTCTATTTATGTGCATGAATTCATATTTTTCATTAATTTCATCTGAAATACCTACAAATGATATCTTAATCTATTTCCCATCTAAAACACCTCCAAAGATAGCAATTTTAAGTCATGCACAGGCTATAACTCATAGAACATTATCATGCCACAGAAATGGTTGCCTTTTGATCACACTGAAAAATAAGTTTATTTCTTCTTGACATTCATATGGCTAGTCTGATCACACCAGGGTAACGCAGCCAGCTCATGCTTTTCTATGTGCACAGAAGAGCAACATGGCATCTACTTGTGCCTTTACCTACTGACAATTTAACTTGCTTCATGGAGGACATGAGCACTTCTCATTTGAACTGTCAACAAAATACACTTCAGATGGTGAAATTCCAGCATCAGAGTGATCCTCTAACATAAAAGGTACAAAGAAAATGCCACTTCATCCATACATCAGCCATGCTGTGATCCGTATAGCTAATCCCACAGAATGCCATATTTCAGACAGAGCCTTAACCTTAAATGGATGTGCAAGGTTACATGACAGGAATGCAAACACCCTGCTAAGTCTTAAAGCCAGGGTATTTCTCAGATGGTAGGACTGCAATTTAAAACTCTTATTTCTTCATTCTGATGACGATCTTGCTGATCTGCACATGATGGATGATTCTGCGATACGTACCATTGAGGGGCATGGGAAGAATGAACTTCTCTGCCCCTTCAAAAAACATACAGTTTTAGTACAATATTAGTTCTTTAATATATACAGTGCGAGGAGTTCATTTCAGGAAGCTTCAAAAAGCCCATTACACACAAGATTCATTGCTGAAAAGTTCCTAAGAGTTTTTGGTACTGCAGGCAGATGATATAGTTACAAAATGTAAATAAAATAGACTTGTCTGAATGAAATTCCTCCAGTGTAGCAGCCCATTCAAGGTTTATGACCACTCAAGTTCTACCTAAGCCCCCAGCAGAGAATTTCAGTCTTTGAGATTTCATCTAGATTTCAGTGACATGCAAAGACGTGTCCTGGAATCTGGAGACCAGAGAAATGAAAAAAGACACTTCAAGTGTATGGAATAGCTTTTAAAAATGCCTTTTTCATCCACTCCCTCTGACTAGCTTGATTGAATGGTTTAAAATTGCTTATCTAGTTAATGTGCCTAGTTGCTGTTTCCTGGCCGTGCACTGCTAGTTTTTTTTGCTGAGAAATTAAGCCTTCGAACCAGAGAATCCAATGAAAAAAATCTTGAATCTTTGCCCTGCCCAGCCCCTTTTCAGGAGTTCACCTGTTTGCTTATGTCACGTTTGTTTGTTCTGCAGTAAATTCATGCTGGGATAGTCCCTTTAGCAGGTTACTTGTATGTTCTGCCACTATCTGAAGCAGTAGTCAGCCAGGGTCTCTTGGGCAAAGGCAAAGCACAAGACCATTTTTAAATTTCATTACCAACTTTTGAAGTAAAATGAAAAAAAAATAAGCCTTGCAGAAAAAAAAATGCATTGTTTTGAACCTCAGCAAGGAATATTATTAACACTTTGTCGTCTGCTCCCCCTGACCTCCAGGACTAGGTGTTTTAGGCACCAGAGCTGGATTGCAAAGGACCCACTCTGTCCCTGGGCCAGCAGTAGCCAGAAGTATTGCCATCACACAGGGTGTCTCGCTTCTTTTCTCTCCCTCCTACCCTGAAAGCTGCTATGTGAGACTCTTCCCCAGAGGGTGGTGAAACCCCTGAACAGCTTCCTCAAAACCTGCTCATAAACTCAGCCCACACTCAGCCCACACACATCAAGCCACTTCCATAGGGAACTCCACAGTGGCCAGATTTATTTGGTCAGATGGGTGTCATATAGGCTATTAATAGCCAGGACAAACATAATACAGAGAAAATAGAGCTTGGGGTATTGCCCTGAATATAAAGCTTAGTAAACGTTATGGCTCCAGTAATACTTGAGTTCAGCACTCAGATGGTCTTCGTCAAATTGCATACACTTATTCATGTCCTATTACTACGGCATTTATTTCTCTTCCTTTTTTCATGGATGAATAAAAACAGAATGAGTAGGCTCCCAGGAAGAAAAACCCAAGAAAATAAGTAGCACTTGAGATATTCTTATAAGGAAGCAAGACCATTCCAGGAATATACAGTTTCTATTGCCCTTTTTTTAGTGAGATGCCAAAGGCTGTGCCTACGCGGCTTGGTGGCTGAGCCACTCTTCCCTGGATTGAGAACAGTCCTGACATGCCTGGTAGCATGCCTATGCACATGGTCACAGCCAGGGACCCGGGCTGAGCTGGAAGCTGGTAAATGAAAGCTGAAAGGTGGTAAAGATAAAAAACAGATTCACAAACTAATTCTCAGCCACGATTTACTCTGAGATTAATGGGAGTTCATTTCAGGGCAAAGACAAACAAGCTGGCTGAAAAAACAGGAATGTGAGCTTCTCCTGTCCAGGGATGGATGGGTTTCATCTTGACAGACTTTAGCCATCTAAAAGTCAGAGGTCTAGCCTAAAATAGTTGTCTTCAATCCCTGTGCAGAGAACAGTGAATAGGCACTTCCAGAGAATGATTCTTCCCATTACGTCCTGTCCTGTCCAAGATGTGCTACCGTGGGGTAGAGCTTGTCTCTTTCTTTTGCCTCTGGGGACAGTCTAGACAACTAGGTCACAAGCCCACTCCTTCACCAGTCCTTGTTCACTTGTGCTTAATTGTGGGCACAAGTGCTTAAATTGTGGTTTAGATGTGTATAGAAGGTGTGTTGTGACACTAGTGTGGTCTAAGGACTACGCTGAACCGTCCTTTCAGAGATATCTTACATCTTGAATGCTATGAAAATGTTAATCCTGCAGTGAGCTGGAGTTTGGCAGGGGCTGAAAAGAGTGTATTCAACATACAGCTTTTACAATTGCATTAGTGTTTACAGAGTTTATCTGCAAACTTAGTGAAATACTCATGCACAGAAAAATCATCTGACTCCATGCTCCACAGATGAACCTTAACAGTAGGGCTGATTTTGCCAAAGGAATTACAAGGTCCAATTTATAGATCAGTTTGTTTGGATTGCGACATTGTTTAAGATGGCTTTCAAGTCAGAATGCTCTATTTTAGTAGAGATTTTATACATATTACTTGCATGAAAACAGGCTTCTCTGAGCTTCTCTTTCAAAATTTTGTTTGTTTTATTCTCCTTTTACTGAAGGTTGGAAGTAACCTCAACACCTCAGGTACTATTAATGAAGGTGTTAGGGTTACTCTGATGTAAATTATGTATAAAAATATCTCAAAAAGGCAACGTGGATTTGTAAATTGCCTCAGGACCACTTCAAGCATGGTTCAATTGGCATATGCTACTGCTGCCACAGTGGTCTCTAGTACCCATGGCATCTTCTTAAAAATGTAGGTAACAACCTGTTCCTGGTATACAGTGGTCAGAACACTCATGACAAAATGGAGCTAGGGTGGACAGTTGGAGGCTGTCTGAAGATCACACAAGTCAGGCAGGTGGGATTCATTTCATCTAGCACTAGCTGTCTAAAATCTGCAGGTCTGGTTTAAGCTAATATAGCCTGCTCTATAATCAGTGCAAAGATGGAGGCCTCTCTGGAGGTAAGCCAGCTGAGATATTTAGGTTAGAGTGGCACGAGTCCCATCACATATGTCTGGGCCACCTGTTTGGATGAGGTGCCTGACTTTCAGAGGGCTGACAGAAATCTTCCCACCAAGATGAAAGAGAACTGATTACGGGTCAGAGTCTCAGAAGTTTTACCTGCAAGTCAAAAGTGAGGGTGAATGCAATCATTGACACAAATGGCTGGCAAGATGCTAACAGGGTGTCGAGGCAGCTTCCAGATGGGGAAAGCATGATTTTCTCCTTCTTGGAAAAAGCGTGTAACTCCTGTACGTCAGCTGAAGGTTTAAATGTCTAACTCTTGCAGAGACAAGGACAGTGGACTTTTCAAAAGGCTTAAGGACGTGGAAAAGGCAGCTTACCCTGTTGTCACCTTTTGCCCACTCTCTTTACCAACTACTGACATGAAGTAAAATTTGTCTGAGGATGAGGATTAATGTAATGGCTGCTTTTATTCCTCAGTACGTTTTCTGATGAAATTTGATCACTCTTCACCACATTCCTATTCCTCACCTGCTCCGGGCGGCAAACACAGTTCTTTGAAAACAAAAGCAGTCTAGGCCAAAAAGCTCAGACCACATCTCAGTTGAACTTTCACCAATATATCTCTTTTTAAAAACAGTTAATTCCATTACAGTCTGTTTTTTGTCACTTTGAAAACCAACTTGCTTCTAATTTTTTCAGTACTGTTTTTGTAAGCATCTTCATTGCTTTTTTTATAGATAGGGACTGCCCAAGACAATATGGGTAATGTGTAAAAGGTCTGTTTTTCTGGACCAATAAGGATGGTAAAATCAAAATTTTACTGTACTGCAGCATCTTTGGAGGATTAATGTCATGATGCTATTGAGGATATTGCATGAAATTCTTACCAAGAACGGATAGACTGACCTGAGGCCTGGGTCTCAGTTGTCCAGGTCTGGTCAGAGTAGAGTGGTGGGATTGTCTTCCAACATACTCACCAAGATGTCCTTTGTATTGGAACAGAACATCTATCCAGGGTGGCTTGTGCATACCTTAGGTTCACCTTGATACAAGTCAAATTGCAACCACAAGGTCAAACTCAGCTTGGAAGTGTTCCTGCATCCCCCAGTTTAGACATAGCTGACAATAATTAATACATCAAATCTTTTCCTGGGCTAGAGGCTCTCATTCTTATATGCAGCTTGGAAGACGCTTAGGACTGCTCCCAAAAGATTGTGTATTACAGAATGTGTTCATTGTTCCCACACAGGTTCTCACCTAACTGTATTTTAGTTTTGGTTTGCAGAACCCTTTTTGTTGTTTTTTGCTTAAAGGTGACTCTGGAAAGTATTGAGGCCCAATGCTTTTGGGCCATTGAGGCCCAAAACTGTAATGCAAACATAAAATAAAGAAGTAGGAATAAATTTTCCTTAATATTTTAGTCAGAAGGCCTTCACTGGAGTGACTAGAATTGGTGGCTTTAACAAAAATGAACATATTTTGGAAGCGTGTTTAGCAAGTTCTGGAATGAGGAACCTACATTTGCTAAGCTTTTCCACAAGCCAGAGTGTTTTATAGTTGTGAGGACTGTCATGTGTTGCTTCTAATTGTTTCTGTTCCCATCCATTTTATTCAGAAATTGAAAGAAAACAAAAAAAGCTGTGACACTTGATAAAAATATCTGTTAAGAGCAGATAAAACTCACTCCATTAAACGCTGAAAAGCCTGCTAATACCTAAATTAAACCAAATTCATTCCCTTTAGGTGCATAAATATCTACAAAGTTGTTAATCACATGAGAACATTTTTGTTTTTCCCTGTTACAATTGAATAATATGATTTTTTTCTAGAAACATAAAACTGCTAGAAAAATACTTAGAAACTTTGTTAATATTAAAATTCAATGTTATCTCAGTTAGCAAGTCAGTTAACAAGTCTGGAAGATTTTGTGCTTCTTTTATTCAACTCCTAATGATTCGAGTATGACTTTTGCTATTCAGAGATCAAGTAATGACCCTGTTAATTGTACTAGAGGTCTGCATTAGATGGGAACGTAATCTGACAGGAAAATCAAAGAAACAATAGGATGAAAACAACTTCCACTCCATGATACACAATAGTAACCTGCTATGCAAATGAGTGTGGCAGCTAGGAGGAAGTTTCAGTACTGTCCAAACATTTTATTTTTACAGTGCTATAATAATGAGCGAGTACAAGAATGACTGTGGTTGAAAACTGAGTTAGCATGAGGCACTAAGTCAGGCCAGGAATGCACCAAAGTACATCTCTGGAGCCTGTTCACAGCAGCAGCTGCTTAGCGTGTGCTGGAGAATTCCCAGCTTTATCCGTGATTGCAGTTAGGGATCGAAGGATCCTTTTTAGCTCACATTTGTATCACTCTGCTTTTAGTGCCTGGCAGCAACATCAGAAACACCTGAACCCTCCATTATATGAGAGCGTGAAATGCAAGGAGCATATGGGGTCCAGTGGCAGAAGGAATAAAGCCAGTGCTTGTGTTTAGTGATGTACTCAGTTTTCTTCCTGCTTTATTGTAGGGAGTCTGCTGTTTTGCAATAAATAGGAAGGGAGAAAGCCTGGGGAAAGGTGGGGAGGAGAAACAACAACAACAACAAAAATATACAATGCAGTGGGACTGAGGAAACTGCATGTGTAGTATCAGGAGGGGTTCCACAGCTGTGACATTCTCCTGGGTGCTGATTGCATGCCTGCTGTTAAGTTGCTTTGATAGCCACGGTTACAGCAGGAGAAGAATATTTGAAATGAGGTGGTGGAGGCTAAAGAGGAAGAACACGTGGGTCATTTCAGTCTAGGAGGAAATGCAGCTTCATGGGAGCAATGAGATATTGGAAGTATAGCCAGTAGAGAAAAACACTGTTCCTAAAAAAGATCTCCTGTAGCACACAAGACTGTAACTACTGAACTGGGAGATTTTACCCAGTATAAGCAGAATTATTATTTTTTTCTTTCCCTGTACCATCTTACTCAAACTGATGTAACCTGGCTATCAAAAAGTTTCCTTTAAAATCCCTCAGTGAATCTTGCAAAGGCCAGCCTGTGCTCCCACAGTAGAGCAGCTCCACTGGTGTCAGGCTGGTGGGTGTGGTGTGGAGCAGAATCTGCCCTTTCGAACTTCATGTGTTCCAGAAATAATTTGGGAAATATGGAAGTTTTTCTTTGTCCTCAGCTCTGTGGTGGTTTGTAATTGAGCCAATGCATTGCAGTAACAAAAGGAAGCTGTCACATTGATAACTCTGCACTGAATGCAAGTGTAAATGTTCTCCATCCACAAACAGCTACATTTTTGTGCCATTCATCTTCTGAATGTGTGCTCAGATTTTACTTTGGCTCTTTTGTAGATGCTTGTTTTTGCAATTTCGACAGGTGAAACCAGCAAGTATGCAATTTGTGTAAACTAAGTGGTCTGTTAAGTAAAAAAAGCTTTAAAGTGTACTGGCTAAAGCTCTGATTTCTACTCCAGCAACTCCAGCACCAGGACAGGACGTGGGGATGAGTACTTTATTTTGAAAGCAAGTTCCTTAAGAACAACAGAGTGATTTTTGAAAGGTGTGGATATATATGAATTATGAGCTTTCTAAAAAAATCCCACAAATAAAAAACAACCCAATGACCCAAAACCTCAATAGCAAAAAAAAAAAAAGTAACCTGTGAGTGAACTTAAAGGCTGCTATACTGATTTTTTTTACAGTAAGCTTGTGATCTGTGTTTCAAAATGAAGACTGTTCCGTGGAAGAGATCTATGGCTGGACTATTTTGCTATGCCTTAGTATTAAAAAACCAACCCATCTGAAAATTTTGCCGCTACATATCCTGATGAAAACCAGAGTAGTGGCATAGATCCAAAGAAATCAATAGAGATATATCAATTCGTACCTACTGCAGGTTTAACTCTTGATTTGTATTCAAGAGCTTTGACTGCTGGGATTACTGCTAAACACTCTGTGGTATGACATAGCGATGGATACAGTAAAATACCTCTAAGTAGAGAAATAGAGCAAAAAGGATTTAAGGAGAACCGAGCACAAGAACAAATGTGTAAGTGGCTTTGGCCACGTAACTGGGAGATGAGCTTTGTTTTCTCAGGTATCTCTACAGCTCACTCTGTTGTAGAAAGGGAATTGTTTGGCACTATCAATGAAAAAGTGACAGCTGTGCTGGGCAGGTCAGTGGCACAGCCCAGGAGGACATGGTTTGCCCTCTGTGTTGCCAGTCTTGATGTCTTCTGGAGCAGAGGTGGGGAGCTCAGCTTTAATGCATAAGATAGCATAATGGCCTGAATATTTTTGTCTGAGTGAAAACAAACAAATATTCTAGAAGTATTGGCCAAATAAGCTAATATCATCCCACATAGATTTCTAAGGAATTCTAGTAATTCTAGAGATAAAGACGACATTAATTGGAGCACAACCAGCTAAAGCAAGCCCAAACCAGGTTCCTAGCAGGGGAAAGACTTATGTAATCTTGGTGGTGATAAGGACAAGCTGGAAAATGGGTGAAAGAGGAACTGCACAACGGAATAAATTCATCCCCCTAGCCCCCATCTAATGCGCTCCTTCTTACATCCACCCTTACAAAAACATAACTTTAAACCAGTTATTTCTATACTAATGGGTCATTAAAGTGGCCTGGAAAGAGGTTCGACTTTTATTTTGTAGTTATTTTTACTCTGCCAGCAGATGAGGCAAACTTTGAAGAGATGAAGCATCTAGTTATCTGTACGTGATGAACAAGATCTTTATTCAGATCTTTGGGGGTTACTGGTGAAGCAGGGCTTCAAGAGTCCTGTGGAAGTAAGAGTAAAGTGGGAGCTGGATGAACAGAAGGGAAATAAAGTTGGACTTTAGTCATGCATCTGTTATCATGTGATGACTGGCCTAATCAGAAAAAAGCATAGCCATAGACTTACAGGCTGTGAAATCTTCAACTGGAATGGTACACACACACACACATTGATGTTTACTTCAGTTTCTATAAACCACAATTTAACCTCTCGGTTCCTAGGTTGGAGTCTCTCCGTATAGGCTTGCACGGCAGGACCACAGGTCACTCTGATGATACATTTTAGAGAGTCATCTTGAAAAGTCCTTGGCTGAGTTAGCAGAGGTGTGTTGTGTTGTGGGCCTGAAGGGCTGGTGTGGGGAGAGGGAGAAAGAGAGGATGGCACATGCTGGGTTTGTTTGAGAGGTGGGAACTGCTCTTTGTAAAGAGTGCTAATTACTGGGCCTGTTGCTTGGGAGGAAATAAGGGACTGTCTATAAAATCATAAAGGGTGGGAGAAGGTGAATATGGCACAGTTGTTTACATTTCTTGTAATATAAGAACCAAATTTCACCTCCTGATGGGATGATGTCTCTAAGGTAGTGGTGGCTACCAAATTAAAGAGAATTAATTTGTGATATTTGCACTCTAAACTTGTTTCCTAGATTTTTCCCTAGGTATTTATTCCTGGGCAATGTTGGAAGCCTTAACCTTAAGGTCTGATGAGGCAGCACAGAAGATGAACAGCAAATGAGTTGTCAGATAGATAGCTGCTCTTTCCTACAGGGAAACTGTCTTTCCTACGTGTCCACAGTGCATCTCTAGACTGGAAAGACAGAATAGGAGAGATCTACTGTAGTGCACAAAGGCCTGGATTTCCAAATGCATCCTTATATACTTCAGATGTTAGTAACTGAAGTATGTGAAAAAAAGTATAGAAATGGCCAAATTTCTGTATTGTGAATAAAATATCATGAATAGTTCTGTCTGAAGAAGCAGGCCCTAGATCTAGAGTGAGTCCAGCTGTAACAACTAATTTTGGACTCAAGTTTGAAAAGGTAACATGGGAAGAAGTGATCAAATAGTTCACTCAAGTTAGCTCAATACAGCCACACTTCCATTTACTAGCAGTTTAATGGTATTATGCTCATATTTGCACATTCCTTATGTTGGCTGATAATTTTTTTTTGTTTTCTATTTTGTTGGGCTCCATAAGGTAATCCAGAATCTTTTATGTGTATCTAAATGATGGCATGATATTTATTTACTGTCAGTTATTTCTTTGCCAAAATAGAAAATAGCTGTAGACTTAAAATAGATCCTTGCGTTATTCCCCGTAGTCTCTTCAAACTCAAGAAGCTGGAACCATTAATAGAGCCAAATTAAAGTGCATGTGACTGATAAAATTTAACACATAGAACAGAAGTTGAGTGGTACTCAGAGTCTGTAGTTTTAATGACAAAACAAACCAATAAATCATTTCAAATGATTCATATAAACATGTAATAAGAACATCTATTTACTTGTCCAAAGCTGGAGAAAAGTCATTTGTTACTTTGAGCAATGCAGTAGTTGCTGAGTACTTTCCTTTGCCTTCAGATTATGATTCACTGAAAATGCATCAGATGTTTTAAATGTGTCTCCTGGATTTTGACTCTCATTTGGCCTCCCAGGCTTTTTGCAAGGATATTGTGATCATTAAATATAGCCATTTCTTTAGGTGGTTAGGGGAATCTCAGTTCACCTGGTACTCGTAGTTGTTAGAAAGGAACTCTCTGCCCTCCAGCCATCAGTTCTCACAGTAGTGACCATCTGCTTTGCCACAGCCAAAGCTTGGTACAAAATCCACTTTTGTGCACAGGTGTTGCCTAATGGTAAACATGTTGTCTTTCTCCGATCTGACTTCAGTCATGATATAACAACTGGAGCTTTGGCAGAGGATAATGAACTTCTGCTCCGTCATAACAAGAGATAAAGGGGAAAAAAGGGGTACGGGACTGCTTTAATTAAGTGCATTATTTACCCAGAACTTTGTGTGGAATGAAACAACTGAGGAAGAAATCTCTCTGCCTCATTTGTTAGTGACAGACGAAACCACAGCTACAGAGAAAACTTTGTATGAACTCACCACTCCAAAATTGCTTGGGGATGCTTTGGGAGTCTCTGTAAACTAATACAAAGCAGAAATCTGATGAGTTTCAGAAATGAAATAATACTTGTTTAGAAAAGGACACCTGCATTGTAGCAAGGAATACTGAATACTTTTTTAGAGGGGCTTAGAGACCGTCTTCTCCTTCCCAAGGATCCTCTGCTGTTAAAAAATGCTCTTTCACAGGTGACAAGTGTTAAACAAGATGTAACATCTCTGTGTTTTTGGCCTTTGGCTGTAACTTGGCTGGACTGAGCAAGGCTGACTGAATTCCCACAAAGGTCCATCTGCTTGACCATGTTGTGTTTTCCGGGGGCAGGACCACACCCGTTGCTGCAGTGGCTGTAGGATGCTACCCACCGACAATGAATCCCACAGCCAATTTGGTAGAGGAGAAGGGATGCTTTAGGGATGCTTTCAGCATTCATATTGATGGGTGAGGCACAGAATACCAGACTACTAACAAAGGCAGGCTGAACATGTGATTTTGTCATCATTCATACAGGCACACTGTTGTTGTGATCTTCCAAGTTATAGTCTCTTTTTCAGTGCAGATGGAGATGCCTTTTCAGTGCAGATAGAGAAAGCATATAGTAGTTTCAGTAACTGTAAATGTAGGCTTAAGTCAGTGTTTGCTAGCTAGGGAGTGTCTCTTGAATCTCTTTGATACTTATCTGTGATACTGACAATAGTTCATGAAAGTTGTTGTACATGCCTTTAAAATGTCAATTTCAGCATTGCGTCCATTAACATAAGATTTGTGTGGCTTGAGGATATGACCAGCAGCTTATTCCTGAAGATAAAATTTGGATCCTCTGAATTCCCCTGTGCTGAAGGATACATGAAGGACTGTGTGACAGAAGCAAGCACTGTTGGCTCTGTTACACTGCTCTGTTTTTTTTTTTTTTTTAACTTGCCTATTTCTGTTGCATCTTATTCTTGACAACAACCCTGAAGTATTTATGACCAAAATTCTTTGCACATGATTACTAACTCTTGAAAAGAGTCTCTTTACATGGTTGGCATGATTGACCACAAGGGTAAGGTAGAAATTTCATTCAGAAATCAAAGAAAAAAGACTTGAAAGAGAGACCTTGAAGGAAAGGAATATGCTTTAGATGGGCCTGTGCAGTTCACATTTTATTTTACTGGGTACCATGAGGAACAGTACTGAATGCTGCAGTGGAGCTCCAAGGAGTTTTTTAATCTCTCCCTTGCATCCCAGAATTGATGGTTTTCTGAAAACAGGTACCTCAGGATTCTCTGGCCAACTCCTAACTTTTTACCATGTCTTCCTTTGTTTTCACTCTGCCAGCTCTCTGGTTCCCAGGCCCAGAAAAGCCACATGATTTTCATTCCCCAGTGCATGAACCAACAACTGAGCTGCTCCAGATTTCAGCCTGTCTGAATATGTAGGAGCTGGTGCTCCCTCCTGTGCTGCTGTGCTCTTTTTTATCTGCATATGAGCTGATTTTTTTGGGAAAGGTGGGATTTTAGAAAATCTCCCAAGTCTACAGGCTACAGCAACAGGACACTCTGTTCTGGAGTCCCCCTGCTTAGTCTGTGGTTTCACTGTCCAACAATTCAACTTTCCCCCCTAAATGAACAGAAGACTTTCAAAAATGTGTGCTAGGCAAGATCTATGGATCTGTCTTAGTGTTTTTCTTTTTAGATTGAAGTATTGACTTTTCACAGTAAAATGACACTTTCTGCCTCCATTCCATACTCAGAGAAACAAAGCATGAGATGCCTTCTCTCAGGCTTTTGCAGGTCAGGGGGAGAGAAAGGCAGAGACTCTTGAAATCATGTTGTAGTGTGCTCTCTGTGTGTCCAGGTTTGAGGTAAAACAGAACCAAGTTTCTGTTCAGTAATTTTACTTTGCTGCTAAGCTTGGGAAGAGATGAAATGAGCCACTTCAGTATGTCTTCCTGTACTGGGATGAGAGAAGGCTCAATAACTGCACTTCTTAAAGGCTGATGCAGGAGGCTGGAAAGGATGCTGCAACACAGCCAGGCACGAGCTTATTTATCATCTCTACCTGCACTCTGACATGCGCACATGGCTAAATAGAAAATCTGCTAAATAACTCTGTCCTAACTGAAAGAGCTGTGAAATAGCAGTTGCCCTGGAAAGCACCTCATTGAATGTCACTATGAATGGACAGAGCTATCTCCAGTAGCTATCTACTGGTAGGATGCTGGAGAACACCACTGCATTGCCTGTAAGAGGTGTTGAGTCTGGCTCTTCTTTCATTTGCAACAAAGTGACTCCATTGATTTTGTATGGTTTATACTTGATTTACACCACCCAAACTCCTAGGAGTAGTTGTTTTAGGATACTTATTTCCATGATATGAATTAAACAAATTCAAACTCAACTGGAGCAGCCAACGTCTGTTGTCACCTATTCAAATTGCATTGCTAAACCCAGAAATTTCTGCCTTTCTACTGTAGAAGAAACCCCAACAAAACCGCGTGTTTGCTAGAAACTGTAACATTAAACCCTGGATCAAATACCCAAGACTCATGTTAGCTCTGCACAGCTCTTTATAGTGGTCCCTGATGAGTTTAAATAAACTTAGTAAGTGCTGAAGTCTGTCCAGTGACTCTCTGGGAACTGTACACAGCTCCTGCCTGGCAGATGGGCTGTGTGGAGTTAAAGCAGAAGGGGAGTTTAGAAAAGGCAGCTGGGCATTAACTGGGAGCCAGTATGACATGAACTCAGTTGGTCAACAGCAGAGATGAATCTAGCCAGAAACTTATAATTTTTTTAATTTTCATTTCTTTCCAGTTTAAAGATGGGGAAGAAAATAAGTAAGCCCCTTTACTGATAGGATAAATGGTCAAAAAACTGATGTGTCCCAAAACATCTCAGTGCAGTTCTATTTATAGTGAATAGAAGATCCAGAAGGCTGTAGGATAAAGCTGTTGATCTGAGGGCTGTCACTGTACTCCACGCTACAACCTCATTTGTACAATAAAATCAAGTGTAAGGTAGTACTGTCCTGACAGAGTGGTGCTCACTGTTTCCACACCTCCTGTCATTTTCTGTTGCAGAGCTAATGGTTTTTGTACACCCTGATATAAATTAAGATCACTAATATTGTGGCTTTCAAGTTATTAACAAGTAGTAAAACATATGAGGAAATTAATTTTATTTTCCATTTATGCATGTAACCAACTACAAGGAAAGTATAAAAAAAGCTGAGCAATTAATAAAATTAATAACTTTTTTTTTTTTTTATGTTCTGAAGCAGTAGTGTGAACTTGTGGGCTAAATTTTGCCCTCAATTCTCACAGAATTCACTTTTCTCCAATTCAGGCTGGTGTAACTGAGCAGAATTTACTCACTATGTTTAAAATAGAGGCAGAAGTTACTCATAACCAAGGCACTTCTCCACTACTATTCAGGCTTGTTACCTTAGCACTGTTGTTGCAGTTGTTTTTTTTTTCTATGGTAGCAAATAAACAAATTAACAAATATATTATTTGGTAGGATGCTCTATTTAAAGGTGTTGAGACCATGGAGAGAAAAACATTAATGATGAAAGCTGTATGAAGATCTGCCTCCTCCAGACTTTGTGTCTCTGTGATTTAAGCAACAACTCTAAATTATTCTCAAGCTTTCCAGACCAATTTTGTTCAACCTTTAGTTAAAGATCACTTCTAGCAGGCAACCAGTTTTATTAATCGCTTGGGTGGTCATGTAATCCAGTGTGCTTTGTACACATATGTCATGTAATAACTCTACAGTGACTGTAAAACTGCTGTACGTTTTATTGTATGGTGACATATAGGCAGGAGAGAAGACGTTATGGCTGTAGGTGAAGCGTATTTCTTGTAGCCTAGAGCGGTGAATGAAACCGATACTCGGGATTTAGAAAGAAAACCCCATCACCAGAGACGAAATTACAATGTGGTGCCTCTTTTCCTTCCCACCAGTGTTTCTGCAGGGAGATCCGCAGTGCAGCCTGCAATTCCAGTCCACAAGGGCTAAAAATAGGCGCCTGGCGCTCCCCCAGCTTCACATCATGCAAGCATGGGGATGCTGGGGGACTGTGGTGAGGCCCCCCCCCCCCCATCATCACCAAGCTGCACCAAGGGGCTGGTACTCTTGCAGGGAAAAAGAAAAAAAGTCCCACTCATGAACTTCAGGAGCGAGGGTGCTCCCCCAGGCACACCTTTGCCTTCCCACTGACCCCAGCACAGATGGGGATCTGGGGGGGCAGCCAGGGCAGGCGCATGGGTGTCAGGGTGGCAGTGGTTCCGGGGGGGCAGTGTTTTTGTCTGCGTTTCCCTCTGGCCATGCCTGCCCCGACGCTGGCACTGCTGCCTCGGGAGCAAATTGTTGGGTGCGCTCTGTGCAGCTGGCCCTCGCCTGATGTCAGCCCGCCTGTACCGGCTATAGATGGGTGAAGTAAAAACAGCCCCTGCTTTCCTGTTTACGCACGCAGGCTTCCTCTGAGAAGTTCCTGAATAAAAACAGCCGGCCTTGACAAAATAGCCTTTCTATTTATTGCGTTGGGAGTGAGCATGGTGATGGTGGAAAGGGGCCGGGTTGACCCAAATCGCCTGCTCATGGCTGTGGGCGGCGTGACATAAGGTGGCTTTGCAGAATTGGGCTTCTCGTGGCCCAACTGGCGCCTTGGCCCCTGGGTCTTGGGGCAGCCTGTGTCCTGCCACACTCCACTGCACTTACACCCCCCTCTGTGGGAAACCAAGATGGAGAATAAAGTCATTTTATTGGCTTTGTCCTTTCTTCTACCCTGAAGAATTCTTCCTCCCAGTCCTTCCCAGTTAAGCTGACAAACTGGATTTTTGATGTTTTACAAGAGAAGTAAGGAAGAAGGATCATTTTCAAATATGACTAGAGAGACATTTCTACAGTTTTTCTAAGAGTCTTTGGAGTCCTGGCTGTGACTACTGCTGCTCCATAGTGCACTATGGGGAATAAAACCTAAAATATTTCAACATAGGAAAACTGAGGTTGCAAGGGACCTTGGGGGTCATCCAGGAAAAAAGCCTCAAAGCAGGGCTAACTCATAGCTAGGTCTGATTTCTTGGAGCCTTGTTTAGATGCATTTTGAACACTTCAAGGGATGGACATGCCACCACCTCTCTGAGCTGCTGTTCCAGTGTTGCACCATACTCACCAGGCCTGGTCAGATTTTCCCTTGTTGCCACCTGTGACTGCTACTTCTTGTGTCTCCCTGTGTTTCTCTGATAAGACTGTGAGTCTGTCTTCTCTAAAACCTCCCTCTAAGTAGTCCAAGACAGCAATTAGACTCTTCCTTAGTCTTCTCCAGGATGAAAAAACTCACCTCCCTCAGTGCCTCCTCAAACTTTAGGTGCTGCAGCCCCCTGACCTCAGCTGGAGATCTCTCCAGCTTGCCAAAATCTCTCTTGTTCTGAGGAGTTCCCAGTTGGGCTCAGTACTTCAGATGGAGCCACACAAATGCCAAATAGAGCAGGTAACCTCTTCCCTCAGCCTTCTGGTTACACTCTTGTTAATGTAGCTCATGTATGGTTAGTCTTTGAAGGGTGCACTGCTTGGTTATATTTAATTTGCTGTCCAAGACCAGCCCAGTCCTTTCTTGCAGAGCTGATTCCCTGCTAGTTGGTACACAGCCTGTTCTTGTCCAACAGGTTTATTCTTTCCAGGTAAAACACTTTGCATTTGTCTTTGTCACTTTTTGTGAAGTTCTTGTTGGCCCACTCCTCCAGCCTGCTGAGGCCACTTTACCAGGAGCCCTGGTCTCCAGTATATTGACAGTTCCCCCTCCAAATTGCTGTTTGCCTGCTGAGGGTGCAGTCCATGCCATCGCCCAAGTTGTTGAAGACAACAGACAATATCAGACCTGGTATCAATCTCTGAGGAATATTGCTCTTAAGCAGTCATTACTTCAAAGTGTTGTCTCTCTGACCCCAGCAGTTGAGCAAGTCTTTCGCTCATCTTGAAATTTTCCCATGGTCCTCATCTCCCGGTTTATCTCTAGGGGTGTTATGGGAGACCATGTCAAAAGCCCTGCTAAAGTTGAAGCAAATGGCATGTGCTACTCTCCATTTGTCCACAAAAGAAGTCATCCTACTGTAGAGGGCAATTAGGTTGTCCAGGCACAGTTTATCCTTGATAAATCTATGCTGGTTGTTCCCAGTCACCACCTTCTTCCTGAAAATGGCTCCTGTGAGTATTTCGCTGTAATTTTCACTGGGACTAAGATAATGCTGACTATTGTGTAGCATCCCTCCCTCCTCCATTTTTTGGAGGTTATATTTGCCTGACTACAATGTTCTTAATGTATAGGAACTCTTAATTTTCAGTAATCTGGACTAAGATGTAAATATGAGGACTAGAACTTAAGGGATCCATTAACTCTTGCTTAGAGTAATTTGCATTCACCAAAACTGGCATTTCTGATTTTTGGGTGTTTGGTGAGATACAGCTATATGTAGAAGACAGACAGTCTTCCATTTCTTAACTTACCAGATACAGAATAGCATCAGAGGATTGGAAAAAGTTGAGAAGAATTTTATAGGATAAAATTGATGAGCATATCTGAAAAGCAGATCACACTTGCTTAAAACTGTACACCCCAAATGAGGTCTGTAACCATTAAAGCAGTTAAATATGTGTTAAAGTGTAAGACTTCATGCAGTTTGGCTTATTTAAAATTAAACACTAAGGCATTTTGCTGGATCAAGAATTTAAACTAAAAATGTGGGTCTAATTTTATAAGTCTCACACCTGCAGAAGGAAAGCCAAAAAATCAAAACTTTTTGCCATTTTAATGGAAACAATATGATTAAAAAAACTTACTAGTAGGTCCAGTAGGTAACTTATGGAAAATCAGGTGATCAATTAGAAGAAACAAGCATTTTTTATATATATGGACTGAGAAAAAAGGAAAAAAACAAGTTATTCTATTTGTTTTATCTTAGGTTAAAGTGTGAAAAAACTTCTGCTGTGCTGCCAGTTTTGGCAAAACAATTTCAAATATGTATAAGGTAGCACAAGACATGGTGTCCCCACATGATCAGTTGGTCACTTGGTGGGCCAGAGCTAATTGCACAGTTAAGTCAAATCAATTAAAAAGTGAGAAAAACGTATGGAAAAAAATATCCTTGTAAACCTTTTTTTTTTGTTTCATCTGGTTGCTGGATTTCATTGTTCATTTGCTGTTGTTCCAGGCATAAGCCATTTGGCTTACACACACGTCTGGCCCACATTCCTGCAAAAGGTCTGCATTTACTATGATGAGAGAGAGTGCATCAAAAGAAAAAGAGAGATGTGAAGAGAGGATTCTTGGAAATTTGATGACTGGAAAAATGACAGTTCTTGCCAAGGATTTTTCTGAAGACTGGAAAAAACAACAGGACCGGGACCAGCTATCTGTGGGGTAAGGGAGCTTTTAGTGTTGACGTCTTCCATTCCACAGAAAGACACAGATTCCGACCCATTAATCTCTGGTGGGGGTCAGCGAGGTCTCCTGTTGTTCATAGTGCATCAGCAGTCAAAAATATTCTCAAAACATTTCAGTAGGATACTTATTTGTAAATGGGGAAAAATGGCACGAGCATATGCTGTTTAAGAGCCCCATCCAAAACTTTTTAAAAAAATGCCATCTGACAAGTAAAATTACTTTTAGCACAGGCTGATATTTATTAAAAACCTTAAGAAGCTGAACCAGGTATCATGAGTATAAAGTTGAGAGTTGACTAAAAAGCTGAAAATAAATGATAATAAAAAATGATAACAAATCCATAAAGCTAGACAGTGTGCAACAATAGGCTCTGATTTAAGGAAGAAATTACTTGGAGCTATTGTAAGAAGAGATTTCTAGACACCTTGGTCTCATCTTTTCATGGAGAGTATAAAATTTCAGCTCTCTCTGCAGTTAAAGGAATACCCCTTATCTGACTTTCAAAAAAAAAAAAAGAATGACAATGCCCTTGCACAGATGATTGAGCCCCACAATAGAAAAGATGGGTGATTTCTCTTCTGTGCCTTACAATCATAGGAACACTTCTGGTCCCATGTGTCCAAATTATATGAATCAGGCTCTCTGAAATCAACAATAATCCAGACTACTGTTGCCATTAAGACTTTTGAGCTTTCAGAGTCTTTTCAAGCTTCAGACAGTAGTTACAAGGTTTGGATAATTTCAGTGAGGTTTTCATGCAGTCACAGCATTCATAGTATTTTAGGAGCTGTGGTAGCTTTGAGGGAAAATACCAAATATTCCAGTATTTCTGATGAAAGTGTGTCAGTTGGCACAATTGTGCCCTGTCAGCCTCAAGTGGCACAGTATCATCACCAAGATGCTCTCTGCCATTAATTTCACAGTGCAAGTGATAATTAGCTTTGCCCATAGGTTCTGTCAGTTTAACAAATGTTTATTCATGCTGAAAGCTGTTTTACTGGCAGAGAGCTCAAAATTCAGACTAATCTTAATTTTCTATCATTTTTAGCAAGTTTTGAGTAATTGTTTCCTCAGAACCACAATTATTCCTTTAAAAAGCCATATATGTACAGCTCTAACAGGGCACCAGATATCTTACAGACAGGACTCCAGAAGGTGCCTTGTAATCTTTTCCTGTTATTTTCTTGATCCTACAGTGTCTTGTACTGCTGAGGAAACAAGACGGTGAGCCAAAGCCAGCTCCCCAGAGAGCTGCCAGAAAAGATGCTTTGTCCCTGGACTGTGAAGATGATTTTTCATTTCCTGCTACTGTTAAAAAAATGATATATCTGCACAGACTTCTTGTTGGGCCTTCGCTGTTTGGTGCAATGATCACAACAGGAACAAATCAGGCCTGCCCAGAAAGGTGCAGATAATTGCATGTGGTTACTCTGTGCAGCATGGCAGGCCTTGCTTTAGCACTGCGGCTCTCCTCTCATAGAGTTTGGGTGGCCTTTGCAGTGCAGAAAGCAATAAGGGACATCTGAGGACTAAGCTGTTTGACACAGAGTCACAGGTTCACACAGTCGTAGAATGGTTGAGATTGGATGAGAACTTTGGAGATCACGTAGTCCAAACCCTCTGCTCAGAGCAGTGTCGCCTATAGCAGGCTTCCCAGGACTGTGTTCAGTTGGGTTTTGAATATCTCCAAGGATGGAGACTCCATAACGTTTCTAGAAAACCACTCTGGGAAGACATTAGACCACTCTTACAGTAAAAAAGGTTTTTCTCATGTGTAAGTGAAATTTCCTGTGTTTCAGTTTGTGTCCTTTCACTGGATACCACTGAGAAAAGACCGGCTGCCTCTGCTGTACTTCCCCTCCCTATCAGGTATTTATATACATTGATAAGCTCCCCTGAGTCTTCTCTTTTCTGGGCTAAGCAGTCCCAGCTCTCCTATCCTCCCCTTGCAGGACAGATGCTCCTGTGCCTTAATCACCTTTATGGCCCTTCACTGAAGTCACTCCAGGATGTCTGTGTCTCTTTTGACCCGGATTCAGCACTCCAGATGTGTCTCACCTGTACCGAGAGGAGGGCCAGGCTCACCTCCCTCAGCCTGCTGGCAACATTTTCCTAATGCAGCATAGGATGTCACTGTCTTTCTGTGCCGCAAGGACACATTGCTGGCTCATGTTCAACTTGGTGTCTACCTGGATCCCCAAGTCTTTTTCTGCAAAGCTGTTTTCCAGCTGGTCAGACCTTGGCTTGTCCTGAGGCCTGGAGTTGTTCCTCCCCAGGGATGGGACTTGGCATTTCTCTTTGTTGAACTTCATGGGGCTCCTGTCGGCTCATTTCTCCACCTTGCCAAGGTTTCTCTGAATGGCAGTGCACTTATCTGGTTTATCAGCCTCTCCTCCCAGTTTTCTATTGTCTGCAAACTTACTGAGGGTTCATTTTGTCCCATTATACAGTTATTTAATGAAGACTCTACATAGTATTAGTCTCAGTACCAACCCCTGAGCTAGTGACTGTCCTCCATCTGGACTTCATGTCAGTGTTCGCAAACCTTTAATCATGGCAGTTCAGCCAGTTCTCCATACGTCTCACTATCTGTTCATCTACTCAGTACTTCAGATTGTCAGAGAGGAAGTTACATGAGACAGTGTTGAAACCATTGCTAAAATCAAGATAAACAATATCCACTGATTTCTCCTCATCCATGAAGCTAGTCATTTCATCATACAATGCTATCAGGTTGGTCAGGCATATTTTCCCCTTCATAAATCCACGCTGACTACTTCCAATCACTTTCTTGTCCTTTGTGTTTATTTGTAAATGGCTTTCAGAAGCATTTGATCCTCCACCTTCCCAGGGACTGAGGTGTGGCTGACTTGGCTGTAGTTTCACAGATCCTCCTTCTTGCTCTTCTTGAAGACAGGAGTAATGTTTTCTCTCTTCCAGTTGCCAGGAACTTCTCCCGATTGGCATGACCTTTCAAAGATAATTGAAGTTGGCCTTGCAGTGACATTGGCCTCAGCACTTATGGGTGTGTCCTATCAAGTCTCATGGGCTCGTTTATATCCAATTTGCTTAAATGTTCCCTAACCTAAATGATCCCTTTCTATTGAGGGTAAGTCTTCCTTGCTCCAGACTTTTCCTCTGATCTTAGGGTCTGAGATTGCTGAAGGCTGGTTTTAGCAGTAAAGACCAAGGTGAAGAAGTCATTGAGAAGCTCCATGTCCTTTGTTTCCAGGTCTGCCACTCCCTTCAGCAGCAGGCCCACATTTTCCCTAGTATTCATTGAGCTGCTGATAGAAGCCTTTCTTTTTACCCTTTATGTCCCTCCTCAGATTCAAATTCTAGTGGGCTTTGGCTTCCAAAATTCTGTTTCTGCATACTCAGACAGTGTCTCTGTGGTCCTCCAGGGTCACCTGCCACTGGTCCTACCTCTTGTGTGCTGTATGCACAGCGGCAATTCATGTCTCCACCCCTCCCTTCTACTGCCCTGCGGCTTGGCAGACAGATAGCATGGTCACTGCCAGAACTGCTCAACCAAAGATGTAAATGGTTTGGCTGTCTTATAAGGTACTTTTCTTTATGTCACTACCGTATGCTGCAGCAGCAGAAGTCGCAGCTAGCAATTGAATCTTGAGGCCCTCAGTAAACTGACTGTAGTTCTCATCAGTGACTAAGCACTGGATTTTGCCTTCACGAGATCAAAGCATGAATCTGAATTACTGTGTAAAGGATGCTCTTTTCCCAAATTGAGAGCCTGAATTCCAGATTTTAGCTCCAAACGCATTTTTAGAACTTTGCAATAAACCTCCTCAAAAACACAGGTAGAACGGAGCAGTGAGACAGCTTTAACTGTGGCAGAGATACCAAACAAAACTGGTGTGCAGAGGACATGAAGTGCATGACTATTCCAAAGGCAATACTAATGCTGTTGCTGCTCATTGTCTTTTGATACATCTTTGTCAAACTTTGAATAGCCTGTGATTTTGCTGGCAGTGAAGTCTTGTCTTATTAGAAAAAGAGGAACATACTGTATATTAGTGCTGTTCATATTTTGGAGAGTTTCACATTTTTTCCTCCATCAGCTTCCTTCAGAAATGGGAGGCTATAAAACACATTTTCTGAATAACAGTTATGCCATTACTAATCTATTACTGTGCTTGTTGATTCCGGAATTGTTACTAACAAGGTCATTATTGTGAGTATTTCTACAGCGCTGTGCAAAACCTAACCCATTTGACTCCAAAGAAGCAACCAGAACAATAAACTGGTTAATACCCTCTATCATATTACTTTGGGAAAAGCTGTCATTTTAATGCAGGCAAAGAGGCCTCAGCCCTGCAGCGGACCAACCAGATATGGGCAAGTCAGTCTAAAGAAAAGCATGAAATAATAATAAAGCATGAAATAATAATAAAGCATGAAAGTTGGGGCACAGGTGACTTTATTTCCATGTCTGTACCCCATCTCGCAAGTTGCCTAGCGCCGTGGCAGTGAGGTAGAGAGAGAGAGTGACTACCAGGTGGCCCCACCGGCTCCACGCCGGCTGGCTGCCAGAGCGTCTTCCAGGCTGGAGAGATCTGCAGCTCCTGCTGCCACTTCAGTTGCTGCCATCTAGTGTCACCTCGTGGGAGGACAAACAGCAAAGGTTATGGTTGCTTTCCCTGTGAGGAGGTCAGAGAAAAGGCTTCTCTTTTGCCTTGAGAAGTCACTTGACTAGAAAGTGGGACAGGCTTGCTTCACGCAGCTCTTATCTCTGTTTTACTTGTTAGCTCAAAGGCAGGAACAGTTATCCAGGAGCCTTGGGCTATAGACAATCTTTTTTCCTAAAGGCATTTGAATCCACATCGTCTGTCTCCCATGAAAGTGCCCTCAGTAACAGGATAAGCACTTCCTGTCTCTAACCTATATCTGCTGCTTGTCCTACCACACTCAGTCATGTCTTTGCCACTTCTAGAGAAACCACCACAGCGACTTGGATTGTTGTTTCGGTTCTCCATTGTGCCAATTATTTGGATTATGGCTAAAGTGAGTGCTTTTACAAGTTTCCAAGGTGGACAGGACCTCTGCTGTCCACTTTCTCCTGGGGTGCTCCAGAACTGTGACGGGACCAATCTAGTTCTTGGAATATTGATAGGGCAATTAATTTGCTCACTCTGGGTATTCAGCTACCAATGGCATGCAGGAACATACTATAATGAAGGAGTTATCTGAAACAATCATATGAGATTCTGTATCTCCTCTAATTACCTTAAGAAACAGCCCACTCACTTGGTAATAGTACATTTTTTTCCATTAGAATGAGATTTTCTAAGATTATTTCTTTTTCCTGACCACAGTATTCCTAACTGATGAAGAGCATCCACTTACAGGGAAAATCTGTAGGCTTTTGCTAATGGATACAGTGGATTTTTAGGGCAGAATCATGGCTTTGCAGGCATTATTTCTTTGACTGGAATTTTTTTGGGAACAAGGATCCTGTGTGTGTAGTATATATATCTATATATGTATTGTCTAGGATATTAGCAGAACTATTCAAACACAAGTAAATATGGGAATGTTATGTTGAAAATTTCGGTTATTTCTAATTGATGAAAATACCCTGGTGTTTATACAAAGCTACACAGTGACTCACAATGAAATGAAGTCAGCAAAATACCAGACGTTTTTACATCCAAAACAGAGACAAGTGCCATATGTTCATAAAATACTTTTCTCCTTAGTAAATGTTTATGAAGAAAATGAATGGATAGTTTCCAAAAAGAGAAACTTGTGTAATATTATTTGCAGATAACAGAAGTACTTTTCCTTTAAATTTTTTTCTTTTTGTTTACTTATTTTCATTGTGAATGTGATGATACTTGAAGGTATCTACTATGCCAAGTATGGATAAATCTTTATTGTTCCTTTGTGCCTGACTACAAATACAGCAAAACATATGGGAAAACCTTTTTCCTGCAGACCAGAAAACCCTGGCTCTTACTGTTTGCTGTGTCCAGGGTCTGGAAACTGTGGCCAGATACCTAGTAGATGTTAAGCCTGGTGGAACCTGATGTGGAAGTCACTTCTCACATCGAAGCTTGGTCTTGAAAGGTGCTGCGTTCAATGGGAACTGAGCCCTCTAAGGAGATAGTAAGACATACTGTTTGTTCTTCGATTATGTGAGAATTGGGTAGAAGCAGATTGAGTCCTGGTACCAAATATTTTCTTACTGAGCTTTTCTTCACTAACTGGAATAAGTTTTTCTGCTTCAATTGTTTGTGGATCTTTTATTAATGAGCATATTATGCTGTTGATTTACGTTGATAATATGAACTAGAGGATAAGGCATATGACAGAGCAAAGTAGATACTATAAGCAGGGACTAAGTGTTTGTTTTCTTTTATAAGAACAAGGAATCATTAAATGGAACTAGTAGGGGGAGTTTCAAAACAAACAAAACCAGGTGATTAAATTGATAAACACAGTTAAGCTGTAGAACTCCTTGCTGAAAAAGTACCATGGCTGTTAAACGTTTACATGGGTTCAAACATAACTGAGCATATTCATGGGAGAAAAAGATCTACCAAGAGCTATTGGCTAGATAGATATTTTTCGAGCCAAGGAAATCCCAGCTGTAAGTTTTTGAGGTCTAGAGTATGAAGTCTTACTCCACACTTGCCTTGTTCTTGTATTCTTCCCTGTGCATCAGTTGCTGGAGACAACAGGCTGGATTGGCCTGTGGTGTGAATCAGTATTTTAGGTAGTATAGCTACATATTTGAACTTTGTCTTCCTACCAATAAAGATGAGAAAAAGCAGCTCTTGCATTCAATTCTGAGCAGTCCTCAGTAGCCCGGAGTGGATTGCAGGTAGCAGGAGAGATGCAGAAGGTAAAGAGTGCAATATAAATGCAATATGATAGCCTTTCTGGGAAATAAAACAATGGGAACAAAACTCATTTTTGTTCCATCTAACTGGGAAAAGAATTATTCATTTGACTGGGTTGTAGACCTTCAGTTTCTGCGATAATACATTGCCTATTCTTGTATGCAAAAAGAAAGCCACAGAAAAAAACATATCCATCTGGGTTCATCCAGATTGATTGCTGGTTTTGAGAGTTAACTTTACCTGATGCCTGGCTTCGCAACCAGCTATCATAGCTAATCATATTATTAACATTTTCATTTGTTTTGATGGTACTTCAACCAACCACTAAGCTTGTTTCTTTACTTTGACTTGAATATCTTTTAGACATTTGCAATATACCTGTTTTCCAATGTTGCTGTTCATTTGGGCCAATATAAAGCGTCCTCACTTATTTTCTAATATTTGAATGATTCCATTGATTTTGTGTACCAAGGGGAGGGGCAATTTTAATACCCTTTCCTGTTACACTGGAGAATTTTGTATCCTAGAGCCTGTACACAAAATCATATCTAATATTCAGAGCTCCTCCTTTAGCTGATAAGAGGGTAGGAAGTGTGCCTTGTGGGTTGCCCAACACTAATTTTCTGACAACTTACGATGGTCTCAGTAGAAGTTCTTGCAACCACAACCTATGTTTTGTTCGCAAACAGGTTTTTCTTAATCAGATGAGGAGGTATACAATCTACCTTTAAGCTTTCTTTCACAGACCATGTCTTCAATCAGTAGATCTTTCAGGTTTTTATTCTTTTTGTAAATTTGTATGCTGAAAGTTAGCTTCATGTTTGTGAGACACAGGAAAAGACAATGTTTATCTAGCCCCTTTATGTTAGCTAGAGCTGTTGATAAGCCATTCACAGCTGGCTGGTCTTTCTGGCTTCCAATCCAACCTTTTGATTCCTTGGTATGAATCCAACATTCAGCAAGAGATTACTGGCATTTGCATTTCTGGGTCTCAAACTTTAAATGCTGATACCCAGTCTTTATTGGTCTAGACCTAGATCTATTCTGGAGTAGTCTTTGAGACTATGTGTTGGTACTTCAGACCCAGAGCCTCTTCAGCTCTTGCAGTTTCTCAAAGCTGTTGTGTGTCCCATTGCCACTGGGTTGCTGGGAGAACAGCCTTAGCAGGTTGCCGCTCCTTGCTGCCAGATGAAGCTCTTCGTTCCAAGGACAGTTTCAGCCTTTTGTCCTCTGTTGATCACAATCATCTTTGCAGTCAGCCCATAACCTTGTTGAGTGTGCACTGCAGGCAGCAAGGGCTATTCCCTCTTCTGGCAGTTTTCCTTTCGGTCTGTGTTTTCTAATGTATTTACATAAATCTTTAATTCTTGTATTCCCACGATGCAGAATAGCTCACTATTGCAAGCTTTGAATTTCACCGGTTTAACTTGTGGGTTTTCTTGCAATGCTAGTGAAATGGTTTCTGGCATCCTTTTAGCTTATGCATTTTTTTAAAGCTTGATTTTAATAGAAGTAATTTTTTGATTGTAGTTTTAACCATTTTTGCTAGTAGTTCTGCTGTTATCCTGTGGTATCCATACCATACATGTTCACCTAGGACTGTATGCATATAGAGGGCTATAATCCTTTGCCATCCTGGTAGCTTATTCTGAATGCCAAGCATTATCTAAATTTCCCATATTTGCCACCATGAGCAATTACACATATGACTTTTTTGTGGGCTCAGAGAGAGAGCAGGAACTGCTGTTTCAGCACGTCACAGCACATAAACTACTTTTCAGTAGGTGTTTTTGCACAGGCTCTTACCCTGTGGAATACAAAAAGTAATCCAAGAATGTTTACTCTGTGTAGCCAAAAGCAGCCTTTGCATGCCCTGTAGCACAGCTGCCATGGTATCACCTAGCCAATGGTGGGATGGGTAGGATCCCTTGCAGAGCTCCTGAAAAAGAAAGAACTCTAGAGCAATTTCTTAAGCTATCTACAGACTCATTTTGTATCCTGCCTGGCTAGGATAACAAATATCAGCTCACTTCAAAGAAGGCTCCTTACCCAGGCTTTACTTTCAAGCACAATGGAAGCAGGCCAGGCCAGGCTGAGGCATAAAAAGCCTGTTCCCTACCTCAGATCATGCAGCAGTAACCACCATCTACATTTAACATGGGAGAAAGAGCTTTTCTGTCCCAAGATAACCCCATGGTACCTACACTATGCGCATACAGCTCCTCCTACTCCGTCTGGACCTTAATTAAGTGTATTCGTGAGGACCAAGTCAAGCTCATTACAAAATGGTGTCAGTGGGTCTACCAGGTCCCTAAAGGCTCTGTTCAGGGCTAAGGGCTGGCCTCACTCCATATATTTGTATTTATTTGCTATACATTAAGCTCAGCAGAGTCTTGTGGTAGAAGCAAATGTACCACAATGACATAGAGAAATAAAGAGGTTGTTTTCACAAGGGTTCTGCAAATCTTGTTTGAATTCACTGTGGGCTACCTGAATAGAAAGGCCATATGCAACTAAAGGGAATATGATAAAGGAAAATAGTCCCCTGACTTGTTTTCAACTTGGTATCTGCCTTCCTGCTATTGGTACGGGAATATGTGCTGTGGTGCTGGGAAATAAACAGATCTAGCTGGAAGCAACAGATCTGCTTCTTTAGTCTCACAGCACAGCAACACTTGGATAAACACAAAAAGTCCCTGAGAAGAGCCCTCCCAATGCTACTGCCAAGTGACAGACGGATGAGTTGAAAGGTTGCAACAAGGGAGAGGAACAGAAGGGCATGTTCATTAATGCAGAATACAAAGAGAGAGCAAGGAGAGACAGTCCTTGAGGAGGGAGAAGGAAGACTTGGTACCTTCTCAGCAACAGACTGCTGCCACTGGGAAATATGGTAGTATGGTAGCAGGATGCTTTTCTGGTTTGTCTTTTTTTTCTTCTTTGTTTTTTTTTTTTTTTTTTCCCTCATTAGAGAACTTTCCCAGAATCTTGGTAGAGGAGAGAGTAATCGGAGCTTTGGCAGGTGTTTGTAAACTCATATAGTGCTTTTGGTGTGTGATGTACTGAGACTAGAGGAATTTTAAAAGCTTACCACATTACCCCATCCTTTCTACATGTCTTGTGCTTGCTATAGGGATGAGGTAGGAATCACCTCACCTAGGTATATCACTGGAACTGATACAGCATTGGGTCATTTTTTGTGGTCATTGTTGCTATTTCCCATTATTAGTTAAGTAAAGTAATTTTGAGTTCTAGTCCCACACTAGAAGGAAACTAGAGAGGGGGTAAGTAACTGAAAGTAAGTCTCATTAATTTCACAGAAAGCTAGGGTGAGACCAGGTCCTGTGTTGCAGGTAGTGTTCCTGGATGGCAGTCACTGAAAAATCAGCCTTGGAGATTTTATCTAAGATGGCAGTTTAACAACAAGTGAAAGAACTTTTAAGGCAAGAGCTTGTGAAGAGAAAGATGCTTCTTTTCACTTCCACTGTTAATTTTGTATCCAACTAGCTAAACTTGTTCTGTTCTCATATTCTGTGAGCACCATATTGCAGCTCTTTGCCTTGAAAAGCAAGATGTGCTGATACTGCAGGTCCAAGACTTGCACAGCAGTTGTATGCTTGGGTAAATGAAGGCATTGAGTATTAGAGATCTTGAACTGCTCCAGGTCATAGAAAGACCATTATTTTAAATGTAAGCATGTCCTGGATGTGTCAGCCCCACCAGTATGGGCTCTGAAACTGCTTGCTCCCTTTCTAAGTTAGGTACTGCACATCATCTCCTCTTCCTTCAAAATGTGCCTCCTTCTCACTAGCCCCATCCACTTTACCTGAGGACATCTGAAGGAGTCATCAGGAGGCAACCAAGTTCCTGTTCCCATGGGGTCTGTTCAGGGAGCATATTACCCCAGTTGATGCTTTGGGGGCATCTTCATGTTCCAAATTTTTTTTTTTTTTTTTAAATAGGTCTAACAGGACCTCGTTACAAGTTAAGAACAGTGTTCCCCGTTGACTCTTACAGCACATACCCACTCTGGAGCATGCAAGCAGAAGAGGCAGAAGCTGGCACAGGACCTCTGTGGTCTAGAGGTGACTTTAGCCCTGTTCAGTTAATCTACACCAATTTGTAAGAATCTGCAAAATCATGACAAAACTCTGATTTTTTTGTTTCTGGAGCTTAAACATCTGATACCTCTGAAGACACTGACTGACCAATACATGTACAAATTTCTGGTATTTACTTGTTCTTATCTTTTTTTTTTTTCCCTTCCCAAATATAGACCTACTTTCTTACTCTATAGATTTTTACTGGAATCCGGAAGGTTATTCTTATTCTTGTCATTGAGATTTGTGTCTGTGATTGAGCTGGAGAAAGAAAATGTTGCTCAAAGAGAAGAGGGTGAAAAAGGCAGCTACTTTTTCAGTATCTCTTGGTCAAATACAGAAACTTTCCTTTTACCCAAAAGGTATCCATGATTTCACATGATTTCAGTAGTTTCCTTCTGCATTACTGAAGGTTATCTCCTTCAGAGAGATAAGACACCATATTTAATGAATAAAGTGGCTCACTGAGACAGAAGGTGGACGTGATCTGCAAGCACTAAAGGATCTCAGTGGACATCAACAGATTTTACTGATCTTATGGTTGTAATCTGGGAATAGTTTGCCTCTACTATATAGACTTGCCTGTACAACATGATGCTATTTAACATCAGAAAGGATTCATAGCTACAAAATGCTTAGGGAGCTGCACTGAATGCACATACAAAACAGAAACCTCAATACAAGATGTCCTAGGCTAAAAGTCTTGCACAACTGACTTGCAAGTACAAAGGTAGGTTATGAGGCAAGTATTGTGGCTAACATGAAAACATGGTGTGTTGCAATAGCAGGAACAGATGCTTCCAAATAAATTTCATCTCCTATCAAAAAGTAATTTGCTATGATGCAAATAGCTGATAGATAGACAACATTAATATAGAACTAAAGACAGCCTTAAAAGTAGAATGCAGCTGCATGCCATCAGAAATTAGACACAGTTCCCCGTGCAAATGGATCAAATCCCATAGCATCAGCGTGGAGCGGAGGCACAACACTGAGAGTGAATTGAGAGAGAATTCCAGAGGAGTGGTATGAAATCCTGCAAACTTCCAGGTCTCTGTTTATGAATAAAAGATGAAAAAATGCTCACCAAGCAAAGATAGCCATTATGCTGAGAATTTTAGCAGCAATTTGATTGCTTGCAATCATGGAGAGCATGTAGAGCTAGAGGATATTATATTATTCTACCCATCTGGGACCCTCTTCTTCGACATGGAATACTTAAAATAAACCCTTCAGGGGTTGAGAGAACACTGAGAAAACTTACCTTTTGAGAAAAGTAATACCTGGCCTAGAAAATCTGAAAATGTCAAAAAAAGATGAAACATTTCAATGGCATGTTCCCTAAGATGTTTATTTAAAGCTCATTTCAATTTTAAACCCTTCTATACTAGCAAATATTTAGTTACACATCTGAAATTGGGTATTTAGACATTTACTTAAGAAGTACATAGCTCCTTCTAGCTTTTAGAATCATCCTCTGTACAAGTCATATAGCATTTTCCATCCAGATGTGGGTAAAGGAGCTTGAATTTCTGAACTTCTTGCCACTGAACATAGCAAGATAAAACCAGACAAATGAAAAATTCCCTAAATGTCCAATTATAAAACACCTATATGTCCATCTCACATCAGAACTTCCTCTGTGAAATGCTTCCATAGAAACACCAGGAGCTTTATCTCCTTCAAGGGTGACTGGGAGCCAAGGGGCCTCATCCTACCCCAAAGCCTGGTTCTTTAGGAGAGGCAAAGCTTTCTGGATGAAGTAGATTCCTTCACTTGTAGTTGGAGAGCTGGCTGTCCATTCTCACTCAGTCCAAGATCAAAATATAAATACTTGCCTCATACTTGCTAGATACTTGAGTTCTAGGAGCAGATTGCATGAAAGACCTTGAAGTTCAGGCTGAATCAAACTCCAAAATTACTTGATTTCATGCCTTTTGATTGTCCTGGGATGGGTTGTGCTGGCAGAGTGTTACCTCCTGGTTCAAGACTGTTGGCTGTATCCTTCAGATGGAGGCTGGATTTCCTTGAACTCGTCCTGCTCTGTAACTACAGAGGCACAGGTGGGTGTGAGCTCTGATGACTGATTGAAGCTCTACTCACACTGAGCGTAATTAAGTGAAAACAAATGCTCTAACTCTTCAAGGCATATTTTGCAAACATGACAAGAAAACAAAGTTCAGTTCATTTCACACATTCATTTGGGACATGACTTGATAACAAAGGAATATCATGAGGGGAAGGGAGTTGCCTGGCAGAGAAATCACCTCTGCAATGCTTATATCAAAATTTTGGCGTGATGCCTGAACGGAAGTCTCTTACGGTGAAATATATGGTATGCTGCCTGGCACTTTTCTTGGGTGAGGTGTTTGTAACATATGTAAAAAGGAAAGGCTAGATTTCATCTGAAACCACATCCCTTGTTAAGTAGCCCAGTTTAAGCAAACGGCCTTGCTAGGGTCTGGTCGAAAGCCTGCAGAAGTCAGGGACAGGCTTTTTAGAGACCTTGCGCCCAGCCCCATGCTGGGGGGATGCAGGTGGGAGCCTGTGCCTGCAGTGACCTGCTCAGGTGTGCACCTGCTGCAGCAGGGCCAGTCCCTCCACCGGGAAATCCACTTACTCATGCTTGCTGTCTTGCTGTGGTACAAGCTCCAACAAGCCTCCAACACTAAGTGGCTTTTCATGGCCAGAGTTCAAACATACAAAATGAAGCATACTCCATGTATTCAGAGTCTTTCTGCTCTTTAATCAACATCTTTCTAATGCTCCCCTGTCTTATTTTTTCCTTTTTAATTTAGCATGTAAAACAATTACACCTTCTTCCTTTCTCTAGTGTGCAGAGATATGTTTCCACTAATTACAGCCCCCCAATATCTTAAGAAAGATCCTATGTAATCTTTTCAATGACTGCAGCCATCCTTTAGCTTGGGAATGGAATTTCATCCGTGACCCTCCGTGTATCAGAGACACTGTCACACAGGTTTTGCATTTGAAAAATGGTTAAACTACCGAGGATTTTACTTTTCACTGGAGAAGTGTTGGATTACTCCTAATATTAGGGGTCTAGTCTTCCTTACAGTGTGACCACTTCACTAGTAAAAAGGGGGTTTAGACAAAATGGAAATTATACCCTTAAGTAGGATTGCCAACTCTCACGCTATTATTATGAGTCTCACAGTATTTCACTTGAAGTCCTAACTCCTCAGGGCAGGTGCTTGGGTCTCAGCTTTCTTTCTTTTTTTTTTTTTTTTTAACCATTTCAAGGGGGTATTTCTAGCTCCTAAATTAATAAAGAAATATCTTTAAAACTTCAGCTTGATCCAGCAGGATCAAGAAGGAAATAAAAACACATAATAAAAATAATAATAAAAATAAAATTTTTGAACTAAGCTTATGAACTAAGCCCATTTCCAGAAGGCAGATAAGGACCAACCATATCAAGAGACAAAATAGCCTACCAAGCTATAGAGTTGATGTAAGTTTGTTGACTATTAACACATGTATGAATTTTAATCTCCTTCATCTCAGTCTTTCACTGAGTTCTCAGGATGGTGACCCTGGAAAGATCTTTGGGTTGATACTGTAATAAAAATTATGTGTGGAGCTTGGTAACACCACCTATAATTAAAGTTTCCCAACCCTCTGTATTTTAAGATCCTGTTTTTGGTTGCATATAATTTACCAGATTAACTATTTAGACCAAAATTACTCAGGTGCTTGCCTGGGATGGAATCTTTTTTTGAGTATAGTTTCATCTGTAGTGTTCAGCTCCTTCCCAGAACAGGACTAAGGGAAAAAGCTCATGTGAAAACAGTGTGTGTGAAAACAGTTGAATTGGTTTCACTGACAACTGCTAGCGTTTGCCTGCTTTGCATGAGAGACTAGGGCTTTCTCAGGAAACATGCACTGCAGCCAGGGGTGTGCCTTACGCTATGACTGAGAAAATTTGTTCAAATTTGGCTCAGTTTAGAGCCACTGCAAATCACAAGGTCACAGATATTTGCCTAACCTTCAGTTAAAAACCTCTGCTGCTATTCTGCAGCCTCCCAAAGTAGCCTGTCCTGGTACTTAACTCTCCTTTGAGTAAAAGAGGCCTAATACCTAGTTAAAATCTTCCTTACTGTAGAGTAAGCTAAATTCTTCTTGTACTCCAGTGAGTGGACGTAAAGAACAACTGATCACTGTCCTCTTCAGAATAACCTTTTATGTATTGGAAGACTGTTATCATGTCCCTGCTCAGTCTTCTCTTTTCTAGACTAAACAAACCCCATTCCTTCAACCTTTCCTCATAGCTCCAGTTTCTAAACCTCTTATCGTTCTGGTTACTCCCCCACTGGCTGCTTTCCAGTATATCTACATCTTTTTTTTTTTTTTTTTTTTTTTTTTTACTATGCAGTGCCCCAAACTGGACACAATAACAGTAAAGCAGGATAATTACCTCTCCTGCTTCATGTACAACATTCTTTCCAATATGAACCAGAATGGAATTGGCTTTTTTTGCTATCAGCATCACGTTCTAAATGCATATTTACAGAATTGCAGAATCACAGAATCACCTAGGTCGGAAGGGATGTTTTAAGCTTATCTAGTCCAACCAATGGAAAAAAAAAAGACCCTAAAAAAACCCCACAGACACAAAAAAAACAGAAACAAAAAAACCCCAAACCCCACACATCCCACCAATTTCAATTTGTTCTGCACTGTGGCCCTCCTCCTGCTGTTATTGCCTGCTCATTTAGTCCTAGTTTTACTCGCATTTTACTCCTACTTCCTAAGTGTAGGGCATTGCATTTGATTTCACTGAATTTCATTTGGTTAATTTCAGACAATGCCTCCAATTTATCAAGGTCATTTTGAATTCTTATCCTAAGTCTTAAAAGCTTTCAGCTCCCTCCAGCTTGACATCCTCTGCAAATTCAACATGTTATCTCTCTTTTCCATCATCCAAATCATTATCAAAAATATCAGATAGACTAAACATTACATAACCTGGTAGGACCACACTTGAAATACCTTCCCAGCATAATCAGTAGCAAAATTACTTTTTACACACCCTTGGTGGATGTATGGCCTCACATATTTATATGCTCCTGTTTTCAGTAGCAACAAGAATATCAAAAGTAGAGAATAGGAGGCAAAAATCCTGGAGCAGGAATCCACCTGTCTGCTGCTGCCATGAGCTTTGTGATTGTGTAGTGAAGCCTCCCCAGGAAAAGAAGTGGGATGCTACGGTGGGGACATCGGGGACAGCAAAGGGAGTATGGCAGACTAGGGAGCCAAGGCAGAAGGGCTGGTTGGGAGCGATGGCATACTTTAACTAGCCTCTGTGCAGATGATTCAGTTAACCTAAGACCTGTCACAGAAGAGAACAGCTTCTTGAAGCTGCTGGTGTTAGCTCAGCATCAGGGGTCAAAGGGGTGGTGGAGATATAGTCTCAAGCTGCTGAGGACCCCTGAATGTGTTTAAGAATGGTAAGGGTTGTACAGCTGGACAGGTTATTGTACATTAAAAAATAATTATATATTATATTTTATATATATTATGTTATATATATAATATATATTATATTATATAAATGCTATATTACCCCAAATAATCTGTGAAGATTGCAAAGTCAAACATTCAGAACGCACAGACCACAGAAATGAAGGCTGCTGATGGAAATCTGATTTATTCCCTTTCAAGGTATGCTTTGCAAAGGTTTATAACAGCTTGATATTCCAGTAGGACTCTGACTTAAGAAAGAAGGTAATAAGAAGCAAGTACTCAGGTAATATTACTTCTTGTCTTCATAATTCAGTATGTTTCAACAGGCTGTATTTACCACACAGTTAGTGCTTGTGTAACACAGTCTGACAGTGAATTACACTTAATGTTATAAAAGTAACTTTCTTTTAAAGTATTTAATTATATCTCAGGTTAAATACAATTCTTACCAAAACCAAGATTATGTGAAAAAAAAAAACAAACTGGCAAATGATATTGAAAAATTATGCAGCCTATGCATATCTTTTCTTTAGTTACAGATTAGGATGGCTTTCCTGCAAGAGGTACATGAAGTTATGTGTATTGGGAAAAGAGGAAAATTTTTACAATGAATGGTGATCAAAGACAGTGATGGAGGAATCCCTGTTCTTGATCCATGCAGGTTATCTCTTGCAAACATCACTTGTCAGGCCAATCAGATCATGCACTTGTGGTGAATACTCAACAGCTCAGGCTCCTGGAAGACCGAAAGAAACATGAAGCCACTGTGCACTAGGTGGACTTGGCTTACAGGCAAACATGAACTAAAAAGATTTTTCTTTTTATTTAGTATGAAAACATCCCTTTTCTAGCAGTCTTTTTTACTACTGTGTAAATAATCCTGGAAGATTTATAATTGTCAAGAAACAAACAATGTACTTTAGAAGATGGCTGTTGATTATTGAATCTAATGGTCCTTCTGAAATTGGAGCTTCCTTGGACCAAGCAAAACACAAAGAATATGGAATTGCTGCTCCTCTGGCTTTAGAAATTTTCTTTTTTTTATTCATGATGTGAAAGATAAAAACTTATTCATCGACCAGTAACAAAGATACACCTTTGCAAGCTACAGAAACTTTTTAGCATTATGCTAAACTTGATGTCCTCTTACTAATGACATAAATGCACCCTAGGCAGAGGTATGGATATTGGCATCATATCATAAGTTAGAGAAGCTTTGAAACAGATCCAATGCTGAAACAAATTTCTGCAGTTAAGCAGGCTTTGGAATGTTATCCTCTTACACTGCTTTTATTCTGTTTAATTCAGTGATAATTTTAATGGTAGTGTTAATAATGGACATATTAAGCAAAGGTACTGCTCCCCTCAAGTTCACAGTAGATATGGTCCAATCTATCAAAAGCAAGACTAAATTTTAGGCAGTTGGTGAACCAGTCATCCTGAAGTTTACTGCCTGAGTTCTGTCATGGGTCGATGGAAAGAGTCTGAAAACCTGCAGAATTTCCAGGCAGAGACAGACACATTTGCCCTCTGGAAGCATTCACAAACACCTACTTCTCTTCACTGACTATTTAGGAAATTTGGCGCTTTCTTTCAGGGGACAGGTTACTTATACACCTAAACTTTAGGTACAGGTTAGGATGTGACATACACGGTGTATATTCAGTTTCTGCTTTGCAAATAAGGGAGAGGCCCTGTGTGCTCTAACACACACACTGCATTGGAGAAAGTCTAAGGGCAGTGGGCCCTAATCTCATTTCAGCCAGGTGTTAGCCTGGGGTAACTCACTAATGACAGTGGAGTCTTGCCAACTTAGCACCTGTGCAGTGAGATCAAACCCAAGTCCATTAATGATGCATTTAGAGCTGGCTAGAGAACAGCAGTTCCACTCCATGATAACTTTGAAGGTTGCAGAGTTTATTTTTTTCCTATATTGGAACGAAAACAAAACCTTCTAAGCATTTTGTCAGAATGTATTTGAATGGAAAAATACATTTTGTGATCAAAAAGATCAAATTTCTGCCTGCTCTCTCTCTTTTCCTCCAATCTTAGAAACCTATCCCCCCAAGTCAACATGGTCACTTTTCCATAAAGCCTGTCACCCTTGACAGAACAGTTTGGTTTGGCAAGAAAATTCAGCAAAAGAACTTTCCAGACACAGCCATGGGTCAATTGCATGCAAAGATATAACAAGCAGAGAGCAGGGAATAGACAAGATAAAAAAGATACCAAAACCAGTGGTTTCACTTTAATCAAATCCTTTCTTGAGGCTTGAGAAAGCTTCTATAATTGTGTGCATGTTTTTTGTTTTTTTTTTTTTTTAATTTCCATTTCCACTGGCTTGTCCACTTGTGCCTTGCAGCTGAAACTACAAGCAGTAATGCCAAAACACCATGGGAAAGACCACACCTTCTATTTGTCTGACCATACAGTGGTATCCTCAAGAGGAAACAAGCTGGTTCTTATCAAATTTCCAGCTCTGGCCAGACTGGGTCACACACTAGTTTGCAGTGTGGCCAGCACAAGCTAAAGAGGAAAAGGAGTACAACTCTCTGCAGGGCAAGGAGAAATTTGGGGCTATTTCTCAGATTTTTTGAATGGCCATGAAGGTAACTGGTCATCTTTACTTTTGGGTGCAGGTTACAATGGCTGCTGATTAACCTTCAGACATGGTACTCTGGGTAGTGACTGTTGCTTACTGAATATCAGCCAATCCACCTTTTTCCCCTTTTGTCCACGACAAGAGGTCAGAAAATTGTACTGGCTCTGAAAGCATTAATTCAAGTTTGTTAAATCACTACTCTGTTCTTTTCATGTCAGAAATATTTTCCAAAAATGCATGTGTCACCTAATACTTAGAAACAAACAAATATTTCCTGGAGATTGCTGAACATCAGTTATATAAAATGCAGTATTTACCCCTGTTTGACTCCTGCTACAGCAGGCAGAAAAGAAACTTCTCATATCCACATGTAAGAGCAGCTACCATGGCCCATTAAATATTGTCAAGTTTTGTTATCATTCTTCCTCTTATCCCTCCTCCTCCTATTTTTTCTATTTAAATGGATCAGACATTCAGAACATCTCATGTCTGTTGGAGTAATTTCTTGATGCTGGGAACAAGCTGGTGTAATGGCGATTGCAACCACAAGCAGTCCAGCAGCAAAAGGAGAGAGAAGATTTTGGGCTTGCCATCTTCATAGAATATTTTTGTCAACTCAAGCTGCAGTTGAAGCAGGAAAAGCACACACTAGTGACAGCAAAATAACCAGTGATGCACTAATTCCCCATAGGTCAAAATGAGATAACTACTAATAATACAAACTACTAATTTACACAAAATCAAAGTTAAACTAACAAGTGAGTGTCCTGGCTTGAGGTCAAACAGAACCAACTTTCTGTTCAATAATTTTACTTCTTAGCTAGGACTCTTCTAACTCTCTGAAATTAACATCATATTGTGCAAAATACTGTTTGTTCTCAGACTAATAAGACCTATGTTTATAGTTAATGCCAAGAAATGGTATGCAGTGCCTCTTGCTTATACTTATTACTGTAACAACCAAGGTCAGCTAAGGTCATTGTTTGCCCTGCTGGAGGATCAGAAACGGAAAAGTGTAGAGGGGTCACACCTGTGGGGAGGAGAGGACAGGACAGGTGACCTAAAACTGACCAACAGGGTATTCCATCCCATCTGCCCCATGCTCAGTATAAAAGTTGAGAGATCAAAGGGTCACCTCTTTCTTGAATGGCTCTTTGTCTGCCTTTGATCATGATTCGTGCTTTCCTGACCCTGGTTCCGGAATCCAGTTCCTGTCTGTTGCTGAGTCCAGTCTAGGACTTCCCCAGTGCCTGACAGTGATGGCAGCCTGGGAGCCTGATTTGTTTTGTCTACGCTGTATCTATTTCATTATTTCCATTTTATTTTATTTTATTTTATTTTATTTTATTTTATTTTATTTTATTTTATTTTATTTTATTTTATTTTTGTTTAATTAAAGTAGTTTGGTTCCTTCTAAACTTGTAAATCTCTTTATCTCTCCTCCTTCTCTCCTTGGACCAAGAGGTGGGGGGAAAACATCTGTTGTCTGTCATTGGCCAATCCGGCCTAAACCACCACAGTGAGGAATGTGAGCGACAAATAGATGTTTACTTCTTAGTTCTTTACTTCTACTACGATGATCTTCGTTTTTATGAATCCATAAGTCCACAAGAAAGCCTGAAACACAGGAGTGTGTTTCTCCCCCAACGTGAGCCTCTCGGAGCATGCAGTCCCCTTTCCTTCCCTGTATGTATGTATAATTCAGCAGGTTAAGTTGAAGGCCTTGGTTGTGCCTTCAAGAGGCTCAGTTGACTTGGTCCAGCTCATCCAAAAATCAGCTGGCATGGAGTAAAGACTGGAATCAAAAACTTGACCCATGTGGCACAATGAGAAATACATTCACAGCACAAAACCTTTTCTGGGCAGGAGAGAAAAACGTGTCTCTCAGGAAGCTGCTGAATGCTGTCAAAAGGATCATCTTTAGTGTTAGGGACTATGACAAAGTGCGTCATTGTTCCTGCATTGGGTCTGTTTTAAAACCTTGTCTTCCCCATGTACACGAAAGAGTCAACTCAGCCAGTACAGGTATCTATAAGTATCTGCTACTGAACTGGCCACTCTGGTCAACAGAGAGACTGGTCAATGAAATCTTGAGGTAAAATTCATGTATAGGTACTTAGATAGGATGATTTGTGTCCCTGGAATGCATGCTGTTTTCACAGCCCACTGTGTTTACTATCTCTGCTGTAGACATCTATATTGTAAGCCTGAATTTAGGTGACACGAATCCCACCCAAAATAACATGCACCTTAGAAAATGAAAAGCTAAGCGGTTAACATGAAATCAAGCAGAGCATCATGACTGAAAGAGACTTTTCCCACCAGACAATTTCTTCCTGGAAAGACAAAGACGACAAACCATACCCAAGGGTATTAATTTGCTTTGACTAGCGTATCATTAGGAAGTGATCAGATGCACTACAGGTGCAAGGCAGTATAAGAGCCTGTGTGAAACAAATGTATAGTAGAGACACAGTGAAGTTGGCTTAGCTACAGAGTGGGTTGCACATGATTACATTGGGGAATACCTGAAATAATGGAATGATGAAAATCTTCAGAGAAATTCATACAATACATACAATATCAGCTTAAGCATAATGGTGGAAGCCAAATATTTAGAAATAGAAGGCAATGGGGGAAAATGCATTATGTTTCTAAAGAGGAAAGTCAGATGAATCTTTGTGTTATTTTAAAATGAAATACATGACCTGATAACTGAAAGCTGCATAGAAATATTTCGTATCAATAAAATTTGCTAAACAAAATCAAAATTACTACTTTAATGGGTGACAGTAAGAAAATATTACCCATCATGTACATATTTCATTTCAGTGATTATTATTTACTCATGATTTATTACTCCAGTGCAAAGCACAGCTGTAAAGATCATAGAGATGACTCATGAATTTCTAATATCAATTTTTTTCTTTGTTTTCCTGAAATTATGGTCTCATCCAATACCAAGATCAAAGTATTCCCCTACTATGAAGCCATCTGAAATGTTCCAGAGGAAATGCAGGAGTATTGAATTATAACCTAATAAGAGGTTCAGCATCATCTTTGTTCTTAAATAGAAAGTTTCATAAGAGATGGAGGTTATATATCTAATACATTCTTTAAGAATAAGGCAGGAGACAGACTGCATAGATGATATAGTAGTGTCATAAAGCTATACTTATGTGATTTGAAATTGGTTGACTATAATATTTCTATAATTTCTAGCAAGTCAATCCTATTTCCTCAAAATATGAGCCTGACTGGTGTATATAGGAAAAGTCAAGGACTGGCAGTGTAAAGGGATCTTCAGGTAGAGACAATAACCTTTGAATTATATAATTTAGTCCCCTTTTTAATGCCTTGTTTCATGGCTGAAGTGATGCAAAAGTAAGTACATCCATGTAAGTGTGTGTCTTGAAGCATCATAAGGATAGCTAGCTGTTAAAATCACAGCCAGCTCATTCCCTCACTGTTATAAACCATTTCTTCAAAGCTCTGCTCCTTGCTGCTGCCTATCAAGGCAGTTCCTTCTGTTACCTTCACCTCCTCAGGCTTGAATCCAAAAATCCCATGAGCTGTGTCCACACATACTCCTGCCTGGAGCCCACAGGCCCACCATCACTTCCTTCCGTTGCACACGTAATTCAGCTCTTCAGCTTGCTCTCACATGGGGTAAAAACTCTTTCTGTAAATATCTCCTCTCTTGTCAGCAATGCAGCAAGAAACCAAAGCCTAGAAATATTCTATATACTGGCTTTCCAAGTATCTCACTGGGAGGTGGGTGTATTGGTACATGTACAGAGACTCATAAGATAAGTACAGCCAGAGAAGAAAATTTCTTTGAGTCTGGTGGGGGGCATGTCTGCGAAATCTTTTAAAAACTCTCTTTTTATGATGTCTGTCACATGTTTCAGTCCATATTTATTGTAGCTTGTGGTTTAACTAAACATTTCTATCTTTAAGAGTAATAATTTAAAATCTCCCTTTATCTCTCTGATTGTCATGGTCAAGGCAGGACAACTCTTAAACTATTTTTGGAGCAAAGACTTCTGTAAAGCTTTTGTTCTGAGTCAGAGCTTTATTCCAAATAGGGTTTTAAGTGATCCTTAAGTATCTGGTTAACTCCTATCAGAGCCTACAGAGCTTCTGGCCTGTGTTTCAAACTGTGCATATGCTTAAATAATGAACATGTAATCATTTAGTGGACTTATGTCCTGCATAAAATGACAGGCCATGAAATCTCATCTAACAGTACCTGCAGGAAGAAGACTATAACCTGGTAAGCTGCAACCCTGGCAGAGATTTCTGGGTCAGACTGGTGTCATAGATGAAAATGAGCTCTAGTGTGGCATACGAGTTTTCCCTATACTGGAGTGATGACTGAGTAGGAGAAAGACCATGATTTTACTTCCCTGCATGTTAGCTCATTAGCTACTGCTAAATGTATAGTGTGTATCATCTTGGCATGTCCACATTCAAAAGTGAAACGGCAGAGGCTGGAGCAAAGAGTGACAGGGAAAAGGGCCTGCTGGTGAGAGACTGGGAGCCAAAGCATTTGCCAAAATAGGCATTGTGAGATGTGTGTGTTTCAGTGTGTTAACATCCTTAAAGGGGAAAAATATTGTCTGCTTTTTGGTGGAGAGAAGACAAGGACCCCATCTTTCCTGTAGACCCCCCTTTAAGTACTGAAAAAACACAATGAGTTCATAGAATAATAGAATGGTTAGAGTTGAAAGGGTCATTGAAGATAGTTCCAACCTACCTACCACTAGATCAGGTTGCTCAAAGCCCCGTCCAGCCTGGTATTGAACACTTCCAGGGACAGGGCATCCACAACTTCTCTGGACAGCCAGTTCCAGTGTCTCACCAAACTGACAGTAAAGAATTTCTTCCTAATATCTAATCTAAATCTCCCCTCTTTCAGTTTAAAATTGTTACCCTCATCCTCGCTACACTCCCTCATAAAGAGTCCCTCCCCACCTTTCCTGTAGGCCTTCTTAAGTACTGGAAGGGTGTTATAAGGTATCCCCAGACTCTTCTCCAAGCTGAACAATGCCAACTATCTCAGGCTGTCTTCACAGGAGAGATGCTCCAGCTCACTGATCGCCTTCATGGCCCTCCCCTGGACTTGTTCCAATATGTCGGTGTCCTTCTTATTTTGGGGGCCCCACTGCTGGATGCAGTACTCCAGGTGAGGTCTTACAAGAGTGGAATAGAGGGGGAGAATCACCTCCATTGGTCTGCTGGCCACACTTCTTTTGATACAGCCCAGGATAAAGCTGGCTTTCTGGGCTGTGAGCACACATTGCTGGCTCATGTTGAGCTTCATGTTGAACACCAAGAGACCCCCACATCTTCCTCAGGGCTGCTCAGTCCATTCTCTGCACAACCTGTATTTGTGCTTGGGACTGCTGTGAACCAGCTGTGAGACCTTTTACTTGGCCTTGTTGAACTTCATGAAATTTGCATCTATTCCATGCTACTCCTCCTCCTTCTGCTACAAGATTTCACCCCAGTGATTCTGAGAGGAAGATAATTTTCTGTAGAAGCAAGAACAAAGGGGAGCTTTCCATGGAGTAATATTCAGACCTTGAGCCCTGAAATTCTGCAAGATATGGTGCTTTTAGAATCATAGAATTGCCTAGGTTGGAAGGGACCTTTCAGATCATCTAGTCCAACCATCTGTGACAAAAACCATCACTGAACCATGTCGTCTCTAAGCACTGTCTACCTGTCTTTTAAATACCTCCACAGATAGTGACTCAACAACTTCCCTGTGCAGCCCATTCCAATGTGTAATAAACCCTTTCAGTGTAAAAATTTTTCCTAATATCCAATCTAAACCTCCTCTGGAGCAACTTGAGGCCATTTCCTATTGTCCTATCCTTGTCCTTGTACACCTGGTTATTGGGGAAGGTTTTGGATATAAAAAACGGCTGACTTACTTAAACTTCAGTGGGAATTTGCTCTGGGAATCTGAATTTCAGTGGAAGTACTGTCATTCTGGAGTGTAGATATATGGAGACATAAGATCTCTTTAATTTGAAAGGTCACTCTGTCAGAACTATTGCATATACATATTGTGGGTTAGAGTGCTACATGTTACATTAGAATAAAACCAAAAGCCAAAGTCATACATCCCCTTAAATTAAGGATTTGGGTAAATTGGGACATAGATAAAACCATTTGTGGTTTTGAGTATGTAACACTTAACTGAAGAACTTGCCAGACCAAAATTACCACTTCTCATCAAAAAGTTTAATAGTAACTGTGTAATTTTGTAAAGTTCAAAGTCTATCCTCTTCCTGCTCATCCCTGGCTCATAGAACACTAGCCCTTACCAGTTCCATTATTTGATGTTTCTAATGCTGAGGGATATGTGAACTCTGTGCCCTTAACAGTCCTATTCACTCAAAACCTGTGTGTATCAGGTTGTTAATAATTACCACTGTCCTGACAGACTTACTCCTGCTTCACAACAGTGTATGTGAGCAGGCCCAGTAATTTTTTATTCTGATGTTTTGAGGCATTTTTACTGCATTCTTCCATAGAACATTCCATTCTGCTTCCTTTATTTTGATGTTAAGCCATGTTCTCATGTTTTCTCCAATGATTAATGATTGTATCTTATGGTCACTCAGAAGCATGTATCTAGTCATTATGGACAGTGGAGTTAAATATTGTTGGGACTTTTACTTCCTTCCATTCTGCTTATATTAATTTAGTTCTATTTGCAATTTTAATACCTTAAAAGGGAGCTTAACTGTAAGTACAGAGCAGCTCTGGTCTATGGAAGGATAATTTTCTTGGTGAATCTGTTAGCCTTTTAAATCATCTTCTAGCTGAATATCTAGAATGGAAATTATTCCTCTCCACCCCTTTTGGGTTTATGTGAAATCAAGAGATTATTGACTGGGCTAAAGATAACATTCACAGCTATCCGGATTCACATGGATAGCCACTGTGGCCTACAGTGTAGTAATACGGGTGGTAAGACTCAGCCTTTAGGACTTCTTTCTAGTACAGAGGAGGAAAGATTATTTTCTGGGAGTGGTTAAACAAGGAAGGTATGGACATTGATATGTCAATGTATATTGGTACTTTTCCAGTAGGTCTATGTGTTGACGAAAATGGAAGCACACACCTCTGGAGAGTCTAAGGCCATTCTTCCTGCAGAGCATGGATGTTTTGGGGGCTGTTAGATCTGCTGTTTCAGCTCTGAGGCATCACGGCATGAGCATCTTCAGCACAGGAGAAATTCCGCAGAACAGGTTTCTGAAGGTTAAAAGCCCTGTATTTACCATTTTCTTTTTCTCTTTGCACATATCCTGTATCCAACAAATTGAAGAAATGTCTAGCCTAATGATGGTGTTTCAGGGACCTGCACTGTGCTACTGGTACACCTGCAGGGAGCAGCTCAGGTAGCCACCAATGTCCTACTCCAAGAGCTGGGTTCCTTCTGTGCAATGTGCAAAAGCCAGGAAAGAAATGAATTATATATCCTTATAGGTGTGACATGGGGAAGGAAATGCCCAAGTGAGATCTATGTAAGGAGCTTTTCTTTTAGAAATCAGTAAAGGAAGTCCAGTGCCAGTCCTGAGAGATGTAGTTCAGGAGCCAAAACAGCCAAAAAGCATGTTAGATAAACTTCAAGAAATAAACATCAGTCATTTGAAAGCTGTGTTAGAGCTCCAGTGTTGGACACTATGGCCTTTTATTGCTTACAATGTGGTTTTGGGCAGCCCAAAGGGACTTTCATAATTCCCATGCTCCTGAGAGATGTTCATTAAAAGAGAAAAACCAAGCAGCTGAACTGTAGACAAGCTTCTCTGATGATACTAGTGTCAGGGCCCAGAGGGTACCATTGGCTCTAGTGGCCCTTCCCAGATACCCTCAGAGTTCCTCCCACCTGTCCATAGCCCAGGACCTCATGTCAGCCCCCTAGGCTGCTCCCCATATGCCCTGCTCCTGGATGTGATGATGAGAAAGGCTCTGGCTCCCGGCCCCTATGGAGTCCCTGGCCCCCATGGTGCCCTGATAGACAAACCTTTTTAGGATACTGGGAGCTAACTTCTTTCATAGTAGTCCATCAACTGGGTGATGGAATAGGTAACGAGTGATTGCATACCTTGGCCTCGTGTCAATGGAGACTTACATGAACCAGAGTACCTAGGCTGGATCAGAAATGATATGCTGAGATTGATCTTAACTCAATTCAAACTTGTAAATCACAGATCATAAACTATAATGAGATTTCACTTTAAGTGAGGATGAGAAGAAAATCTGTGTCCAAAACACCTTGTATACAGTGCAGACTTGGCCATCAGACATGACGATGACATAATGCTGGTCTTTATGGAGTCAGTCTTTTGCAAAAAGCCAAATTGACTGGAGAAAAAAAATTCTGAGGAGTCATTTTTTATTCTTTTTAAAAGGATATTTTATAGTAAAGAAACCGCCTTGACTTAGACAGCTCTTATTGTACCCAGACGAAGCTGCTGATGCTTATTTTTGAATGTTTCAATGAAATGTGGCAGTTGTGTCAGGATTGCTGACTTGTTTTTTGAGAGAAATACAGTGGGGATTTTAGGTTATCTATTACTTTTCATAACCTATGACAAACTGAGCAGGATTTGTGAGAAATTGGTGCTGAATTTTGTGGATACAACCTTTCCGTACAGTTGGGGCCTTCTGGATGTTAGGAAAGCTTTTCTCTAGCCAGGAAGGTTGAAAGGAAGAAGTGCAATTATTGTTTGATGTGGAAAGAGAAAGTGGGTCGCGCTCATTTCTTCCACAGTGAATTACATTGACCTTCTGCATACAATGACACAGAAGTAATTACTGCAAGAGAAAGTGCAAGCAGGCTGTCCAGTACTATTTGGATGTAAAGGGACTAATGTGATGCAGCAATTGCCTCTATGACTTTTTGTTGCAGTAACAAGAACTTTTCTACTGATTAATGTATTTGCTCATATTTTGAGTAGGACTGATAGCTGCACATCTTACTGTCTGCATGAGGTGGTTTGACTGAAAAGGGAGAGTAGCTGTGTCACATAGAGAAATTGCTTTCCAGCATTTAAAGTTAATGTTCATCTACATAAATATATCATATTGTAGCTGAAAGTAGGTAAGAGAAACCTCATGGACCTTTTGGAGTCTTTTATCCAGTGTAGTAATGACACGGTGGGGACCAGAATGGTTATGAACATAGGAAGACAGGGAAAGAAGGGATGCAATTATTTTTGATAGGGACTATGTGATTTAGTAACTTAAAATATTATATTGTTTTATAGGAAAATTAAAAAACCTCCAGGCTACATATGTAGAAAAAAGTGTGTAAGCTATTTAATCCATACAGGAGTAGCTCTGGATCCTGAAGGCACAGTGAAAGAAGAAAAGGCATTTAAAATCATAGAATGGTTTGGGTTGGAAGGAACCTTAAAGATCATCCAGTTCCAACCCCACTACCATGAGCAGAGACACCTCCCACTAGACCAGGTTTCTCAAAGGCACATCCAGCCTGGTCTTGAACATTTCCAGGGATGGTTCCTGGAATGCTGTTTTACCTGTTTTGGATCTTGGAGCACTTACCCTATGAGAAGAGGCTGAAGGAGCTGGGCTTGTTCAACCTGGAGGAGAAATGGCTTCAGAGGGACCTAGCATTAGCTCCCAGTGCCTATGGAAATGTCACTGAGGAGATAAAGCCAAGCTCTTCACAGCTGTGGACAGAGGAGAAAGAAGAGATTTGCTGAACTGAAATAGAATTAAAAGGGGCATGGGAGGGGTGGAAAAAGATAACACCATGAAGACAGTCAGTTGCTGGAACAGGCTGCCTCATGAGGCTGAGAAACCTCATCTTTGGAGTTTTACAGAGGGCTGACAAAGCCCTGACCAGCCTGGTCTGAATTCAATCTTGACCCTGCTTTGAGTGAGAATTTGGACTAGAGACCTTCTGAGTTCTCTCCAATCTGAATAAATCCGTGATCTTCTTTGGATAATACAAGGTAATGTGGCAAGTCCTCTTTAGTGTTACAAAACATGATATGCTATTAGCCAAATCTGCTTAATTATTATAATGATTAGCTCAATTATGACTAAACTTTATTGTTCGTTTTATACATATAAAAATAATATATTATTTCCATCTTGAGTCTAGTCATATTGCTTTTTTAGAATCATATTTCCCCTATAGATCTTAACCATAACACTAGCTGAATAATCTTAAAATAAATTATTTACATAATCTACCCATATTTTAAATATGGAGGTTTTTTTTTCCTGCAAATAGCTTTATAATGTTTGATCATTGTGTGCCAATTATGTCTTTCCTGAAGGAACGTTCTGCTTGTAATAAAATTGGTCAAGGAGATTATTTCCAAGGGCCCACAAAGGGCTTTGGTATGCAGAGAGTGCAGGTCAGCTTAGTAGTGTGGGATGATGGAGTGGATTTCCTTGGAAGAAAACAAGCTGCAAAAGGTTTCTCTTCTGGGCCATGAAAATTCATATGTGGCACTTCAGCAAAGATGGAGAAGAAAACTTTCTGCCAAGGCAGCAATAGGATTTACTTCCTGACAATGTCAGATATATTAATCTCAAAGAAGAAGCCATTTTCCCCAGAAATATTTTCTTCTGAACACTGCTTCTTTTGTTTTAAGATGACCTGGAGCTAGAAAGGAGAAAATTCTTCCTTGATTTTGTCATTTTCAAGTTTGAGTACACATTAATTGAGCCTTGATGTTGTACCAGGATTATTATATTTTTGCATATGATCTGCAATACCAAGAAATACTTATGAGAGAGATAGGCATAAGGCTTCTAGGAGTTATTTATTCTTTTTTTCATACTGTGATATCTTCTATAACCCTCATAGTGTGAATCTAGATCTCTCATATTCCTCACGTCACATCAAAGGATAATTCAGGTTTGTCTTTGAGGGATACATGTAAAAGCATTTAACAGATCTTTCAGGCACACATCAAGATTTTCAAATGGAGAAAATTAATCTAATTTCACTTTAATGCCTTTAAAAATAGAGTATTTTGCAAGCTTATTTAAACAATCTTAGACTCATGAGAGTTAGTGTTTACTTCATTTAGCCTTCCTCTCTTTAATGTGCTAATATTGCTTTACAGAAGTTGTTCATAATGCCTGCAGGGTTTCCTGGTGATTAAGGCCATAGGATACTGCTGCTCTCACAGATTTAGACTGGCTGGCAGACCGTGTGGACTGTAAATTTGGATGGGAGGTGGCTCAGGACATCCCTGTCCTTGGGTGCACTTCAATGATTCCTGTCTAGCAAATCCTTCTGCAGTTGTCATGCTGGAGCACAGCCTCCTGCCAACCACCCCCTCTTCCCGGGCTCATCCCTGGCTCTGGGAGGACATCACAGATAACCAGTTATTTCAGTATGGCACTTCCCAGAGCTCTACACTGAACCCTCTGCCTTCCCACACAGGCAGGGGCCAGACTCAGGTTTCTGGCTCTGTGGCAGCAGCAGGAGAGATCAAAAAGATCTGTGTGATCTAGAGAGGGTGTCTTTTTTGTTTTAATTTATTTTGGTGAAAGTTTTGTGCATTCATAATACTCATCTTGCAGGAGTCTTGGCTCTATTATTTAACGTTTTGCATGCATGTGTGTCAGATACATGAGTGAACACTGAGATTTTAGACATATTTGGTTACTAGAATTTGTCAAGTATTTTGGAGGTACCCACAAGTTCCAAGGGTGGAAGAAAGAGGTATTTCACTACCTGCCCATCATGAGTTATTATTAGATTTTATTTTCTTATTGTGAGAAATAGTTTCTGACCCAGTACAGTAGTTTAACTAGCTAGAAATAGAGTTTAACAGTTATTTAATAGGCTCAGGAGAAGTTAAAGATCAAACCAGAAAGGCCTTCTGGTTCCATGCCAAAGTAACTGTACCATATGGACTTCCTATGCATAGGGCATTTCTTTTTGAACCTCATATAAATTTCATTAAAAAAAAAGAGTATTATCCCTCTAAATGCGAGAAAAACATTTGAATGTATTGAAACACATGGTAAGTTCCCTTTTATAAAGGGAAAGTCAGGAAAATCTGGTTTTTAAGGTTTTGGTTTATATTTCCTTAATAGTTTAATTAATTCCTCTGATTTGGAGTTGTCAGACCCAGCATTAAATAGGGAGAAATGTCTTTGCATAATGAAAGAGGGACAGTAACTGCAGTGATGTGGCTGAATTCCAGTTTGAATAATTACACATACTTAAATAAAATATCTTTTGACATCTCAGTTAAATAAAAACATCATTTATCCTCACCTGTCCTAAACTGAGCAAGACTGCTTAAAAAGCCTTTGCATTTCATGTGAGAGTCAGCTGTCTTTCATGGATGGGCAAAATGAATCTGGCCTATTAATGGGTGACCATGTATAGAAAGGTTGATCCCGTGGAAATCAGTGGCAAAATTTCCTTTTACTTTTCTAAGTGCAGGATTCCACTTATCATTTCTGTGCCTGGTTTTGCCATTAACCTCATGTGGGATCTTGTGTAAATTACTTCACTACTTCACAAAAAAGCTTTTTCCTCCCCCTCAAAATTCAGTCTACTGGTACTTAAAAATTGACCACAATCTTAAGTATAAATAATAAATACTGTATAAGGCCTCTGTTTTAATATAGTTATTATGAGCAAGGCAAGCAAAAGTCTCTTTAGTTTAAACTTTTCCATTACAAGACTCCATTTTTCAGCTACTTGTGTCAAATGGCCTGAGCACACTTATATTTTCCATGCGGCGTAGGAACCTCAGCCTGAGGTCTTTTGGAAACTTCATCAAAAACAGTGTGCATTTTTCTTCCTATCTGTAAAAAGGTGCCCATATTTGGCCAAGTTATATGTTTCTTGAAACCTTAGCTCTTATTTGCTCAGCAGTGACCCGGCAGAAATTGGCACTTAGGTTTACGAAGATGCCATCTGCACTGGGCATCCTCTGTCCCAAGGCTACAGGAGAAGAACATGACTTTCCCTGTAATTTCTCCTCCTGTTATCATGTACAGCTATGGCACAGCATCTAATAGCAAGGTCTAATATCCTCTGCTCCTGCTGTTCTTCCTTCTGCTGCCCTAGCAATGATGAGATGGAGGCAACCTGAGGGGAATGGGAAGGATGCAAAATCGAGGAACACAGGGTGAGGGAAAATCTGCTCAGAGCGACTTACTCAGCATCACAGAAGAATTCTGTGGCACACTCAGGCATAAAATTTGCTTTTCCTAGAATAGTATTATGGTTGCCAGATATGCAATGCAATATGGGATTTCCTGTATTATAGTCTCAAATTCAGTTTCCTGTATTAAAGCATACGGGTTATTAATTCCCCTGTATATTCCAGAACTATACAGTCATTGTAAAATCTGGTAATCCCAGGGCAGTGGTTGAGGCACCATCCCTGGAGGTATTTAAACGATGGGTTGACATAGAGCTTAGAGACATGGTTTAGTGATGGTTTTTATTGGAGTGAGGTTGACGGTTGGACTGGATGATCTTAAAGGTCCCTTCCAATCCAGACAATTCTATAATTCTATGATTTTTCTGTGTTTCCTTCCTCACATTGAGCAGTTAAACCCACTTCTGAGGGTTGTAACAGAAAGTAAGAGCACTCAAACAGTCACACATAGGATTTATGCCACTGCTAAGTGGCATAATGCACCTGACAGGGGCTATGTGCCCCTGATTGGCCTCAGGATGGGCTGCAAATGGACCTTCAGGAAAGCAGGTTATTGGGTAAGGCAAAGGAAAAGAGTAAGGTTGAGCACAAACCGAAATATCAGTTTTAGCGCTGGATCTGAAAGTGGTGAAGGGTTGGAGAAAAAAGCCTTCTGGTGGTATCTCCTGTCCCTAGTACAAGGGGCAGGTGTGGCAAGGGGCTTGCAGTGATTCCTCATGCTAGATGGTTGTGAGACCTTTAGGGTTTCCTGAAAGCAGGTAAGTCCCTATGAGCAACTTTATCTGGATGGAACAATACTATTCACAGGGATGCTGCAGAATAAATCTCTGTGTTCAGGCACAGTTTTGCTGATCCTCACCCTTTTTGTTCTACAGTTGATATCTTGGGTAGTTTTGAAGGTCCCTGTCTGACTCTGTACCTGAACTGAGAGCCTCCACTTGTGCTGATATTTAGTGCTATTCAACACATACTGTAAAGACAGAGTGAAAGCCATCATGCTGTCTGGTACCAGAATTAGTGGATATGAACTCCCCGTATACACCTATCTTGTGCTGTGCTGGAGCATGTTGAAGGCAATTCACAGGCACCAAACTTTGATTTGCAGGGGCTAACAGGCTCTGGGCCATGCCTAGCCAACCCGCAGCAGACCGCAGCAGACCATGTTATCTGGTGATAACATGCTGCACCGAAGGTGCCTTCCCTATGTTCTCAAGTGCAAGTCCTTCTGCTATCATCTGCACATGAAGTTGTGAGGCTGTTAGACAGAGCTGGACCTCATGCTGCCTGTGCTGCCTGATGTTCTGGCTAATCTTCCCCCTTGCCTGGACCTGGTGGCAACAATGCCTAAACACTGTAAAATTTTGTTTTAAGCAGCTCTGTTGTCCTGCTCCTCCTCAGCGGCCTTTCCCCTGTAGCATCACATCTCCTGGCACAGCTTCTCTGCATGGTGGTTGTGGTTGCTGGGGATCGTTCCTCTCCCTGTGCCCCTCTCCAGCGTCCTCATTACAAATGTGCATAATTCTGCATTTGTAATTAGTATATGCTGTTTGAGGCCTAATTATACTATATGCTTCGGTTTATCAAACGCTGCTCATCTGTTGTGTGAAAAACAGTTTAGGAATCTCAGCCTGACTTCTGCAGGAGTCTTCCTCCTTTGAAGTGGGAAGATTGGAGTCATGGCTGGGTCAGCGCAGCACGAGCTCTTCTGCCCCCACTCAGGGTGCTGGGTGTCAGCAGCGGTGCAAGACGGGCTCCTGTTGTGCAAACATGTCTGGAGTGCTTCACATCCCACAGTGCAGCCCTGAGATAGCAATAATCAGCTGAGACCTATGAGCAAGCTGTATCAGAGCTAGATGTATTTTCCCCTTCCCTTCCCTTCCCTTCCCTTCCCTTCCCTTCCCTTCCCTTCCCTTCCCTTCCCTTCCCTTCCCCTTCCCTTCCCTCTTTTCTTCAATTTAAATTTACTTCTTGCTCTTAAGAATTTTCTTTGCTAGCGATATGAGCTACCTTTTTCTTAAGGAGAACCGTTGATATTCACCTATCACTGGAAAAAAAATACTTTGTACATAGGCTATTAGCCAGTTTTTTCAATGGAAATCATGCTGTGTGGTACCACAAACTATTTTCAATCTAATGAGAAATGCAGGAAAACCTGCAATGAAATGAAACTGACCTCGGCGACCATTGCTCTCTCTCAGCATTGCATATACTAATGCGGTGCAAAACATATACAAGCCTGCTCTTAAATAAGGAGGCAAAATTATTTATTCTACCTACTATTTTATAGAGAACTGGGAGTAAATCACTGTGCAGTCCACAGCCCTAATATCTATTCTTTTGAATAAAGGAATATATTAAAGAACTTGAGCCCATATGATATAATAAAAGGCAGAAGAAATATTTTCAGCATATATTAAAGGGACAAACTGACCCTAAGATAGGCTGACACCTTTGTGTCTAGCATTCAGTCTTTGATCATGTTGTTGACAGTTTTTTTTTTTTTTTGGGGGGGGGGGCGGGGAAGCAGATCTGAGA
>JAOTQQ010000001.1:186889544-186956816 GCA_026546715.1 Gallinago undulata | reverse complement strand
CCCCCCCCCCCCCCCCCCCCCCCCCCCCCCAACCAGATCTGAGAGTTACTCAGAGTAACAGGAAGGATCAGAAGAAGATGCTCCTGCTTGCCTACTTAGGAAAGTCTGCACTGGCATTAGACAGTGTAATAAATGATAAACTTGTCCTCCCTTTTGGGTAAAACCCGTTCTTCTCAACATCACAAATGAAAAACCTGCCTTACCCTTCTGTCAGAGTGGCTAGCAGGACTTGGGCTACCCGGAGCAAGGTACAGTGATAATAAATAGGATTTGCCAAATGCAACGAGTCGCTGACTGAGACGTGATCTAATGACGATGCAAGCTAACCTCATGCCACTGTATCACAGCAACATATCCCAGGAAAAGAAACCTGCAATGTGAAACAATCTTTCAATTGTGTTAACAGCTCAGAACTGTCTCTAGGGAGTAATAGGAACAGGAGTGAATGCCATCCCATGTCTCCCATATAGGCAGTTGGCAGAAAATGGAAGACTCTGCTCCTGTGTATCAATCACAGCACCTGCCTGCAAACGGGATGGTGCAGGGACTTACCTCATGGAGCACTTGGCACAGGACATCCAGGCACACTCTCCATTCTGGGGAGCTGACAGATTAAACACAGAAGTAGAGGGATGGTGACATCAGATAAGTGTGACATTACGTTAACAGGTTGTGTTAATGTAATGTTTTGTTTACACAGCTCCTGTGGACTCTTCTATTTTCTAGAGGCAAGGACAAGGTTGAACATGTTTTTTAATGAAGCCTCTGCTCATGCAAACAGAAAGCTGCATGGGTCACATGTTTAGGGTTTAAAAAGCATGTAATATGTATAATATGTAAGATTAACCCATATATTGTGTATATATATACATATACATATACTTACATTTATATAAAAATACATCTTAATACACACGTATATATATATGTTACAAGCAAGGCAGAATAAAGGGCAAATTGAGGTGCTTCTGGTAAAAGCAGAGTTATCTTTTAAGGCTTTTCAGTCTGGACACAACCTTGAGTTACCTGGTTTTATGTAAACCTAGATATTTTTTACATGTGCACACACTAATGTATATGTATGGATAGATGTATCTTTGAAGTCATAAAAAATGAGATATTGCCACATAAAACTGTAGCATACAGAAATATATCTGTTTTTATAGGTTTCCAATAGTGAAACACATAATTTTAATAAATATTTATTTTTCTCTAATAAGATGCAATAAAAGGATTATACAGACTATTGAGCATTTCAAAAAGGCCCAGAAGAATTTCAGTCTCACATTACAGAATTCAACAATAATCTTTACTGAGGGTTGAAAGGTTGAAAAATAGAAGTGCAGATAGTGTTCCATGAATGTGCTTGTAAGCATCATATTTATTTGTGAAGCATCAGATTCTTCGTCTGGCAGCACGAACTATGGACATTCCCTAAGTATTCTTCCCACCCTGAATCTGAAAGAAAAAGACTATTTGCTGCAGAAGCCAAAAGAAAGAGAAAAAGGTTGCTGACCTGAAAGTTAAGTGATGTCACTTGTCCATTTTAAAATATACTTGTGAGCCTCACTGGGAAAGGTCTTAAAGTACATACCCTGCTGCTTCCATTCTGTCATTCACTGTCACACCAAACTTGCAAAACAAAGAAGAGCTCTCCATGAGAGGTGGTGTGAGAATTAAGTTGCAGAAGTTTTGTTTTGGAGAAAGTTAACAATCCCACAGGATACCTGTGTGGAGTTCAGTACCCCAAACGTATGATATACTCAGACCTTGGAAAAACTGTCTGACAGGTTTTCAATAAATCCTATACTTGAAACACAGATCAATATATTATTGTTAGTGTCGGCAACAGGCAGTACGTCCATAGCAGGATATTCTGGCTGCTGATCTGATGGATTCACTTATATCATTGAAATAATATCTTGGCTTTCTCTACCTTTGGCTTCTTGGTGGGAAAAAACCCGAAAAGATGAGGATCGTGAATCATAACAAGAATTGGAAATCTTGTGGTATCTATTATCACTTGGCTTGTTTTAACCAAATAATTTCAGAGAGCCATGTCATGTTCCTGCCAGAAGACTTAAATGTTCTCTGAAGTCAATGATTCAGTGGTGTTTCTATGAGGAAGATTGTTTTGATGCTAACTCATTAGGAGGATAAAGTCAACATATGCATGGAGTTTAAAATTCTGTCTCTCAAAAAATATACAGCTGGTTGTTTATTATCTTTGAATATGCAGGAATTGGCACCTCTAGAAAGAGCTAATTTATTTAACTGCCTAGAATAGGATTTAGGGAATTTAACAGGAAACCTTATTTGGAGATACTGGCCTCAGTCCACATTCTGCATCATGTGCAGCTAAGTCCTCTGGTTCAAGGTGATTACAGGAAAGGAGACAGATCATGTTCAAGTTCTCACACTCAGTTATGCTTCTCTAACATTAGAAGGCCAAACTGGGATTAGTGAAAATCCTTACTAGGTCTTATAAGGTCCAGAAATCTTCATTATCCTCGCTTTCATCCCAGTTTGGTCTTCTACACTCAAAACCAATCTATCCATGCGAGTAAGCATGTATTAAGATGGTTTACCATAAGAAAAACTGCTTTCCATATTATGGTATATGACTCTCTGATCCTATGTCACATGCAGTAAACCACCATCACACATTGTTGAGAATTGGATTTCTTCTGGAAAAGTATAACTGTGCCTCAAATAAATCTGTTCTCGATATCTATGATGGCTTAAAATATGTGGAAAAGTGTATGGGAGAGTAATTCACTGTGAGTTCAGGGAGGGAGGTCAAGTAGAGAATACAGAAGTCTCCTAAAGAGACCGGACATCACGTGAAGGTGCAGGAGGAGAGGAATGGGGACGATGACTATGCTGAGCTGACTTGGGCAAAGGGACCGTGGGACCGGAAAAATCCTTCCAGCTGGCTGGGTACAGTGAGCAACCACATCATATACTCCCATTCATAAACTCTGGAAATTCCACCATAAAACTGCTTCCTTAGTATGTAACTAAAATAGGATCTTTCTCAGACTGACAGTTATAGCCATAGAAAAAAAGCATGCAGGATTTTGCCACTTTCTTTTTCTTTTGTTTGTGTGTATCTGTCTGAATAACAAGGCATAATGCAGCTCTGATGTTTTTCAGGCCTCAGTTATGCTTCCCACATAACATTAACAAATATAAACTACCATGATCAGAAAGGAGTTGTGATGCATTGATGACATTTGCAGTGCTTTACTCTTCTTCATCTCCTGTACCAGGAAAACTTCAGAGTGTCCTGCTGGTCACAGTATGCAGAGGCTTCCTCTGTGTTTTGTCTGGTCTAAAAGACCACACTCATGAGTCTAAAATATTTTATGTCTAAATGCCCTGTGAAGAGCTACTTGGCTGAGTTTTCCACTTGCTTTTGCAGCTGCACAGTCCTGGCACACAGCTAAGTGCCTGAATGGACAGGAGGAATGGGGAATTTCCCGCTGCCACCATGGGAAAGTGTCAGGCTCTCCACGATGACCCTCCTGTGCATTGACCCCCTGTACTAGATTATGTTGTTTTTACTATTGAAATGCCACTACTAGGAGATTTGAGAGCTAGTTTATAAAGTGTAGTCTTTAATCCCTGCTTTGGTGCAGCATTTGTCAGTGCCACACTGCAGTGTTAGGCTGCAGAACTGAGGAACTATTTGAAGTTTACTGCAAGCCACTGAAATACTTTCAGGTTTGTAACCACAGCAAAAACCTTCTATTTCAGATAGGGTCAAATATAAATTCACTGGCAACAGAAAGCTCACTTGTTTGACATCAGAGAATGCTTACCCTCTGAGATAATAAAATTTTTTTGAGGTATATTTCTTGAAACCTTGACATTTGCTTTATTCTTTATGATATTATAGAGGTTTTGTGTACTTTAAAAGTACACAGAGAATTTAAAGCTATAGCTTTCTGAAAAAGTGAGGTTCAGTGGTTAACACATTAATCTGGGAGTCAGGGGATATAGAGATAGTTCTCATCTTTGCCTACAGCCTTAAGTATGTTTTATTTTTCCTTGTTCCTTATATTATGCTATAATTAATATGGCTATCTTTTCATTTTCCTTGCAAATTAAAGAGAAGTATAGTAAGGACTCTGGCTTTTTTTATGATTTTAAAAATATGAAGCTTTTTGATTAATTCATTTGAAAATTATGCAAAGCTTTAGGTTTTGCTGGTTTAATAACAATGAGAACTGCTGAGTAAGTCTTGGCCTTGAATGAAGGGCAAGAAAGCACTCATTTCTCTGAAATCTTTCTATGTAGACTAGACCTACAATTTTGCACAGTATATTTCTGGTGTGTTTCTTTTTTTATTTTTCTTTTCTTAATGTGGCAACAATAAATATAGCAAATCTTCTGGGGTTATCTTCATATTCTCTTTGGTAATGACTGGATCATGATGACAATACTGGAAGTTCAAAGACTTAGACTGTCTCACTGGGAGAATGCTGGGGCCCTTCCAAAGCTGACGAAAGCCAATAGGAGTTTTTCCATTGACTTAATATGGTTCTAGATTACATAGACTATGTGTGTCTCATTTTGCTGTATTTTTATGAACAAACTAGAAATTAAAGGCTGTCTTTACAAAGAATGTATGGTAAGCAAGCTACCAAGGACTTAGTGGATACAAAACCACCCTTGTGAAAAAATGGATATCTTTTTCAGAAGAGTCAGCTAAGTGATTAAAGTGACTGTATCTGCAAATGAGAATATGTTTTGCAGGTATGTCAGTTTTGAGTTCATCCAAAACAATAACAGATTTTAAAAAAAGTCATGGGCAAAGTGGTAATGATACCAACAAACTAAAGCATTCTGCTTTGTAATGATACAGGTTCTTTGTTGCCTTCTCTCTGGGGCTCTAGAGGCTGTGGAATGGAGTAGGGTTCAAATGCAGCAGTCAGAGCCTCCTCATCTTGAATACGACTACCTGACATCATGCATGACCTTCAGGTTGAAGGTACAAAAGGACCATTCAGCATTAGGCCTTAAGATGTGAACACTTCAGAAAGTTTTTGGATGATTTTCTGGGCAATTAAGTCTACAATCTGCCTAGGAATAATTATAGCTCATCCATTTGCTGTGCTGTGCTTACCTTGTCAACAACTGCTCTTTAGGTACACCTGTGATGTTGTGAGAGGAAACAGGGGCTGGAAGTTGACCCCTCCTCCCCTTTCCCAGAACAAAACATTGCAACCCCTTGGCCTCTTCTACATCTCACTGCCCTGACGTGAGAGTTTCAGAAAACCATGCTGTTCCCTGCTGTCCTTTAAGAGTGACCTGGGATCACTAGAGCTGCTCGCTTCCTATGCCCACTTCTTCCAATGACTTGAGAACCTGGATATTTCTTCCTGCCATTCCTCTACAATCTCTGTCCTCTCACCTCCTGCACATGTGTCAGATATGCATTCATCCCATTCTCAGATTTTGTCAGGACCTGGAAGAATCCAAGGCAGGATAAACAAGAAATTATATCTATCGGTAATAGGAAAAATGATGGTCAACTACCCCCTTCAGTGTTTCAAGCGTGTGATGTAGGATGGCAACTCGTGTGTTTTGAGAGTGGGAGGGCTCTGAGAATTGTACTAGTTCCTCCTGTCTTGAATGTGGTTAGACTAAATCATAGGGCGTAGAGAATGAGATGCCAGCTGTGCCGCAGCACTGCGCAACAGGAGCAGCATCCACAGCTGCAGTCCTCGGTTTTGGTGACAATGTGAGGAGTATTGAGACAAGCAGATTTTGACTCGTTATTCTAAGAATAGCCCTGCCCTGCTGATGTAGTCTTGGACACAGCTCTATTTCCAGAAAGCTGAATTTGAACAAGAAAGTTCAGTGAAAGCTAAAATGCTCCTGGATAGGTCAGATCCCCAAAGACCTGGTTATTTAAAGATTGACCTTTGCAGTTTCAGATCAGAGTCTGCACTGTATTTCAATAGCACTTTTGTATTGAATATATGATAAAGCCCTTTCTCTTGGATCTGCGCCTTATTAGCTATACTCAGTTTTACTGTTGATGCGTTGGAATTTTGATTTAAATGAAGAATGTAAAATGAGAAAAATAAGATGGCTAATACGGAAATACTCACAGCATCTTTCTGTGGGGAGAGGAAAAAAAGATTTTCTTCATCAATATAGAAAGCTTCGAGATGTGATTCACAGCCCTATGGAAAGGACCAGCTGTCATGAAAAAAATACAGTTTTTTTTTAAAGACAGAAATTACTGTCTATTTGCAGTTTAACTGATTTTTTTTATCCCACTAGTAGGAATGACATGAATACTTATAAACAACATTAAAATTTGTAAGGTCAGAACTGGATGGTTGACATTTGATGGCCTATTCCTGTTAGCAGGATGTGCATTGGAGCGCATGACAGAATTACCCATCCTTCTAGACTCTCGCTGCCTCTAAATCCTATGTCACTGATTCCTCCAAGATTCGTCAAGTATAGCAAGGGGAATTCAGAACCTTCCCATGCCTGTTTAGGTGCTGGAAGCAGACATGGGGGAAGATCTAGCCGTGCAGGATCTCCCTTGAGGGAGGGTGCATGCACCATCCAGTCCACAGTGTGCTGTCAGAAATCAGGATTAAGGGAACCAGGAGAAAAGGAGTATCGTTGGTCTCCCAGCTGCAGCAGTTCCGTGCTTGTCCTCAGCCTCTACAGAAGTGAGATCAGGTTGGTTTCAAATTGTTGAATGAAGACCATGTCCTTTTCCCTGGGTGCTGATACAACAGCATGGACTGAGGTGGTCAAGACAGACTGGTATTTACCGTCGATGATGGAAAAGAGACATTGAACAATTTAATCACAAAATTTACCAGATTTTGACTGTTGAATACAATGTAGGGCAGAAATTTAAACCACCTTTTCACCAACTCAGCTTTCATTACTGCATTATTTTGCTAGTGCAGTTGCGCATGTTAACCCCATTGCTGTGGTCCAATTTACACATTTACATCAGTACCTCTGCTTCCACTGGGTTAACTGTAGTGCTGCTCCGCAATACCTCCCTGCCTAGATCAAGGAAAGGCAGATACAAGTCTTTTGAGGGCATTAATGTTCTGCAAGATCACTTTGTTTCAGTTAACAACATCTCTTTCATTATCAGAGGGATGGCTGATAACCTGCATGTCTGTCAGGTCTGTGTTGCTTCATGAAGGAGTCAAAAACAGTTCACATAAAACGATTTGCATGAAAAAAAACCCTGAACAGCTTTCCCCATTCCCCCCACGCTCCCCTCCTCTCCCTTCCCTCCAGAGTAGGGAATTCTGTATTTCAGGACAAAACCTCTTAAATGCTCAAATTTGTGTTTGTCTGAGAACAGTTCAGACTATTCATTTGCAGACCCAGGTCATGAATTTATGCTTGCTCCTTATAGTTTGGGGCAACAGCAACAGCTATAGGCATCCTCCATGGACTGAACCCCATCTGTGCAAACACATTGCTTCGAGCTGTATAGAGGCTACTGTCAGTCTGGGTGGAATAAAGTTTGTGTGTGTGTGTTACAGGTGAGGAGGGTTCATGCGTGGTGTCTGCAACAGAGCAGGGAGCTGAGACCTTGCCTCTGAATGTCACTGCTGTGCCTCCAGATAGAAATACTGTTGTTGGGTTTATTTGTGCTCCTTTGTGGTCTATACAAGAAAGTGGTTGAGTCTTCTCTGGAACCCCTCTCCCTTTTTCTGCTCTGAGAAATGTTGACTTTTGGTTTTGCTTTTTTTTTTTTTTCCTTTTTTTTTTTCCTTGGGTTGGAATCAATAAGCTAGATAGCTGAACAGCAGGAGGGTTGCTTGTCAGCTTCTGAACTTGGGATTTTACAGCAGGTTGCTGAGGCAGTGACCTCCGAGTGCAAGGTGAGGACTGCGAGTCCTGCTGGGATACTGCGGAAGGACTGGCTCCTTCGACGCTGTGCAAGGAGAGAGAAGCTTGGCACAACTGCATCTGTACTGCTGGTAGTGTGCAACCCTGCAGCAAAGTCATTGCTCTTCCCCGCCTGGGTTTCTGGCCAAAAGAACTAGTTAGTTATTGCAGATTGGAGCCTGGGAGCAGACCATCATATATGCAGTGCAGACAAACTAAAGAACAGGGCTTTTCAGCAAAACAGAGAATAAATTGAACTGACAGTATGAATATCTTTACCAACACTCTTATTCTCCCAGAGGAGGATCTATTCAAACCCATCAGATTGAATGCCTTAGACATCTAGTAAACCTGCCTCCTTGTGGAGGCGGAGAAAAGGGAGCTCTATTAGCCATCACTTTGTCCATCCTCTAACTAGTTTCTAGGATTTGGAAACATTTACTGATTTTCCTTTGATGAACCTGTAACTCAGCAGAGTTTTTTGCTCAGAAGCAAGAGACCCTTGTGCCAAAACTGCCAGTGTCTCTTGGGGGCTGCAAAACCTACTTTCTGTGTATGAAGCAGGGCAGGGACACAAAGCCTGGGAGAGTGTCCCAACCAGCAGGTTGTGAACTGAGCAATCTCTCTGAAAAGCAATTCCTTCTAAAGGTTCATAGATTCTTCTGCAGAAAACTTGAGTTAAACATGGCAAGGCAGTATGGAAAATTTTGGTTATAACAAATAATTTTTTCCCAAAGTTTCATGGAAAAATTCCTCAACTGCTGTATATTAGGTATTAAGCCCACTCTGGTCAGAGGTTCAGTTTTACCAACAAAAGAAATAATATCTACAAAGTGTTGTCTGCAGTCTGTTGGACTAGTGACAATAACTGTGCAAAACATTGCTGGAGTCCCTGGCAAAAGAACAGGCACAATTTACTGGCTATAAGATTCAAGTTAGGGCAAGATGAATAGAAACGATGGTCTAGTGAGTAGGTTACTGGCTTGTGATGCAACAGAACAGGGCTCAACTCTTGGCTTAATTTCAGACTTTTTTATTACTTTGGGGAAGATACTTAAATTTTTCTGGTGTCACAGCTCTCCATCTGTAAAAAAAAGGTTAATGATACTTTCCTACATCAACAGGGGTGCAGGGAAAGTGAATCCACTGAAGACTGCAATGCCTTGAGGTACTGGAGGAGGAAAGGTCTAGACAGGGAGATGTTCAATTCTGTATCTTCCAGTTAAGGAAAAAGAATGCAGAAAATATTTTCTAAAGATGTATTAAAAGGTTATTTTCCCACTCCCAAGCATGACATGTGGAGAGATTTCTACTCTTTTTCTCTCTTCTGTTCCTTTTTAGGTACATTCCTTCCTTCCCTTGCAGGCATAGACAGACATACAGAAAAGCAGATGATGTCTAAAACATAAGATGCTCCTGTATTGCTTCAGGTTTGATTTGATTGTTTTCTGACACTGAAATAATCGGAAGTTTTGTGTTTTATTTCATAGTGCTGTTTCTGAGAATTTGGTATTTCACTGTAACCCTCCAGATCCTTCAAAAAAGCCTATAAGGTCTGCATGGTGTGGAAGGGAGTTATTCGGACAATCTTTGTCCTTTCCAGGAGTTATTTTATGTGAAGTTATGCTGATGGATTTGCTATCACATTAGTCAAAGCTCTTCTCTACTAAGGATTTATACATTTGTTTTCATGGAGGAAGCCAAACAAAAATCACTCATTTCTGGAAGATAAACATTTTACTGATCAACTTTTGGAGTGCAGTTTCCTTTGAAACTCAGTTTAAAGAAATAGATGAGAGTTAAATGCAGACAAACTGGACACAGCTAAGTTAAAATTATTTTTCTACCCTCTGAAAAGCAATTGTATTTTCAGCTAAATTCTCCCTTTGCAAATTATTTGTATCTTACTTTGCAATAGGCTTCATTCATTATAAAGTCCCGTGATAAATGATCAATAGATTTAAAACTCAACTTTTAGGGGAAGCTGTGTGATATTTCTATTATACTTTTTTTATTTTATTTTTTGATTTAACCAGGACCAGTCACCCTTCACCTTCCCCCTCCACTACTTTCAAAGCCTGAAAGTAGGTTCTGCATTCCCTCCATGCAGGAGGGTTTGTTACCATGTCCATGTGATGTGGGGTTTCTCTGTCCCTCCCTTACTGGGTGCACTTCTTACACTGGCTGACAAGGGTGGCTGAGCTACTGCCTTACCCCTCTTCTCAGTTCCCCTAAAAATGAGTGACGATTTGAGCTGGAGTTTCTCACTATTCTTTTTGCAGTGGAAGTGAGGAGGCAGTCTCAGGGGCTGGCATGTCCCTGTCCCTGTCCCTTCCTTCCCCAGCAGCATCTTAGTGCTGGTTTGGGCTGCAAGGTTTGCACATATCTGTTACTAACTCTCAGAACCAGACCTTGACAAGACCTCTTAATGGCACCTTCTGAAGTAGCTGCAGTCTTCAATGGAAATTAGAGTCATGGGAGTAAAAGAAGACTGTACAGAATGGTGCGTTTTGCTGCTTCTAGTGATAAGATTTAAACTGATATGTGGTATGGGGGGAAACCATAGTATTCTCTTCATCTTGTTCTGTTTCGGCATTTGTAAGGCTCCAGTCACCATGGCATCTAGGCATGAAAGATACCTTGTGTCAGCAGGATATGCATCAAAGGAGTCTTTTTCTAATGGATAAACCTGATATCAAAGAACTGAAGAAACTGAACCAAAATTTACAGGTGTCCTTTGCTTTGATCATTAATTAAAATGTGACTTATACTCACAGTGTCCCTATTAGAGGACTTGACACAACAAAGCATCTGAGGTACCCGACTATTTCTTGTAATGCTGTGAAAGACAGGTGTTCATTCCTGGGAAAGCTTTGAAGCTGAAAATAAAATAAAACCAAATTAAAATTAAAGGATATTTCCAGGTACATAGTAATCATCTTAATACTTATATTTGAGGGGTTTTTGTGTGTGCGTTAAATACTGACAGAACTCCTGGCAGGAAAGGAATGCAGACAATAAGGTAAAGTAAAGCCTTGTAAGTCATTTGAGATCAATCGTCAGAGAATGCATCTCAGCCATGTCATTATCAGATTAATAGCTGAGTTCCAATTTAAGCTGGAATTATTTGGATAACAGAAATCAAAAGGAAAGTTTGTGCAAACAATTTGCCTTGAAGCAAAATAAAAGTATTAGAGATAGGATTTTTTGTGATTTTCACCACACCCCTTGAAATTCCATGCAGACTAGATTGCTTCGTAGGCAGACCATGAGAGAGTCAACCCCAGCACACTGGGTTATTCCAGCCTGAGGTGCAATATGGATCAGGCCATCTGATCTCCCCAGCAGTCAGCCCAGACGCTATGGGTGTTAATGGGCTGTATGGCAGCCATGTGTGCTTATGATCCACAAAAGTTAGCTCAGGTTAGACATTTGAAGATGTCTTCTTACAGCAGGTTGTTTGGCAAGTGAGCTTTCCTGCATCTTTTATCTCTGCTCTGCTTCCATGGCAAACTTTAAAAACAAGTCTCCCGGCCTTGCCTTTTTCTTTTGCCTCCTACTCACTTTGCTTTCCATCCCTTCATCTTCCCTCTCATTCATCTGTCATAAGCTCACAACTTAATATTTAAGTTTATTTCTTGTTTGAAATAGCATTGAAGATGCCTGGGGTTTTATCAGCTTTTAAGGGCAATTTACATATAGAGGGTAGAAAGTGCCAAAAGAATCCAGCCACCCTACCAAATATTTAGCAACTTCTTAAGCACTAAACACATTTTACCTTCCCCTCTTCTGCTGTGACTCTGAGTTTCACTAGAATTTCATAAATGTATTCTGCTCTGTGAGTGGTTGCTGTATCATCTGATCTTTATAACATGCTGGGGTAAGAGGACCCAACAATGTGCAGGAATTTCGTTTGCAAGAGCGTTGGTTCCTCATGAGGTGTCACACTGTGCTGTGACCCTGAGGCGGTAGCAGTTACCAGTGAGTGCTGTGTGGCTTCCAGTGCCACAGGTTGACATCTCCGTGGTGTTCATCCCCAAATTCATGCTCTTCTGGAGGGAGCAAGTCGCAGCCAAGAGGATCCTCCACCTGTCAGTCCCTCCATAATCTACAGGCACTACAGATGCTAATGGCAACTTGTTGTTAGACTATTCTACCCCTGAAAAGTAGAATAACCAAACAATTTCTGCAGCTCTGGAGAGATCCTATTCACTCTGTTCAGTGGCAGTGTGGGAGAAGGCAACACCACATCAGGTCTGGTCTGTTCCAGCTTAGACAAGGACCCCCTGGTTTTTATTACTTCCAGTCATGGAGGCCGGCTCCCCATTTGGTTTATATCTTGCTTTAATTTATGCCATGTGAAAAGCTGGTCCACTTGTACTATACCACACAAAAATTAAATCAAGGATTTAAAGTCTAGGTCCAGAGTTTTGCTCTATGAAATGTGTTTCACAATGTTAGATTCACCAGATTTTCACTTCTGTGAAACATCCCAGGCTGAATAGGATGACAACCCATGAGCAAACTCAGTAAAAGAATGGGAATGGCATGCAAAGCAAATCACCCGCAGCTTTGGCAAATTTTCTGTGAGAAGGATCACCCTGTGAAGTCCTATTTCACTACAAGTGACCTCATTGCACACCCTTTGGTAAAGCCCATAGCACAACTGCAGCTGTGGAGCGCTCTTCCTGGAGACCTGACAACCCCTTTACCCATCAGAGAGGATTTCTCCATCAGAGTTCAGGTTGTGATTTAGCAGAGTAAGTGACTCCAGAATATGAGGGCATTCTTTCCCCCTGCTCCCCTCTTTTTCTTCCTGAGTTATAATACTTCTGGTGTCAGGTGCCCTTTTCTACTTTGTCCTTGATGTTGCACCTGTAGGTAGATAAGTTATTGATACATATACATATTCTGTACTGCAATTTAAAAAAAAAAAAAGCATGTAGAATAGACTATTGACATTTCTAGCTGTAACATATTTTCACCAGATGTGTTATGCCTGCTCATAGATCCTGTGTCCTCACTCCATTTTCAATTAGCAACTTAACTTGCTCTTTGCCAGTAAGCACCCTTGAGGAAGGTTTCTGTCAAGTATAAAAAGTTTGCAAGTATAGTTAAAGCTATCAATTTGCTAGATAATTACATGAAGAGTGAATCAACAAAGCTGTCCAGAACAGAGGACTAACGAGGACAAAACTTTTCATCCTTTCCAGGAAGAGTCTCCTTGATTTCTATTTTCATTAGCATCTGCACTCTTCAATGCAGATTCAATGCAGAATGCCTTTAAAGAAATGTAAATTAACTTCATATTCCTGGGCATTGATTTCTAAACACGGACTGTAAAGCTTTACCCACTGTGGCAGAGATGCAGTATCACTCTGTTCACTAATGATCTAAGAGTTTGGAATTTGAAGAAAGTATAGACGGTATCCATCTCCCTTGACTCATCCCAAGACTTTAAAAGAGAAGACAGCCATGTCTTGTTTGCACAGCTATTGTTGATGTGAGACCTATTCCATGCCTTTTAGATTTTACTTTATCTTTGTAATCTTAATCGAAAAGGATTTGCCAGGGAAAATATCCATAAAAGAAATTATTTTGGTATTGCATTGTAAGGAAATTATAATTCTACCTTTGAAAGGAACTAAAGAAAAGAACACCACTGAATGTCAAGGTCAGATGCAGCCTTAGGTGTCAGGTAGAAAACAGAGGGGCAAAACTCCCTCTTCTCTGCTGATCTTTCACTGCAGCATGTATGAACTTCTGTGACTGACTGTTACAGCTGTGGCTTATTTCATTGTTGGCTGTTCTGTGAAATATTGATTATTCCAAAGGTCTGTGTCAGTAAATTTCCAAGAAGTCATTAGCCAATGAAGATATGTGTTTTATTCTGGGATCATCGCTGTATCTTTATATATATAACTGAACACTTGATCTATCTTTTCTTGGCAGGAATTGAGAGAAGAGCTGTATGTAACTTGTATATTCCCCTTCCAAGAATTGTAAGAGAGGGAAAGTCTTAACAAGAAAATCTGAGAAAAAGAAAATTTGGTGCCTGATTTCAAGTAAATAGATCCCTAAAATGGCAAAGTTGGACAAGGAAATAATTTAGGATAGATTGTTTACTTAATGAGGAGCTAGAGAATGGCCTTTTCTAAGGCTAAGGTGCTAAGCTTGGATGATGGGACCAAGGGCTGTTGGTACATATGTTTTAAAATCTGAGTGAAGGGGTTAGGTGAAACTCAGTTCTAAACTGAGGGCCTGGCACCTATGTCTGTGAGGCACAGGATCTGCCTGTACAGAAGCAGCAGGGCAGATTCATTCACTGTAAATATGACTAATGGGGGTGTGTATGTGAGTGTGTGTGTGTATATTTTTTTCTGCAAGACGGTTACAAGCATGACTTTATGAAACCTTCAGTATTTCAAAGATCTACATCAGTACCTGTGAGCTGTCTAGAACTGGTGGGGTACAAAAATTAAAACCACATAAAAATGAAATTAAAAAAACCCTAAAGTATAGCCCAAAGGCTTTTAAGCTCAAATATAAACAGGAAGAATCATATGATAATTTGTATATGGATCTTTAGCTATAAGTTGCATATACATTTTGGGTTTTTTTCAGACATTTATGATTTTGTGGATGTGACTCATGAGAAAATGTGGGCATAGTGCCCTATGTCCTTCCTGCCACTCTCCAGTCATCCATGATATTTTATTTATAATTTCTTTTCCCTATTTCTCCATCAATTTCTGGAAAGAACACTTCTTTTTCAAACTGTCACAAGATTATACACAAAATTTTTCTGGCATTTTTTTTTCTGAAGATACATAGGATGAATAGAATGAAGTTTGTTAATTTACTATTGCTGCAAGCAACATATTTTTTGCTTTAGAATTTCCCTGGCACACTCACCAATTAAAATTCAGTTTCATCAATGATTATAATGAAAAAACTATAGGTAAATAATTTGACTGGCAAGAATTACTACTTCTTCACAAATCAGGGCTCAATATCTTTTCAGAAGAATTTTCTTGGCAAGCCTAAAGCAGCTGACTTCAATATAGGAGTAACTGGATGAGCTTCTATGGCTTGAATTAGAGACAGACTAGATGATCTAATGTTTTCACTCTAACCTTTGCATCTCTGAAATGGGGATAAGCCATGTAAGTCAGGCTACTTCTAGATAAACATTTTTAACCGTAATGTTGTGCTTTTTTATTATGCTAGGTCTTCTCCGAGGAACTCTCCCATTATTACACTGATCTGCAAAGCAAAAATTTTGCTTTACAGATATTTGGTCGAGCTGTGTTGCTAGGAAGATTACAGCTGAATTTGATGATAGCTGTTATGGACTTTTTTGTTTCCTTTGTAAACTGCATAGCATAATAACTCCTGAAAGCAGTTGAAGATTGTGGTAACTAAAGATCTGAACATATTTTTGGATTACAACTGTGCTTTTCTAGTTTGAAGCTGTCTGTCAAATACTGCAGAGAACATGAAAATGTGATCAACCCGAACCATAAACAAAAATCCCAGCCCAACAGCCACATGGAAAAATAGCCAACTGCAGTCTGGATTACCACAACTGTCAACAAGATTTCCATTCAGAAATCCTCTCTTTGGCCTGTCTTCTAATACTATCACTAATGGAAGGAATGCTCTTAAAGAAGGCAAACTCCTTTATAGAGTTGCGTTTGATCACATACCAAATAGAGTTTCAACCAGAGAAAATGAATAAACATCTGTAGGAATTTGCAAACAATTACAGCTTGTTTTTTCTGCCTCTCTGTGTCTATCTCAATGCAAGTGTACGTGGACATGCATAACTTTTCCAGAACTTTTTTGTACTCAAATATTATCCAGTGATATTTTGCAGTTGCAGAATTTTTCAAACCATGTTGTATATTTTCTCCAGAGATTCAAGGATGTGCAGCCGTGTTGTGTTGCTTTATTCTGACATCAATTGGGGTGTCAAGTTTTCTTACAGTGTCTTTTACAGTTGAAATTGCTGCAGCTGCAACGGTTGCAGGAAAAGGTGATAGGACACATATATGGTTTACTATTGCTCTGTTAGGAGTATTTACAGAGGGGATTAGAAAGATCTTTCTCAACACATAGCTTCAAAGATACCACTTAAAGGCAAGCTCTTGACTTTTAGTCGGTACGACAAATGACACCTAAACCTCAGTTACTGCATGGCACTGAAAAAACAGAGGTAGATTCAGATTCACTATTTCAGTGTTTGACTGGATCTTTTTGATTTGATGAAGAGCAAGAAACAAAACGATAAAGTTAGGGAAAAAAAAGAAATAGCTGTGCATAAAATATATAAAAATCTGTTCCAAAATTGAGAGTGTTATTGATTATCTAGTTCAAAGCACAGGTGCTTTTATTAATGGCAAGTCATGACAGCTGGAACATACTTCTTTTATTTAGTGGGTGAACTGAATCACTGATTCTCTCATTACACTGGTCTGTCTCTATAAATTCAAAGATGTGAAACAATGCAGCTCTGGCTAGTACTCTGAGCATGGCCTGCTAAGTCCTGTGTCATATATCTTTTATAGATGTTTATACATACAGACCTGCTGCGAAATCTGTCGCCTCCATTTATGTGCAGCATATCACTTCTATTTTTGTAGAAAAATACTGATATGTGGATGAGAAGGTCCATATCCTGCAATGGAAATACGAAGCTGCATGGCAGTTTTCACTAGCTGACCCAGCTTTAAACTACTGGCTCTTTCTACAGTGGATTGTTTCAATTCTGGAAATGCAGCTTGAAAAATGGACCAGACTCTACAACTGCTCTCTCTGTGAGGAGCACACACTTGCATGCTAATAATCTGGATCGGGGGTATGAATCTGATAAACTTGTTCTCTAGTAGCTCCAGGAATGATTTTAAATGACTCATCCTAGCACTGACACTAGAAACGGCCTTCTCAGCAGTGATTTTAAATAATGATGTCCCCTGATGCTCAGTGCCTAGCCTGCCCACAGAAAATCAGTTATTTGGAGACTGCTTCAGTTCTCAGTCCACTAAAATTGTGATGAAAGTCTTCCTTCTCTTCCTGGATCTCTTTGCCAGGAGCAAATAGCTATGGCAGGCAGATAACAGGAAAAGTACCTCCCAAGAGCAAAATGAAGTTTTATTTAATGTGCTCTAGGATAAACACTGCATTAAAACGTTAGCATGAGCAGATTTCGCCAAACAGTTGCTAAGACACAGACGGAGATACATAGCAGTTGCTTTTGCCACATCACCCCAAAAGCAAAGAAACCCAGAGGAATACCTCTCTCCAGTTCCCTGTCCCCCACAAATTACTGGGTAGGTCACCCATTTCTAATGCTAGACTATATCTGGACACTTCAGGTGGTTTTTCTCTACAGAAATGTGTGCTTTTTCTCAGGAGTTGTGAGTTTTGCTGAACTAATGCCAGAATGAACATTGATACCAGGTGTCTGCTCTGGCAGAATCCAGTATCACACCTACAGATAAAGTGTAAAATTACGTGTGTCATGCCCAAGCATCACAAATTATTCTGCCCTTCATCTCAAATAACATGGTAACTCCTACTTTGAGACTTCAGACAATGTAGCCTTGGCAAAAGGAAAGCTTTTCATAGCCAAGCACATCAAACCTAATGTATTTTACTGCACCAGAGGGGTTGACTTTTAAAGAAAATGTATTGCCAAATTGAATCTACCTTTGGTGTATAAACCAAAACACACTGTCCTGGGCAACTACAGTGATAAACAGCATTTGACTAGTTTGGAAGGAACCACAACGTTCTTCTTGCTGCTGGAGACTCAGGTATGAGGTGGTGCAGATGCAAGCACATGTGTGCTCATGATGGGAGAAACAGAGGGTTAGGAATGACAGAGTCATCTCCTCTGAGATTTCTGACTCTTGCCAAAGTGTCTGAGATGTCCATACCTCATACTTATTGCCTGAAGGCTGTTGAGCATTTGAGAGGAGCGGTGGTCATAGCTGGTAACACCACACAGGCATGGGAAAGGAGGGCGATGACTCTTGGGACCCTGCAGGTCACTGCTACTGTCCCAAAACCACAGGCTCCATCTGGGCAGGCAGGATTTCTCTGGGCATATTCCCAGATTAACTGTTCACATTCAAACAGTAAAAAAAGAAATTTGGTACTTGATCTCCATACCTTACTTTCTCTAATCTCTTAACACATCTTGAAATTTTGGATCCTCCAAAAACACAGCTGATTTCCTGATTAACCTCAGACACACAAGGTGACTACCTGGCAAATAAAATTTGGCTGAAAGTGAGACCTGATTAAGCAGATTGTAATTTTTTAATGTACGAAACCACCTCTGCTACCGATAGTGAAGTGACTGCTCCCAAAGGACTACACTTGTAAATTGTCTCTAAAAACATGAATGCAATATTTCCTCTAAAACACTTGCATGAGGAAGTTCTTAAGTTGTGCAGAGCAATGTCCTTTTTCATGCACAAATGCAGGAGTTTGAACTGAGGAATGGATTTGACCTTAAAATACTGTGGACTCTCTGCAGAGATCAGATGAAAATTTACATATCAAGATGAAAAGAGTAATTTCCTGAGATTTTTTTTTTTTTTATCCACTTTCAGGCAATAGCAATAATGTTATTCAAAACTTCTTACTTCAAATTGAGATAACTGGTGGGATTACAGGCTGACATGTGGGTGTTTGTTTAAATTTATGGACCAAATAGTTATTATGACAACTTCTATCATAACCTCAATTTAATTCTGAATTTCTGAGCTTTGTGCATTTTGTTAAAAGAAGGAGGGTAGGGAAAATGTTGGTAAATCTAAAATAAGTGGCTGCTTAGCGTGTTATTGCTAATATGGAACCGCCTTGGTTAAGGACATAAATCTTTAAGGACAAAGATAATCATCTTTATAGCTTGCAAATTCCTTATTAGCGTGCGGATAGTGTTACTATAAATTCAAGCTGCATATTATGAGCCACACATTTTTAGCTGTTTGAATTCATTCTTTGAATATTTAGTAAGATGATGAAGGGAGGTGAATGGCATCTCCCCAGCTGGACACAGTTTCAGCTTAAGCAAGACGATAAACTTCTAATATGAAGATGGAACTTATGGATGCTGGCCAGAACAAAATAACATTTCACCAGTGGAATTCCAGTTCAAACTCTGTTCTGGAAAGAAATCACTCTAACAAGGCTCCTCTCCCTTTTAGGGGCTTCTGGACAAAAAATAATGGAAAAGCCAAGTGTGTGGTCTTTTGAAATTTCAGATTAATTTGTAAAAGAGACAGCATGGGCAGCTCTTAGGAAAAGAAACAGAAATGAATGCTGCAAGTTGACAAGAAATATTTGCTGTCCATAAGCGCTTATAACAGCACCCGTGACCCTGCAAATACTTTTTTTTTTTTCCCAGCGATATGCCTAAAGGAATGACCACTAGACCCTTGTGCATATTATGGAAGTGGTAGTTGATTTCCCAGATATTTTAAGGCAACAAAGAAAAAGATATAACATACAGGAATAAGAAAATTAATTATGTCAGGATATGTGGATCTAGATGTTTACATTTTGGGATCTCTTCAGATTCTTACATAGTCTTTATCCTTGAAATAACTGTTCAATTTATCCCTTGTTTTGTCAAGGGCATATAAGGGCATACATGTCTTGGGGCGTGCTATTGTAAGTCCTCACAAGCAGCAGACCTAAGCTAAGGTCAAGTGATTTCAGTGTAGAAAAGAGCTTATTTATCCCTGAACGTATGACACTAAGATGGGGCTCCAATAAGAGCATGCATGATCACGGTCCATGCAAATCTATGTAAGTGCTAACATCTCCAAAACGCTGCGTGTGAACCTAGATGCAGTAAATCTTTGCAATGTTCAGCAGTGTTCTGTGGCTTCATACTGGTTCATCGACCTTGTACTCTTATCTAGACCAAAGTTTGAGTTCACTTTGGTCAAAATGATATCCTTCACCAGTACAAAAAAGTTTGTCGTGTTTTTCTCTGGTGGTGTGTTTGACCTTAAAGTCACTGGTAATAGGATGTGAATAATAGCTATGACCCCCACCGCCCCTGAAAAAAACCCCACCAAACAGTATTGGGGTGTTGTTTTGAGTCTGTACCCTTGGACCTGTTCACTAGTCACACAGACAGTCTCATCTGATATTGCTGCTGACCCTGTTTTTAGTAGGAAGGTGGACTACTTGACCTCCAAGAGGTACCTTCTAACTCAAACTGTTCTGTGATTCTGCAGTTCAGCTCATTACCGAAAATCCCCTCTTTCAAGCTGGATAATACAACAGAAACATGTAATAAAGTCCTTGAATCTTAATATTCTAAGAATCAACCATATGTCACTGGAGACTCAGATACAGATTCATGCCAGACTCAAGCACCTCAACTTAGTCACACAACTGCCCTGTCACCTTTCCCAGCCAATTGAGCCAGAGGTCTTATGTAAAGATTTCTGCATCCAGAAAATGCCTTTCTGCTGACTCTACGGGCAACTTACAGTACTTGCACTTCTAATTCATGCACCTTAGTTTTCTGTCTGTAGCCAAGTGGGATGAATTTAGGCCCCAGCATGTATTTCCAGTTTGCCTCTAATAGTAGACATTTACCTTCTTTTGATAATAAGTGACCGTGTTACATACTGAGACTCTCAGACATGTGAGCCTGATAGAAGAATAAAGCAGAAGCCTAAAGAGCGTTTAGTTCAAAGGAAGCCAGAGGATTTGCAAAACATTGCTGGAAGTGGGATACAGTGTTTTAATTCCAAGAATTACTGGTAATTTGAAAAATTGGCCCCACAGAGATCAGTGGTAAGACTCTGAGATAGCTTTGAGCCACATAAAAGGAGCTGCTTTTCAGTGTGGTTGCTTTGCAAAGGAAATTCAGAATAATCAACAATTTGCATTTGAGATACTTCTAAAATCAGCGGCATCCTTTGACAGTTTTGATTTTCAAAGACCTCTAAGTTTGTGCGGTTGATAGCCTTGTTACTGTGTGCTACATCTCAGCAGCTGGAGCTGCCCAGTGAAGAAAGAATGAAGGAGATAAAGAGATTTTACAGATGATTTATTTTTACATGAAGGTAAATACCACATTTTCCTTTTAAAGCAATTGTTATTTTATCCCATAGATGCTGTTATTTACAGTGGCTCAAATAGTTTACATTCAAGACGAAAGCTTAGCAAGATCAACTTGCTTTGGTACAACCAAACAAAGCACTTTATAACAGTTTACCAGCGAAGCTCTTAGCCAGTGATTGCCATGCAAACTGTTTGCTCAAGCAGCAGAAAATATAAAATCACCATTGCAGCACTCCGTTCCACTATGGAGCTGTGTTTGGTTATTCTTAGTCTAAAAAGACCTTAGCAAGATGCAGAGCTAGCAGTCACCCTGGTTGAATTCACTGTTGTGCAAAAGGCACAGTGACTGGAGTCTCCTCATAATCAAAGGCCCATTGGGAAAAATACACTTCACTAGCTCTCTGCACAGAGGTGAACTGCATGATCTAGACAGAAGTATGAAGCAGTCCGTGATGTAACATCTTGGCAAAATTTTCCAAGTATTCAAGAAAGCCATGAGAAAAATCAGGCATCCCTTTCATTTATGTAAATGATTTCATTTTGTGCAAGTCTGGCGAAAGCCCAAGTGTTCTGTATGACAATTCATATTCACTTGCAAAATCTTCATGTCGTTAGCAAGATTGGCATGAATAATTCTAGAGAACAGTTCTTGGAAATGATCATCTATGGTAGTAATGTTTTAAGACTTGTGGGGACACATTCAATTAAAGCTTCATATAGTCTCCATACCAAAGAAATCCACACAAAGCTGAATAAATAATAGTGGAGAAAATGTTTCCAGCCTACGCTAATTTATAGTATGTCTCCTTTACACTCTTTACATTGCTTTAGACATGTAAAGAGACCTTAAAAAGGTTTAAACGAACTGTTAATGTAGGACATAAAGGACATTAGCACAAATGAAAATCAGATCTGTGAATATTATGGAGTTAAACTATTGTCTGGATTACTTGGTTTCAGAAATCTGAAGAAAGATTAGGAATCCAATTCTGACTTTGGAAATTAATAAGCCTTCTCCTCTCCTTTGCATTTTATTTCATCTTCACAATCATGAATTGTGATTGTTTTTATGTTCTGTGGCTCAGCTTCAGAGAAGGGAAGGGAAAATGATGCTGTTCCAGGCAATTCAATAGCCTTGTTGCTGGGTGCCCCCAGGACCCATGATGTGGGTTCAGACTGGATTTCAACCCACTTGCTGCCTAAAAAAAAACTTGAATTTACTGACCAAAAGATGTGTAAATCCATTACCCCATTTTTTTATACCATACTATTCAGATAGATAGCACCATTTAGTGCTATCTGAATTAATCAAGAGCAGACTAATAAATCAGGCTCCAATGAAGGCTTATGTGGGATTTCCTTGCTCACCTGTGACATCTCAGAGGGTTAGATGTCTTGCTTTCACCAGTCTTTCCAGGCCAAGGACTTCTGAATATGTATGAGAATTTAGATCCTCTGAGGAGTTCAACAATATTATAACTCAGGCTATAAGAAGTTAGTCTATAGTCATGGAGGAGTACCTAAGGCAGGACTGAGGTCAGTCAAGGTGGTACCAGGAGTAGGGATTTTAGGCAGGAGTGGAGCAGAAATAGGCAGTTAAGAAAGGCCTCAGCAGTTAGTGAAAGCTAATTTAGGAAGTGCCAGTGCACTTAGGCTGAATCTCTCCTCCAGATTCGCATGGAGTGTATGAATTGGCTCTTTTCTGGAAACAGAATTCTCCCTCATCCCTAAAGTGTAGTTAAGACTCTGGACACAAGACTCTGGGTACAATACATGCCTCCAGGTTTCAGAAGAAACACCAAATCCTTCAGTCCATCTGGGAATGTATTATTCAGTTACAAATGAACTAAATAGGATCTCTGAGGCTTAGCACTTGATATCTGGGTTCAGTGAGGTTGCCCATATCTACCCATCAGAGAAAACTTCAGGAGGAGGTTTCTGAGTCCTGAGGGAGAAAAAAGGTCTTGAAGACTCAGGATATTTCAAAGATCAAGGGACAGCAGTCTGAAAAGCCTCTGTTGAAAGAAAGGCTTTTGCCATTTGGCAAGCACAGAGACCAGTATCTGGATTTCATGAAAAAGTTTGAAGGTTCACTGAAACTCGGGGACACTGTTAGGGAACATATGCAGGGTTCATGAACAAAGCAAAATAAACAGATGCAATGGCATAAATAAATAATGACATTTGACACATGGCCTTTGAATACATAACTCTTGACATAAATCCTTCCAAAATATTGGTTGAGGCAGGAATGGGAACCAATATCAGAGTCTGGGTACTGTGCTGTTCATTTGCCAACATGAAAGAGAAAGGTATGCATGAACCAGGCAGAAGCAAGGAGTTGTTATTTATCCTCAGTTCTGGGATGAAAAGGAACCCATTCCTGGCCTTTGTAGTCTTAAATTGGGTTGTAATATTAAATTTCTTGGTCAAGACTCATTCATAGATGCTCCTGAAAGACCTATATTGGAACAAGCCCTTATTATTAATACCAAAAAGCATGGAATAATTTGGTTTCAGACTAGCACAGAGAGGGCGCCACATGCCAGTTATACCTCATTCTTGACTCCATTGCCTCATGGACATGGTAAATTTGTTGGTTGTATAGAATCTGGCAGCTCACGTGGGTGAGAAGTCCTTGCTGCTTGTTGGTGCTCCCTCTCTTGAGGCAAATTGACAGATAGACTTTATCTGGGAAAGCAGGAGGTGGATACCTCCATATGTATATATTTTGTTCTATTTGGGTCATCAATACAGATGCAAAAGACAGTAAGTTTTTTATTTCCTGCAGACTGGCCTTCCAAAGTGAAGAAACCTTGTCTGCCCCTTTTCCAGGACACCACACCAGTGTGTGGTGACGGTATTAAAAATTGCACTAACTGTAAGAGCCATCCAAATCCTTGTGTGTTTTTCTTTCCTATTTGCATCATTACAGTTACTGCTGCTGTCACTTTTCTACAATCCCGAAAAATCATGTTAATTCATTTTAGGCACAGTTTCATACAATCACTTTATGGGAAACAATCTGACTTCTCAATCTAGCTAGGCATCCCAACTAGAGGTTATTCATGGAGAATATGAACTATTAACACCAGATTCACAAAATTTCTGAAATCAAGAGGTGGAAAAGCACTGAAAATCTTGCCATTGGCTGTAAAACTTAGTCTACAGGGAAGAGGTGATTCTTAAGGAGCTAAAATAGCTGCTAGAGAAACTGGCCATGAGTTGAGATAGCATATTTGGGAAATAGTATCTATCCTTTCTGTGCCTGTGTTGCTAATGGGCCTGGAGGGACTGACTCTCTGATTCAGTCTTCTCTATAGACATGGTTAAATATTCACTGGTACAAGTTATGGAATGTATATATCCCATTCTTAGCAGACTGGGGAGAATCCTCTTGTGGATCTCTCCAGCTCACTAAATATCTAACACTGCTCATACGGTGAGTAAGGAGATGCCAGAGGAGCCCCTTCCCACAAACCAGCCAGGAAGGGTGTCCTCTGCCAAAGAGTGCCAGTCTGGATCTTCCAAGGAAGACCTGGAAGTTTATCTGAACTCTCATCTAAACCCTCAAGGAGGCCAATAAGCAAAAAAGAAACTCTCCTCAGAAACACGAAAGTCAGTCTTCTAAGCTTCGTTTATTATCTTGAGTTGAATGAGTCAGGATTTGTTTGGTTTTGGTGGATTTTTTTCTTGTTTGTATGGTTGTTGGATTTTTTGCAAGAAGGAAAAGAAAATATGTTATTTTGGGTGACTCTAAGGGTTTTATTTTTTCCTCTTTAACAACAAAATCAACTTTCTTCCCCAACCAGTTATTTACTCAGGACACTCCTATAGCCATGACTTATTCATAACAGACAATTAAAGTACTTCAGAAACACAGAAGAGAATATTAAGGAGAAAGCCATCCTTAGTGTAGCTGATGAAACTGAAGTGGTAAATTCACAGCTAAAGCCCAACACAGATCTACAAGTCCATGATGACCTAGGAAGCTTGTCAGATTCTACCTAACAAACTGGAGATGGTCAGTGCTGAAAAACTCTTCAAGTGCGGATCCTCAGGGAGTGAAAATCCTTCAGGAAGAAGAAAGTACTGAAAGACTTCTATTTATAAGAAAGAAAACAGGAAAAAAAAAAAACCAACATGAAAGAATTCTGTTATAAAACAACTGCTATCAGCCAGACCCTGCCCATCATCCTTATACAACATACAACAATAACAAAAAAAAACAATGTTGCTCTATTTTTGACTTCACTTCTAGGTCCCAGAGGGTCACTGTGAATTATTAAAATTATGATGATGTATTTGATTCCAGGAAAGTCTTTGTACTGAATTAAAAATGCTAATTGGTGTTGATACATCTCCTGCTGGATTAATTTTGAATCAGGTACTGTAATATATTGACATCATTGTTTCTGTGATCAAAATGTTCTCTAAACTTAAAGTGTTTCCCAGGGAATAATTACAACTTGGAGGAATCAAGAAAATATTGAAGGTGTCAAGGATTAAAAGCACTTGATATTTTTGTTATGGTTTATGTGACTTAACAAGCAAAAGTGCTTGCCTGAGTAATTGAGGAACCTTTGAAAATATTTTAAAAGATCTCATGATCATTAGATATGGATGGCTGGAAGAAAAGAATTCAGTTCAAAGATATTGATGAGGCTGGGAGTGTCTCTTGCCTCGTGTTGTAGAAAGATGGACATTTTTTAATGCTTTTGTGACAGAAAGGAAGAGAAGGATCCAAATGATAGGGGAGAGAGCAGCACAAAGCACACAACCATCAGTCATCAGCACAGGCTCTCACTGTGTTCCCAGTCCTGCTCTGCCTTCACTGCTCTCACTGATGCTTTAACAGGGGGAATCTTTAGCAGGGGGAATCTTTAGCAGGAGGAATCTTTAGCAGGGGAAATCTTTGGATTTGAAAAGAAATTTTCTTCTAGTCCTGAGAGAGTGTAATCAAGTCTGTGTTTCTGGTTTTGCTTCTTTTTTCACAGATTTACCAATGACCTGTTTGTGATGAACCCACTTTTCTTAGAACGGACCTGATCCATTAGCTGATGTTGGCTGGGAGACTACATCAGAGGTCTGCTGCCTGTGGGAATTCTGCCAAGTACCTCCAAAGATACTGTGGCATCCTTCTTTTCTACCCAAATCCACTAGCTGCCTCTTTTCCCTTATGTGCCCACCTGCATTCACAAATTTGTTTTTCCAGTGTCGTGCCAGGGAAGCTAGAAGACACAAAGCAACAGAAGAACTTATTTTAGACAATGTCGCTATGTGTGTGCACTTTCCAAGATTTTGATTTCCTGTGTGAAAATTTAAGATTTTATGACATGTGAGTATAAATATCACTCTCCTTCCTACACACGGACAAAACCAGACTTCATGTCAGAAAGAAAGAGCTTTTAATCTTGTTTGTTTTGGGATGGAGGAGGGCACAGAGGCGTGTTAGCTGCTTGCCACGAAGCTGTAAGGAAGAGGCTTGCATGAGTCAGAAGGGAAGAGAAGTAACAAAAGCTGAAGGAAAATGGCAGGGTGTGAGGATGGCCCTTTATCCAAAAGGAAGACAGAAGCTAGCGGGGGCCAGCTCCGCACCTGGGAGGTGGAGGTATTCTTCTACCATCTCTCTACAGTAAAATGCAATTAAGCTGCAGTGGGACTTATGCCTTTTAAAAACACTTAGGAAAGCTCCATGTTAAGAACTTACATGCATTGAAACATTAAAACAAAACAAAAAATAATAAAAAAAAGAAAATTATAACCAGCAGCAAAACCACAGCGATGGGCCCATCCATTTACTGTTGATGTGGGATTGCTCCTGAGAATGTACTGTCTCTTGCTTTTGCCAGTGGATTCTTCAACAGCACATTTAACCTGATGGGATTTTCACGACTTTCTCTGGGAGTAATTCCACAACACACTCGTGACAAGTTGGCAATATATTTAATTGCAGTGTGTGAGAGACGCCTGCATTTGACCACAAGCCCATCTCATATACTGTAGCTTATTGATTGGACAACAGATGGTAGCAATTTTTGGCTACTATGGACCTGGGATGTGTCCAAACTGGACAGAAAAGAAAGAGTCCATACCCTACAACTAACTCTCAAAGTCCTTCAGCCTCATCATTATTGAAATAAAAAAACATTGAGTGAAATGGTAATGGATCATGATCATTTTAATACCTATTAAAGTTAAACTATGTGTCAGTTTCAGAAAGATGCTTGCCTGCAACTAGGTAATCAGGTATTATCTAAGATGCTTTAGAAAATACCAAAAATAGATGAAAAACCTCAAAACTTATGGGAAGCATTGGATACTAACTTGTTTTCCCATTTTACATTAAAATAATCTAGTTCACAGACAGGCAGACCAACTGATAATTAGCAAACTTGAACAAATTGTCCCCATTCGTAAATCAACATTATTCAACAGGAATATTAATTGCAAATTTATCCTTTTTTCCATTCATGAATATATTTTTATGCACAAATATTCATTGAATAGTTTATGAAAACAGATTTTAGTCTGTGGGTTGCTTGTAAGATTGTTATTATATCTGTATAGTCTTTACTTGTGCATCACAATTAGTCAATAATTCACACAGGTATCATTTCTTCTCCCCTGAAATGAGATTGTGTCTTTAAAAACAGAATAGTATGGAAAAGACTATAGGAATAATTGCAATGTTGGCATCAGTTACAGGAACAAATCACATGCACTAAAATTTGAGGAAAGTATGAAGATTCATGATTATCATGACAAATACCCACAGCTGTGTGAGGATTTATAAGCACGATATATTATAAAAGCACAAATAGCAGGAAACTCTACTTATTTCTTTTATTCACAAAAGTATTCTTGAATCACAGCATTATTGTAAGTGCCTGTTTTCACAATGATACAATTTCCTGTTTGAATCTCTGAGCAAATGAACAGCATTAATTGTAACTATTTGTCAGCTTCCAAAAATAGTTAGACAAGATAATATCTGAGCTTTATATTCACTTGAATATCTATTCAGTCTGCACCCCCTGTCCTTTCCCTGTCCTTTTTTCAGAGCATCTCTTTTTCTGAGGAAAACAAGACAAGCTGCTCTTTCCATTTTTATTGCTGAGAGCCATTCCACCATCAACAGCTCTGCACCTTTTAACCCTCATGAAGTGATGTTGATGGAGCTGCCACTTAAAAACAAATTCTGTTTGGCCATCGGGGAGCTTCCTGTGGTGATGGAGATGACAGAGCCTTTTGCAGGAGGCTGCTTTTGAATCTGCTGTAGAGGGGAAGCCCTTGTTGTCTGGTATCTAACAGCATTTGAGTTCAAATGTGAAATCCCTGGGCTCATTCTGGATTCCTCGTGTGTAGGAGGCAGAGCTGCTAGAGTGCTTGGGAGGGAGCAAAATCGAGGGAAGGAAACTCTCACTTGGCATAAAGCCTTGTTTACCCAGTCTTGTGGAACAAACAAGCAAACAAAAAACACTGTCCAAAACAAGCCCCACTGTGTAACCCACTGTTTGCATTCAGAGTTCAGAATATCTGTTGGCTTTGAGTTCAGCGATTTGAAGCAAGAAATTATAGGAATGCCCTTGGATAGTGAATCTTTCTTTCGTACACCAATTATTCTTACTGAACTTACTTTGATATGGGGCTTAACACTGCTTATTTAATGATCTTTCTTTTCTATGGCCCTCTGAACAGGTGGAGGGGATTTTATCCAGCACATCTTTGGTTGGTAGCCAGCACATTCTTACTCTTCCAGACATGAAAATATTTACATACTAGTACTAGGAAATAACATCTTTCACTTTTAAATAAAATTGTAAAATGTCACACTAACAGCTTATCATGTACTCCTTTCCAGCAAAAATCAGTACAGAAAAACCAACCTCCACCTTGCATTCACTGACCCTAGCTAACAGCAATATTTGAATGTTAACTCTTTGTCACTGGGAGTCAATTTTTCCCAGCACAGCACCTAAGTGCAAAATGCATTAGCACAAATGTCTGAACTCCAAACCCATCTGGCACTAGAAGCTATAAAATATTGCCATATTTGTCTACAGTAGATTTTAACAGACTTTCTGGACAATATCATTTAAAAAACATTGTTGTGCAATGGAATTAATTAACACAAGTAACGTGTACAACATAAATTTTTATTGTTTCTTATATGCCATAAAATTTCCAAGACAGAAGCACCTGGTAAAACCATACCGTCTGACTGGGCATGGCATTAGGAAGGCCTAGATGGGAGCAGATGGAAAGTCTGAGGATGAAATAAGAACAGATGGGAAGTCTGAAGGTGAAATTTGAACTTAGGTATTTCAAAGTTCACATGGCTGGAACATAAAGTCCCATTAAATGTGCTCCGATAAAGAGTTAAACTGATGGGCTCTGCTGTGCCCTCCCTCTTTTTGGATTTCCACTGTCACTTAGCTGTCAACAATGTTTGTGGCAGTAGTTAAAAACACACTTTCCTTACCTCTGCCTGCTCATTTCAAAGCTGAGTTTTCACTATCCGTTCTGTACCTGGGATTTTATGAAGGCGTGAGTGCTATAAACATGGAAAAGCTTTTTCAGTTTCATACAGAGCCGATGGCTCTCCCCTGTAATTTCCCTCCTCTTCGTTTAGACAATTGGGCAGCCACAGAAAGCCGTGCTGGCAGGGAGGCAGCAACGTGCAGCCAATGCCAACTCATGGACAAACCCATGGGATTGCAGAAGCCTGCACCAAGCCTCACTGATGGGTGGTGTCACGAACAAAAAGCCCACCTCCTGCTAGCATAACTTCATGCAGCATGCAGTTGGCTCATTTTAGTATGTACAGCTTCTTGGAAAAGCTTTCCCTCCTACCGTTTCTCCAGCAGAACAGGTCTGTTGCATTTCTAACAGAGAAATGTTGTCCAAAAACATAGGAACAAATATGACTGCTACCTATGCATTAGAAGCAAAGCCACAAAGCAGAAAAAACCTTTCTGGACATGTTCCCTGATGCTTGCTGGAGCTTTTTTACTGCCTTGTTGGGAATTTGGTGAAAGATTTTTGGTTTAGAGTGAATTTGTCTCAGTTCAGTGGGATATTATGAAGACTGAATTTGCATGTAGGACCTTGCATGAACAATATCAGCAAATGTGGTCAACTGAGAAATAAATGCCAAGTATTACTACTAAACCAGGATGCTTTGTATGAAATTGTTACTTTTAAAACCTGTTAAGATCTAACACGGTATACCAGCAGAGATTGTTTTTTCCATCTCCCACAGACATACAGAGTTCCCGATTTATAGCCCATCATTGGTTGTACAATGCAAATAATGCATCTGTCTCTGGCTATTTAGATTGAAAGAACAAGGCAGAGAAATACTGTTAAAGTTTAAATAGATGGCTCTTTTCAGATGTTGATGCAGGTAAGACAATTTGCCCACTGGTTCTAAACTATTTCTGTAATCTTTTTGATTATTACCATACCCGTTCCAGGATTTTGTGATCACGTGGAAAGTGCCCAGAAAGGAGTCCTGTTTACAGTTCAGCAAGTTCTCAGGTCACTTATCTCATGCATGTGGCCCACAGGATATTTGGGAATGGCTGGCTGTGCCAAGCCAGGCCAGGCACGTAAGCTGAATTTGTGGTGGGTTTCCAAAGCCTAGGAATGAGGTCTTTCTCCAGTCTGACAAAGCTCTATGACACCATCATCAAATCTGTCACTCCATTGCCATGCCATGTCACCTGCGTCTCATGGAAGGATTGGCATATTCTGAAATTCTGGAAAGCTCTTGACTATTGGTCTGAAAAATGACAGGCTCCCACGTGTCTCTACTGTACTTGAGGAAATGCATTTCCTGTGATTAATGGTCTCTCTGCCGTGCACAATGCCTTTTAAGATTTTTTTTTTTCCCTGCTGTAAGCCAAACCAAAGAATGTTTCCAGTTTCTCAGGCTCTATTTACCTTGTCTCTCATTAGCGGAGGCTCTCTGCCTCGCTTTCTGATGATTGTGCACATACTTAAACCCTTCTGACTGTTTTCAGCTGCTACTGCTGTGTTCCAGAAACCTGCCACAGGGGAATGCATCACCTCGCCCCTGGCGTGCAGCAGGCGCTTCCCTTGGACTTCTGCCCGTTGCGTCTGCAGCCCAGTGGTGAACCAGGTAGAACTGTGATCCTGAGGGTTTTGTAGGGACTCATGAAGTTTGACACGTGTCCCATGCTTCCTGCCATGATCCCGGCATCTGCTTCAGAGTTTCTAAAGCTACAGGAGCCTGGCGGGAGCCTGGCACGAGAGGGAAGGCAGTTTGCTGTGGACTGGGGTGGGCAATCAGGCATCAGGCTGGGTGGCTGCTGTAGCTGTTTAACTGTGCACCACCAGACCACTGCAGAACAATGTGCTGTAAATCCTTGCCTAATTCTTAACTGCTCAGAACTATCCAGTCTTCAAGGTTGTGATCTTGCTTCCCCCCCCCCCTTTTTTTTTTTTACTATAACTGTTCCCTGATGACAAGTAATATATTTTTAGCATAGTTCAAGTATAAGACACTAAAATTATACTACCTCTCATAAGGGTTGCCTCATAAAGACAGCATTCTGTTTTCAGGGACACTGGCGTGGGTGTTTCATAAAATATCATAAACAATTTATTTTGTAATGAAATAACCCAGTAAATTATCTTTGGTTTCAGATCGTGCTCACAGCTCCACTGAGCTCTTTTTGGTGCAGTTTGTAAGCCAGGGCTGTGGAAGGTCACCCCTCCCTCTCTCTCTTACTAAATATAAGAGAAAAGCTGAAATTATTTAAGAAAAACATAAAACAAAAAACACATCAGCTGAACGTTGCAAGGTCCAAGAGTACTTGAGGTAGAGCAACTTCCCGTGCTAGAATGAAGCCATTGCATTTACTACTTATTTCCTGCGTATCTTTTTCAGTGTCATAGAGCCCCAGTAAAGAGATGCAGCATCTCATCTCAGGTAGGATCTACTGGCACATTGCCCTCTTCAGACTTGGGGGACGGTGGCACCATGAGGCTGTGATTGTGGTGTGGTACCCAGACCTGTGCCCCAGCAGCAGGTGGCACTGAGGGGGTGAGAGGTGGTGTGGAGAGATGCTAGTGCTGCAGACAGTGCTCCTATTAATCCATGACTCTCTGTGATTCCTTTCCAATGACCCATGGGTGTAATTCATTTTCTTGCAGAAGTCCCCAGCTCAGCTATATTGTTAAATATGTTCTGAATGTGGGTGACAGGGTGTTTGAAAGGCAATTCAGTAAAATAAATATGTAGGAATGTAATTACATTGAAAAAAAAGATTCTTCCTTACTTCTTTCCTTGGACTCTGTAGGGAGGTAAAGCTAAAGACACCACTGCTTTGTAAAAATCACAGTAAAACAAGGTACATTTTGTGCCATTCCTGCTTATATTTTCTTTCTGCTTTCTATTTCTTTTATAAGAAGTTGTAGTTGTGTATGGCTTATTTATTTGCATTGTGTAGCTATTTAGGGTCAAATTCTAATCCTAAAAGAGCTCAGTCAAAAGATCTGCTGTCACAGTGAAGTCAGGACTTCATCCACAGCATATGCATTTCTTCGCTGCCAATTATTGTCAGAAGTAGTTCAACATTTGCTTTTATTGAGATTTTCAGTTCTGTTTTTCTCTTTAAATCTACTAACTAATTTGGGAAATCATTTGGAGAAATGACCTGCATTTTGTTCACTTGTAGGACAGTGAGTTTCCTGCAATTGTGCTCTACCATTTTAAATTTTTTTTAGCCTTATCTATAAAAGTGTTAAAATGACATGGTGCCTTTCATGCTACCAGTGCTCAGTGACTCCAAGTGCAGATGAGCTGTGTGCATTAAAACATCAGCTGGGCAGGTATGCCTTGGTCTTTGCAGTCTTGGTGCTCAACTTCCCAATGACACCTGAAAGGGCAAGGTGGGCACTGAATTGCTTGGGGTCCTTTCCATACTTTCCCTTGTCAGCATTTTTAACTCTTGTACTTTATTACATCAGCTTTTCTTGCATCCTCCTTCAACACCAGCTCTTTGATGTGCTGCAGCAGCGTGACACGGTTTTAAACAGTGCAAAATGAATGCTACATTGCCATGAAGAACGTGTGTTTCATATAAATGTTATTTCCAAGTAGTATCATATACTTCTTAGGATATAATATATCATAGTCTTTTTTTTTTAAAATAGCATATTAATAGTGTGATAATTAAGAATAGTTTATTTGAAAGACTTAAGAATTCATATAGTTGTAAGAATGTCCAACAGGTCAAGTACTTGCTAATAAAATGGCTGTTCTTAACATAACTGCACAAAAACAGGATCTCTGCTGTTTGGGAGAAAAGAGCTTTTAAAGCACTAGCAGTCAAATTTGTAACGAATAGGAAAAGACAAGTGTGCGAGTGCTGCGATGTTGATAGCGGGCAGCTGGTAGATTCTCTGGAAGATGACCAGTAAGCTCTGACATTACTCTACGTAGCACCATGAGAATTGATCCAAGAACTATTCGGACAACTCTTGTGGCATGATTACACTTAAGTTGAACTCTTTTTCCTGTTTTGACTATTTTAAATGTTTCAGTGTTGCCATTTACGTTTTCTGTGAGGAAGATCTCTCACATATGCTGGCTTGCTTTTCAGACCCTCCTTTCTGTTCTTGCCTGACACAACCTGGATTTGAGAATTGGCAATAAGCATTGCTAATGTCCATTTAATGCTGCTATGTCTGGCTTGCCTTCACAGGTGTTGGGGTTGGGGCAGGTGTTGGGATAAAAAGAACAAAGCCAGTAAAGACTAGTGCCAAGTTTACTGAGCAGATGTGCCATCTCAAGATGGGGAAATCTTTCCTTTTTTTGGTGTCTAAATTTTTAATGACAATCTCAAATACTAAATATGTTTCTTTTAAGATTGAATTGTTCAACTAAGCTTTATCAATTGCTCATTAAAAGAAAAGCAAACACAAGGGGAATTTCACAAGAATCTAAAAACTTCGAGGCAGCAGGGGCATACAACAGAAGACAAAGTTTCAAGAGCAGCTATTCCAAATAAGGGAGGAATTGAGGAGAATTTAGACTAACTTTGCTTTAGTGTAGTTTAATAAAGGCTCTGTGTATTCACCAAGGAAACACTGCTGTCCTATTGGAAAAAGTCATGTAAATAAGGTGTTGATGGTAAATAATTTACAGAAAAAGTTCAGTTCACTGAATTCCAAAGATCTGAAAGCACTTTACAGACCTGATAAAATCTCTTCTCATCAAAAATGCCAAAAAATTTAAAAAAATTTTACTCACACGAAACTGTGGCAAAGAATACATATTCCAATGATGTTTCAGGGCTTTACTGCATATTGAGGATGTGCAAGGAATGGGATAAATATGGAAATTAACCATGTTCTTACATGTTCTGCTAGTTTTTTTTTTTCAAACAAAGTATTTTCCAGTCCTTTGGAACATCATTATCATCATCAGGTTCATTAGAAATTAGCATCACAGCACAAGGATCACTGCAGCTAACTCTCTAGGACTCTCAGTAGAAAGTTATATAAACATAGTTTCTTTAAAACATTTCTCTAAAACAGATGCCTTCTTTTCAGCTAATGTAGTTCAGAGGTTCCTTGAGATTTTTGGAAGTAGCCATTCTGAAGCATCACATTGATTTTATTCTTTGGGGCTATTCTTTGTTTGGGTATATTGAATGCAATGAGGTCATGGTCGTTGGTTCCTAGGCAACGAACAGCTTCTCCAGTGATTAATTCATCTTTATCCATCATATGAAGTCCAAAGCAAAGTAACCGTTTGTGTCAGAAACTTATGATCTATAATTTTTAGAAAGCCTATGAAGTTTCATGAGTGTGAGACTTCAAGCACAACTTCCAAATGGAAGCTTTCCATAACATCTATTTGTTTCTCATTTTTTATCTGTATTGCTGATATTAATATTTTTATTAGGCAGGCAAATTTTTATTATACAGGAAAATAAGATAATATTTGTCCATTTGCTTTGAAATACTTCTCAACTCTATATTTAATAAGGCAGAGATCTGATATGCACATTTATGAGTATGAATTATATAATGGGCTGGAGAGGAAAACCACAAAATTTCTGTGAGATATTTTGCATTTATATAGCACCTTCATCTTACCATTCTAAATGGCTTTTAAAAAGTGAATTAACATACTTTTGCTAGAGTTTTATGCCAGTCTCTCCAGCTTCTTTCCTCACTAAAGTAATTATTGAGCCTGATAGAATGTTACTAGCTTGATTTCTTGTAAGTAGGGAAATTGAAGGGCAAAGTGGTTAAGTTAGCATTTGAAATGTGGGCATCTCATCCATATTTAGGCACCTCTGTGGCCTGATTTTCAGAGTTACTGAACATCAGCATGATCCCATTAGGGTAACTTATCAAGGTCATGAAAAAATCTTATGCCAGGAATAGTCCTGATTCCCTGCAATGCGTGTTAATGATGTGTAAAATCAAAATTAAGATATCAACTCCTTTACAGATAAGGAAAGGCAGAAAATCCCAGAGTTTGTAAAAAAAGAAGAGACAGGGCAAGTCCGCCCATTTCCAGTTTTATCAGACCCATACAATTTCATCTCTACTAGCTGTAATGAGCTCACAGCCATACTATGACATTTTGCAGTTCCCCAAACTAGCACTAGTCAAAATACAGAAAAGGTAAATTTTAAACAAGATTCTTTGGGCTGCTGTCTGTTGTCTTGTTGCTTTTCTCCATCAGCGAGATGCTCATCCTCCTCCCAGAAGGGCCAGGGCTGGTTGCAGCCTGGTCCCTCTGGTGAAAGGGTATGGAGGACCTACAGGCAGCTGTAGGAGAGGGTGGCCTCAGACAGATTTTAATGAAGCAGTGTGAAAATGGAGAACAAATGCAAATTTCTGTAGCAGAGAATAGAGAAAAGGAATGGCAGGAGGCAAAACAGAATGATGCAAGTTAATTGTTCAACCTAGATGAAAAAGTCCTACGACTCAGCCCTGTGAAGCCTGTTATCTGATTGTTGTATGCTGCAGAGGTTTTTCTTTACAGAGAGTGATGGGAATAGAGGCATTAAGCCCTGAGCCACCAGGTGGGCAGGGAATTCAGATACTGTCAGAGCAGGAGTGCTGAAATGAAAAAGTTATGTTTAGAATGAGTTCACTGGAACATGACCCCATCTGCACAGGATTCCTTTCTTTCTTTCCTTTTCTTTTCATTTTTGTAAGTGGCAGGCATTTCTGGGTCAGATTCCTGATACGAGAGAAAAAAACAGCAGAGTGAAATAAAAAATTTTGGAAGAGCAATTCACTGGGAAACAGGACTTGAGAAATGGCACTGCTGCCTGTCGTTTGCCTCCTCCATTCTCCCTCACCTTTGGCAGAGAGCAGGGAGTGAGAAAGGAAAGAGAGATGGGAGCAAGAGACAAACATTATCTCTAGATATTGAGAAGTCTGGCTTACTGTACTCTGTCTGGTGTAGACTCTTAACTGCTTACCTCTCTTTCACCATCACATTTAATTAAGTTCCCTTAAGGGTCATCATGAGCATGGGAGCATGGCTTTTTTGTTCTCCACTGGTTTTTAAAGTGAACTGACACACCAGCCAGATTTTCCGAAGCACACAGCTCCCTTTTGAATCAGATTTTCCACCAGATGAAAGTGCGGAGGGAAAAAAAGGGTGAAATTTTTTTTTTTTTAAATCTGAACAACTTTAAATTATACCCATTCCCGCCTTGACTGTAAAGGAGCTGAGATTGCACCTTTCTTTTAAAGCTTGCTAGGTGAGAATTTTCCCCTGTGCTCCCACAGCTCCACTTACATGACTGTGTTCAGTCTGGACTCACAGTGATGTCCGCCAAAAGCCATCCTGCTGCCAGCCTGAACAGCAGATTTACCCGAGGGAGGGATGAGGGAGGAACTGTTCTCCTGGACTTTCTCTTTGGGCTGCTCAGTTGGAGGGCTGGCATGGGTGCTGCAGGGAGGGCAGGGGCTGCTGTGTGATGGACATGGCACCCTCTTCTCACCAGGAGTGCCCTGTGCAGCCCTATGCACTATATCTTCCATCCTTCTGCAGGCAGGGCATGTTGGTGCATTTAGTCCCAAGGAGCTGATGCCCCAGGTTGTATCTCCAGGCCACAGAAAAGGTTTTGATTTATAGAGTAGCTCCCAAAGATTCTAACTGTGGATGTGAAGAAAGCCCTTGACAATAAGCGGTTTCATGGGGAACCTTTACCATGGTGCAGTTATGATTACCCCAGGAGACACATGGAAAAGACAATGGGTGTCTTGCTAAAGTGCAGTGCACCAAACCTCTGTCACAACTACAAAAGCGAACCTGCCTCTGATGAGGTTTTACCTCATTCTAGTCTTTTCACACTTGCGGATTCTCCTGAAAGTGAAAATACGTTTTCCATAGCTTGCAGCATAGGGAGCAGTGGCCTGTTGCCAAAATATAGCCCTCTCGGGACATTTTAGATGCTCTAAGACAGCTAAGGCACCCACACAGAGCTGGTAGAAAGGACTTCAGGATCCACAGGAGACACACACCCTTCTAGAACCACAGGTGGAGGTCATACCAGATACTGTACAGCATCCCGAATAACATGGGAGGTCTATGTTGAGGCAATTTAATACTTCCCTGGGAGTTCATGGTAGCTGAAGACTGCAGGATCCAACTGTGTTAGACATGATAAGTAGTATCATTCATATGTTTGGGTTTGTACGTGTGAGTGTTTCATGTTTTCCTGTTTTGTTCTGCATGTGTGTGTGGCAAAAACCAGTAGGAAAGGCACAGAAATGACTTCCAGTAACATGCATCTGGCCATTCTCAGCTGTGATTTTTACATTGCTTTTACTTTCTAGTATGCCCAAATTTGGCTGTTATGGAGAAACTAAGATTGTCCATATGAGTATTACCAGAGGTTACCTGTAAGCAGACATAATTAGCTGCAGCAACTGCATTCCCTCTAATGTTAAAAGGGGTGGTAATCCCATGCGCTGTTGGCTGTTGCTGCATCAAACCTGTTTTAAGCACTCTCTTCTGTGGTAGGGAAAGGCATGAGCTCAAGCGAGGGGGATGAAAGGTCACTATGGTCGCAGAACAATCACCCTGCACAGGTAGAATGGGTCAAAACATCATGTCTATCTTATTTACTTTTCCTTCTCCCTGTCTACTTGTGAAAATGCAATCTAGTAGGCTGAAAAAAACAAAAATTCACAGAGAAGTGAAACTGATAACTGGCTATAAATGTAGGGCACATGGAAATTTCCTAGATTTCCCACAAATCTAGGATTTTGCTGATTTATGAGACTAACATACCTGGAAGAGTTTTCAAGGGTTTTTATACTTACTAGAGTAAAGACTCCAACTTTTTGAGGTTTATCAAGGGCTAAACCATTAGCACAATTGAAAGGAAAATATTACAAAATCAAAATAAAACCCTACCAAAAGCATAATACTGAACTGGGAAATTTTTTTGCTTGCTTTCTCTGCAAACCTCATAGAAAGATTATTTATTGACCTGAAAACAGTTTATGATTGATTAGGCTGGTATAGAGTCTGAGCTCAAAACTTTTAATCAACATCATTATTATTCCTAACAGATTCAAAAGGAAATAGAGTAATTTAATGTCAAGTGAAGAAAGAAGAGGAATTAATGTCTTCAAGCACAAAAAAAAATAGTCACAAAGCCTAATCTGTACTAGAAACTAGGGGTGGTTAAACTTACTTGTTCAGAAGAGATCAGAAATAGGTATTCTTTATTCTCTTAAAGAAAACTGGTATTGCCTAATCTCTTTGCTCTCTTGTTTCTTGTTTACTGCACAGTGTACACTGCCAGTGAAATGAATTCTTGATTCCAAAGAGACAAGTTGAATTTTTATTCCAGAAACTGCAGCTCTCTACACATATTCTTCCAGTATTTTATTGATCTCCCACAGTTGAAAAAAAGAGTAGTAGACTTTGGTGGAAGAAGGAAGTAATTTGAGGTTAACTGTCAAGAAACATGGTGACAAGATCATGTATTTTCACCTTCTATGCTTCTTTGCAGAGTGTAGAATAAAACAAGTTCGAGGTTTTACTTCCAGAGACTACACAGAGTCCTAAAAAGAAATTGTTCTTGATTAGAAACATAATATTAGGAACGGATAGAGAGCAAGAAATAACTTTGGGGTTTCCCTGCTTGTCAGTGTTCCACGCTATGGTCAACCCAAAGCCTTCCTGCAGTAAAAATAAGGAACAAAGAGAAAAAGTATTAATTTATTTCAAGACCTTTAAAAAAGAAAACAAACAAAAGAGATACAAGTAGCATAGCTGGGGCCTGCTAATTACAACTGTCAGCAAGGGCAAAATATATGGAGGAGAAAGACACTGAATTCTCTGTTTCCATCAGCTTGAGTCCTCTGCCTTTCCCTAAGTCTCTCTAGCTTGGGTTCTGGACAGTAGGAAACTTCCTTGGCAAAAGTTTTATCTGAGCTGACAAACTTCCAGGAAAAAACTTCAGTGTTGATCCATAATCACTTGTGAAGTAAATAAATAAAATTCCACACTAGCTCTGCTCAGTCAGTATGATCCCTTGCTAAATGTCAGATCAGTTAGGCAAATAATTTGACAGCATTTTTGGACACAAGAACTGTCCTAGAAAAAGATTCAGCTGTGTCCATGAGTAAAACTCCATGATAGATACTGGAGGGGAAATCATCAAACTCCTACCCATACCTGAGCTAGTAATCCTCATAGAAAGAAAATACACATCTTTTTCTGCTTCTGGTGAGCTCATCCCACGAGGCAGCAAGATTTATGATAGCCCTTGATCTTTTTATCTCCACTAGTAGTTTGCAGATCCTTTAATTATGCACACGTAGCCGTGTTTTTTTGTGAGGTCTGTGAGCTGCAGGGCTGGCTAATGGAAGATGTTAGCCTCTTTTTTTCCGAACCCTTTTGAAAGCAATTTCAGAGTTAGACAAATAGCTTAGAAACACCCATTAGATATGCAGGTGTGACAACCACTAGTTCATACCCTGAACTTTCTCTTACTGTTTTTCTCTGAAAAGAAAGGTCTTTCCCAAATTCCAGGGAGGTTTTGCCCAGGCAGTGGAGGGCTGCTATTTTTCTTTATGTGAGCTGGCTTTTGCTGGCAGGGTGAAGGAGTAATGGGTATTGCATAAAGATTATTTCAGGGAAGATTCTGCACAAAAACCCTTTTGTAGGAGATGCTTATATGTTGAGTCCTTGTATGTACCAAAACACAGAAAAATGTTGTGTCATTCATCACTTTAGAAATTTGTGCAAATATGCATTTCTGCTATGTGAAAACATCTTGAATTTTACATGGCAGGAATCTGTATCATCCACTCTAACTTTTGATTCATTAAGAAAGTTTTGCAAAAGCAGGGAGGACAGCAGAAAGACAAAAATAATCTGGGAGGAAGGTGTTGTAGAAACACAGATAAGCAATAAGGTTAAATGTAATTTAGAAAAATCTGTCAAAAAAATAGCACCAAAAATCTAATAAGCAAATTGAAGAGAAATACATAAAAACCAATTATGTCCAGCAAGAGAAATGAAAACCAGATACATTAGGTTTGGTTTCTAGTTCTTGCCTGCATTTGCATTATGATCTAGAATATTGCCTGAGTTCCTTCAATTAGAAACCTGAGATACTACACTGATGCATGCAATAAAATGTCATTTCTAATATTGTATTCTAAAACAAATGCATTAATTAAAGAAAATTAAGGGTTTGTCAGACAGAAGGCCCGTGCTGGCCTGTAGAGGTTCCTGTCCCCCAGCTGTTAGACAGGGTCCTTCATTGGAGATGTGGTAGCTGAGCTAGACACATTGCTGCACTGTGTGGAAAAATAATGTCAGTTGATGGTGACTCACATGAACCCATGTTACTTTGCTTCACAATGGGCTAACAGCACACGCACAGTGAGCTACTGTGTCTCAGCTGACAAAGTCTGGAGCAGCCAGCTGGATTATGCCACTTGTATCATGTCACAGCCTGGGAGGCTCACAGTCATGGCATGACTTATCTGCATAAACTCCACATGAGTATAATTCTGAGCACATAATCTGCAAAGAATTGTCTCCTCATCAGAGAGTCATGAAGAAAGAGCAAAATAAGAAAGGGCTGGGTTTATTTATAGATGGAACAAGTATCAACAGTATAAAAATAATGAATAGGGAAATATATACATACGAATATGTTTGAAAGGCACAAATATTAATGAAGGAGTAAACTGTTTTTCACCGTGCAGACAGACACTGGTAGAAGAGAGGTTAGAGCTGCATCCTAGAAAAGAGTTCTTATGACTTGATTGTCGCATAAGCTGCCTGCAAACAGCTCCCAGTCAATGAGGGAGACCCAGCTGTGCTTGATATGATCCCATACGCAGCCTAGGGCAAGTAACTCAGGTTTCTGCATCTCTGACTCAGAACTTATCTATTTCATGGGGGGTTGTTATGAAACTCAATTAACACTTGCAAAGCTTTTGGATGGCAGTTGCCGCATAAGTGTGAGGTATTATATAATGGGATGAAATTAAGGACAATGAAGTCTGATTATCAAGGAAAAAAAATCCCAACAATGTCATCTGTTAGATTGGGGAATAATGCCGAAGGGGAAGCAGTGGATGACTCATTGCTTGAGTCAATTAAATCTGGGCTGGATGTGGCACCAGCAAATATAATGTAAGGTACAACCTTCTAGTAAGGAAAGATGTGGTACACGTGACCCGGTTTCTGTGATCTTATGCTTGCCTCTATAACCAACCAAGATTATATGAGCTCATATAAACTTTACATCATTTCTCATGTGTTTCTCATGTGTTTAAGGACTCTCAGAACATTGTTGTGGTCTGCACTCAATTGATGAATACTTAATATACTAAAGTACTGGAGATCATTAGCATTCCTGAGGTTGTCTGGCATGCTTTGTTTATGCAGCGTGGAAATGGGAAATATTTCTTTCAGCCTTTATGAGATATTGGCAGTGTCAACTCTTATAACCATCAGCCTAACAATTATTTGACAAAATATGCTGATTACTGAAATTGCACAGTTAATATGCATTGGTGCCAGAATATTATTAGGACCTAGAGCCTGCACCACATGGAGGACACAGACCATGTGGTGGGTGCTGTGCAGCTGCTTGATTCTCCTCTTTACTTCCCTAAATCACAGAATTTGAGGACTGATTTGACCTTGTTAGCTTAGATAACCTTCATGACTGCATACCAATGTGAATTTTTATTCCCCCTGTAACAGCTTATTGCTGCTCTACCTATGCCGTTGCTAAAATCTGGGGATGGGTTGCTAGGTTTTAAAAGGCTTGCAGAGAGGAGAAAATTAGCACTTTTTTAAGGGGCCACTCACATGTCTATTCTCCAGCCACATCTATATGAACTTAAGAGTCCAATTGTCTTACTTGTTTAAACCATGAAAGGTGACAGGCAATCCTGGATAATGATTGAGATTTTTGATGTATCAGTGAGAGGGTCTTATCCTCCCTCAACAAGAAAAAACCTGCCTTTTGATGCCTGTAGATGAATCTACAGGAAGTCCTGCAGTGCTGCACCGTTCCACTGGATGGACCAGCGGTGGGTTTGTGTTATTGAATGTTGCTGACACGACTTGCAAGGAAAGCCAGCTAAAAAGCTTGGCTTCAGTAGGGATTCGCTCCACTGACCTTGTGCAAAAATGAGGTAACAAGAGCTACTTGCTCCCCAGAGTTGTACAAAATTCAGACTGCCGGTTCTTCAGCATTCAGGTCACAAGGTAAAGCAGCAACAGGACTGGAGGTGCCAGGAGTCAATAAAGTTTTGTCCTAGATCTGAAACATCTATTAGTGGCCCTCTGTGCAAAACGTATTGGCTTCAGCACACAAGCATGATTGGTTTCTGATCTACATGTTAGTGTGAATGCTGACGCGTGTGGTGCCTTCTGCTTAGATCAGCCAAAACAATAGCCAGTGCATTCCACTTTTACAGCTCTTTTGTTTCAAAAAATCTGAAACACGTCACTCCCTGATATACCTAGGTGCACATTGAGCTGGAGTGTGTGCATTTACATATATTTGGGAAAACAATCTCTGCAGACAGGACCTGGCAGATGTGCACTGTACTTAAACAATTAATTCAGCTACTAGGCATGTTTACTACTAACATACAGTTACCATCTTCTGTTCAGGTCCAGAATATTGGAGTCTATGGTAGTACTACCTAGTGCACACAAAATTTTGTTTGACCAGGTATATCAATATATATGAAAACTCCTGGGCTGATATATTGATATTCACTGCTATATTTACAACCTTGCTCCCCAATAACTGCCAGTGCTTTAAAAACATAGGTTCCCTTGTAGTAACTGTCACCACACAACACAGCCTGTTCCAGATGTAAACATCAACTCGCACTAGGTTTGTTGTCATGGCTTGGCTTTGCAAACTGCTCTGTCTCCTTCAGTCATGCTTGAGGAGTTGCACCATACTGAGGGGCGGTGATCCTCACCAGTGATTACAAAGCCATTTCTAACCATGCACCATGCAGGTTCCCCTGGGTACTTTGCAGCCAGACCAAGGTCATTGACCAGCCAGCCTCCTGGATGCGGACAGCCTGAGGCCAGCCTGTAGCACCAGCCAGATGTGACAATGCTGCTGTTGAATGTTTGCTGTGGTGATCTCATGGTGATGTGATGACATTAAGTTGAACAAACAAAGTAGTGGCTAATTGACTCATCAGTAAACATTCAGCTGAACAGAATTAAATGGAGAGAAAACTCTGTGAAATTATTTGATTTAATAGGAAGCTCCTGATGACAAGATTTTATTAATTGTAACTTCACAGGGTCCAGGAGGTACAAAATGAGATATTGGAAAAATTTCAAGAGGACAGTGAAAAGAACCATCCAAGTTTTAGGAGGGGACTTTTTTTTTTTCTCCAAAAGGTACCCCAAGCCACTTTGAATTGGAATTTTAATGTTTGTTCATTTCTGTAATAAAACAGACAACCTCTCACCTTACCTACCTCATCCTGTCAAGTACCTCTGAGGAACAGATATGAGGCTCTGCTTGAGAATGGCCAGTTGACTGAGGAATTAGGTAAGGAGCACCCTATAACACAGATGCCTCTTAGGCCAAAAAAGCACATACCTTGGATAACCACCACACCCTCTAAGAAAAAACAAAGGCTAATAGTTGTTGGGGACTCCTTCCTGAGGGGGACAGAGGGCCCAATATGCTGAATAGACCCTCCTCAGAGGGAAGTCTGCTCTCTTTCGGTCACAACAACCCGAGGCAATGCTACAGGCTTGGGGAAAAGTGGCTGGAAAGCTGCCTGGCAGAAAAGGACCTAGGGGTGTTGGTGAACAGCCGGCTTAACATGAGCCAGGAGTGTGCCCAGGTGGCCAAGAAGGCCAACGGCATCCTGGCCTGTATCAGGAATAGTGTGGCCAGCAGGAGCAGAAAAGTCACTGTGCCTCTGTACTTGGCACTGGTGAGGCCTCACCTCAAGTACTGTGTTCAGTTCTGGGCCCCTCACTACAGGAAGGACATTGAGCTGGTGGACCATGTCCAGAGGAGATCCACCAAGCTGGTGAAGGGTCTAGAAAAGAGGTCATATGAAGAGAGGCTGAGGGAACTGGGCATGCTTAGTTTGGAGAAGAGGAGGCTGAGGGGGGAATTCATTGCCCTCTACAGCTACCTGAAGCGAGGTTGTAGACAGGTGGGTATTGGCCTGTTCTGTCAAGTGAATAATGACAGGATCAGAGGAAATGGTCTAAAATTGCGGCAGGGGAGGTTTAGATTAGATATTAGGAAGAATTACTTTACTGAGAGAGTGGTCAGGCACTGGAACAGCCTGCCCAGGGAGGTGGTGGAGTCGCCATCCCCGAGGTATTTAAGAAATGTGTAGACATGGCACTTCAGGGCATGCTCTAATGCCTGAGATTGTTGGGTTTTGTCTGTCTGTGGGTGGATGTTGTGTGTGTGTTTGTTGGTGTTTTGTTTTTTTTTTCCTTGAACTCAACGATCTCAAAGGTCCCTTCCAACCATGAATATTCTGTGATGCTGTGATTCTGTGATTCTCTTCCTGGAGCCTGGGTGAAGAACGTCACCAGGAAACTTCCTGGTTTAGTATGGTCCTCAGATTATTATCCACTATTGATATTCCATGTAGGTGCAGAGGAGACAGTGACTCGAAGCTCAAGAGCTATAAAGAGAGACTTCAGGGAGTTGGGAGGCTTAGTAAAGGAATCTGAGGTGCAGGTGATTTTTTTGTCATTCCCTCCAGTGGCAGGCAATGATGCTGGGAGGAGCAGACAGATCAAATCAGTCAACACATGGCTCCATGGCTGGCATTGCCACCATAACTTCGGGGACTTTGATAGTGGGTTGGCCTATACGGCACCGGGCTTGCTGACAGGAAATGGAAGATGCCTCTCTCAAAGGGGAAGAATATTCTAGCCCAAGAGTTTGCAGGGTTAGCAGTTCTTTAAACTAGATGTGAAGGGGGAGGGGACTGATAACATCAGGCCTGTCCTTGAGGCTCCGGAGGCAATAGGAATCCAGGAAACACAGATAAAGCACCACAAAGGAAGGCCACCTGAAGAGCAACACGAAGGAAATGGAGCCATTCGAGCCAGTAAGTCAGCCCCATTGGGCGCCCAGCTGAAGTGCCTTTACACAAATGCATGCAGCATGGGGAACAAGCAAGAGGAGCTGGAAGCCATTGTGCGGCATGAAAGCTATGATGTAGTTGTGGTGGGATGTGGTGGATGTGGTGGGATGAAGCAAATGACTGGAGTGCTGCAGTGGAAGGCTATAAGCTCTTCAGAAGGGACAGGCAAGGAGGAAGAGGAGGAGGGGTGGCCCTGTATGTTAGGGAGGATTATGAATGTGTAGAACTAACTGAAGGTAATGGTAAGTTGAGTGCCTATGGGTAAGAATCAGGGGGAGGGCCGGCAAGGCTGATAATGTGGTGGGAGTCTGTTACAGACCACCCAACCAGGACGTAGAGGTTGATGAAATGTTCTATAAGCAGCTAGCAGAGGTCTAGAGATGGCTTGCCCTTGTCCTGGTGGGAGATTCAACCTACCAGCTATCAGCTGGGAACACAATACAGCTGAGAGGGAACAATCTAGAAGGTTTCTGGAGTGTGTCGGGGATAACTTCCTGACACAGCTGGTAAGGGAGCCAACTAGGGAAGGAGCACTACTAGATTTGCTGTTTGTAAGCAGAGAGGAACTTGTGAGGGATGTAATGGTTGGAGGCCATCTGGGGTACAGCAATCATGAAATGATGGAGTTTTTGATTCTCAGGGAAGTGAGAAGGGTAATCAGAGTGACTGTCATCATGGACTTCTGGAGGGCAGACTTTGGTCTTTTCAAGAGTCTGCTTGACAAAGTCCTTTGGGAGGCAGCCCTGAAGGGCAAAGAGTCCAGGAAGGCTGGATGTTTTTCAGTCTTAAAAGCGCAGGTGCAGGCCATCCCTGTGAGCAGTAAAGCGAGCTGTCTGGGGAAAAGGCCGGCCTGGCTGAATAAAGAGATAAGGTCACAGCTCAGGATAAAAAGGAGAGTTTACAGCCTTTGGAAAAAGGGGCAGGCCACTCAGGAAGATTACAAAGGTGTAGCAAAGTTATGCAGGGAAAAGATTAGAAAGGCCAAAGCCCAGCTAGAACTTAACCTGGCCCTGGATGTTAAAAACAATAAAAAGAATTTCTATAAATATATTAATAGCAAGAGGAGGACTCGGGAGAACCTCCACTTTCTCCTGGATACGGAAGGTAACATAGTGACAAAGGATGAGGAGAAGGCTGAGGTGCTGAATGCCTTCTTTGCCTCAGTCTTTAGCAGCGGAGAAGGGTGTCAGATCTGAGTACCCAGACCCCTGAGCCAGCAGTTAGTGGCGGGGAGCAGAATGAAGCCCCCATAATCCAAAGGGAAGCAGTGAGATACCTGCTCCAGCAGCTAGACACAAAGAAGCCTATGGGCCCAGATGGGATCCACCCAAGGGTTCTGAGGGAGCTGGCAGAGGTGCTTGAGGAGCCACTCTCCATCATGTGCCAGCAGTCCTGGCAAACTGGGGACGTCCCAGCTGACTGGTGTCTAGCAAATGTGACACCCATCCACAAGAAGGGTCGGAAGGATGATCCAGGGAACTACAGGCCTGTCAGTCTAACTTCGGTGCCTGGGAAGGTGATGGAGCAGATCATCCTGAGTGCCATTATGCAGTGCATGAAGGACGCTCAGGTGATCAGGCCCAGCTAGCTTGGGTTCACAAAGGGCAGGTTCTGCTTGACAAACCTGATCTCCTTCTATGACAAAGTGACTCGCTTGCTGGATGAGGCTGTGGATGTTGTTTAGTTGGACTTTAGCAACGCCTTTGATACAGTGTCCCACAGTATCCTCCTGGAGAAACTGGCTGCTCATGGTTGAGATGGCTATACTCTCCACTGGGTTAAAAACTGGCTGGAGGGCCAGGCTCAGAGAGTGGTGGTGAATAGAGTCAAATCCAGTTGGTGGCTGGTCACGAGTGGTGTCCCACAGGGCTCGGTACAGGGGTCGGATCTCTTTAACATTTTTGTCAATGATATGGACAAGGGTATCAAGTGCACCCTCAGTAAATTTACGGATGATACCAAGTTGGGCAGTAGTGTTGATCTGCTGGACGGTAGAAAGGCCTTGCAGAGGGATCTGGACAGGCTGGATCAATGGGCTGAGACCAACAGGATGAGTTTCAATATGGCCAAGTGCTGGGTCCTGCACTTGGGTCAAAACAATCCCAGGCAGCGCTACAGGCCTGAGGGAGAGTGGCTGGAGAGCTGCCTGGCAGAAAAGGACCTGGGGGTGTTGGTCGGCTGTTGGCTGAACATGAGCCAGCAGTGTGCCCAGGTGGCCAAGAAGGCCAATAGCATCCTGGCCTATATCAGGAACAGTGTGGTGAGTAGGACCAAAGAGGTGATCACCCCCCTGTACTCGGCACTGGTGAGGCCTCACCTCAAGTACTATGTCCAGTTTTGGGCCCCTTACCACAAAAAAGACACTGAGGTGCTGGAGCAGGTCCAGAGAAGGGCAAAAAAGCTGGTGAGGGGTCTGGAGAGTAAGTCTAATGAGGAGAGGCTGAGGGAGCTGGGGAGCTTCTCTTCTGGAGAAGAGGAGGCTGAGGGAACACCTTATTGCTCTCTACAACTACGTGAAAGGTGGGTGTAGAGAGGGGGGTTGGTCTCTTCTCCCAAGTCCCAGGAGACAGGGCAAGAGGAAATGGCCTCGAGTTGGACTAGGGGAGGTTCAGGCTGGATATTAGGAAAAATTTCTTCACCAAAAGGGTTATCAAGCATCGGAATCGGCTGCCCACGGAAGTGGTTGAGACACCATGCCTGGAGATATTCAACAGATGAATTGACATGGTGGTCAGGAATATGGTTTAGTGTTGGTATGTGTGTTTTTTTGGCTTTTTTTTTTTTTGTGGTTGGACTAGATGATCTTAAAGGTCCCTTCCAACCTAGGCGATTCTGTGATTCTGTAAAAAAAATATTCTGTAATAAGCAGGACATCAGAAACACACATCTTGCACATGGCTTTTAGCTGTCAGTGCATTTGTATACATCACCATTTCTAAACTATCCAAAATAAAAGCCAAGCCTCATGTAAATTAACATATTTATTATTGGTAGTTTTCAATTGCTAGTCAGCATTTCAGAGGAAAGAAGGCTACATAAAACAGAGCTTCACTGAAGGCAGGTTCCATTTTCAGCATTGTTCTACACAGAGTTGGAAATTTGGCTTAAAATGGTAGTACCTTGTTCTTGGGCTGTTTGAATATAGCACTCCTCACACAATTTTTCTGAAAGTTTTTTGTGACAACACTACTGACGTAATTGTTACAAATCATGACTTGATGAACCATGTCTCCATCCTGTAATGAGCCTTAGAAAGATTATTTCTGTGATGATTATTTCAGCCACAACTTTGTTAAAATAAACGTGAAAGTTCAAAATGAAAATTTCCAATAGGAAAGGACTTGTACCAGTTTAAAAGTAGTAAGGCTCCAATTTGACAGCGTCAGCTGCTGCTTCAATCTTCATGTTCCCAACAGCACCCTACTAAGTTTTACGAGCAGCTGTGTTAGCACCAAACATCTTTCAATGGCATTTGCTGTGAGAAAGCTCAGTTTTCTGCTGTGCTGCAGGCCTACAGTGATCACACACCTCAAAACATTTACAGAGCCGTTACTTCAAAAGTGACTATTGCAATGTCGAGCAATCTCTACCCATATTCCTGGTTATTGCTACCAGACTAATTCCTGTCCACTAGTTGGAAGACATCTGTAGCGCCATTCAAAATTCAACTCATTCCCCCTGGAGAGCAGCACAAAATTATACCATTTGCAGACCACCTTCTTCTTGGCACTTGCCTATGCACAGAAAACCAAGGATTTCCAGTGGTCTTTCTTTGTGGGAGAATGAACCCAGGAACAATTTTATCATCTCTCTCAGCAACACTATTATAATCCTCTGTGCATAATGTGATTACTTATGGCAGTGTTATGAGATTTTTCTCTTTCCTTCTCCTTTCATGCCCAGGCCCTTGTTCTACCTTAGTAGCTCTTTTTTTTTCACATCTCCAAGTTAATCTCTCCCTCTCATTTCCAACTACTTACGTATTAATGCATGAACCAGCTATTCTCTCCTCCTGATAGTTGTACCCTCCTTCCTGTCCCCTCCTCCTGGTCTCCCACAACTCACAGTCAATTCAGTGTGCAGCTGACAAAATCCTTTCCCATCTCTCTGACCTCACCCCCTCTCCCCTGAACCTCTGTATTGTCAGACCTTCTTCAACATCTGCGTTGAACTTCTTGCTGGGGAAATCTTTCACTCTGCCATTTTCTGACGGCATCTCCTCATCACTCTTTACAGAGCGCATCCCATGCCAATCCCATATTGTTTGCCATCTAATGGCAGAAAAATCTTTTCTGGCCAACCTAGCACAATTTTGTTTCTTTTCTTATTTTTTTTTTAGGGGGGGAGGGGAGCTTTTTTATGTTTACAGCCCCTTCTGGCAAGGACCTATGGTCAGAGTCTAAAATAAAACTGCCAGGTCATTTATGGCATTATTATACAGGAGAAGCATATATAATTTGTGGAGGATAACTTTGCAGTTGTGGTGATACACAACATGTAGGCTAGTTCCTTAGTCCTTGCAAGCAGATAATTCTTTCTTAGAGGTCAGTATAATTAACATCACCTCTCTAAACCTTCACAATAATTACTTGCATTATTTTAATCAGAGGAATAATCTCGTTCCTTTGAACATTAATTAACAAGAGTTACCACCTACAAAATATTCTTCATGAGCAGGTTTGGAGCACTTCATGACGGCTCTGTATCAAGCCAAATTAGATCCTTTAGGCATGCTAAAAAAACAGAGAATGAATGATACTCTAATTGATGCCCTCAGTATGAAAAAGTGACAGTGAACAGATTTAGAAGGCTAAAATGTCTTTGAGTAGGATTGCTAGAATGTCAGAATGTGGTAGGAAACAGAGCAACCTCAGCTCTCAGTGCTTATGTTACTGATACTCTATGCATGAATAAGAAGTACTTAAATCTTTAATTCTTTTCTTTCAAGAATTCCATCATTTTATGAAGAAAATACACACATGTAAATACCAGGGTCTTTACATAAACTGATGAAGAAACTGGGTGAACAGACTATCGTTTTATGCTCTTCTGTTGATGAAAATTAATTCACAGATTTCTAAACTGGATTGGAAACATCTATTTATTTTACAAAGTATTTCAGCTGACAGCCACTGAAAAAGTCTTTTAGTTGATCTCACACTAGTAATGTCAGTTGCTTTAGCTGATTGTTGGAATCATTGAAGGACAACAGCCAGGTTAATCAGAACATACAGACACAGTGAAGGTAAATATTGTGCTAAATTTAGCAATGCATTCTGCTAGATTGCATGAGCAGCAGTAGGTGTAACTGCTATATATTAGGATCAACCATCACAATAAATTTACAGGACTCCCAAGGGCAATTGATTCAGCTGATGCTGCCATGGCTAAATGCCAGTTTTTCTATTATCAGTTAAGGCTAGTTTTCTGTTTTACTTAATCAGTAACCACAAAATGATAGTTAAAAAATTAGCACTACGTATATCTATTTATTTGTCAAAATTGGATTGGTGAGGAGGGAGAAAACTGGCTGAAGACTATTGAAAGATTTTTCACATCTGAGACATGTGACCTGCATTTTGTAAAGACTTTGCTTTGTGTTTGCCTAGTTTTACACAGCATAGGATCAAATAATTAAAGAATATAAATGCTCAAAGGTAAAGGTTTATAGACTAAGTAGGTCTTTCTGCTTAGGTACAAATGCACCAAAAAATGACAGTGAAAAAATGCTTCTGACCTTTGAATTGACATACTGGAAATTAATATTGGTCTGAGTTAATGGGTGTTAACAATGATTTCTGCTACAGTCTTATTAACTGACCAAAGAGCTCACTTGCAAACTGATTAGATGTGCAATTAAATGTACAGAGAAAAAGAAATCCTTCAGTCACTAATTCTTCTAGTAAGAAAAAGAGGTTAAGAGTGCTTTTTCCAAATTGTGCAAATGTTCAGGTGATATGAAGGGAAACCTTCTATAACACATTCTATAATGAAGCCTGGTTTAATATGCTCCTGGAAGGACTGGCATAAGATCTCTGATAACTTCCTCCAGGTGTGTCTCAGGCTGAGGTAGCAAAGGCTTGAGAAAGCACACTTTTGTTGCAGCCTCTACCTCAAATGCAGGGTCCCTGTCAAGTGTTGCTAAGAGAAAACTTTCCTTCAAGACATCAGATGACACTCAAAGGAGTGATATTACTGTCTTTACAGTAGTACCTTTAAAAGAAATAGATTATGCTTTCAGTGCTTACATTTCTGAGTAGCAGTTGTAACTTTGATATGTTCCACAGATCCATTAAACTTTATGCTGCCATTACCAGCCCTTTCTTTCCCCTCACCCTGGGTTTACAGTCCACTTAGCTCTGTTTGCTGACTTGGGATTTCATGGCCAAAGAAGACAGAATTCAGCTTTTTAATCAGAATTGACAGTCTGGCACCATGTACCGTGCTCCTTTGCTATGGGTTAATGTGAAAAATCTTGAGCATGGCTAATTTTTTGTTCAATTTGTAAAATGTTAGATTGTGACATTGAATGTCATTCTGCCCAGCACTTGAAGCACTGAATGTCAATTAGCTTCAATAAATGGAATAACAATTTCAGATGGGCAAAAAAATACCTTGGAAAATTCCGGCTGAAATTGATCCTCTAGAGCCATTTGTCAAGATGTGTAACCTGGTTGCTTTACTTCAAAAACCCTTTTACAAATCTCTTATCAAGGCCTATATTCAAAGGAACAAACAATCAAAGCCTTAGAAATCTATATTTCAAGGCTGATTTTGGTTTTGTCCAGTAAACAACTGTCACTAAAAATACAAGAAGAGAGGAGTTGCTATTCTGTGAGTAGTGCCTATGTCTTGGAGTGAAAACCAAGTTCCAGACTTTCACCTACCATTCACTCATCCTTCATTTAAACCTCTTGGAAGATGAACCAGAGTCTACACCTGCCACTTCCCATGACATTCATTATGGTCTTAGCATAGTGACTTTCTGCATGGCTTCCAACCTTATGCTGAAGGTCTTTGCATGGCAGCATTGTGCAAAGGTGGATTCTGCCCATTAAGAAAGTAAAGTATCCTACAAAACCACAAGTAGCGAGAATACAGAGAACACAGACCAGAATATGGGCCTTTATGTAGTATTTTGATTACTATAAAAATATAGCATTTGATTCATAATTCTGCTTCTGGTGGCCTCTATTTCTTGGGTTTGAAGAGAGAAGTGACTCATTGTGTAAGTTCACTATGTATTTTTACAGTTACAGTAGGTTTATTTGGATGTGACACTGTGCATTTGCTGTTTCTCTGTGTAGAATCAAGTGAAGTTACAGTGCAGTGTTTGACAGGCCATTTTGTTACCTGGGGAAATCTGCAGTGAGAGTCATTTCATGTATTGCAAATGTTAAAGATGCCTTTTTAATATGGGTATAAAATCTGTGACAGGACAAATATCACAAGGAGAGGGTACTGATTTACAGCTTTCTAGGTAGACATGTAAATGGTTTAGTTTTGTTTTGAGATGAAATATGACATGTAAAACTCACTTGAGACTACATGTACCTATAGTCTTTAAAACACTTAGAATCAATCAGCCTAGGAATTAACTTATTCTCAGCAGAAGTTAGCATAAGCTATTTTAGAGCTCAGTGTTTACATAGGTCACAAAGGTTGAAAACAGCTGGAGACATACTTCGTGCATTATTACTATCTATGTAAGTAATGGAATTTTGTCAGTGAAATGTACAATAAATAGACTATTGAAAAAAAAATAGCAGAAACATGAACAATTGCAGTAACTGGTTAACTAAAATAGGTGCACTCCTGTTCTAAAGACATCTTGTTAGTTAGCGACAAGCTAATTAATTAATGATCAAGATTTAAACCAGGTGCCTGTGATTTCTTTTAGCTGTCGTTTATACTGGGATGTAACAAATGCTGATTAAAAAAGTACTAAATACTTACTCTAGAATTTAACTGGGTGCCAAATATGCATTTGGGGCCCTATTCTTCAAGCTGCTCAGTGTTTCCTGTGAGGCAGTCATCAACTAGGAGGGATATTGGAGCCCTTCTTGAAGGTCTGACTGAGTGCTGAGGGACTCAGCCTTTGATCTTTTTCAGTTCACAAGGCGCCCGAGGCCCAAAGTGCTATAAATGCTTACTAGACTCAATTGTGTACTATTTCTTATGCACAGAATTTGGATTTTTATGGTTTAGATTTCTCGTAAAACTGTTTGGGACTAACAGTATTTCCCACCTGACATATTGTCTAACCCTCTGGACTCATAACATTTGTCAAGCAGCTGAAAGGCCTTTCTATTTCAAAATGCCCCGGATTTCAGAAGTAGCCACTGACTTTCTCATGCCCGTTCAAAGAAATTTGGAGCACTGCTAAAGCACTCTAGGAAGCCTGCAATCATCTCCCAGTCTCAGTACTAGAAAAACAAGATCTATGATCAAGCAGAGATTGTTTCCTTTGCCGAGTTGCCATTTCACAGTCAGAGGAATTGGGAGGTATTGCTACAGTCCTCACCTCTTTTGATCCTCCCCAGTTACTATTGTAACACAGCTCTTGTTCTGCCACCTGAATGTCTGTATCCCTTCTGTAAAGCTTCAGCAGAAGTTGTCTGGGACACTGAATGTTAAACTTTAAGTGATTTAAGGGAAATTTTGTCACTTGATGTTCTGCAGGTGAAGCATCCTGACAGAAAAGCCTGTACAAATAAACGAGAAATAGCAAATGATCTGGTCACTTCAACAACATAATCCAGAAGAACTATATGGACCCCTCAGGAGGGAGCTGGAAATTTTTACTTACAAGTAGTTTCAGGGTATGTTTAGTCACCACAACCTGAGATTTCTTCTCACTTGTTCACTAGGGAAAACAAGAAGAGAGTAATATGCAGCCAAGATCCTCCTTTGGGATGTAAAGCAGCAGAAGGTAAGTATACCCCTACCCCGCTGGGGGGGCTGCTCTCCTCTCTGTGACAGCTACCTGAACTTTCCAGTCAGGAAACAGAGGCCATATTTCACTGAAGCTCGAGCCACATGCCTGTAAACTTGCTCCCTGTACTGCAAGCAACACTCTCTTCTCTGCCCATAGCACCTCTGTGCTTTGGGGCTGCTAAGAAGACTACTTCACAGTTGAAGCTGCCACCACTCAAGACTGCACGTTGAAAAGGTAGACAATTCTGGGTTGCAGGTAAGACAGGTTCCTTGTAAACATGGGAAAAAAGGACAGTCATCCTCTTGACAAAATTGACTTGTTCCTAACTTCCAAGTTAGTGATAGTTCTCCAAAAGGAATTCTCTGTGTTTCCTGTAAAGATGATGGCCAAAGGAAATATGTATTTGAAAGCCTCCATGGAAATATCTGGCCTGCCTGAATATGGCATCTAAGCTTAGGACCTAACTGCTGTATTTAGTTTCTAGGGTGGGTGTGTTATTTGAGGGAAGGCATCTTTCTTAGTTCACGTTAGATTGCTCAGACCCAAAAGATGGCTCATGAGTCACGCAAATAATGTTCGAAGAATCAGAACTAATGCTGACTCCTTCTCTGAAATGCTCTGATGGTCTGCATGTCTCTCTATATTACACATTTTCTTCTGTGTTTCTTAGAGAGTTATATGATTAATGCCTTCAGGTAGTGAAGGTCAAAGTCTTACATATTTACATGCAGACAGTGAATAGTTCCAACAGCTTTGCTCGCATTTGTTTAAGGCACCTACAATGTAGATGCACACAATCAGTCATCTCAAAGAGACAGAGCTTTAATAGCAAGTATCCCATTTACTCATCTTACCTGATCAGGGCAATGAGTATACAAATACATCTTAGTCAGTAAGTTCCACACTACCTACATTTTCTAACAACTGTCAAAGGGCAAAAGAAAAATATACGATCTCCTGATTTTCTAAAATGTGCTGTAAAGAAGAGGCAGAGATCCATAAAATATACAAAACGTCTCAAAATGTCTCAGTAGTGTGCTGTTCCTGATCCTGTTTAGTGCTCACGATGGTGTGTAATACAGTTGGATTCACTGCAGATTAGAATGAGGCAATGTGTTGCCAGTTTGAAAAGAGTGTTAACAATTAAAAAAATGCTAATCAAAGCAAAAAGATGAAACATTACACAGCTATTAAGAATATTATTCAGTCCTTTTAAATGATTGCCAATTTAGATATTTCTCTTGTTAAATCATTCTTGTTAGGTATTGTACTGAATGCCAGTTTTCAAGAACAAGACAGTCCACAAGCTTAGCTCATTAATGAAGACACAACCTGGTAGGTAATTTTATAATTAAAATGGATATTTTGAGGACTAGGCTGATTTTTACTACATATCCAATTCTCAGTTGGATCTCAAATCAGAGAGATTTTTTTTGCAAAAGGATTTTCATGCTAAATTGTAAGAGTATCTGAAGAGATTAAAAGAGGGGCACAGCTGAACATTTCTGTGACTGTTTTGAGCAGGACAGCCTTAAAATGTTCTGTTTATTAACACAGTGGAGAAAGGTTTGTGTAAGGTTAATGTTAGAATCACTTAGGATGATAACTCCTTCTGCAAAGCATCTGCATAAATTAGAAAAAGCTGCCAGATTTCCATCTGTTAGCAATACAACTTCAGCCACAAAGACAACTGTCGTGACAACCACACTGAGTTAGTCTTTCAAATAAAACCTGTTAAAAGCTACTGCTCCCCAGCCTCCACCCACTGCAGTTAACGGCATTAAATAGCACTCTAACTGGTATTTATTTTCTTAGACATTCCTCACTTGTGCAGCTGCTGGCACACTGGCCTTTGATTTAAAATAACCTCAACAGGATAAGAGTTTACAGTCTCTGAAGGTCATGATGTATATGAAGTGCTTGTCTGAAAGAAACATCCAACCTGAACTTTCTCAGGCTGATGTTACTGGATTCTGTATACTTGTCTCTCACCTATTTTGCATGGTCTCATGTCTGGGAACTGTGATGGTTCAGATGATTTCTTCCAGATGATGACTAACCACAAAGAGACCACTGGGGCTATTCTGGACAAGTGGTCTAGGTTTAAAGGTGGTGGGAATCACCTTTAGGGCCTTTCTCCCCTCCCCATCCAAGCTCCTCCTGAAGGTTTTGATGAACTTGGGTGGCACAGCAAGTTCAGGCTAGTTTCAGCTCATCCATGAAATCTGTGCTGACAACAATATCAAAGCTATTAGAAAACTCATTTGTAGAAGGTCCCTCATTCAACAGCCTATTTTTACTCAGGCATTTCAGCGTCTCAGGGTAATGCATATACCACCTACTGACCTTTATAGGAATAGGTTTAACATTTCTAAAGCCCTCATGGAGATGTGGATATAATAATGAACAGATTTTCTTGTATTGGTAGAACTATTTTTGTGCTGTTTTGTTACTGTTGCCACAATGTGGACTGGGCTGCTGTCAGGGACAGTCTACTGGTAGGGCTGAGGGTGCAGGAACCCTTTCCCCATCCATGGGGGGGCTGTTTGTCCATCTGCCATGGCAGTCCCTTGTCCCTCTAGCACTGGTTATAGAATTATAGAATCGTCTAGGGTGGAAGGGACCTTAAAGATCATCCAGTCTAACCATCAACCTAACTCTGACAAAAAAATAAATAAGAAATAAAAATCACTAAACCATATTCCTGAGGACCATGTCAACCCATCTTTTGAACACCTCCAGGGATGGTGCCTCAACCACTTCCGTGGGCAGCCTGTTCCAATGCTTGATAACCCTTTTGGTGAAGAAATTTTTCCTAATATCCAGCCTGAACCTCCCCTGGTCCAACTCGAGGCCATTTCCTCTTGCCCTATCTCCTGGGACTTGGGAGAAGAGACTGACCCCCACCTCTCTACACCCACTCTTCAGGTAGTTATAGAGCATGATAAGGTGTCCCCTCAGCCTCCTCTTCTCCAGAAGAGAAGCTCCCCAGCTCCCTCAGCCTCTCCTCATTAGACTTACTCTCCAGACCCCTTACCAGCTTTCTTGCCCTTCTCTGGACCCACTCCAGCACCTCAGTGTCTTTTTTGTGGTAAGGGGCCCAAAACTGGACACAGTACTTGAGGTGAGGCCTCACCAGTGCCAAGTACAGGTGGGTCCTACTCACCACACTGTTCCTGATACAGGCCAGGATGCTGTTATGCGTGGGTACACGTAATACACACTCTCACGATGCCTACACAGCTAGGATAGAAGAAGGGAGTAAAAATGATTCTCAGAAAAATGTAACTAGTGATTTAAAAGCAGAGAAGAAATTTCTTGTTGGAGGCTGGAATACCCCAAGAAATGTTAATGAGTGCAATAAAACCTTGCTGTTGTTTCCTGCATGTTTAAAAAGAGCTGTTAAAAAGGACTATTGCATGAAAAGTGTTGTGTGCAACCCAAAATGTAAAGCAGTGATCTTTTTTAGTTATCAGTGTCAGCAGAATTCCCATAAATAATGTCTCATGAACTTTAGTGCATAAGTTTCAGATTCAGTCCTGTACATCCTTACAGGAGGAGGATATAGTTGCAGAGGTTTCTTTCTCTGGGCTTCATGATATGTTGCACTTCATAGTGGAAGTATTCCTAAGATTTTAGTGTGATTGCATAGGATCCAAATTGTATCTGACACCCAAATATCAGATACCATTTACATTTAATTAAAAGCACCTTTTCTAAAGCATCTTATAGTTAGGCAACCTGAAAAGATTCAGAAATAGAGTTTCTGACTTTCTTCGGCAGATGATACAAAGATGGTTCTTGTGTCTGCTGGAAAGCATTGTGACAAAGCTGTGCAGTAGTTCTTTATGAATTTAACTCTTCTTCAGCTTATCTTACAAATAGTTAGTATCTGAATGCCATATGGAACATTTTGTAAGGCTCAGTGTTCATCTTTTCAGGTTCCCATTTGGATGACAAACCAAAGTCTTCTGATTTACTGTCAGTCCAGAGGAACTCTTCTTCCTTGTCTACCCCTGCTCTTTTAGCATTGGCAGCCGCATGGAGGAACAAAACAACTCACACTGTGCTGTTCAGCTCAAGGCAGGGAGGTAACTCCTGGGAAGAAGTGGGATAGAGGAGGTGGTTAGTTATGCTGCTGCGCTCTGTGGGTGCTCAAAATTGCATGTGGGTAAGCCGTGTACTGGTGGTGGGATGGTGCCAGGTAGAGGTATGGGAAGAAACCAGCATCAACCCTCCCTGAAAACTCAGTGCAGAAGCAAGAAGAGATTTTATGGGTGCTGTGAGGCACAACGGATCTATTGAATAAAAAGAGATGATACAGGCTAACAGTGGGGTGTTGCAGCACAATAACAGTAATATCCTGGGTTCAAAACCAACATCACTGCCCTCTGGCTGGCTCAGGTGTGCTGAAAGTTAGTCAATAATGACACAGCATCTTCAAAGCATTTACAGTGTTGGCCAATTAAAATTCCTTCCCTAGCACTTTTATTCCTGTTTGTTAAGGGTTAGATCAGGCTTTTAACTTCAAGCAAGGAGCTGTGGGAGGCTCTTTGGAGTAATACTCCTTCAAGCACATCCCTCTTATGTGGGAGGCATGATGATAATCAGCTGCGGCTCTTTCCAGGACACAGCCTGGGGAGGGGGCAGGGAAGGTGATGCTGCAGCCGTGCAGCAGCTGAGATAAGAGGCAGCCCCCATCTCAGGGTGTCTTCTCTACGGATTGGTGGTTGGCTCCCTGCACTGCCAGTTGCTCCCCTTGGGACCAGGCAGAGTGTGAAGGTAGAGGGACAAGTTTTAGGTGGAGGGACATCACATCCAAGGTGGAGGGAGCAAGCTGAACTCACTGCCCCTGGTTCCTCTCTCCATACTCAGTTGTAGTTGCCTGGCCCAGAGGAAGGAGATGCACTACCAAAAGGCATCGCAGCAGGGAATCTTCTCCTGTATGGCTGGAAGCTTTATCAAATGTACTGGTAGCTCCTTCAGTGGCAACACCGTGATCTACCACTCCAAACTTAGCCACAACCATGTCTTGTGGTATCAAAAATAATCTCTGGAGTTTCCTCTAAGCAATTGCAACCAGAAGTGACAGTGAAGTTTGCCCTGCTAATGCAATCACACTATCTACTGATACAGTAACCGTTAATGTCACCACCCCCTAACAACATTAGCCCGATCTGTAAACAGATAAAACAGAGGCTGCTGATGATGTAACTTTGTTGATCATAAGATTAGAGATCCTGCTGGTCTTTGTTTGACTCCTTTAAAGAAAATCAGAGAGATTAAGTAGAGAATTTCCAGTGATTTTATTATTAGTGTGTAATAAGTTTACTTAGTCCTGATTAAACAAGATAACTTGGTAAAAAAAATATGCATGCTTTCACCAGCTCTGGAAGGGATAATCAAACTGGGGAAACTTTCCAGTACTCTTTGGTTACAAAGCAAATGTGACGATCAATGCAGCAGCCAGCTGTAAAAGGATCATGGTCCTGGAACAGAAATCATCTGCTTTTGTGTGCAAGTCCTGAATTCTCCCTGCAGTGCAACCAGAGACACGCAAGAGGCTCAGTCTTCGTGCAGAGTCATTAACAGCAGAGACGTGATTTCACTGTGTAGATGGGAGGGGGTGTATTCCCTTGGGTTAGGATCCAAAACACACCAGGTTAGTCACTTGCTGCTTAAAGAAAGTCTTTCACACCAGAAAAAATGTTCAAACACGGGAGACTGTATAATTATTTACATTAAACTCACATGTTTTTTCCTGACGGTTTTTCCTCCTTACTGGTGGTGCGTATGTTCCAAAGCCAAGCCCCGAAGGCCTTGTTCTGTCTAAACTCCCAAAGAGCGTTTAAGCGGGGACTTTGTGGCTCATAAGTAGCTTTTTCTTCCTGGTAGCTCATTTTCCAGAGAGGTCATGTAATGAGCATATCATTCACTACTTTGGGCTGCATATTTTACACTCATAACACAAACTGAAGATTTTCTTGTTTCTGCTGATGCACTCAGCAGAAAACGGCAAGATTTTGTCAAAAAATCTAATCTCCAATATTTGAAGATTTTTGGGGAAATTTAATTTCAATTATTCAAGATTTTTTTTTGAGAAGACTGCTTTGTGTTCAGGAAAAAACTCTCTTTAGTTAAAGGCACAGATCTAAAGCAAATTGTAAAGCAGCCTCATGGTGAGACAGTTCAGTGTCAAAGAAAACACAGCTGCTGGTTTCTCTCATCAGTAGATGCCAGACCCTTCACACTTCCTTAATGCATTGGGAGTAGCACGAACATCCATCTCCAAGCAGGAGGCTGGTGTCTGCATGCTCAGAGAGTGCAAGGACGGCAGCTGTGTTGTGTATTCAGCATTTCACCCAGGGCACTGTAGGGCTCCCACAGTTTGCTTCCGATGAGAGTCCAGGGAGTGCTAGTTTGAAAGCCATAATAGGTGCCCCTTGTTCTGCAGGACTAACATAGGCACTCACTCAACTCCCTGGCCAAGTCCATAACCATAAAACCATCAAGATTCTGTGAACTATAAAAAAAATCAAGGTGAGAGAAGGGTTTTACTTGAGTCTTCACCCTGAGACAAAGGTGCTGTCCCCACTAGTGCTGCCTTCTCTTATTTGTAGTTCTGTATATTGACCTGTGGGTTTTTTTTGCCACAAAATTTCCATCTCAGCACAAGGGCTCAAAAATGAATGAAAGGAGATTCAAGGACACATTGCAAGTGGTGATTTCACACAGACTGAAAACAGAGTATTACCAATATCATGATACTTGTTGCGCCATGCTGATCTCTGTGGCCTTGGAAGAAGGACATTATTAAACCACATTTTGTGACCTGGATGGAGGGATCCCACTGAGAATATTGCAGGAAAACAGTCCTTTGTGGGGTGCAAAGGGCATCTCTGGCTCTGTAGGTTCAAGTGGTGCCTGGCTGAAGTGAAGCAAGCAAGGATGTTCCTTCTGCTGATTTGGGAAGGGTTTTATACCTGTCCTGCTTGTAATGACACTGAGATCTGCTAAGTTCTGTTTGTTATTATAGCTCTGTCGCGATAGCTCTCAGGAGACTTGGGTTGAAGACTCCTTTAGTTAGTTTGCTGCAAGAATTGATCATTGAGTTCAGACAGGGGAGGCTGAGTTTGATCTTAGTATAAGTCATGTCTACCACGTCTGACAGATGACCCTGATGAGTATGAAGCTATACACACAAATTGTACACTGAGTTGTGATAAGAAATGTGCATGATGTATGTGCCTTTATTCCATTTGTGGGGATTTAAAATCCAGCTTTGCCTACTGGGAAAAATAAAGCTTCCTACCACGCCATAGAAAAATCCTAAGCATTGGCTGCTCTGTGGTAGCTGCTGGTTCCTGGGATACAGTCTCATTTTACCGCAGGCACAAGGTTGTTCATTTCTTCCTTAGTATTAACTAGGTCACATGGAATGATGTCCTGCAGTGTAATAGAGTTCATCAAGGCTGTCCTCATGGGCTGAGGAGGCACATCGGTGCTTTCCGGCCTGGGAACCTGCTCTTAAATTTGTCAAAACTGTGAAAGCATCCTATGGAATAATAATCCCAGATGGTAATGCCATGATACTGAGTGAAAACTAGCCGTTGCAACCCAAAAGACATCAGTCATCCTACATGCTTGGTGTTTTTTGTCAGTTTTCAAAGCACTTCAAAGGATGCAATATTTTATAAGAAATTTTGATACAGATTTTCTTCTCCCCCACTATAAAACCCAAATTTTCAATATTTTTTAACCATTTCTTATAATTCCACAGGTTTCTACTGCAGTTAAGAATTTTATTTTTATAGTTATCTATTTCTGGATTGTGTTTTTCCTGAAAAAAGGATTTCTAACACAAAAAATGACAAAAGGAATTTTTTTTATGACAACAAAAAGATAGAAGTAGAAATAGTTACAGTTATTGGACAGTTTGCTATATATGTTTCCTAAAGCAACATTTTTTTAGTTTCAGGTTTCTCTGCAAAGTGAATTGTTTATCAGTTGAATGTTACTCTTCAGCAGAAAAATCTTCTTCCCATTACTGTAACATATTTCTCATCAATATCTTGAAGGGGAAAGTGAAGAAGTTTGTTCTCTGTACAACTGGTGTTGGAGTTGGCAGACAAGTTCACATTCATAGCAGGCAAACTGTTATTTGTTCCCTTCAGAACATATCAACTGTAAATGTTTATGAAGTGCAACACAGTGAATCATTCAGATGTAAGTGGAATGGGATAAGCAAAAGGAATTAGGAAGGACAAATGTCTTGAGGAATTACACGGCCAGCATAAACTTACAAGGTATGGAAGTTTACTTACAACCTGAGCACAAATTTGGAAAGGTAACAATAATCTCACCTGATGTTAGCATGAATAGTTCTCTAAATCGTGTTTATAACTGAAGGACAAAGATAAGCACCTTAATCAAGCGTTCATTATGCTTGAAGTGACATCATTTCAATAGGCAGAATGGGTTATCTTCTAGAAATGACAGTCTTTCTCCATCCAAGACAATTAATTTATGCTAAACATTTGCTTTTCTGATGACTAAATCTGGGACTAGACAGGTTCTGAAGCCTGATGAGCAACTGGAGGAGACAAAGATTTAAGTAGAAGTCAGGAAGTCCAAAGATTTTTCTCCCAGATTGTGCTGTAGACATTGTGAAGGCTCATCACTGCTTACAATCCTAAATACTAAATTCCCAGCTTGAGATGGAGGTTGTTCCATGTGAGAGGAAGACTAAATTTAATAAATGGTTTCCAGTGTGAGAAGTAAAAAGAGAAATTGGGGGATTTGTGCAGGGTATTGCACAAGGAAATTGCTAAGGCTTTGTACTCTGTTGATAGTGAGCTTTGCTTATGTGATAATAAAACCAGCAGCTGGAAAAATGTCTTAATTTCATCTAATCTGTTACTGTGCTCACAATGGATTGGTTCTGCAATGACACTGTCATATGCAGGGCCACCATTAAGAACGTGTATTTTATATTAGGAAGGTCACGTATCAGGGATCAATAAATATTAATCACAGCAACACAGATTTCTTTTTTCTCTTTTCCCTCTCTGATTTTAATTTTTATATATAAGAGCAGAATAAAACATAATTTCAGGCACCCTCCCCCTCAGTCATTAAATGAGCTAATACAATATTGTGTCCATATATATACACATGCACAGAAAGGATGAAGGCTGGAAGCACGTCATCTGAACTTCATGGAATATGAGAGCGTTACTCGGCCTTTTGGGGAAGCTGTCACTAGCTGCCATCTCTGGACTTCAGTGGTTCCATGATGAAATTGTTCTCGAACAGTTCTGTGATGAACTTGGCTGGTTCTTCAGCTGGAGCCTGCATTTGTAGCTCCTCAGTGTGCTTTGTCCTCAGTGCCTGGGTGGTCATGCTTTATGTCTGCTGCTACACACAGACTGTGAGCTGTGTTCTGGATGCTCGCAAAGTTCAGATATGGGGTCCTTCACCCAGTCCAGCCATATATTTACATAACATTAACAACAGAAAGCATATCATGTGACCTCCAAGGAGCTGTTTGCATTTTATTTGCCTTCAAAGTCCCTAGACATACATGGTGGTATTCTGTGGGAACCAAATGTGCACCAACAGAGACTAATGTGACAACACATGATCACAGGCATGTAGCTGTACACATCTACCCTCTGTCATTTGAACCAGGCTCAGTAAACTGAAATGGCCACCTTCACAATTTTAATGAGTTATGTTCATCTGTCTTTGCAAAAAAGACACGTTTAGCCCTACATTTCTAAACAAAGTCTTGGGGATTTTGATAAGGTGTTTGGCGGCAAAGAAAATGTATGAAGATGAAATCTCTGTGTCATTTTGCTAGAATTTTCCATACAATATCATTTACATACGACTTTTCATCTTCAAAGTGTTTTACAAATATTTCTCCACCAGCGTTGATGTAATTCTAATCACTCTAGCAGATGTTGTTTTGCTGGACTGTGATACTGTGCCCCTGTATCCAGTAACCCGTGCAGACTGGAACAGAAGTACAGCAACAGCGTGGCCTTCTGATTTAGCTTTGATGGATGTTACTAAAACTGAAGATAATATGGAAGTAAACGCATTTGTGTTTTGGAAAAAGAAACATTTGGTGTTTAAGTGGATTTATTTTTTGTTCAAAACCCAAGTTCTAAGCTAGGAGATGAGTAGTGAGCTGGAGGAATCAGGGAAACCACATTATTGAGCCATGAGATAGACACTAGGGTAAACATGCATGCAAACAAAAATACAAGTGTGATGATGAGTTGGAGCTTTTACAGTGAGGTAATGGATAAAATATTTTTCTTTTGTTAGAAAACACAGCTATATATTGAAAAGTGGCAGAGTCTAGAGAGAAATTTGGGGTATTAATCTCATGTTGAATACCACCCTTTCTCAGATTCATTCTCATCAATGTATTTCCTAACTAACATAAGCAGAAGAAAAGTGAAAAATTTCTTATAGCACAACTAATTTGAAAGTACTCTGCTAGATATACAATGACAGCTTGATTACCTGTCTCTAGGTGTCTACATTCTTGTAACACTCAGAACTGGGTTGGTTATTACACCAGCTCCTCTTCCACCTTTTGGAAATTACTGCTCTTTTTCAAAAAGTTTTGTAAAAGTACAAACTTTACTAATAAGTTAAAAACCATTTTGCAATACAAACATTTCTCCCCTCAGACACTCCCCTTGTTTGCCTATTAATAGGCATTATGAAAGTAGGTGAAATAAAACTGAGAGTCACGTTTCACTTCAGTTAAAAAAGACTAAGGCTACTTAGCAAGCTTTTACTTTGATAAATCTCAACCCAATGCACTAAAGCACATCTCCATGGGCTTTTCACAGGCATACACCCATACTTGTGTGCATACATGCCACTCATATTTAATCCCTGTTTTCTCCCTTGTAGAATGCTTGTTTCTCAGCTTCACACCCTGTAAGGGTCTAAAAGCATTCCTACTTTGAGCAAGGCAATTTTTTTTTCTCTACTGATGTTTCCAAATGGTTCAGTCCCAGGGTCACACAGAAATCAGATCTTTCATCTTTTTCTTGCTAAAGCACAGAGAGAGAAAGTCAACCTGGGACATGAGTCAAGATCTGTGGCACTGTAGGCAAGCACCCTAACCACTAGGCTGTGGTAATTGGTGAGTGGATTCTTCTATCTCTTATTTTGACCAGAAATTAATTCTTGGCCTTCAGAAGTTTTTCTTCATGAAAATGCTCTGGCATACAGTCAAATTTGAGCAGCATAGCAAATTATTAGCAAATGTAAGATAATTTGAATATCTCTGTAGACTAAGAGGAGGCATTTAAGCAAGTTGCCTTATTTCACCTTCAGTAACCTTCAAAGTTCAAACCCAGTCTGAAATTTTCCCCAGTTCAGTTAGCAAAAGATAATGTCTTGAGCCATGCACCCCTGAGTCTGCTACAAGCAATCACTGCTGGGACATTCTGATTAAAAGTTTCAGATTTCTATCTGAATATCTAGATATCTATCTATATCTGTTGCAGGCCAAAACAGATTTAATAAAAAAATTCCTAAACAGGATTTTAGCTGCAATCATTTCTGGAACAAATGTTGAAAGAGAGTCAGAGTATTTTGGAAGGTCTTGAGATCAGCATTGAGACTGTGTGATAGAAAGAATTGTATGTAAGAGGAACATGGGTGAAAAGAGAGGTTTAAGGCAGAGACAAGCCCCTTCCAGTAGAAAAAAAGGTGGATTTTTAAAAAACATGTTAACATGGAAAAAGGAAGAGACTTATAGCTTTGGAATGAGAGAAAGAAGAGGAAAGAAAAACTATAAACAACCATTTCCAGGTGATATGGGAACCTGCTACTTCTCTGATTGATATTGATTTTACCCAGAGAGATGAGATTTATGACAGCCTCTGAAAAACTAATGTAACATTCTCACCTTGAATAGTTCAAAGTCACATCAAGCTTGATGCACCTAGTAGCAGGACTTAAAATTTTTTGCTGTTCAGATTTTCCCATGGTGGTTGGTAGCACTACGTTGAAACAATCAGCATTCAAAGTTGATTAACAAAAGCTGCAGAGATTAAGAGTGCTTCTCACTTCTGGCCATCAGGCTATGGCAGTTCTCCCTCTGAAATGGAAACATCCAAATCAGAAGTCTTTTAGAAGTCTAAGCCTATATTTCATTGCATGTGCATTCAAATTTGTGTACAGGGAAGTGTGTAGGAACAGTATTCCATACAAATAATGTCTGTTGGTAAGATGGGAGGTGGGTAGATCACAGCAAGATACAAAGGCTAATTTGGGGGTGAGTGTTTCAGCTTATGTATATCAAAGCATTGATGCATGAGTCATTGGCAGAGAATGACTAATTTTTTGCATCAGAGTAATAGAATGTTCTTGCTTACTGCTTTTCAAATCTATGAATAATGCCGAATGAAATGATTCTTCTTTAAATCAATCATCTTCTCTGTTTGTTTGCTGCATAAGAAAGATGCTGGTTCTTAGACAATACATAGATGGATGTCTTAAATATGCCAAATATGATAGAGAGAAGAAAGAGAGACAAAGAAATAAAGAAAGCAGGAGAGAGAAAGACATAGAGAAAGAAAGAAAGAAAGAAAGAAAGAAAGAAAGAAAGAAAGAAAGAAAGAAAGAAAGAAAGAAAGAAAGAAAGA
>JAOTQQ010000001.1:186856580-186881956 GCA_026546715.1 Gallinago undulata | reverse complement strand
CCTCGCCCCCCCCCCCCCCCCTTTTTTTTTGTACTATGCAAATAATACAAAAGAAGTATTTTCCCCTTGATTGACAGTCCGCTGTAGGATGTCTTCTCAAACCTCAATAATGGCATCTCCCTGTTGCCAGCCCTAAAACAGAGCAATTCACTGATGATGATTCTCAAGTTTAACCTCCACATAGTGGACAGGGTATCTGTCTGGGGATGGAAGTCAATGAGTTGCTCGCTTCACAGTTGATCTATATGAGAGCCAGGCTCCGAGACCCCCATACCAGGATGGGGATAAGACTTTGTGTTGAGATTGAGCAAAATTAAACAAAAGTGAAAAGGAATACGGAAAAGAGGCATCTTTTTAACGACCTCCTTCAAAACATGTTTCTTACAATGCTCTATGTATTGATTTGTTATTTTCATATGCTTTATTATTTTGTCTTGCTGTTTATACCTCCTTTACCTATTTCTCAAGACTGTGTTGCATCTTTGTGCAGAAGAACAAATCCTGAAGTGCTGGTCACACCTCACACTAAAATCTGGAAAGCAATCAGTCCCTGCAAGCATGTAATCCTGTGCTTATGTACTCTTCACACATGACTAAGGACCAAACTGTGGTCCCAACCTGTTCTTTCGCGCAAGGGTCTAAGATACATAGACACACCCACTTCTGGGTAGAGCTTCCTTTCAAAGGAGTGCAAGTATAGAGGAACCCTTGAGTAAGACAGACTGGAGAGCCATTTTGTCTGTTACTCTGATATAACCAGTACCAGATGCTACAAAGAATGACAGAAGAACCCTGCAGGATGCAGAGGCAGAATAATCTGCCTCCACAAAGATCTCTTGATCCTACTCACTAATTGTCAGAGATTAGCTTAAGCCCTGAAGCACTAGGTTTAATATCTCTTCCAAAAGTTTTATTTTCTTTAATTATGATAACTCTGGATATCCATGATATTGATATAATATCCAATCTCTTGCTAAATCTGGTTAAGTTTTTGGTCTCAACAACTTCCTTTGGCAATGACTTCCACAGTTTAATTACACGTAATATAAAAAGGTATTTCCTTTTATCAGTTTTGACTTGCCCACCTTTTAATTTCAGTGAATGCCTTGTTGTTCTTCCTTCAAGAGCCAGAGTGGAAGCCCCTGATCTGCTTTCCCTGTGCTGTTTTATATGATAACATTAATTTGTAAAATGTTTTCATTTTGCCCCACATTCATCCTTTTACAAGGGGAAAAACCTCTGTCTTTCCAATTTCTCTTCATATGATCACATTTCCATTTTTCTGTGAACTCTCACCAAGTCTGTCTTATTGTTTTATGGGACACAGCGTCTGGTGCTGCAAGAATTATCTGAAGTATGCTCTATCATTTTTATACGTAAGGGCATTATGATGTTTTCCATGCTGTTTCCATCCTGTCCTCTATGCTTCTACAGCATCTGAATGCTGTTAGATTTTTTTTGGACCACGAGCACGCTCTCAGTGTGCTGTCTGCTGTGGTATCTACATTTTCCTACTGAACCGAGCCATTATATAGACTCTAATGCCTACTAAGAGTAATTTAACTTTTATCCTCTGATGTGTTTTACTTCACACTTATCAGCGATAGTTCCAGCTAATTTAGAGCTGTCTGTTCCTGACCAACTGAAGTGAATTTGGATGGGGTCTAGTCTCCACAAGTAAGGTGCTTAACTTGAGGGTGAATTGTAGGCCGAAGTGAGACAACTTTGCCCAGATAAGAGCCCAGTTTTCCTTCCTCAGATGATGGAGAGAGGTAAATGATGTGAATGCCTCTGAAACAAGACCCTGTCTGCCTAGTCTAAGTGCTTACATTTAGATGTGAATTAGGATTCTTCCTTTCTGTATATTTTGGTGTGTTACTATTCACTATCCATTACTTATCCTCCAAACGTATTGAAAGAAAGCCTTAGAATGAGAATTGGCTTCACCTCACCAGCAACCTTTGTCTATTAAAGAAAAAGTTAGAAACTTCTCAATAGAATCCTATGAATTACAATATAAACCCATAGCTATTTAATCCACAGAGTTGCTATAAAGGAAATTTAGAGAGAGAGCTGGATTGCATGCTAACCCAGAGAACAGTGGGAGGAAATGTGGCTTTTCTTCACCCTTTTTGTTTCCCACAGAACAGCTCATAATGTGCCCTGGAAGGGTGAGCGATGAGGGAGGCAGCTAATCTGCTACTGACCAGGACAGTCCATGCTATGATAGCATCTGCTGTTGGAAGTCAAATCACAACTCGATTTGTCTTATTCATTCTATAACTCAAAAGAAGATTCCAGATACAAGGAACATGGCCCAATTAAGCCAAGAAGAAAGAAGCAGTGTGGCAAGAAAACAGAAATATTAAGGAAGTTGGAACATAATAAGGGTTAAAAGGGATATGCTTACCTAGTTACAGAAAGTGCACAATTTTGATGCTTAAATTTTTTTCAGACTTATTACCTGCAAAGACATAAGATCTATCCTATTGATCTGAATGCCAAACCATTATAAGTAGTTTTCTAACCGTGTACCTATCTATTGCACTTTCTGGTAGGTTTTTTTTATGACTAAAACTTTTTATTGTATATATAGTTATTAAACAAAATACTGCCTTATTTTTACCATTACCTTACCTATACTTACTTATTTCATGTGTATTCTTTTATTTGATCCTTAAGATTTATCCTCAACAAACCTTTTCTTCACTAAAACTTCATGTAGGTTAAGAGAAATGAAAAGCCACAGTTAAAAATCAATGCCTTAGGACATAGAAATGTCAGCGGGTGGTGTGGAAATGTCTTGGGTGGCCTAAGATCTGGACAGCTGTGATTTTGGGGTTGTCTGCAAGTATCTGGGAAGTTATGGAACCTGTTTCTGACCAGATCTAGTGAGACTGACTTTTCATGCTCTTTATGCCACTGGCACATGAATGTCAGCATTTGTAATTGGAACCATTGCATAACATTGTGAGTGATATTCTGAACCGTAACCTTTGGAAGCAGATGGCTTTCATCATATGCACCATGTCATATTTTAATAGTGGGTATGCCTTTCTATGCTGAATTTAATAATATGTTGAATTAGAAAAGATTGTTTACTCATTTAGTGGTTTAGCAATAATCAAGAAAATTATGAAGAAGGAACTATATCTTTGTTGAAAATATATTCCAATCTAGTAACTAGAGAATACTTTTATACTTATTTGAGGGTACTGTCACCTCCAGTTTTATCACTTTACTTGGGTTTTGAATATGCAAGTGCTGTCTTCCATTTTCTACAGACAAATGCCCAGGCAGAGATGTTGTTGCTTTAAAATGTCATTTCCATGAAGTATCACTTGAAAAATTCTCATGCCTTTAACTAAGTTGGAGAAATTTGTGCAAAAATATAAGGTCAAAAGAGCCCTATATGACAGATCCTTGTTTGCCTGCTTCAGAGTGCTTCAAAGGACGTACTTATTTGCTTACCATCAAGGCAAAGAATATGTGTCAAAACTGCTTAAGATAGGGATCAATTTTAATACAGGTGATCTCAAACCTTCCAAGGTGTTTAGGTCTGGGAACACTTACAGTACATCTGTTATTATTTTGGTTCAGCTGAGTTTATTGTTTTAGTCAGCAACATTTCAAGAGAGCTGGTATAAAAGAATTAGAAATACTAACTTGTTTTACATGTTTACCTTTCTGCCATTATGCAACTTTCTTTCTCATGACTGAAGTTATGAGATATCTTGAGTTGTGGCAAAGCAGGACTAAAAGTCAGGACTGAGTATCCTTCCTATCTTAGATCTCTCTTTCCTAGCTAGAAACTGTGAGGCCGCTGTAGGTGTTACTGGAGGAAATAAAAATGACAATGTTATACAGAAATTAAGACTACATGAGTATCATGGGCATCTCCTCCACAGATCTCCATAGATCCGTGGAAAGTTTAAAAGTTTACTTCCATGTCTTCACCTAAGTCTCCTATTCTGCCTCTTCCTCCAGGGAAGCTACTTCCAGTGGAACTGTTTTGTAAGAATTGCAGGTAGGACTCTTCCTACATACTATCCTGGTAAGAATATAACCAAGAGAATAAAATCCCATTTATATGAGTGATACAGAGAAGGCAGGCTTGGAGCTTCTGCTTTCTCCGGTTTGCAACACCTGACCAAGGGAATGTACAAAGAAGCTTGATGAGGCCAAACCAAAGCTATGCCAAATCAAAGTGAATATATTTTTGCAGGGAATATAGAACCTACTGCACTGGCAGAACAAGGCAGCATCCTGGCTTATAAAAACCGTATATTATGAAACTAGTTAATATAACAACACTTGGAAGGAATATCCACCATATGTGTCAGAGTACTGGGAGATCTTTAAAATTACAGCAGGACATTTGTGGGAGACATACTATCCCCTTTGCTTACAGGAGTACTTATCTTCTGTTGGAGTTTTGCTTATGGTTGGAGACAAAGTACTGAACTGGCAAGACTGTAAGTCAGTTCTAAAACAGAAATCATCGTTCTTCCTCTAGCGGTGATCCTTCTTCCTGAAGGAATTAGTCAATAAACACCTTTCTGCATTGTACATGCCACTGATTCTCCACAGAACAGGGTTCAAAGCCGTGGCTCTCCCCTGCAGTCCTGTCACACATCTACGAGCATCAGAGAGACCTCTTGAGGCTCAGCAGTGCATCCAGAGCATCCTGCAGCCAGAAAGATTTGCAGGTAGATTCTTGACTCCTGAAGGACAGAATTCTCTGCTTGACCCCAGTTATCAAGCTCTTTGCTGTAGTCAGATGGACCAGAAACTGGGATGAAAATAGAGCGGAGAAAATTCTGGCCCCAATTACATAGCAAAGTCCTATTGATTTTCTCACTGGGGAAATTCTTATCTCAGTGAAGATACAATATGAATATCTATACAAAAGCAGGGTGGGGGTGGGGGACGGGACAGGGAGGGGGGAAAGATGGATGTGCTAATCAACAGCTATCTATAACAAGGGATGATGAAAGAGAATACTCATCCCTTTTTATTTATTTTTTTTTCTAATTTTTTCTCAGCACTTAGGTCCATGTAAAAAAGTATTTTATAAATATCTACTAAGGCAGAGAGGAGACAACAAGCTCTTGTCAATAAACTTGTGGAACTCCTAACATGGTTAACATGGTTAACAATCATGGTCCTCAACTGTGTCATATATTCTCCTCATAAACTTATTAACTTAAAATTTGTTAGGAAGTTATGTCTGCTAACCCCGATGGATCTCTGCATGCTGATGGTTGATTACCTTGATTACCATGAATTTTCCATGCCAGTAATGAAAATAACCTCACAGTAATTCAGAAGAACCAGAAACACAAATATTACTTTTCCCTACTCATTTAATGCAATGGACATTTTGAGCTGCTGTGTATCGTTTGTTCTGTTCCTCCCTCTCTCCCAGTAGGTTATGCTACTTTAAATTGTCTTTTTGTTCTTTGAGATCATTCACTTCAAATATTTGTAGATTTTATTTCACTTCCAACCCACCATTCAGCCAAGCTATCTACTTGTGTCCTCATAAGTGAATTCCTCTGGCCCAGAAGTTTATTACTTTGCTTTCTGCCCAGAAGCTCCTTTGCTTTCTTTTCTGCTTCATCAAGAAGCAAAATTGTGAAGGAGCTAGGAAAGTAGGGCTAGGGCAGGCTAGGGGCTCTTCTTGTCTCTTCTGGATCTGTCTCAGGCTCAGATGTTGAGCTAAGTGCATAAGCAATTTTTGGTTTAGTGATCATAATAAAGAAATGAAAATTGGTCAGCTCGAACCAAGATTTTTGAATTTTCTTTGCTGCCAAAAACTTCCCATTTCAGAACAGCTTCAGCTCAGAGTGTACTGATTTCTGAATTTTTAGTACTTTTATGTTTTCATAACTACAGATAATATGAAGTATACTAACAGCAAACTTCACAACGAGACAGGTTGACTTGCTTTGCTGCTGTATGTAAAGTGTTTTGAGGCCCACAGTTTCTACAGCTGGGGCAGTGGTGCTCAGGTGGGCAATGGTAGGTCTCCTGGAGTGGAGTATTACCATGCTGATTTATTGACCAGAGTTATCCATATATTTCATAGTTCTGACAAGACATCCAAGAGAACACAGCTTCAGAATATAGTGCAAGCTGTAACTTTATTGTCAAACTTAGAGGAATGTTTGTGTTGTTGCACAGCAAATATGTATTTTACCTAACCTTTAATCCCATTCTACTGGATATAATGTCAGATAACACTACTGCTCCAGAATATTGAATCTGGAAAACATTCAGTGTAAAAGCTACTTTGAGCACAGTAAATCTTCCAATTCTGCATCATTTCAGTCTTTACTTCTGGGAAACCTGTCCTGATTTTCCTGGTGGAGCTATGAAAAGGGATTTCATAGAAAATCAAGAAGTGATTTGTTTCTATTAAAAAAAAAAAAAAAAGTTGTGGCCTAAAATGTTTAAAGGGAATATTTTATCTCTCTGCCTTTTCTCATAATTTATATTATACAACTCTAGATTCCCTAGACTTGAACACCAAATTCTTCTAAGCAAATATTTTTTTTTTTATTCTACTTCTACTCTTAGCATCCAAGTTCCTCAAATTTCCCAATTCATCCCATTCAAGCCTAAGATTTAGGAACTTCATGATACTTTCTTGTTTGGAACTGAAACTAATCAGGTCTTATGTAGATTCAAAAACCTGTACAGAGATCAAAACTGGAGTGTGGTTTTCTGAACCTCAAAAATTTAGCATGCAATACTATGAGATCATTGCCATCTTAGAGTACCTAAGCAAGAAAGTTTAAAAGGTCTTAGGATGTCTATATCTGCTTTGATACTTTTGGAATTAAATGCAGTTAGATTGAGGGCATGTTAAAACCACATTTTTTTTTACAGGAAAGAAGGAAATGTGAATCTTTCTGGATCTCCACAGCAAAGTATCCAGTGCAGTAGCAAATACAAGCTGCAGGACTTTGTTACAGCATCTGGGACCCAAAGACTATGGATGGCTCTGGGTAAGGAATAGGGGCAGTTGGAAGGGTCTTCTGCATTACATTGGGTTACTGAAGATTGGGTAGATTCTTTCATTTTTTAAGGTGCTTGTCTGAGGTAGGTTTCTGATTCATTATGATAGGAACATTCATAATGAAGAAAGGGAAAAACTAAACTAAAAAGGAAGAGTTTTAGAAAAGAAAGGAAGGAAAAGAACATGAGAGAATCTATGAATAGCAGGTTTCAGAGATGGAAGTTTTTCTAAACAGGAAAGAAAAAGTAGCAGCTTTTAAACCCTTTTAAAAAAGAGAAAAACCCCATAATAATTAAATGTATTGATAGATAAAAGTGTCAGAAATGTTAGTAAAAAGGCAGAAAAAATTACTAAACATTTCTATTCTGTATTGGATAATACAGGAGACATTCATATCATATGGATGATAATTTTTTGCTTTAATGACTGAAGAAAATGTTAAACTAGAGAAGCTGAAATTATACATTTTGAAATATCTAACTGTTTAAAGAGAGTTGTCTGAACTATTACTCTGCTTTTTTATAAGTTTTGTAACAATAGGAAAGTTTCAGATGGATGGATGGAAATTTATTATTGTATCACGTATTTCTAGGTGTACTGGCCTGACACTGATCCCAAGAATAAGTAGAATGGAACTGCAGGAAGGAAGACCTGTAGAATGTGTCAGTCACAATGAGTTTATGGACACCTGGTCAAACATCACGGCTATTATAAGACAAATTAATTCCACAAAGAATTTGACTTGAAGTCACACAGCATTTTGATGGAAAAAACCCAAGAATAAGATCAAACAGTTCAGTAAGTTAACAGGTAGGTTTTAAAGTATAATTGGAAACAGGCAAATCATCATTAATGTATGTGTTTATCTCTGAAGAGCCCTGCAGAGATAAGTCCTTGGCTGCCTTTCATTTCAAACTCTTACTTGTAGCTTGAATGAAGATCTAAAACCACTCTTAAAAAAACAGATGGAAAACATATAAAGACCAGGGTAGAGCTAAATAATGGTGCTGAGCTATCACTGGGGATGGGATTTGTCTTATGCCCCATCATTAGCAGCCATAACGTCAGGTGTGTAATCTATGATGGTTGTACACTCCTGTAGAGTCAAAGGAGAGTTATTGGCACCTCCAGGGGACAATCCATCCTATGTCATTATCTAAAACAGATGTGAGGAAGTGTCCTCTGGAAGTAGCTATGACTTCCAACGGCTCAAAAAGGAACCTATGTGGCTAGCATAAACAAAAGGCCAGACTTTGGGGTGGTTGAGGGTAGGTGAGATCGATCTTACCCTGATACAGGCTTATCTGTATCACTTAGTAAATCAAATACAAGCAAATAATATGGCCTCTAACATGACTAGCTGTAATGTTACATATTTAAAACATAGAATAACCCCTTAGAAGCCCTTATAGAAGAGAAGTAACTGTGTTGTATAAAGAAGAGACTCTGAAGGAGTTGAGGGTCATGGTCATCTACATAAATGAAACTATGGACAAACCAGCTGTGTGGTAACGTATCATCAGGTGTATCATCAGAAAAAGACTCAGGAAGGGACAACTTCTTTGCTTCTACAGCTAGCTCTGATGTGATTGATGTTGTGATATAGAGCCAGTTCTGGTGTCTAGTCTTCAAGAAATATGTTGAAAACTTGGAGAGGCAAAAGTCACAAGAAAGATTAGAGGATTATAGAACAATTCAAGAAGTGCAACTTATTCAACTTACTGGATATAGCCTATCATCATGGCTTGCTCATAATCTTTTACATACCCAGATTGTGAAAAACAGATCTGATTATAACAATTCAGTGCAACATTCGTAAGTATGAATAAGGTCATAAAAAGTGAAGCAAACCAAACTCAGTTTAGTCTTTAGGTTCATATCATTACCAGTGAGATGAATTAAAGTTTAGAGGACTTTGGCAGGCTTTGTGATGAATTCTCCAGTGCTGGAAACATTATTTTAGGTCAAGGCTAGAGAAATATATGCTTGTTTTGATGGAGAAATTATGTTTATGCAGTCATGCTAATTGTGTTTGTCTCTTTGCTGGGGTGCTCTCTGCTCAGTTTTGAACCTATTGGCTAATTTCTGTCAATTTGACAGGAAGGCAGCATTCTAACAGAAAACATTTCTATGAATGATATGAAAAGAAGGCAGTCTGAAAAAGATATGCCATGGCATGGCAGCATGTGTCCACATATTTTTACCCCAAAGAATCCACGTTTGTTAATTTCTCTCACTGCTAAAACTATGACTGGTAAGTCTGGACTAAATGCATTTAGTTTCAGTTTCCAACATTTGATTCCTACTGTGATTATCACTCTAAATGAAGTGCATTCTGAAGAGAGAAACTCTCATCAGAGTTCAAATGTGTTAAAGATACCTAACTAATCAATCTGCCAGGACTAGCAGGGAACTTGTTTCACCCATTCTGGTACTCATGGAATGACCTCTTTTAAAGAATAGAGTCTAACCCCACTGCAACTATTGAAGTTAATTATAGAAATGGGAAGACATATGGCATCTGTTAAGGAGAAAATCAGGCTACATGACCACAGAGGTATTTTGTGGCCATAATATCTCCAAGTAGTAAGCAAACATGGGCTTTCCTGTTTATTCATTAACAAAAGCACATATTATTCTACTCAGCATAGTGACTTCAGTACTTTATAAGGCTTTTTGGCCTTCAGTGATCAAGCTATTAGACGCTAAGCTCCAGAGCAGCTTGTTGGATAAAATGGTCTGTGATTGCTTAGCCTTTTAAAATTATTATTATGATTGGTGGTCTGCTCTAATTCATCCATTATCAGTAAACCAGATCAAGAAGTGACAAGGACTGAAGTTTTTTACTTATTTGTCAATATGCATCAGTGAACTGTGGGGATGCTTTTTGTTTATGAAAGAGAAGAATGTAAGGGGATAAGGCATTACTGTCTGAGGTCACCAGACAACTATGGCTTGTTAAGCCTAGTGGTTATCTTTCTTATCCTCTAAGGGTGTGATGAAAAATTGAACTCTTTGCAACATTAATAAATTTTAGTAGATCATTTCCTGGGTAAAATGGACATAAGACTTCAAATTTCATCAGAGTGGGGAATAATTTCATATGCCCTCAATGTTCAGTCTAGTAACGACCTGTGTGAACTCATCATTGCTATGTGGGAATGGATGCCAAAATATTCTTCAAATTTGCCTATGAGCGTATGAAAATTGTCAAGTGCCTGCCAGGCTGGGCAAAAAATCCTTTTGGAAAGGGATGGGTTTTTCTCTATGAGCTCTCTGGGCAATGGGGCAAAGGTTGATCAAGCCTTGGTTGCTTTAGTTCTTCTCCTGATGGATTATATGGGCAGTCAGAAGATTCAGCTAAGAAAAATACATTCAAAAAATAAGTGTAAAAGTTGAAAGAGACAGGAAGGGCCTAGGGATTGGGAGAAGCTCGTGAAGAAGCCAGGCAAAAATCTAATGTACATGTAGGGACTGTGGCTAGCAAAAAGATGGCATAACTGGGAACCTCCCTTCTTCCTGCCAATTCCCAGCTGCTGTCACAGCACTTTTGTGCTACTGACAGGAGGGATAATTTAAAGCAAACAACTTATGTTGGAAGATCAGATCAGCACGTCACTAGTTTGGGAGTGGCACATTGCAAATTTGGCCTGAAACTCCCTTTTCACATGTTTCCTATGTTGTGTAATATGCTTTGTAGTCCTAGCCAAAGATCTAGGGCTCTACATGTATACCATCAAGAAACCTGATTTATATCAGGGATTCACGAATGCAGACATATTTTATATATACATGTATCTTTCCTATAAATGAGTCAATCACACACTTCCTTTTAGGTGAACATTGTTCTCAGAGATGCAATTACACAGTGTACCCCTAATCTGATGCACATTTGTTGCACATTTGCTAGTAAATATTGAAAACTGTATTTGAAAAGCATAGTGTAAAATCAACAAGATTCTTGATCAGAGTTAAGATTTTGGCAGTGAAATCACAGATGAGAGAGTAGTAAGTACAGGACAATGGCACTCAGCATATCTTTTATCTTCATTGAAATAACTTCAAGGCCATGTGTGCTCTTTGTTTTTGGCATGAGTGGGGGGATATTTCTGTTTTTTTGATCTGCTCAAATAACCACCCTTTCCTTATTTTCTAGGTAGCTGACACAGTTGTACATACTACAACGGTAAATAAGAAAGCTCCTTTAAGCCCAGAGGGTGCTGAGGAAGGATCCTCCAAGAAATATTTCTCATCACTGCAGCGTCCATGAGCTACTAAATTACTATAAAGGTATCACTAATTTGACTTCCTCTACATAAACAAGCCATGCTAGTCTTTGAAGATCCCAAGTAGGTCTTGAATACATTCAACTCGCAATAACTCAGCTGAAAACATTAGTTAATTAATCTTATTTAAAAATCAGTGAAACAGAAGTTAATTAAAATGTAAACAATGGGCTGCATTGTTACTGATAACGTCAGAAAAAAGAACCTTTGAAATTCTTTGTGTAATGGATTTTACCTGACTGCCCTCAGAGGAGAGAGCGGTTTTGCAACAGATCACGTTACTGAACTAACCTTTCTTTCACTTTTAAATGAAATATATTCTTTGCTTCTCCCAGTGCAGTGCAGCTGCACAAACTGGAGCCAGTCAAAGGCTGTCAGAGCCCTGTTTACTAGGGAGGTACCAGCTACCGGGAGACTGCTAGACACGAAACACTGCGGAGGACGGCTGGAATCTCTGAAGCAACCAAAATGCAGAGTGTCTGAGAGCACCAGGAAGAGAGAAACAGATGACCTGGAAAGTCAGAAGGCATAAAAAAATGTCAGTCAGTGGGAAATGATTAACACCCCAGCCAGTTTATGCCAAGGACAGAGGGTTCTCTCATGCATTCTTGTGCAGTCCTGGCTGTCAGCTGAAACATGCCAAGCAACAGGAGCAATCCTATGTAGCACTAACTGAACTGAGTAAAAAGATTCAGGGGGTTAGGATTGGGACCCCATTAAAGTATTGGGGTGGGGGATGGAGAAAAAGCCACAGCATTTTCCTTGGTTTGTGTTTTTCAGGGTTAATCTTGCTATTCCTGCTCTTAAGCTAAAACATGAGAAAAAAGAAAAAATGTGCCAAATAGGTGGGGCAAAAAAAATTCTGGAATTTATAAGCCTGAGGGAGAGAAAAGAACCTTGCCAAATTATCTTCCTGCCTCACCAATGAATTCGTTAGTAAATATGTGTCTTCTAATTCAGTATAAGCTCAAAATATCTATGAAGGCAACAAAAGTCAAATTTAAACAAAAAGCCCTACAGTAGTAAAAATAACATATGACCAGTCATGAGGATAACAATGGATTTTGTGGCTGGCTCCTTCCTTTGTGGTAGGTAGTAAGCCAACATAGATTAGCAGGGTATGTTATGCACATTACCTGAAATGGTCTTCTGGCCCACATCAAAAGCCGTGAGGGAAAAAACGCAAGTGACTGTTGTTGTTCTTCACACAGAAAAGTGAGGTTTTCAGTAAAGACATAAATGGATTCACGGAACAGTTCTATTCCCCAGTGTTTTACTAATGATGATGTTTTGAAACTGCAAGTAAGAAATCAGCCGTAGGGAGTTTCTGCAGCAAAAACATGTCATTATATGCAAGAAAGGGTATGTTCTCACAGACTATTTTTTCTCTGCTACACACGCTGACATCACTTGTTTGTTTACATTCAGTTGTTTCAAGGTAAAATGCATAAATGAGTTAATAACTATAAACAATTATTCTCATCAAAGCATCTCTATCACTTCTTATATTAATCTGTTGCACAGGAATGAAAGCAAAGAGTGGAGAAATCCAGTGACTTCTTGAACTAAACTCTAGTCCCTGGGATAGATTTCCTGTCTATGTGGTTGCAAATGACATTTTCATCTCGGCATAACCTGTCACAGTCAACATGGCATTACTGACACAACTATAATTGAGAGACGGAGACAACAGGCGTGAAAGCCCATTCACTCCTAGACCCTGAGTGACTATAGCAAGCAGAGAATTTGTGTCAGTAAATACAAAACCACAGTCAACTTCCTGCTAATTCTGTGAAACCTAAGTAACAATTCAGTCCAGTCACACTTGTACCCCTCCTGTTTGCATTCCTGGAGAAATTGCTGTGACCAATTTTTGTTAGCACACATGTCTCAAGAAGAGATTTCATTTCGAATTGAAGGTAAGTGAACAAGACTTCTCACCAAGATGGTTCTGGCCTTAGTGTTCCTTGCTGATCTCCAGCCATCATTTGGGGCATCAGTGGTGCTAAGATTGTTGGAGAGACAGCAGGGGAGAGCTCAGCCTGACCGCACATAGCTAAGTGACCATGCAGTGCAAACCACAGTGACGAGAAAAGATGGGCAGGCTTTTCAAAGAGGATTCAAAAGGTACAGAAACACATTTTATCACTGCATAATGTGTTGTGAGGAATGTACAGCGTGGACATGTACTAAGAGGAAATATTCAGCCTGCCTGAAGGATCAACTTTACGCCTCACAGAAAGAAAGGTTTTTCTGGATATCCACTGACAATCCCAAAGATGTAGTGCCAAAGACGAGCCATCAAATCTTTCCTATTTTGAGGAAGAAATGACTTATTTGCAAGACAGAATATATGATGCATTCTTTCCTGAAAGGAAGTATAGATTTGCATGATGCATTTATTAGTTTATGGACCATCTGCAGATGTGGAAGAACCATGTAGAGAACTAGAGTATTTTGGATCTCCCCCCGATCACCTAAAGACTGACCTCGTTTGCAAAGAAGGTAGGTGAAGGAAGAACAGTGCATTTTTGAGATTTAAATGCATGAAGCCTAAAGGTTTCCCAAAGCAAGTTATACATAGAAGAACTTTTTCCCACCCATTGTGGTGATGAAAAAAAATATTCTTGTGTATGTTATAGCCTAGAAGAGATTTTTGTGTATGGCCAGGCTAAGCCCCGAGAAAACAACAATAAGGCAAAACATGGTTTATACTGACTGGTCTTGTAGCCTAGGTGGCAGAATAATTTTCTTTAACTGAATTAAACAAGGTTTCTCTTCATCTGAGGTCTCCAGAAATTCTAGTAATGATAGCAGACATGTGTGAACACTTCTACTAAAAGTTATAGTTTAACCCTAGTTCTGCTGATAACAGCAAGACAAGTATGTTAAACAATGTATATACCTATATTCTATAGAGGTATAATGTGTACTGTTCAATGTCATTTTTGACATGTATAATGTGGATGATGGGACAGAATGTGCTTTCAAGAAGTTCACAGATTGTACCAAACTGAGGAGAGTGGTAGATATGCTGGAGAGTATGGCTGCTGTTCAGAGGGACATCTTGACATGTTAGAGAAATGGACTTACAGGAACATCATGAGTTCACTGAATTTCACTGAATTATTAGAGTTGGAAGGGACCGTAGATATCATCTAGTCCAACTCCCCTGATGAAGCAGGAGTTAAACAAAAGAAAATGCTAAGCCTTGCATCTGGGAAGGAATAAGCCCATGCAACAGTTCAGGCTGGGGACCAACTGGCTAGCTTTGCAGAAAAGGACCTGGGACTCCTGGTGAACAATAATTTGAATGTGTGCTAACAATGTGCCCTTCCAGCACAGAAGGCCAACAACATCCTGGGCAGCATAAGTAAGACTGTGGCCAGCAGACTGAGGAAAGTCATTGTTCTGCTCTATTTGGCACTTCTGAGACTCCATCTGGAGTGTTGTGTCTGTGTACTCTATGACAAGAAAGACTCCAGCAAATTGGAGTGATTCCATTGAATGCCACCAAGGTTGGAGAGGGATAGAGAAGGATGTACAGGTTGTCGCTGAAGGAAAAGATCTTGTTCAGCCTTCAGAAGAGAAGGCAAAAGGGAGACCTCACTGCTGCCTTCAACTCCTTCATGTAGACATGTAGCCAGGCTCTTCTTGGGGGTGCAGAGTGAGAGGACAAGGCACAACAGACATGAGCTGCAATACAAGGAAACTCCTGTTGGATATTAGGAAAATAATATTGCCATGAGGGTGTTTACACAAATTGCTCAGAGAGGCTGTGAACCCTTTGTCTTTGAAAGTGTTCAGGGCTCAACTGGACACAAACATAAGCAATCTGATTTAATAATCCTACTTAGAGAAAGGAGTTGGATTAGATGACTTCTGGAGGTCTCTTCCAACCTAAACTATTTTGTTGATATGTGATTCTGTGATTGTACATTGTTACACAGGTCAGTTAGTGTGGAATTAGAAAGCAAAAGTCACTTGTTGATCTCACTAAGTCATATAAACAGAAACTGTTTCACTTCTGAGAGAACTCTTGTGATTAATTACTCTGTCTTAAAGAACTAAATTAATATTTGGTAAAGAGAAGCACAGCGCAGCTGTCTTACAGGAGTTAGCTTGTCACTGCAAAACAAGATCGTCATACTCTTAAACATAAATTTGTTTGTCCAAAGCAATTTGTTTCCCATCTCAATTCTGCAGGTATGTGCGTATTTAGTAAACTTCACTTTCACTGAAATACAGCTCACTATTTGTGATAGCAAATTGAAAAATATTTGAAAGTACAGGTGCTTTAAGAAAGGACTTGCCCTTTATATTTGCACACAGAGCTTAACACAACAGGGTTCAGGATGCGAGCAGTATCTCTGCAGTGAACCAAGTGATAACCTGATTAAACGGAGAAAAGAGAAGTGAAGGGAAAGCATTACAAAATACCAGCAAGCTGTGTTCAGACATAGAATTTTGCATTCTTTTTAAAACATGAAGGGAAAGATGTATCCGGCAACATTATAAGTCTTAGCCATTAAATATAGTTTTTATCACTTTCTTCAAATGCACTGGTCAGAAGAGCAGACAAAGATGGGAGCAAAGAGCTTTCTTCATTTTTCAGAGGGCAGAAGAACCAACAGCTCTTCAGGTGTAGCCATCAAGAGGATGGTAAATACATCTTGATCTCTAACCCCCTTGAGCACCATAAATTATTTTTTTCAGTCAACAACCAAACAGAAAAATAATCAGGAAATTGATTTAATTTTTAAAAAATATCTTCTTTTATACTTACAATAAAAAATAAACCCTTTTCTCAGTGGGCTACAACACTTGATGCCAAATGCAATTGTGTTATTTTTCAAAAACTTATTTAACTAAAATATAATACAAGTGAAATGGAAGAATTGTCTCATTTTATAATGATGTATTTAGGATTTTTTGCTTCTTTTCTTATGGTTTATTATTTCTAATTTCAACTCATATTTAGAAAACCTATTTGCCAATCCTAAACCACAGTTTTCTGTAAAGAAATAAATTACACCAAAATCATCGCTTTGCCTTTGTTTCAGCTCTGCAAAAGCCTACCAACTCTTTCTTTTTTTTTTTTTTTTCCTTCGGCTGACCTGACAACAGCCAGTGAATAATCCTGGATGAGGGAACTATTTTACTGTCATTTCTGTAGCTAATAGAGAGAATGAAAGTTAGTTATGCAGACCTGACTTATGGTCTTGACATGTGATCAAGTATAAATAATGATAAGGCTGCTGGAGAAAGGCTTTTGGCTTTAGACCATATACCTGACCCAGACAATTCCAACCTTTTAAAATGGGCTTTTATTCTCATGTAGAGATCTTTTCCCTGTACAACTTCTGGCTTTGGTCCAGAAAGAATCAGAAATGAGACATGCAAGAGAAAAAAATGTCCTGAACACTCCAAAGTATCAGATGAAGACTAGTTTCAGAGCAGATTAAAAAACGGATGACTTTCCCATGTATGGATGATCAGGACACCAGATGGGGATTGCATTTCTTACTTGGGTGAACTAAGAGGAATGCTTCCTAAATACAGATTATATGTTGAATACAACACCAGACCCTGAGTAGGATGCATAATGTGTGTGTAAAAGGAATGAAATATATCTTAGAACTATAAGGCCAAGGCACAGTCTCTCAATGGATTCAATCATGTGCAAATCCCTAAGTGAAAACCAAGCAATTGTGAAGCATAAAAATGTCTAGCACCCCAGTCGTTAACATGCAAGTTGGGAGCCAGACTAGGATTTCATTGCTGCAGCTACGCAGATTGTTCTACTTCTCTTTCTTTCTTGCCTTTGTTTCAGGTCTTGTCATCACCAAAAGTTCTCCCTGTCTATTCTGCCATTCCTTTTCATAAAACAGTCACGTGAAGGAGAACTCCTTCTTTTCAAGGTTTTTGTGATGATTTGGATAACTTGTCAATTCTGCTTCATGTAGGAGACATGTTGCATACCCTTATTGAACAACAGACTTCATGTGCACTTTCTCTTTTATTTGCAGTCTTTATGTCAGATTGAAATCTCAAGGAATGTTTCAAGACATTGTTACATCTGGATGACTTTCCCTGCACATATGCAAAGAGCTTATTATGATCCAACACAAATTTGAATCTGAGAGAAAGAAATTTGGTGATGGACAGTCTTGTAGAGCACCTCAAGAGATCATTGCTTACATGACAAGGAGGTCTCAAAGGTGACAAAGAGATGTTTTTTCACAGATCATGTAAAAAGAAGTTTGAACAAGGACATGGAAGGGCAGTGAATTGAGAAGCAGCTTTACAATTGGAGAATTATTTAGAAGACAAGCTCACAGAGGAGAGTGAGCAGAGAAAGGAAGGGCCCTTGATTCCTTAAGAAACTCCACATCAGCTCAGATAGTAATAGAAAAGTGAGAAAGAGGTGGGGAATGCGTGCAGACGTTCATCTTGCCCATATCTGTGTGGTTGTTTCTCCGCATAAGGAGTGTTTGGTATGTGGTACTCCTTGAAGTCTCTGAGTCTGCTCCATATGTCTGTAAATATAAAGCATTGGCACATCTTTTAGGGGCTGGCATGGATGGGACATGAGGGTGCCACTTCTGTCAGGAGGTGACAATCAAAGGTCAGAAAAGCAAGGAGGTCCAAGAAACAGTCAGAAGGCAGCATGCAGGTCTGCTTTGGTAGGACTGATACAGCAAGGGTCTGGCGTAGAGAGCTCTTCCTAACCTCTGTGCCTGAACGGTAGCTCTTTGGGACTGAAGTATGGGAATATGAGAATGATAAAAAACCCACCAAATCCCTTCTAAAAGGGTTGTGTATATGTGGAGTAGCAAACAGTCAAAATTGCATTACTGTGTCATATGATCTGGAACAAGCACACAATGGTTGGTGAGTTTAGAGGAGTCCCACCAGTCCTGCTGCAAAAATCATGCCTGTCTGCAAGAACACCATATTTTATTTGAAATGATAATTAGATGATTTGAAATTACTTTATTTATTGTCATTTGAAATGATAATAGATATTGAAATAGATAAGAAAACATCAGCTTCTGCACTTCTCAGCACAATGAAGGACACATGGGCACCATGGACTGAAACAGAAAGTGGGGACTAAGACATACTTTTGGAAACAGAAGGGAAGACAAAATGTTTTTTCTATAAGCAGGTGGTGGTAAAGCATGGGGCACTGTGAGGCTCCCTTATCATCCCAATAACCTGAGTTGGTAGGGATGCTTAAAAGATCTTAGGGTGCAGATGGTGAATTTTTCCTGGATTTATTACTACGGAATGAGAGAATGTGTAAATGCTAAAGGCTGAAAGACAGGATAGATGCGGTGGCTGAAGAAACTCAGTGCCTACTATTCCCAAAAGAAATGAGGGATGGGTGGAAGAGGAGGATGTCAGCACCCTGCTGAAGGGAAGGAGGCAAAGGAGAGCGTGAAGTGCTGTTAAGCATACAGTAGCTGCCACTGAATGGAAAACAAAACCCACACAGGTGTGATTCTGCTTCTGAGGAAAATCCTGAGAAAATACTATAAATTTTCCTTTGGTCTATAGCTTTCGATCAGTCAGCTTCTCTGGAACTGAACTTGAGTGGGCTAGAGAAATGAGGTGCAGCAGCTGGAAAGAAGAAGGAATTTTGCGTAAAGGGTGGATAGATCTTAATTCAGGCAGGGATACCACAGTACTAGTATGACCTGCAGAGAAAAACAATTGGTTTGCAGCTGCCCAAGTGAGTCTGTGAGGGGTCTGATCTGAACTTTCCCTCCAGGGTACGTGTGCTGCAGCATTACCTGATAGGAGATATGTGCAATGCATTTGGGAACAGACTCATAATACATTCCCAAAACTAAAACTTTTATTTCCAGGGCATGTGGACATCTTGGCATATATCATCTTGCTTGTAAACAAGCATTGTCCATGTAAGGGATCTCCCTTTCATTTATGCTGTGAATAAAGCAAAATGTATGATGAGGGTACTAAAAGTTAAATCAAATTAAAATCTGAATCCACATGCCTTCCTCAAACTCTTCCTACAGCCTGAACTTTCTGGAGTTAGCTGGCTATCACATGCCAGTCAGACACTTTCCAGCATGAGTCACTCTGGTTTCCAAATTTGTCTTTCCCAAATAAAAATGAAAAATTCCAAATGTCTTACATTTTTCTATAGAAAAAGGGGATGGAACATCAAGTGCATATAGTCGAAGAATTGTTTTCTATTTCCTTTTACATCCCTAGTCTAGACAAGAGGTACTATGATGAACCTTGGCTTTGCTGCCAATACCAACAGCACTTTGTGGTCTCGTTACCTCATGTCTGGCTAATTCCCAAGGACAGTCATAGCTAACGAGTAGCCCTTTCAATGGTCATTCCAGCAATTCATTTGGGTTACCCTTTCAAACAGCATGGAGAATTCTTAAGAGAGAAGGTCTTTTGTACTGAGTAATGGTTCATTTGCTGCGCTTAAATGAGAAGGGCAGTTGGGTTGTAAAGATTTATATAAATGAGAGCATTGTACACTCAAAAGGAGATTGGTATGTTTGATCTCAGCTGTTATTGATTTACCTTTTCCACACGATAACATTCATTAGGCAGGATAAGTAAAGGCTGGTGTGTTTCATTTCAATTATCAACAGTTAAAATACAGACATTACACAGGGTGGAGCTTCAGTCTAGTTTCTGTGGGCTGAAGTGTGAAAACATTTTCCTACCAAGCTGTTACATGGGATGACTTATGATTTTTTTTTGCGTCCTTTCCAATCTCCTCCCCATCCCTTTTTATTTTCTATGTCTTTTTCATTGTTGTTGAATATTTATGTCTCTGGTTAAGGAAACTGCTCTACCATTTGATATTTCCTGGTAACTTCACCACTGCTGTTGCTGTCTTGTAATTTGTGAAGCACAACAGGGCTGGTAAGGCAGTGATCGTCCTGCCTGACACCTCCAGGCACCAGTGTGCCAAAAGGTTCATAGATTTATTAGAGCAATACTCCTCCAGGTGATCCTGCTTTGAGCAGGGGTTGGACGCATCCCTGGAAGTGTCCAAGGCCAGGCTGGATGGGACTTTGAGCAACCTGCTCTAGAGGGAGGTGTCCCTGCCCATGGCAGGGCGGTTGGAACTCAACGATCTTTAAGGTCCCTTCCAACTCTAACCATTCTATGATTCTGTGATTCGATGTGCCTTTCCACCTCAGCTAATCTGACTGTCTGAGCCTCAGCAGAGGAGTCAGTCTCCCCTCCTTCATTACAGTATAGATGCAGTATAAGGCTCTTATGCTGTATTCTCCCAGAGCACCAAGTACTTTCAAAATAGGCTTCTCTTGTTTTAGTGGGAAAATAAGGGTAACAACAATAAAATTAATATCTCCTCAGAAGTAATTACTTTCTCACTACTGGCTACACAGGAGCCTAGAGTGACTTACTAAGATTTAGATACGTAGCTTGAAATTTCCAGAGCAAAATGACATGAATACTGCCCCAAATATTTTGATTTTTCAATTGAATGAATGGATGTCTCTCCAAACATTCTTTCCTTCCATTGGTTAATGTTTTTAAAACATTAAGAATTTCCCATAATAAAACTTAAGCACTTCAAATTAGATCAATTGGTACAAACCACATTTTCTTCTTACTTATCTCTTTGCTGAAATGGCTGAATATAAAATATACTTGAACATACCTGCAGGCACAGTTGTGAAAAGACTCCATTAACTTTAGGTTCTTAATTTTCAGGCTTGCTGAGTGTCCAGAGCTCCTTTTAGTCTGTGTTCAAAAGATTAATACTCACTTCAATATGACATCGTTTCTCAAACTTCAAAATATTTGAATATTTGAAAGTGTTGAACTTTTATGTCCATGGCATATCTAAATTACTTTGATATTGTAGGGATGACCTTAGCAGTTAACATTAGCTTAAAAATTTCAATAGAGATGTGCCTTATTGGACCTGTGGGAAGTAATGCACTGCTTGTGCCACAAAACATAGCCGTTGTCTGAAAGTGGTAAAATAATACAGGACTGTAAAAAATGACAAGCAATGACTTGCACTTTGACTTATACTCAGAGCTGCAGGTACTAAAAGCACAACGCTCTCTTGATTATTTTGCCAGATAGAGATGGAAGAGCTTAAAATAAGGATTTGCACTGATAAAAAAAAAAACACCTTACCCTATCTGAATGCACTTTATAAAAAGTAGCTATTAGAAACACATGCTTTTCTTGTCTTGAGAAGAGGCAGAAACTCATAGGCACTACCTGCCAGGCTCCTTTTCTTATGCATATGTTTTATATATATAGATATTTATATACACATGGGTATGTATATATGTACACACACATATATAGATATATATATGAGGACAGGCTCAGGATGGTGAAGTCCTGGAGACCTGTCCCTGCTCCACCCTAATGAGGTAAGGCAGTTTTCCAGTGTCTCGGGCTGGCAGACCGGAAAGATGACTTGTGCTTTTGTGGGCTCACAAAAAAAAAAAAAAAAAGGTCAGTTATTTTGCCAACCTTTTCCTTGTCCTTTAGATCTTCAGTGTGCTTAATTTGCATACTGAGGTGGCTTCATTTGTGCTGGACGAATGCAGCTTATGGATAATCATACGGCACACAGAATCTCTGCATTTGGCAACTAGACGAGAGGAAACAACCTTAGCATTAACTGTTTTATCTGTCCCCTCTGCAGTGCACAGGGGAGTCAGGAAGCTTATTTTCTGGCTGGGCAGCTATTTATTTTTGTTGAGCCGCTGTCACATATGTTGTGCAATTGCCTTTCTGGCCTTCGTTCCCCTTTTCCAGTATGTACTTCAGTGGAAGTCTTGGCACGTCCTCACAATGTGACGGTGCTTATTACTCATGAGCATATTGTCTGACTTTTGATTGAATGTCAGCACTTCTTTGATCAGGTTTCTTCTGCCTGAATTAATTAGGGGAGGAGTGACACACTCCTCCGTGGGCCTTGGCTGGCCTTTAGCCTTGTATCTTTGCAAGGAGGTTTATCATGCAATTGAACTGGCATTAAGTCATGAAGAACTGGGAGGGTGCAGTGAGAGGAGATCAAGATCTTACCACTCCAGTGAGCAGGGCCATTTCTTTCAGGCTGTAGGATCAATCAAGGATGCTTTTTGTGCCTGTTTTACTTGTTTTGCTCCTTCGGGCCATGCAAAGGGAGAATTTTTCAAATTTCTTCTCTGGCTACTGCTTTTATGTCTGTGTGTTTCTTTACTTGCTCTATCCTGATTTTCTCTTGCTCTTTGTTTATTTTTAACCAGACAATGCACAACTTCCAACAGTTCTCCTGATCTGTGGTACCAGATTGCAGGTCTGTGTCCTGCTCCATTCTGTATAGCTTTTACCTTTACCATAGAGTATCCTGTCACAGGGAGAAACAAGAGAAAAAGGACTGACTGGGACCATGTCTTTCCCTTTCCACAGTCACTTTTTATCTGTTCTTCCTATTTCTTTTTCCTCTCCAGGAACTTGCAGTGGAGGTTTAAAAACAGCTGTGGTGTATTCTTGAAAATTTTATTTTAGATCAAGGAAAACCAGCTGTTTTGAAAAGCTGTCAATGTAAATTACTTCCCACTAGCATTGCTGTAGGTTGTATTTAGTTCCGACATGTAACTTTTCTATATGACTAGTATCAATTTATTAAGCAGTGCATTTCTGAGCATGTTTTTTTGAACATGGCCAACTGGGTTTGAAGTGGTTATTCTTCTGAAATTTCTCCCTTTTCTTGTTTCCCATGTGTTTTCAGTTGTGGTTTAAAGTACTTTACCAAATCAAACCAAGCCCTTTTTTGTGTGTGTTTCAGTTTTCTCTGATGATGAAGAGAAACACATAGGTATGTATGTACCTGCTAGTGCACACCTGTATCTTGGCAGGATTATAGCAGAGATGGTGGGTGAAGCAAGTGTTGTGGTCCTTTGGCTCTGTCACTGATACATATTTGTAGATAGTATCTTTTTTAATTTTTAAATTCAGACAAGTTTGTTTCTTATTGCATGGATTTTCTGAGTTGGGAAAATTTGGGAAAGGGCTTCACGTGTCCAGGCTATCTCATATCTCTAGAAATATACCTTGTTGGTTATCAGGGTGATAAAGCCAGGCAGTGGTAAAAAGGCAGTCATAGTTTAATTAATGATTAAAAAAATAATTTTCACCAAAATCTACACCAGATTAAATCTGGTGAAGAAAATTTGTTCTAAATCTGCTCTGGATGAAATCTGTTGATGAGTCATTCTGTTTTTCTAACCTTTTCCTTAGTTTGTTAGGAGTTTTTTCAGCTCTTGAAGGTTAGTATCAAATTGCTGCAGAACTGGAGACATCTCTAATCCCAGAATTTCTTTTCTGCCTTTCATCTCCACCTAAGTTCATGTCACAACCACAGTAACATAGCCAGAATCTGGCTTCTCTTTCCCCTGCCTCTTTGCAATAACCTCTTCATGCCTTAATCAATTTGCATCCCATCTCTCCAGTTGCCTGCTACTGTGGTCTTCCTAAGTCCTTTCTTTATAATGTTCTGCAGTGAAGCTGGTCGAACAATGGAAAAAAAAAAAAGAAAAAAGAAAAAGACACAAATAAAGTCCAGACTTGCGTCTGGTATAAATCAATGAAACTTCAGTGATCCCATTTGCTGGCGCTAGAATGATGCTGATTTTACATCAGTCTAGAATATCTGACCCAGAATATGTTACAATTCTTCTTTGCATTTTGGTAACTGCTGCATAGAAACCTTTCCTAGTTGCTATTTCTATACATTTTTAAAATGGATTTCTGCTAATATCTGTTCAGTGAACAGTGACTTTCAGTATGTATTCACTTAGAAGCAGGGATTGTGCAATGCAGAAAGAAAGGATATTTATTGCTCATTTTTCCTAAATTGTTTGTTTTCTCCTGCTTGAACAGTTTCAGTCATGACCCAGAGCTACCTGACTACTACTCATAAATAACTAATAACCAGTATTCTGTGTACATGATGGAAATAGATTTGCATAAATTACAAGACAATTAGCTACGGTAAATTCTCAAATTAAGGAGATACTTGCCAATGATTCACTGACAGAAAAATACAGCTGAAGCCTTCAGATACTTTATTCACAATGACTGTTTTGTCCAGTTCCTTGCCAGAAAACCTGACTGCTAAAAATGGGTTTAACTTTCTCCTAGACCAGCTGCCTGTGCCACTATCCAACTCTTCTATTTCAAATTTCTTTTTTGTTTGTAGATCTCTCTGTTCAGACATTCCACTAGCATCTACTCTTTCCCCAGCTCCTCCTCCATTTACTCACTGTGAGGTTTTTCAAAGTACTGGTATCATCTTGGCATTTTAATGAGGAGGTGGATAGCATTGACATTTGCCCCATGTCAGGTATCATAGAATAGCTGAGGTATGAAGGGACTTCTGGAGATTTTCTAGTCCAAACCCTCTACTTAGACCAACGAGAGCATATATGTGTATGTATTTTACTGTCTGGAAATGGAGTAGCTTGTGGTCTTTCCACACCAGTTTGACTAGAGAGGAATGCATTGTACTTTGGCTGCCTTCACATTGCAAATACTGTTAGTGCAACGCACTTCTTGGCTTATCCATTCCAGTTAGCTCTGAGCAAGCCAGGCCTGGCCAGAAGCACTAAGGATGCTCTGCACGCTACCACGAGGGAACCTTGGCAGTGTAGCAATACTGCTTTTGGTGCTCAGCAAGCCTGTGTCCATGCACAGCACCAGAGTCTGTCATCTAGACATGACCAGAGACCTGAAGATGTTGGGTGGTCACTCACGTAGCAAGCCCTTGAGTCCATTCCTGTCTTTTTGCATGCTCATTCATACTGAGCAGTATATGTCCACCTCATATTACCCTATGCGTATTAGGAAATCACAGAATCACAGAATCACCTAGGTTGGAAGGGACCTTTTAATATCATCTAGTCCAATCAATAACAACAACAAAAAAACAAACAAACAAAAAACCAGCACCCGCACCACACAAAACACCACCCAACACTAATGCATATCCCCGAGCACCATGTCAACTTGTCTCTTGAATACCTCCAGGG